>CM043015.1:53737706-54485355 GCA_023690525.1 Holotrichia oblita
CCTGTATATATAATTTTACGTTGTAAATTTCGTAAAACTAAACAACTTTGTATTTAAATATTTGCTGTATTTTGTATAAAAATGGAGATATGGAAGAATATCGCACTATTGTTACACCCTGTATAAGAAGCTGTTGAGGACTTCATTCTATATATCTTCTGCTAAGAATATTTTTCGATAACATGAATAGCAAAGCCACAATCGGTTAATTCCAGAAATATGTTACACCTTGTATATATTTTTCAAATTTAACATTTCGTCCTAATTCAGATAAGGAGAGACATATACATATGTATGGATATTACCTAGAAAATTTTTTTTTTATAGTAAAGTATCATGTCATGGAAATCATAGATTTTGAATTTCATTTCAAACATAGATTTTTTAAATAGTAGGCTATGACAAATTCGAAAATGTTTTTTTTTTCTTAAAGAAAACTGAAAATGGATCCTAACTTCCATAACCGATAGAGTATCTGTAAGATATACCTAAAGTGTTAAATTTTGTACAGATATTTCTGAGTGTCCTCCTTGTACAGTAAGTATCTTTAGAATTTGGAAAGACCACATGTACATTTTCCAGTAATTTATTTGTAATACCAAATCATACTACATCAAGAATAGAATTTAAATAAAAGTGTTAGCATTCGCTATATTTTTGGTAGTAATTTCGTTGTTTTGTACTCCAAGACCAAATTGTTGAGCTTATCTTAATAGCTGTTCGTAACTCTGATTGAAAACTGTCACTTGCATTGTTAATTTTCAATTAATTTCTGGAATTGTAAGCTGACTAGATGTTATAGCGTTGTAGATGGATATGAATCCAACCATAAATTCATTTTAGATCTGTGTTAAACATACATATGTCTACACCAACCTATTCTGTAGAAGTTGTTAGGATACTTGCTGTTAGGTTGTCACTTTCTTGGACTGTAAATGATCGCAAAGGGAAGCTTTCTCCAATTTTCATTTTTTCATCTTGCTACGAATGAAGTTCATAATTAGTTCTTTTATCGTTCTCCTTTTCCTCACCTCAGCCGGAAGGAGATGTAAAAATATTTCCACAGCATTCCCACGCTTTCTTCATCAAGGAGAATTTACGAGGTACTGTCTTCATTTAATATATACTGACTAGTTAAGAGCCCTGAGAAACTCAACTTACATGGACTGATGAACTCGAAATTACCAAAAGTTTTAATGTTGTCGTACAAACTGCCTCATTTTGAAGCAAAATTTGTAGAGGGCTATTTGCTAGCATTTCTTGCTAATGTCTTAAACCATCTCAGAGTCAAAATTGATAGTCTCTTGTATGATCAAAAATTGTTCCAACTAGCACCGCCCGAGGTTGCGGTCACAGTGTCTAACCAGTTTTGTTATATACTCTATCAATTATCAGTCCTAATTTCTTTTAAAATACCATCATGAATAAATACTTGATATTTGATTTCTACAATAAATTTTCTGCAAAATTGATTAAGGTTTTTTTTCTATATATGGTGAGTGATAATTATAAAATTCAAACCCTATGATAAGCTTGCTTTTAATAAGTTGTTAATGGTCTTGTTTATTATAAACTTTTGTAAAAGGGAGATTCAAAATGATTCTTGGAAGAAAAAACTTTACTATTAACCATACAAATTTCAAACATTTAATCACTTTTCTTGACATTTGTTGACATTGGCGTTCCGTACAAAGTTGCTACAATACAGGAATTATTACCATAACATGTTGAATCAATCATTTTTCTTAGATGAACGTTATCAACAGATCTTAGTTGTTTGTTGGAAAATTACAAGAAAATGATCTCGAAGCAGGTTATTTTCAACATGACAATGCTCCAGCTCACAGTGCTCAACAAACCTGCCAATATCTTCAACAGTTGTTTGTTGACAGGGTGGTTGGATCAAAAAGCTGCTCTCCAAGATCGTCTGATCTAACCCCATTGAATTATTTCATATTTGGCTATCTAAAAAATAGGATAGATCACCAATCCATTCCTTGTGCTCCGCCACTGACTTAGTTCAAACTTTCATAACAATCATACGGCATATACTTACACCCTGCCACTGTCTATAGGAACGGATTTGACGATCATTTTGAATCTCATAATACACTAATATAAAATCAGTCGCAAAATGACATACATATGTCTCCATTAATTTTTATTCCCCAAAATATGCATTATTACATAAACCAAATGTATGAAATCTTATGTCTAGGCATAATAATTATACTAATAATTCGTAATACCTATGCTATAAGAAAAGCTGTATGAGTGTGGTAATTTGCAATAAAATCATAAGAGAAAAAACTACCATCAGGGAAAGTGGTGTTGGTTTTAGCTATTTTAGATAATTCACAAATTGGCCTAGCTACCGTTCAGCTCCGAATAAAAACTTTACAGATCAACATTCTAGAGGTGGAGGTTTGCAAAAACAAACAAATACGCTCACTATCGAATATCAAATTATGCACTAGAATTGATTGAATAGAGTTTCAAAATTTCGAAAACTATACTTCACCACCTTCGACACCACTGGTGTCGAAGCCGCCCGGTGGCGCAATGGTGTTGCGGTAACATATTTTTAAATAAAAATATGTTTAATTTAATTGGCGTTTGGGGAAAAATTGCATTATATACACCAATATTGAATACCTACCTATCTTATTGAAACATGATCATACTACACGACAACTAAACGACGTTTTGTGATGAATGAACACATACGTTTATCATCACATGTTCTCTACATTCAATTCTAGTGCACTTTTGGGATAAAAATCTTTGTATAAACCTTTACAATTGGAAACAAAGTGAAAACATATCACATAAAATTAACTAATAAGATGTTGAGAGTAAGTACACCCACATTCACATACATTATCAAACTTAAATAGCTAGCATTTCACACAATTGCATTACTAGTGTTACCTAATATTAGATCGTTCCACCTTAGCGATATACAAATTTATGTTACACTTTGTATGTATGTACGTCCATCTACATTATATCATCAAGGCAAATATATTATATACATGAAAACATCTTCATGCTGATAGCAATGATAAGGTTGATTAAACAACCACTGGCAAAGTTCTAAACTGTAAAGTTATGTTTTAATAGCATTTAAGATCAATATTTTCCTTTATGTATGTACATACTTTAATTTAACTTATAAATTTGACCAGTTATTGTTTAATCCTTTACAATCTATATAGGTATATATGTATATATATATCGCTTTCACTAATAATTTAAATGTCATTTCATTACATGTATTTATGACTTTTGTATTACTTATATCAACTAAAATGTTGGCATTAGATAAGATGCCTAATTTTTTTTTAAGATGTTAAAACATGTTAGTTTTGGTATTTATGAAACTATGTTTTGTGCTGTTATATAGAAATGCAAAAGTCGCACTATTATGTCTCGTCTATGCTTATTCCATTTTCATATCTCAAAGGATGAACATCAATACGTCTATTTTTCTGAACTTTTCTAGTACTAGAAATTTAATTGTTTAATTTTTTATAAAAACCTTTTAGATATTAGAACAGCGGAACGCTTCATATAAGCAAAATTTTTCCGAAATATATATTTAAAAAACAAAAATACAAATTAGAAAATATGGACTTGAAACATTTTGATGATTTATTTACCATCACATTATTGCTTAATCAAAATAAATACTTAGAAAATTATTAAAATCAATAACTAACTCACAATAACGACAAATAGAAAAATGTAAAAAAAAACTATTTTAATTTCACAAAGTTTCGATTTGAGACTGATGAGAACTACCTATTCGTAAGTGATACATTCTGGTTTTCCATCCATTCTAAGGCTTTTTTTTGATGTGTGGCTTGCACAGTTCTGTCAGAGCAGAAACTTTATTGCAATGATAAATATACGTCCACTATCACTAAAAACAATTCATGCAAAATGTCAAGTATTTGTTTGTAGCCACAGCTACCTAAACGAGATAGTTTTCTGCCCTGTCTACATAATATGCTGCTCCAAAGCATAACCACTACAGGAAATTTTATTTTTCTTTTAATCGAATAAGATAAGGATAATCGAATGTACAGGGTGTAACAGGACGAGCTTACGTTAGCCGCAGTTCCATATTTATAAATTTAGTGAGTTATTTTGGGCATGGGAGCAAATTTTTAGAAAATATTAGTACATATTTTCTACTTCCGGTTTCGCCGGAAGCACAATCAACTTCAATTTTTTAAATGGATTACCCTTTTTTTCAAACAATTGAATTCAGCAACAAATTTGGCGTATAGATCATTTATTTCGACTGGTGTAAACATTACCGCTTTATAGCTAACTTGATTTTTATGAAAATTTTATCAAATGCATCGTAGTATTTAGTGACGTATTTCTTCGGTATGCAGAAGAGTTAATGAATGATTATTGGAAGTTGGACAGCTACTAAGATGGGCTATTGAAAATTATTTTCACTGTGTAGACATACTATACAGGGTGTTAGTATTTACCGACCTATTTCACCACAGTAATAACTTCGTAATTTTAAATGGAAAACCCTTCATCAAATGACATTACATTTCTCTTACCCAAAATGAATATTTTAGGAGCTATTCGCAAATTATGTGAATGTATTCAGAAATTTCGTGTGAGCGCTAAAGGTGGCTATGAAAATTCGTCACAGTTTTAGCATCTAATGTCTAATTTTCTAATGACAGTTCGATAACGTGTTAATAAACTTCCTAGTATATCACACAGTTTCTAATCTAGTATACGAGTACGTCACGTTTAGGATTGACAAATCAGGATTATCAGAAATTATTGATGATTTATGGAGAATCCGGAAAAAATATAAGTCGAACATGTGCTTTATTTCGACAAAAATATTCGGACAGGCCAATTCCATCTAAAGATGTAGTGTGACGGCAATTTAAAAATTGTTTAGAACATGGACAGTTTAGGCCAAAAATTAAAAAAAAATTGATGAAGTAGTTGAAATTGGTGTTATGGGATATTTCTGTACCAACCCCACTGAATCTCTTCGAGAAGCAGCGACAACTTTGGAAATTTCAACAATGTCCATTCAAAGGGTATTAAAGAGACATAAATGGAGACCATTTTCATACCAGCAGGTCCAGCACTTACATACATCCGCAGGATTTCTTAATTAGTTGAATGTTTTACGAAGAAAATCATTTGGACTGACGAAGTTAAATTTACCAAAAATGGCCGCTTTAATAATCATAACAGTCATTTTTGGGCAGCCGAAAATCCCCATGTAACGAGAGAAAGGGGATATCAGGAAAGTTGGCAATTTAATGTTTTTTGCACAATAAAAGATAATCGCATACTTTGTCCACATTTTTATAACGAAAATTTAAATGGCGAAAGGTATTTAGATATATTGCGCAATATTGTGGAAGAAGAACTTGATACACTGCCTATTATCGAATCAAATACTGCTTGGTATCAAATGGATGGTGTACCGGTTTAGAGAACGAGAGATGTACACCTATTCTTGGAGAGGTTATTTGACGGAAAGCTTATTGCAAACGCAAGTCTATGCTTGTGGCCTCCACGTTCACCAGACTTGACCCCTATGGATTTTTTTTTTTTTGGGGCTGTTAAGGACAAAGTTTACAGTACTCTGGTGACAACTGCAGAGGAAACAAAAGAAAGAATACGAGGAGCACTAAATTCATTAAGAGAAGCGCAAATACAAAAGGTCAAGTGCTAAAACGAATTAATAAATGTTTGCAACTGAATGGGGCTAATTTTGAACAAAATTTGAAATAATTTATTACTTTTTAATATCTTAGTTATTCATTCTTAACATAGTTTTCTTTAATGTTATCTTGGTTAGGAAATAAATTTTACTATTCTGTTTTTTTTTACTCGAAAAAATATATTTGTTATTTATTTCTTTATTAACACCCTATCGAACTGTCATCAGAAAATTAGACATTACGCTAAAACTGTGACGAATGTTCATAGCCACCTTTAGCGCTCACACGAAGTTTCTGAATACATTCACATAATTTGCGAATAGCTCCTAAGATAGTGATTTTAGGCATAGGGAAATGTAATATCATTTGACGAAGAATTTAATTTTCTACCGTTTGCTACAAAAATATACAGGGTTTTCCGTTTAAAATTACGAAGTTATTAGTGTTTGAAATTCAACATATCAGGTTGGTAAATACTAACACCCTGTATAGTATTTGCACACGGTGAAAATAATTTTCAATAGCCCATCTTAGTAGCTGTCTAACTTCCAATAATCATTCATCAACTCTTCTGCATACCGAAGAAATACGTCACCAAGTACTACGATGCATTTAATAAAATTTTCATAAAATTCAAATTAGCTATAAAACGGTAATGTTGACACCACTCGAAATAAATGATCTACACGCCAAATTTGTTGCTGAATTCAATTGTTTGAATAAAAAATGGGTAATCCATTAAAAAAAATGAAATTGATTGTGCCTCCGTCGAAAACGGAAATAGAGAATATGTGCTAATATTTTCTAAAAGTTTGCTCCCATGCCCAAAATAACTCTGCAAATTTACAAATATGGAACTTGCTTAATTACTGAGATACGGCTAAGGTAAGCTCGTCCTGTTACACCCTGTATTGTAATAAATTTTGGTAATTGTGAAAATTTTCTTCCATTTTGCTGCTCTTTAACAGTTAGTAGCAATTGTTTAGGTATTCTTTTTCAACCCCCGCTCTCCTCCCCGCCCTATTAAAAATGGGTAGATAATTTATAGACAATTGCAACATTTTACTAGATGGACGACTGAAATAGGACAGGGAAAACTTCCTAAAAGATAAACTTTTTCGTAAAGAAATTATTCTTCGCAAAAATGTTTGCTACAAAACGTACTAGTCATGTGGTATATTGTAATTGGAAACTTCTTGTTTTAAGACACAAATAAAGCGATATATTAGGGCAAGCCTGGTGACCTAGTCGGTTATTATATTCGACCAAATCGTCTTAAACATCTTTGGCTTGGGCTTGTAAGATGAATTAAAGGTGTCCAGGGAATGGTAACCGTAATACTGTGTTATTGTTATACTGTATTGGTATTAAACTGTCTTCTTAAGTACATATGACACTAATACATATACCAACTTTTATTAAGTAACATTCAGTCATTACAGCGTCGTTAAAAAATAAACAAAATTTATTGCCCCAATTTTTTATATTTTGCCCACTTTTGAATCTACGTAAAATTTAGTAATTTCAAATCCTTGATCAGCCTATATATCGAATTTCATTTTTAAGTATAGCGGAGTTTCTTAATAAGCTAAACTTTCTTCAAAGAATACATTTTTAACAAAAAATAACTAATGAATGTAGACTAGAAGCCACTACTGTGTATCTGTCTGCATGTGTAATGTGTTTTCTAGACCTTAGAAGAACCTCTCTAGAAGAAGAACCATCGCGTTGAAGTTTCTCGTTTTGTAATTGTGGACACAAAAGGAAATTGAAACAGGGTCCTGTATCATGATCGCGTTCAAAAAATTAAGCCTCTAGAATTTTTGCTGCAACAGTGTAATGCCAAAGTAACCACGTGAACATTCGACAAAGATTTCGTGAAATTATTCAATAATCTTTTCTTATACTGTAATTTTTTTTATTTTTTGAGAAGTGATATTCCGGTTGGTTGTAAAAATTACCGGTTCTTCTTGTCTTACCTATCTAATTCTTTTGCTATATATAAAAAATATGTAACTCAAAGTTAATTCAGAAAATTAAACGTATTGAGCATCCTCTGATATGTAATATTTATAGGATCTATACAGACTACCTATTTTTTTCACACCCCTAGGTCTATCACACGCGATACCATTCCCGAGGAATGCTTAAACAACACGAACAATAGACGACCATCATGGTTGCCACCACCACCTCGCGAAACACCAAGGCCTTCGGTCAGGAGGCAGCAAACCGTAGGAAGTGCTTTGTTGGTATCTTCGTCGTCGTCGCAATCTGATTCTTCTGACGACGACGGTGTAGAAAATCGTCTAATACAGCCTTGATTTTAAACTAGTACGTAATCGTAAGATAAATTAGTGCATAAACAGTTAATAGTTTTATGTTTAATATACCATTCATCATATATATTTTCTTAATTTTATATAGTGATTGATGAAATGATGAAGTGCTATAAAATGTACTGTGCATAGTTTTTGATGAATATGAATTAGTGCAATTTTCTTGTACTATAATTATTCTGCCTCCATCAATCTTTGCACATTAGCGGTATTTATAATTGGAAGAAAGCGTTTCTTTTTCTCTGGTTTTATCTGACCCAAGAAAGTCATTTTCGTTCTAGTAAATTTGCTATTTACTTTCATAAATTTAAAACATCATGTCGCAATACGGAGTCCATGTAATTTAAAAGTTCAACACGTTTGGTATATTATTTGTTACCATCTAAATTTACTAAAGATATTTTGCATTCCTTTCGACATTAAAATAAAAATTTAAAAAACTGCTGAAGACGTTACAAGTAACGATCGTTACTTATCATTATTATATTAGTAAATTATATGAATTAATTCATAATTAACACATAATTTTATCCCCCCACAGTCCTACGGCTTACGAAATATAAAAATGCTAATGCACGGAAAATTATTATAGTCATTCTCAAAATAATTTTTCCCTCTCCACAAACACAAATATTAATAAACAAATAACGTTTTTTAAATGAAACTGAACTAAAATGCTGATGAATATTGTGTTTGTGATGTTATCATATTCCAAACCGTTTTCATATTCTGACATATCGGAAAAATTGTAGCACAATTGAAACAACCGCACGATAATTTGCTTCATGGGAATATACTCAATTGCAAATAGATTTGGATTTGTATAATACTATAACTAGTCATAGGCATATATCCAATGGAAGAGTTAAATGATGCATAATTATTGTTGCTAGCCATAATTTACCCAAGTAGCACACTGACATCAATATAAGGTCGTATTTTAGTGATTATTATAGCGGATATGACGTATAAAATACCAGAAATTGGCGTCAACTTATCTCAGTCAGATGACGTCATTTATTAATGTACAAACGACAACATACGAAATACTAGAAACATCAACATTTAACGTATAAGTAACGTCAACAGTTGGCGTATAAATGACGCCACTTTTAAGCATATTTTACAAGTACCATTTTGTACACTTTAATATCCACATAATAGAGTGATTCCTCTACGGAAGAACGAAGTACGAGCAAAGGGTCGCGTATCCTTCCTATCCGACCACCAGCCAAAAGACCATGCAGCATGACAGCATTACATACAGCAACAACTTGAACTACGAAAGCCTATTGATAGGAGAAGGTAGTGGGGAGTAAAATTAATGTATCCATTTTGGTATTGTCAACTGTTTGTATGACAGGAATGCCAATGGTTATGACAAATACTAAGTATGACAAATTATAAAACTACTTTATAATTTGCACTTTTTCATTAATTGTGTATTCCATTAGGATAAAGTTTGATGGTTCGGTAAAATATTTGACATAACCACTGACATTCCTGTCATATAAAAAGTTGACAGTAGTAAAATAGATACATTTAATTGTAACCCCCATCTAACGCCCTTCGGAAATTATTGTCAAAAATTCACATTTTTTCCATACCTAACCCCTTGCGATTTTGAAGAAAATCTCGACCTTTTCGATTTCTCTGAAATTTTGAATATATATGTGACTGATCATGCTGAATACGAACATCAGCGTCAGATTTGGTCTGGTTTAGCCAAAACCCCGGTTTTTGTAGGTAAACAGCGCCAAACCCCGCGACCATTTCTGGCTACTTCACCCCGAGACTATACGAAATCTATTGAGTAGTATTTTGATGAGAATGGAGAGAAACACTCCACATACATACGACTTTGCTTTTTTGTACAAGTTTTTTTAATTATACATAATCATATTTTTAACTATATTTAACATATTTTAAAAACCTTTGATTTTAAGATTTTTTTTTAGTAATTTTTGATTATTTGGGTTTCTTAACCATGGAATTTTGTAACTGAAAATTGTTTTCTTGGTTTACGACTATTATACTTCAAAAAATAAAATTACATCATTACAGGCTTCTAATAACCATCTACCATTTTTCGTCTTCATTAGAAACCTTAATATAGGTATATAAAAGGAAATTTAAGGATTATTTTTTGTACATTAAAACATAACAGGTCGATAGCCGCAGTAACGAGACGGCTGACTATTTTTGTGGTGGAACGATAGGAGCCCGGTTTCAATACTCCGGAAATACGGTGACATTTTTCTCGGAGAATTGAAATCTGATCGACTTACCATTCGCTGTTGGGAGCAAAGTGATTAACAGCGCGGTATTATAAGAGACGGTATAATGCTATCACAAAGCCATATCAACACAATTATACACACACTAGAACTACACCGCGAGAGTTGCTGTGATAATCACACAAGCGATACAGCATACGATGGCAATGCAACTAACCACCCACCACACATAAAAAAGTTATGTAATTGTTAACTTGAATTACATTACTTCAAAAACTTACTCGTAGGTACACGGTGAACATTTATAATGTCCCCTCCTCTTAATTTTTTTTGTTTTTCGTTTTAGACAAAAATGTTAAATACGAAAGTTGTACAAATTGACATAAGCTATTTGCAGAATAATCCTTTTTATATACAGGTGTTGCAGAAATGCGTGACAAGTTAAAGTTATATTTTTTTAAATGGAACACTATATCTTGTGAATTCTTTAGATTCTCCAAAAAATTCGGAATATTTTTTGTATAACATGCCTTATCTATACTATATATATCTAACTGTACTAGTTTTCGAAATAATCGCGTTTCAACTACACGCCTACACTCAAAAATATAAAATGTTGATTCCAGTTCTTAGGTGGCTGTGAATTAAGCTGTCACGAAGAAACAAAAACTTCTATTATTATTGACAGTGTCAGATTAAGTAAACATAAAATGTAAAATGTTAAGTAAACATAAAATGTCTTCGATAATGCTTATTCAGAAAGAGAAAAACAATTAATTTTGCAACATTTATTAAAACTAATAAGAGTATTAAACTGGCTCAAAGAGAACTCCAAAAAATTCACCCCCGAATGCACGTTGCAGATAAAAAGACATTTCGTCGCATCTACGAAATGTTTCAGCAAACATCTAGCCTAGCGAGAAAGACGAGAACATTGGAAAGGGATGAAAATAGTGATTTAACTTTGCTATTGAAAGTTGAAGAAAATCCAAACATTTCTATAAGAAAAAATACTTCTTATGGGGGGGTCAAAACACTCTGAGGAAAGCAGGATATAAACCTTTCAAAATTAAACCTACTACAAAATTAACGCCGAGACAACGAGAAAAGAAGGTAGAATTCTGTCAAACTATGTTGGAAAAATTAATTTAAATAATGATTTTTGAAAAATGGGTTTGGGCCGACGAGTCAACATTTGCAACTAGTGGCATAATAAGTAGAAAAATGTCAGAGAGTGGGCCACAGTAAATCCCCATTGCTATTGGGAATTTCAGTTTGAAGGTCTCCAAACTGTCAATGTATGGTGTGCTATATTAAATAACAAAATAATAGGTCCCCATTTCTTTAACGTTATATTGAACCGAAACGTTTATTTGAATTTTCTCCAACAAGAACTAGAGGACCATCTTGATGAGCTTCCGTTGGAACAACTGAGAAACATTGTCTTCCAACAAGATGGCGCTCCACCCGATAGTGAAGTTGTAGCTGTTAAAAATTATCTTCACCAGAGGTTCAATGAATGGATTGGAAAGGATGCACCAATAAAATGGCCACCTAACAGCCCCGATTTGACGCCGATGGATGCGTTTGTATGGGGAACGCTTAAAGATCGAGTGAATGCAAATACTATTGAAAATGTGGAACATTTAAAAGAGCTTATTAGAACAGAGATTCATATTCTGAATGAAGATTGTACCCAGTCTATCACCGCCGCCATAGAAAGGTTCCGAAGGACTTACATTAAATGTATTGAAGAAAAGGGGGAGTTGAACAATTTAATTTGCAAAAACTATTTTTCTTATTTCGTTGTTTTTATTTCGCTGCTTTTGTTTCGTTGTTGTAGACATTAATTTTTTAAATTTTTGACGTGTCACGAAAAACGTCAAAAACTCGTCGAAAAATAAACGTTTTTATTACAATATCGGTTTGTCATTGAACGGCTGCAACCAATGAATACCTTAAATTAACGTCAATATAACACCAGTGCTGCTTGGGTAGGTTTTTTACTGTAATCGCTAATATTTTTACGTTGCCTGAGTACGTATCTATTAATAAGTTCGCTTAGACTGTTCTATTGACGTAGATATATCCTGTGCTGTTATCATGGTCTTAACCTAAATTATGACATTAAATAAATTTCATTTAAAACATGTGAGGTTGCATTTAAGAAATATGATTTTTTTGCAAATTTTTCCGGTGATGCCAATTATATTACATCGCTAATGTGCAAACGACTGTCAGTCTGCTCGCTAGAACTGTATGAATACTTACACATAAGATAAACCGGAAAAATAAATCAATCCTAGCAATTTATAGCGTAGCAATAAGCTTAAACCTTGGTAATTTATTTTAAAGACGGGCAAAATTCAGTCAAACTAAATAAATTTTATAAACTCTTAATGAGCCTCTAAATAGGTATGTATTATATTATGTACCTATCTGTTTAAGTTTCGTAAATTTTGAAACATTCCTTTAAGCTAAGTCTGAATTATTTATGAAATCATGGACTAACACCCAAAAAAACATGTTGTCTTGTTTATATTTGAAAATTCATGTTTTTAGTCTATTCTTCATGCTACTAATAACGAGTAGTTATAAGAGCTTTTCATTTTATTAATAGTTTAATATTTATGTCTTACCTCAGTTAAAAAAGAGGCTGATTATGTTAAATTAAATATACATATACCTGCTATCCTAAATATATGCGGGTATTACAATTGGTGAAACAAAAATTTAAGAGGGAGATTAATTTCATCAAGTAATAGTACAAAATTTTAAATTTCATGACAGTATGGTATTTTTTATAAAATAGTTTCATTCGTAGGTGTGTGTAGGTAGTACATTATGAAAACTTCTCACAGAATGAATTCAGTAATTCCAAAACTGTAAACGCTTAAATAGGTAACCAGATAATAAAAAGTTAGAAACAAATATTGCTACTGGTAAAAACGTAGCAAAACGGAAATAAATCATACAAGTGTAGAATTTGAAAATATGCTGCTATTTTAGAAACAAACAATAAATATCAATTGTTAAGATCATTCGTTTTCGTGACGGATAGTACTACAAGATTTGCTCTAAATTCCCACTATTCAGTTGAACACACACGCGTGCACGATGTAAAAGTGAATCACGCACGGCTGGGAGAAAATTTTATTGACCGATGTGATTTGTTTCTGCGATTTTACGTTCCCACGACTGTTCAATATCGTTTATTTCAGTACGATAAACACGCTCTTTTAAATCACCCCACAGAAAGAAATCAATTGAATTTAAATCTGGAGGACGCGAGGGCTATGGCCCTGGTCCTACACGGCCGATTCAGCGATCTTGAAATACATTTACATATTTAATCGTTCACATACCATACTTACAAAATACACTCGTAAAGCGTCATGCTGCTACCACATCGCAGCTCATATATTCAAAAAGACATCTTCCAGCAATTCGGGCAGAGTATAATTTAAAAACTCAAAATAATTTTGTCCATTTAAGCGAGGTGGTAAAAACATATAGGCCCAATAATAACATCCATACATTGAACGCGAATCGCCGTTGATAGTGTGACGGTCGAATTAGAAGTTTTGCATTTCCCGTTCATGTGCGTTGTGGTAATTCAATACACCATTTCGAATAAAGCTTGCTTGGTCAGTAAATAAGACGTTACCCACAAAATCGGCAATTTGGAAATGTTGTTGCAGTAGCCACTGGCAAAACGCTACTCGCGTGAGATAATTTGCACGTGAAAGACTATGCACTATTTTCTACTATTTTCTCGAATCGTTCTCCACACGCAGAGAAATATTATCTTGAGTTAAAACAGACTGTTTCAGTTCAAAACAATCCCGTATTTGTATATCCGCAAAACTATATTGTGTTATCACAAGAATATTATTTTCTAAGAAAATTGTTTTGACGCAAAACAACATTGTTTTAATGTAAGAATATAATGTATTTGTAAGACTTCCGTATGTCGACTACTGAATTGACAATTTATAATCAATTTAACGGAAAGTACAGGTTTTACTGAGTCCAAAACGGCCCCCCTTTTCTTGCGGAGATTAGTCTAAGATACCTAAAAATCGTTCTAAAAAGTGTTATTTCTAGGTTATGTTTCGCTAATGTGAAAATCCTCGCAGAAATGTCAAAACACTAGCGAAACATAACCTAGGAATAACACTTTTTAGAACGATTTTTAGGTATCTTAAGACTGATCTTCGCAAGAAACGGGGGTCTGTTTTGGACTCAGTAAAAGCTGTACTTTCCATTAAATTGCTTATAAATTGCCAATTCAGTGGTCGACATTCGGAAGTTTAGCCAATGGATTTACTTCAAGTACAACGTTTGGGCAAAATTATTCCTCTAATTCCCATGAAGCTAAAATATACGTCACATAATGCATTATTAAATATGTACTTTTATTACTGCAAATGTCCACGCCTTAACTATAAAAAAACTTATACGTATCTAATTCTTGCAAAATCGTGCACGCAGATAAAAATGCACGTATAAACGCTTCATATACACATATAATCTCGAATGCAGCTGCTCGAAATTTGCAATTTAGCTATTTCACAAATAGGGAAGTTATTCAGATCAAATACGTATTTTACAACAAATATAGTCTAGATTGTATTAAACGCATTTACTTATTCCAAGAAAATGTGTTTGAATCAAAACAGAAATATTCTAGCATTAAAAATATTTGGGTAAAACAATATATTTTCTTAATTCAAGAACATTTTTCTCTGTGTGCAGATAAGAGAGTTTGAAAAGTTGAATTGTCGTGTAAGGTGTCGTGTGCTCAGTGTTACCTCTGCAACCAATTTCCACTTTCCAAAATTTGAAAGCAGATACATAACACATACGACCTACAAAGCCTAAATGCAAGTTAAGATAGTGCATGCCTTACAAACGAGACAACCACTGACAGAATCTTGACCCACACAGCAACATAGCATTTTTTTCGAAGGTCAAGGTCATTAAATAGTCCCTGCGCAAGCGTACGGAATTCGTCGGAATGATAATGTAAACACTGATTTGACTGCATCGTTCATTTCTTCGGCATTCGAACACCAAGATATGTGAACAAATTTGTTTTGTCTATTACGTTAGATATGACTAAAATACCTCTTAGGTATACAGGGTGACCCAGGAGGAACCTGCAATATTTTGGGATATTAAAGTAGGGACTATTTCAAGACAAAAATACTTATAAGCAATATTTTTATTTTCAACCGTTTCAGAGATACTGCGCATGCGCCAGTTCCCGTGATACACCACTCCCGTAAACCTGTCTGTCAGTTTTTAACTACGGCATGTGGAATTATGACGTGTGTAGGTTAAGTGCAACGTACAATTACAATGCCAGCAGTATTTACACATACTGAATACGCGGATATTGTGTGACGGAGGGGAGGGGAATGACGTATGACAGTTGTGGACATTTTGGAAAGGTGTCCCCCTTAAATTAAAAATCGACCTGCGTTTTTTCAAAAAACAATTCTCGTTCGAGTTATTCAATCTGTTTCGTTTTCGGTGCCGCACCCTGTATATGAAACGGTTGAAAATAAAAATATTGTTTATAAGTATTTTTGTCTTGAAATAGTCCCTACTTTAATATCCCAAAATATTGCAGGTTCCTCCTGGGTCACCCTGTATAATACATTCTAAAAACATTTTCAGATAATTTCAACATTTTTTCTCACTTATCTGACAGCTTTGAATTACCACATTTTTTTGTTGAAACATTTTAAATATTATGCACTCTTTGCCTTCAAAATTACTAACCAACTTGTGAGAGCACACTGTATATACAACACCCGTACGTATACGTAGTGTTTTCGGCAGAACATTAAATTGTGTTGATTATTGCTTCTCCCAAAATAAGAGCTACACATACGGATGTAAAACTATTTTATTAAAAATTCCATGTCATTATGTAATAAAAAATTTTGTTTTGCTATTTTTAAAACCACAGGCTATTCTCGTATAGGAAATTATATAGAGGCTGTTCGAATTGAAGTCGGCATTAATGTATACAATGTTGGTTAAATTATAAAAGAAATCGCGTTTTTTTCTGCCGGTAATGACGGAATTAGAAAAACAATTGAATTTCACATTTGAAGATATTTAAAAAAACAGTTTTAATGAAGGAAGAGTTTTTTTTAACAAAATTTACAAAGAAATCAAATTCTTACAATATAAGTACGCTAAATCGTGAATAAACGAACCACAAGCATTCGAACCTATTATGCAGAAGTGAGCTTTGAATAGCATTTATCATATGTAGTCATGGTGATAAGATATTTATTAAATCTATACTAAGAAAAAAATTTATTAAGGAACCATGTCGTGACGTTCTGAAGCGTTACGCGAAAAATTGCGTACATGCTCTTTAAAAAGCAAGAATAATGTCTTGAAAGTAAATCTTATTAACATGATGAATAGAATTTTGCCACGTTTAAATCTATGGAGCGAGGAGTTAACTTTTTGTAACCTATAGTGTACCTTTTATAATAAACGAGACCTCCATAGTGCCTCGTGAATTTAAAACAGCCTATACAGAGTGGCCTTATCAGTAATAAAGTAATTTTTAGGCAATATTAATTTAATTCATACACAACAACTGTTTTTTTTAGTAAGATGGAACACCAGCCAAATCGTTAGCTAGATTATAGCTGTTTAGGGATTACACAAATGGTAACAAAATGTTATTCAATAAAACATACTAGGGATCACAAGAAATATCTTTGAATATTTGTTGTAGACTTTCATACTTAACATTTCTTGATGGGACTTTAGATTTTCTGATTTCACTATAGTTATCGTCAAAAATAAATGCTATTTCTTGCCTAATTTAATCAAGTTTGTTACTTTAATAATAAGTAATTTAATAATGCTGATTCCTATTTAAACAGCCTGATATAGTACATATTAGCTTTGTGGAGATGAATCAGGATAAATTTCGACGAATTTAGTTTACCACAATTATAAATATTGTGAGACATGGTCGATAAGCGCTAGAATGTTGATGTAACAGGCTCCGAAAACCTAGATTTATGTTACCACGAACATCTATCTTTGGTACGCGCATAATCGTAAACACTAAATTATTCAGAATCGCCTCTGGGAACAAAGTTATTATAATTTAGATTTTATTTTACGAAAAGTATTAGCACAATTTGTTTTAATAGCGATAATACGCTTGCCATATCATAACTATGTGAAATAAAACTATTATTATTAAACGAAAACAGAATTCACGGGCGCAAAAATGTTGTTGTAGATATGTACATATAATTTTAATTTAGTATCGCAAAATTAGAATAAATATTATTGTATTATGTAGCCAAAATTATTAATTATAGTATGAGAAAGTGTAAGGTACTTAGAAGTGTAAGTACCCTTTTTACACGATAACATCATATTATACTTCAGTCAGAGAATGGCTTTGTAAATATTTCACAAGAAAATGGGGAAACTTTAAAAGATCGCCGTGTGTTTCACAATTTTAAAATCATAATCAGACCTTTCTAGTAATAACTACTTCAGTGGTACTATTGATGCTTTTATTAGTACCTAATCCTTACAGAACATATTTATTGGTACATTACTATGAATAGTTAGCACATCCTGAATTGCAGTTGCCTATTACAAAGGTACAAATTATTTAAATTTTCAACTTCTAAATCCGCACTTACTTTCTGACTTTACGAGCTACTATTATGTCTCTTGTTTATTTTTCAGGTTCAAAACCATGTACACTCGGTACGACTTAGTCTTCGAACGATTTTAATAAGGTAGGTAACTCACTAAAATCGTTCGAAGAGTAAGTCGTACCGACTGTACATCTACATTAACTTAATTCTTGCATCTTTTCAATTCATCGTTCGGCTTGATCCAATTTCTGGTTGGTATTTTTTTTTACTTTAAAACAATGCTATCGATTAGCTATCTGATTTAGTTCAGTATCATAAAATATATTATTCTACCGCCATCTGGAGATCGATACGATAGGTTGGGTGCCTTGATATTTGAGATATACCCACATACGTAATAAAATTTAAAAATACTAGAACTAGACCATAAGAAGAATAACACGGTGAAAAAGTATTATCAATATGACACCTTCTCTAATTGAATATCTGTTTCATTGTTTGATGGTTCAAGAAAGCTCCCATCAGTTGAAGTTGACTGTGATACAATGCTTTTACGAGTGTGAGTATGGTAACTGTAGTCTGCTTCTGTGTTACAGCAATTTGACTTGCGTCTTCATTGCTCCAGCTCAGAGGGTATGGTTCGACTATTTCATATAATAAATATGATCCATTAATTGATGAAGATGAATGTATCTGGTAGCCTTTCTTTGAAACTTGTCGACTCACTTGTCATGCCGCTTGTTATTACTTGGATGAACCACAAAAAATTAAATTGAGGATCTGTAGGTCTTAAAGGACCAACTTGTGAAACTACAGAAGGTGTTTCAAGTCTTGGTTGTAGAATATAATTAATTAGAGCTGTTGATTAATCATTATTTTTCGTTCAATAGTTTTGTATCTATTACATAGATTTTCTGAAAATTTCATTCGATTCAAAGACCCATATCTTGTTTTCTTAAATTCTAAAATTATACTTTTGGCAATGGAAGATTCCATTACAATGAACCTACTAGAGTGACTCAAGAACCAGCCATTGAAGGCAGGTCTACATTTCAGTTTGAATTAAGAATAAATATATCCCAATATCAAGCTACAGGATTTTATGTGATGTATGGGATGCAAAGATAAGAAAGCTTCACGCTTATGTTCAATAGCATCAATGGAAACATGTGATTTGTGGTTGTGCCATAAAGGGGACCCTCTTTCCGGAGATGGAATTTGACCAACTTGTTTTTGTTTTTTATCAGTTAGAACTTTCATTTTGTTCAAAACTGTGTGCTGTTACCCCAGTCTCATTGAAATTATATGTATATATTTTTTAGGACTGAGGTTGTATCTCATTTACTGTATGTTTGTTAAATGAATATATAAGCTCTTGCAGGACTCGTTTGATTCGGATTAAGCAAACTTACATTATTATTTCTGTTTTAAGAGGCAACTCAATTAACATTTTAGCACGTGTAGAAATATATTTCACCCGCGCTATTTCGTGGTCTTCAGAAAAGAGCCAGTTTTAATTTTCTCAATTCTATGCTGTAATGTAGGTCTGTTTTGCAACACTGTTTTTTCGATGGAAATAGACATATTCATAACAGTCATTATGACTACTTCCATCCTTTTTTCAACTGCATACGGATGTTTAGTCTTCTTAATGTTTTCTTTCTGGATGAAAAAAGGGAGAGATAGCTAACAACCTTAAGTTAGGAAACGCCTTAGTCAGAGGACGTTAATTGATACGCGACACTGTATGGATACGATCAATAATTGACGACTGTAGCGCCATCTCTTGTACGAAGGTGGATATCGATAGGAGCCCTCTGTAGTCCTGGTAAAGAATTTAAACTTTTATTAATAATCGATATAACAACATCATATCAAGCCTCTTATATTAATAATGATTAATTATAGAAATATATTCGTTTTCCCCAACATTATTAATTGTCAAAGATTTAAAATGAGTTTAAATCTCTGACTGAGTATAATAATTACTAATAACTTACCTTAGTATGCTTTTGTACTTAGTGATTATTACAACTTATCGTGAAAAGGATACTTATACAATAATATAGTTATTCTGATAAGGAAATAATCGTCCATTTTAAACCAAGGAATTTTATTTGTTACTTAGACATTAGGTAGTAAATTAAGGCTAAAGAAAAACGTAGTAAACAACGATTCTTCTTGTTATATAAATAAATGCTGTACAAATTGATCGAATTCAATTATTAGAATCTTAGTTCGACGCTTTAGTATTAGTCTTTGCCAAAGATACACTTATTCGTTCAATTATACATTTGTATATTATACCTACAATAGTAATGAACGAGAAGTAGTACTATAATCTAATTAAATATTCTTGAAGTGTAATAATATGAGAGAGTAGCTGATTAAAATAAAAGCTGGTTTGTTTCATCGGCGCATACATCCAGAAATCATGATAATTTATCAGGGACTATATACAGATCGACTGCAAAATAATTTCGAATTTGAGCTAATCAAAATTTTAGTGATAGATTTGCAATAAATAATAAAACCATTCTAATAATTGTAATTCTACTGTATGCTGTTGTTGCTGTAGTTTTATCAAATGTAATTTATTGTTTAATGAAGCAATACGTTTGTCTCTTGTAGCGAACTGTAGATGGAAAACGTAGTATTAATAATTGCAAAGTAATAAATGATAATATTTACTACTACTGAACACACATATTTATAGATTTGTATAGAACAGTGATTAATAATTAACATTTATTATCAACAATAAATAAATATTAAGGGAAATATGGAATTATCATACTGTAAGAGCAAGATATAATAGCTTTTGTTGGTAATGCAATGTTGTGTCTTTATATTATTTATAAAAAAACGTAAGATGTTTCATGTAAATGTGAAAAGTATTTTAAGAGGTTGTTAACGTATGAAGGGTGATCCGCCCATTTTATATATCTACCTAGATATTTAAAATCTTGCCATATTTTGGTGTAAATGATAATTAATGAGCGGACAGAACAAACACTTGTTGACAAAAAATTTGCAACACACGTGTCAATAACTCGGCTAGTGAAACCATATACACTTTTTTGAAAATGAAATCCAAAGAATTAACAATCGTATTTGATAAACCACCTTGCATGTTAGTAAATATTATCTCAAATACAATATTTACACTTACATATATCATATATACAATACAAACTAGAACTTTTTTTTATAGACACAAGGATTTAGAATCTTTAAATTGATTTACATTTACAAGGGACTCTGCATGAGACACATAGTTGTTCGGATAGATACAAAAAAATGTACTTTGATTCAGGAATTGTATATTTTGTCTAGTAGCGCTGGTGAATGAATATTAGGAACATGACATATTAATGTTTGTGCCTCATAAAAAGACCTGATAGACTAATTGCCTATGTTAAGTTTTGGATATGACGACTCTTCAGAAATAGTCTTCTAAATCTTAAAACGTATTTTAGAAATGTTATCGCATTGCAAATCACTGTACAAATTACTGAATTTACTCAAAGAGAAAAAGTAAACTTTTTTGATACATGCACTTTAAAAAAAAATCAAAAAAGTTAGATGTACTTAAAAATAAAAATATGTGCATTTGTTTTGTTTAATGCAGCTTTAATTTTTAAAAAATGAAACCATTCTAATGTTAATACATAAAAAACGAATTAGGCATAATTTATTTTCAAAATTAGAGGTAAAAAAGGTACTTAAATTTAAGAGAAAGATGATATTTTATTATCTCTATCTTAAACTAAAGCGAAAGATATGTAATATAGTTAATAAGAATATGTACTAGAATCTATACTTACTGTACTTTAAATCTTTTCTCTAAATCGTGTGCTGTACATACAGAAGATATGTGTCAAAGGAAACAGATAATTTAATAAAATGCATATACTTGTATATATACCGTGTTTTGTAGACTAATATTTTTACAGTTCGACAATACCTATATATTTTGATTTCTGTGATTGTAAAGGCATTGAGTCAGTTTGCAAACCTGTTTAAATAAAATTACTTTGAAAAAATATTCGCTAAATGCTTGTGTTTTATTACCCATAATAATTATACAGGTTGTTTCATTCATTATGGGAAATATTTTAACTGGAGATACTACGTGTTAAATAATGACCATCGACCAAAAATAGCCTTATTCAAAATCGCACCGTTTTCGAGATAAAGGTCTTCAAAGTTCTAGAAAAAAATTGTTTTTTCCATCTTTAAGCTAATCTGCTTGTACGATGAAAATAAAATTTGGCATGGCGATTTAGTATTACTAGATGCTTCTTATGGTGCAATTTTCCGAAATTAGCAAAATTACAGCAAAGAGAAAAAAATATCCTCTTGTGTTAACATGAATAGAACTTTTTTGTTTTTTTGATTTACAAGCACGAAATTAGCATCACGTAATAGACCAATTAAAATACCAAAAATAAAGTCTTCTTGTAGAAACTTCGTACTGTGCTTGGTTTTCGAGAAAAACGAGAAAGTTCGGAAGCATTTGTGGCTAAAAATAGTTTAAACAGCAAAAATCCGGGTAGGCCAACACTCAAATTCGGAAGTGTCATTTTAGGACAATTTTTCGATTATTCTTCAATAGTTCCTATGTAAACAACATATTCTTTTTTTTTATGACCTTTCACTCAAAAACGCTGCCATTTTGAATAAGGCTATTTTTGGTCAATGGTCATTATTTTACACGCAGTATCTCCCGTTAACATATTTTCCATTATTAATGAAGCACCCTGTATAAAGAAAATATCTTTGAAACGTAGCCCATACAAAAATAAAAATAAGTAGCAAAAACTTAAGTTCTCAATCAACTTGCGATCACCAAAAAGTTTGTTGCTTGACATGTAACTATAAACTACACTCTTCTTTTATTCCTTTAAATACTCCTAAAAATAAAATTTATTGATAATTGAGGATCGGTCCTACCGATGGTAGATTCAGCGCAGAATGGTTGAAATTAAATCAATTCAATTATTGGTTTTCTTTTTCAAGATGCAATTGTGGAGATTTATTTAATTGGATGAATTGGACATTTATATATTAGAACATAAGTACATCAGAAAATATCAGATTAGAACTAGAATAAATTAGTCTGAACAGGATTTGGAATAATAATAATAGGACCACTAGGGATGTACCTATATCCTAAGGGATTTACTACAGACAATAATAAGGGTGGTGGTGATGTTGGATCCGGCAAGATAGTGACCCGTTTGAGAGTGGTAAACAGAAATAATAATAATAGCTTTTTATTGACGACATTTCATTACATTATGGTAATACAATAACACGTGTAACAGTTAAACATTAATTAATATGCCGTCAAATGGATGCGAGATCAGCTCCATGGATGGCCGGGAGCTGCTTTTATTCTCGGGCAAAAAAAAGAACTAAAAATTAATTAATTTAGAAACTAAAACTAAAAGAAAACCTAACCTAAATTCGTGTCTGGTTTTTTTTTATATGTGCAGAAAATGTATGTAGAAATAGAAGAAAAGAAAAGAAAAGCAGAGCGAAAAAGAGGCAGAAGAATGAGTTTAACTTCAAAGGCTAGGTGTAGATAGTGTTTATAGCTTTTGTAATTAGACTTTGTTTATGAATCAATTCAATCAAACGTTTTAGCGAGAATTCTAAAGCAACTGAATCTTAATGGAAAACCATATAGGATGTGCAATTGTGAGGAAATCTTATTTCATCATAACCTAACCATAGAGGAGAATATAGAGGTGTTTCTCTCGTGGAGGGAGTAGGACATTTGGTATGGTGGCGACTTGGTTTAAAGCCGACGAACTAGCATAAGAAATGGCGCGTAGCTTGAATTTTATATATAACATGATTTTTATACAATCATGTAATACATTTATGGAAACTTCAATTTGTTTCAAAATATACCGAGAATATATTTTGAAACAAACAAGTTGCCATAAATTTATTACATGATACATTATTATACACGAGAGTTGTAAATAATAGTCTGTAAGCTAAATACGCAATACTTAAACCCTCGCATCTAACAAATAGAGGAACATGTTTTCAATGCAAACTGGCGCAACTCACTGGCGGCTGTGCGGCACCTGCACATTATTTTAAAGTTTTCGCGCGGTTGCTATGGTTACTACGACTTACAGCGCACGGATGTAAAGACGAGAAACTATTCGAATGTTTACCCCTTCCACCGAGAGAAACATACCCATGAACCTAACATCAGTATTCAAAATACTTCATCTGGCGAAATACAAAAACAGTTGTCCAAATCCCAACATAAAAAAGGTTGTGCCTCAAAGTCAGTCACAGTGCCACATTATTTTCGGAAATAGCTTTTAACACTACAAACACAGCACACCGGGAAGTAGTTGTTAACCTCCAGAGCTACAATGCCTCAAGAAATAGTCTCTTGCTTAACAAGAGAAGAGTGCCACCGAAAGCATGCATTCCGCTGCAAATAGAGTAACCTAATATCTTTATCCGCAGATGCTAACCCACCGGGAGTCGCTAGTAAACCCACAGAAGTATGTAGCAAAAATTTTGAAGAACTGTAATTCAACACGTTTAAGAAAGGAAAAAAACGTTAAACAGCTGACAAGAAGCGTATAAGATTTGCGGCCAACTGGGAAATTATTACATCAGACGAATATCTATTTAAAAAAATGGAAAGGTAACGCAAAAGGAAACAAGCAGAGATACCCAAACAGGGGTGTGCATGCCAACGGCACCCTCCACAATGACAAATTAAAATTTAAGATATCACAAAGTTTTGTGCCGAAACCTGAAAATTACATGGGATTTGACAGTAAACTGCTTAGCCAATCACTAAACTTTGTATAGACAAATTATCTTAATATAACAGCAAAGTGACGTTGAAAAGTTCCTAAATATGACCCGCAACATCAGATAGGTAGTTATTATCACCTCAACATGCCGAAACCAGAGGTGATAAGTGTCTTTGTTGTTATTATCAGCAGTATGAAACAGAACAAATGTGGATATAATTCATAATTTAAAAAAATAATAAAAATTCGTTTCTGTGTTATTCAGTTCAAATTATTTAAATTAAGTATACAAAGTGTTCATTTAATAACAATCCGCTTTAAATAAGTCGAAAATGTCAAAAAATATGGAAAACAGACCCAAACTTCAAAAATTTTTTGCGAGAAAACGAGGCCAGCACTAAATTCGCTCTCAACGGCACAAAACTCTGTGGTTGTAGCACTAAACGTTGGCCTACTGCAAAATCCGTTCTCGGTTGTTACTTGCGATATGGAAAATTCCCATATAGTGTTTTAGAAAAAAAATTAAATACATATCTCGAAAACAGAAGCAGCACAAAACGCTACATACCTACAGCAACATTTTGGCGTTAACAGATTTTGTTTTTGTTGACAGGGGGTGTTGGCATGTCAACGGCACCCCCAAAAAGCAATGCAAATATCTCGGTAACGGAAATAACACAAAACCTCCGGTTTGCGGCACAAAACTAGCACAAAATTTTATGCTATCTAAAATTTTAATTTGTCATTGTGGAGGTGCCATTGACATGCAACAGGGTGTAAGAAAAAAAAGACAAGAGTTGGAAACGATTTCTAAATCTGTCGCCAGGAACAAAACTAAAAAACAAATTTATAAACATTTATTGCGTTATCCAAGTGTGAAAAATCAAAAGAAAACTTCTGCTTCGGCTGTACAGGGTGTCCCATTTTGGGCACTTTTCCAGGGTATCTCAGTTATTAATAACGATAGAGAGTTGCGGTTTTCGTGATAGTGTCCTACTTTTTTATGAAACGAAAGATGCTGCAAACAGAATTTTGCTATCCCTCTTAGTTTTTGTGATATAGGGTAAAATTGAAAATTTTCAATTCACAAACATCTCTCGTATCTCAGTTGCTATAGAAGTTAGTGAAAAAGTAAAAATGGAATATTATCCAGTTTTTTACGAAGAATCCAGTGGCGTAGTTAGTCTTTTTCTAAGTGTAATAATTTTCAAGTTATGGACCATACTTATGGTTATTTAAATGGAACACCCTGTATATTATTTTTTATTTCGATTAAGCATAATTTGGGGATGTCAAAAATATATAGTTGACTGAGATAGCCTGGCAAAGTGCCCAAAATGGGACAGCCTGTACATAGTAAAAGCATGTTGAATATGACATCATGCTTTTCAAGTGATATTCCCAAACAATGACGTTTATGAAAACAATTAAGAATCCTTAATGAGAAAACTGTCAAATACCATTAAAAGCAGCTCTAACAGAGTGAAAGATATAATCAGCTGCACAAATGATTTGAATGACTTATCGAACACTTGTTAACATTTTCATTACCTATACATAACGATACTATGCTGTATGGGTCTCAAACTGTATTTTCTTTGACCTCTAAGTTGTACCTTTTCTTCCTTAATAAAAGTTGTACCATTCTAAGATTGGAATTAATTTTAAGTACTTATTTTTCATCCAATCGTATAAAATTTCTGTTACATTGTTGATAACTCGACTACGATGCAGTAAAATAAGGAGATACATTTTTTTATGGGGTTTATATATTTGCCAACTTACTTAGTTTCTAAGATAACTGATCCCTTCTGGTTTTTATTAGATTTTTTATTTTCGTTAGTTAACTTTTACCCAAATTAAACAATGTAGAACTGCAGCAGTAGTAGTAGTAGAGAAACTTGAAAATTGAAATATTTCATTTGTTGCAAATATCAAGCAAGCTCTTAATTTGACTGAAATGCAATAGCAGCACAATGATCTCTATACTGAAAATGAAGAAAAACAAAACTCACCCTGTATGTAATATGAATGCAGCCCTCTATTTCAATAACTTGAACTTGATGAGCAAATGTTGCATTTTTATCGAATATATTCAAAATTAGATGGCGCAAGGCTTACGAATCTCTAGAAAAGTAAAAAGTAATGAAATACTTAAACATGCGTAACATTTTGGCTGAAATAACATAGGAAAAGTGAAGATTAGCATATTGGTTGTAATACAAAATATATTATAATATAAATATAAACTTCTCGGAAAAATAAAATATATAGAAGAAAGGTATCCATGGATTCTTGAAACGAGTTTTACTGGTTGCATATTAGGTATGTAGTTTAGAACTGAATGTATTGAGCAGGTATATTTCAATATAATCTTTTCGGTATAAATGCGATAGCCTAAGGCAATAACACCCTAATATTCTATTTACAAAACATATTTTTGCGTACATGCGTTGTTTGTTACAGGTAGAATCTTAGTTCTGCACTAATTGTCTAGCGACTAGCTTGATGTAATAAAGTAATAGGTACTGTTTTTCATCGTCTTCGTTAGTTTTGGATTATTTTTTCGTTGTATATAGTTATTTTAGTGAATAAGGAAGAATATTTTTGTATATTTGTTTCTGTATACCATTGTACATAGTTCTAGTGGTAAACTGTCCTTGAAGAGGAACCATAATTATTATTTTCAGGTAAATACCTACTCATTTGGAAGATCGCGATATCACGTCTCAACAGTCGCAAATTGCATGTAATAATAATCACTCACTAATATTATAGATTCAAGGCCAACTAAATATCAGGAAAAGAAAGCTGTACTACTTTGTGGTTTTCATTGATGAAACCCAACCACTTTTTATAGGAGAAATATATAGGGATGAACAACTTTGTAGAAACTTAATGGTTCCAAAATTATGGCAATTTTTCCTTTGGTGTTTTTTTGCCTGAGATGATTCAGCTTATGTAGTGAAAGCTGCACACAAGCACCTGTAGTAGATTACTAGGATTGGACAGGAAACCTTTCTCCACACAAGTTACGCTTATGAAGTATATTCTATAATGGATATGACTACATATTGTTATATAGATTATTATTATTAAAATTTCCGTTATAACCATCACAGTGTATGTATGTGAAATACTAAATGTAAATATAATAGACAGTAAATTTTATTATGGAATGAATTGTTATCTGTATTATTTATCAATAAAAGGCAAGAGAGATATTTGGATTTTATTTGTCTTTCTTTCGCTACACCCACACGCCAAGTAATGATTCATCAATATGTATTTACTTATGCATGTGTAGTTGTAAGAATATGTCTCGAAAGTATTGAAATCAATTTATTACATGAATAAAAATAATTTTGTAAAACCTTTCCATACAAAAGTGTATTTGTGCATACAATCAAGTTTTGCAATTCTTGTGATACTAAACTGACTAAATCCAATAATCGTGATGCGCACTATTTTGAAAGCAATATATAACAATAATCCTGTATACTGTTCAAGTTATGTTATAAAGAAGTATGATGTTATAAAGAAGTAGATATGATGTTATGTATGATGACTATCTTTCACAATTACGGAAAAAGAAACGAGTCGTATGTACGACTCTAAAATTGTTCTTCTTCATTTACATTTTTTAATAAAACATTAATTAACATTAACATAATTTAATGTTTTTCTGAATATCAAAGCAGTCAATTTTGGTGTTAAACTGATTGCCTATACATAGTGATATAATAGTTATCTAATGCTAGTGACATCTAATATAAAACTGCCAAACTGTTTGGACAGATATGGGGCTGTTGTTGATACTCAGCCCCTAAACTTACTTCCTGAAAAAAATACTGAATATTTTGAAATTATTTCAATACACATCGTATCAGTATATTTTTCTACATATTCTAAAGGTAATATTATCAAAATTTTATATTTTTTCTCATTTTTCTCGCAATCAAAGAATATTTAATTTAAAAAAAGATATTTAGATTTACAACAAAGATAATATCTTCAATGTAACAACGCGAAAATACATTTTTAATGTCTAGTTTTTCCGAATACTACGTTTCTAATAATTATTGTCGAACAGCGCCCCCTACTTTACCGAAACGCCACCTTAAGATGTATCACGTTCTAATAAAAAAGCTTATACCCCTACACAGTCTAATAAATAGATGAAATCAATATTGCTTACATTCTTTTAGAAAGTACATGTTAATTTATAGTTGTGGTGGTTTTTAAACCAATAGTCAAAACCAAGAAACCTTAATAATCAATAGGAGCCTGTAAGGTTTCAATGTCACTTAAATTTTAATTCAGTTGACTGTTTCCTCAAACTTTTTCTCTTCAAATTCTATTACCCTCTTTGAAGGTTCAGACTCTTTGCACCTACACATAATTACCATCTATTATATATAAAACATGAAATTAATTTGATGCCGAAAGAAGAATTATCACATATACACAGACCTGATGTCTTTTTGACAAATTTTTTATTTGCAATAAACAGATAACAGGAATAAAAAAAAACATGAATTCACTACCTGGTCAGGGTCAATTTGATTCCACGCCTGTTTTTTTTTTCTTTATTTTCTCCTAATATATAATCCGCTTAACCATTTGGAGGATTAAAAAATGATTTGATATAAGCTACGTATGTATTTGTCTAACCTCATTTTTATAATACAATTAATAGTTGTCAAACGTAAAAGCACTTTCAAAACATGCAATTTTCAACATGGCGGGCGATTCAAATACGATGGATTCAACAAAGCATTGCCATTGAGCAATAAATGATATAAAGCAAATTTGGTTAAAAAATCGGAGTAGAATTGGATATGACCAGAGTATTTTGCAAGTATTGTATTTTCCATTAATAAAATCTCGTTTTTAATCTTGTGCCTTGATCTTAGTTTGGAGTAAGGTATGGAGTAATCTACTCCGAACGAAATAACTGTGAGAATTGTGGCAACCGTGGCAACACTGATTTATGGCCTTGAACAAAATATCAGCTGTTGTCCCTTCCATTTATTCTGTGCCATTAACGACATTCGAGTAAGACTTTCTGGAGAATCAGTTCTCATTGAACCCTCATAATATTAGTACTATTTTATATAAATATTTCATCCACTACGTATGTTATATACGATTATTTATTTAAATTTGCGTTGAATTTATCAAAATATCTATTTGTTATGTTTTCTTTTTTTGTATAATTTAATTAACGTTTCTCATTCCACAGGACAGCACATCTTTACGCATTTTTATACCGTTTTAATAATCAATTCCTTTTCTATTCGAATTTTAGATACATAAGAATAGACGATGAATATAGCTGCCCTATTACAATCTAAATTTGGAGAAGTGGAATTGGGTTTGTACCTAGGCGGACCTGACGGCTTCGAAAATTTCGGCGGTAATAAAGATAAGTCCGCAAAACATAAACAAGGTCTAGCTCTTTTAGAACATTTCGAGATAATTCCCCGAAGAGACAATTTACCACACTGTCCACAATGTCGATTGCCAATGCGTGCCGGTATCGATAAATCGCGTGTACTAGGATGGAGGATCAAATGTGCAGGAGGACACGTATATCAACCAACGAACAACACTTTTATCGAGCAGATCTTACTTAAAGTGGTTGGAGCTGATATGGTAGTGTGGGCCATCAGCAGCTTTCTAGAACAAGTTCCATTGAAGACTTTTATACAAAATACTGGAGTTACCTCGCATACTGCGGTTGCGTGGTACCGTTACAGCCGTGATGTAATGGTAAAAATTGCTGCTCATGATTACGAACGCATCGGAGGGCCCGACGATGTAGTAGAAATAAGTCAGAATGTTCTCTTCAGAAGACAATGTGAACGCGAGAGTGTGACAGAGTCAGAGAGCGTTTGGGTTGTGGTAGGCGTAAGTAGGACGACACGTCGAGTTTTTGGCACTATAATTCCAGATACATCCGCTGATACACTGAGGGAGCTACTTGTCAACCACATTGATATTCGAACTCATCTATGTACAACAGATTGGGCTGGGTATAGAGATATCGATCGTACTTTCAAAGGAGGCCACACCGCAGTTAATCGTTTTACGAACCAAGATCCTCTTTGGGTACCAGTTGGCCGATTTAATGAGGCGTGTGTGGACAATAAATGCAGATCTCCCGTTGAAAATGGTCTTGTTCGTTTCCGTTCGCACATCCAGACCATTGACAATTGCTGGAGAGAATTGAAACAGGAGATTAGCAACGGAAAGAAAGTAGATTACGCGGATGACTACGTTGGCGAATGGGTGTATCGCCGAAATATTCTAGCAAGTATCGGCGGAAGGGCAGATCGCTTCAAGCGCTTTATGAACGATATCCGACGTGCCTATCCGGGTATTGGTCTACGACCCATGCAGAGGAACATTGAGGAATGTAACTGTCACGAATGTTATCCTTAAATACGAGTATTATGTTTGGGTGTGACTAGCCGGCCTCGATAATAAATTTAGAGGCTCACAACGACCGGGCGACGTTGTGCTACATACGCATTTATGCGTCCGGCTGCACATTGGAAAGCCCATGAAGCGGCTTCGAATGTTTGGACGAGGTCCCCGCTAAGCCTAACAGCGGAATTAAGACGGCTCCGGGATAGAGTTATTGGTAAAGCTCTGCGCAACGGCTAGTTATCCGAACTCGTAATTAATAGTATTCATTATGAGTGTGAATATAAATAGTGTTTGTTTATTATTGTGATTGGATTAGTGTTGTTAGTAATGCTGCAAAATATAAGTAACTATGATTGGTGTTAATAAAGGTGTTTGTGATGAAATTATTGCAGTTGTAAGGTATTACAGTTTAGTTATAAGTATGTATTGTGTCTTGAAAATTATTCGTCCGTTAGGGTTTTATAGGGCTCCTGGCGAACCTTTCCCTTTAAAAAAGGTAACGCACCAATTGGTAAAACCTCAGTCTTGTTCAAGATAAGGTGGTGAGGAATATTACCACTTTAAAATATTAATACACGAATCCTATTAGTATCATTATTATTATTCACTAGCCTATGATATACAATATACAGCCTGAAAGCCAGGTAACTAAACGCTGGTACCGCGCAGTTACAATTCCCCACCACCATCATATATCCTTATCACGTCTGATTGGACTGTCTGTGCATTACATACCGTAAATGCATTAATAAAGAACAACCAGTCATAAAGTTAAAAAATTACGATAGCAGATATATGTATGTAATAATAATAATAATAATAATAATAATAATAATAATGATTTATTGTCCAACAGAAGTAATTCCAATAACAGGACAAAAATAATACACATGTATATATACATACATACAAAAAAGTAAATAAATTTACATCTCATTAATGGTACCAAAGAAGATATCATTGTAATGGAGGTCAGCAGAACGACACATAGTAGCAAGTGGTGAAGCAGTAAGGATGTTAGATCTAGAGAGAGGAAGAGAAAACGAAGTGAAGGAACGTGAGGTAAATCGGGGAATACGAAAGTTAAGGGAAGAAAGAAGAGACGGGCTATCAATAACTCCATGGACCAACTTCCATATGAAACGGGCACCTTGGCATTCACGGCGAAGTCCCAGAGATGTCATACCATGTCTATGGAGTAGCGATGTATAGTCAATCCCACGTTCCGGATACACTCCATCGGCTTTGAAGGATAGATATTTAAGAAAGCGACGTTGTACTTTCTCAATTGAAAGCTGAAGGTAGATGTAGTGTGGTGACCAGACTTGTGACGCATATTCCAATTTACTAACAACGAATGTAAAAAATAACGTCTTTAGTAGTTGGTCGTTTTGAAAAAATCGCGAAGCACGTATAACGAAACCCAGTGTTCTTGATGCAGACAAGGAAAGATTTGTAATATGTTGAGAAAAGCTCATCCTAGAATCGAAGAGTACCCCAAGGTCATTGAAGGTGTCGACCTTCTTCAACAACTGGCCATTAACAATATAAATAGATGCAGTTGGATTCCGTTTGCGAGTGTAGGAAACAAAACAGCATTTGCCAATATTCAATTTCAACCTGTATCTAGTACACCAGTCGATAATGTATTGAATATTGTTCTGTAAGTACAGAACGTCATCCCAACTAGCTATAGACCCATAAACTTTTATATCGTCTGCATACGCAAGTACAGGACAGGATAGGTTTTCTAAAAGATCGTTTATGTATAAAACAAAGAGTAGAGGGCCTAAGCTTGAACCCTGCGGCACACCAGAAGATGGAAAAAAGGTGAACGACTTATAGCCATTATAGTGGACATAATTACATCTACCGATTAAATAAGACTGGATTAATCGTAAAAAGGAGGAGCTTAAACCAAAGTCAGAAAGCTTCTGAAGTAAAATCATGTGGTCAACAGTATCAAAGGCGCTACTAAAATCGGTATACACAACGTCAACTTGTCCTTGCTTATCTAAATCTTGACAAATGTATTGGCAGACCGTTACGAGGTTGGTGACTGTTGAACGTCCACGTGCGAAGCCATGTTGATGAGGCGATATAAATGACCTAGTGTTTTCATATAGGTAAGAAAAAATCACATTCTCATACACTTTGGCAAAATTGGACAGAATGGATATAGGTCTGTCGTTGTTAATTTCAGATTTTGCACCTTTCTTGAACACAGGGCAAATCCTGGTTCGCTGCCATAAATGAGGGAAGGAAGATGTTTTTATCGACAAATTAATTAATTTAAATAAAAGTAAAATGGCATTTTAATTTCATTTATTGAAATGTCAGAATTACAGTGAATGATGAAAACCAAAATTAAAGAAAAATAGTATAATGGTCGAAAATGGAAAACCTATATTACAGCTAAATTTATTTAAGTAAATATATTAAAAAGACAAACAAACAATAGAATGCTAGAAAAATTAACGTTCATTCGAAAAATAAATAGAATATTCCTTCAATTATTCCCAAAATAATTTTGTGTGACGGATCAAACTACACTCTACTACTGATAAGGTTAGACTGAATTCTACACAAATCAGTAAGAATAGATGTTCAACCACAGCATGTTCAACTCAATACTAACGATTTTGCTTATAGAGAATGAGGGAGGGGAGGGGGAGGTGTTTGTTTACTGGGTTGCAAATCAAAACAACGGTGATAGCGACAAAAAATTATTTTATATCCAGTTTCCTAAAACATTGCAATGCGCATGCGCAATTACATTCGTTCATCCATTTTTATCTAACAAGAAAACACAGGCAAGTGCTGGTGACCGATTTAAATGAAATTTGGTGGGTTTGTAGCATTGAGCTGTATACTAAGGAGACGCTATGAAGCATATTTCCTGTATGTTCAAAACGGCGCACTGGGCGGGGCTTAAGTGGTTTACCAATATGGCTGCCTTACCAGGTCCGCTTACAACCCTGCACATTGCTTTTATGTCAAACACTGACCTATGAAATGTTATTTTCGACGAATTCTTCTTGTTAACGCTGTTTCTACTCTTGCAACTAGGTAGAGCACAAGAAACCATTATGTCTTGTAGTAGTTTGCTATATAATATAACTGTAAGAACTGAAATAATCAAATAATACAACCATACATGACTATACACTAGAATGTACGTAATTGACGTAAAATGGTGTACCAATATGGCCGACCTCCGCCGTTTTAGCCACGTGATAGCGTCTCCCTACTTATTCTATCTCAACGGTTTGTAGACTGATGCAGTGTAAGAACAACGGTAACTTCCATAGATGCTAAATCGCTCGTTTTTGGGGGTGGGGGCGACTAAGATCCAACGCTACCTTCCGCTATTTGCTTTAATATCTCAAAAACTATAAAACATATCAAAAAAAAGTTAAGACAAATATATAACTATTTTATGAGTAGGTACTAAGAAATAGCGACAATAGTTTGCCTGTCATAGTTCTTGTTTTCCGGAAACAACCTCCACCCCCTAAATCTTTTTAACACTATTGTTGCTACCTTTTAGTACTCATAAAACAGTTATATATTTGTCTCAACTTTTTTTTGATATATCTTATAGTTTTGGAGATATTAAAGCAAATACCGAAGGGTAGCGTTGGCTTTAGGGCGCCCCACCCTGCGAAAACGGGCAATTTAGCATCTATGGAAGTTACCGTTGTTCTTACACTGCATTAGTCTACAAACCCACCAAATTTCATTTAAATCGGTCACCACCACTTGCCTGTGTTTCCTTGTAAGTCTCATACATATGTTTACGTCGTTGTATGGAAATATAATGGGTTTTTTCTTTCGACGAACGGTTAGTGATCGTTTTCCGCACAATTTCAACACATAAAACATAGTGGCATAAAATTGTTAGTTAATCGATCAAAAACCGTCAGTAGAAAGAAAGCTATTTTCGTGAATAAAAATATACAACTAGATCTTATGCAAATTACATACTGAATAGTAATGTTGGTTGCCTGCCCTATTGCGCCTAGCTTCCCCCTCCCCTTCACTCCTCCGATCATGGCACTTGACCCTTTGCCCCGCAAATTTTTCGATCAGCTGATTGAATAGAGTTGTACATCTTTTTTGGGTGTTTTGTGGAATTCTATCACCAGCTCTGATCAATGCTCTGTTACGAGAGCGGATCAAACTGATATATGGGTGGGGTGTTGGCACCTCCCGCATCATTCAGTTTGCTCACATCCCTACGGTACGTATATTTTGTCTCAATTCCTTAAAATTGTTCCTAGCAAAATACATTTACTAGAAATAAAAACAACAAAACTAGTTTTCTAAATCCAATAAATCCATTTCAATCATTACCATCCTATCCATCCCTACCATCCTATGATTGAAATGTAAACCACTATTTTTACACAAATTTACAGTTGAAATGCATTTTGAGTTTTGCGCGTCACAGACTAACCTCCAAATGGAAATTTTGAGGTTTTGAGGGGTTTGAGTAAACTGGTATACTAATTTGTCAATGTGTTCAAATAACGAATCATCTGTGGAAATCGCAATCTTAATGTTAATGGTCTAACAATAACCCATAATTTCAAATTATTGCAAGATTTATTATCTTACTGATCTTATTAATTAAACAACCAACCAGGGTAACGACAACTTCTTCTAGCGCCATAGAGTATGTATGAAGTCAAATATGTAGTTTGTAGCCAGTTATCGTACGGTATTGTTGCATGATCATGCATTGGAAGTACGCGTACCTATAATTCTGTTGCAATGCATTTAAAATGTCGAAAGTTTGTGAAAATGCTTCAACATGTTTGTTTGCTAATAAGGTAAAGTTGTATATTATATCTGTGTTTTTATTAATTCTAGTATAAAGTTTCGCCCCTTAACGCCCATTTTTATTTCGGTAAAGCCGACATAGTTACGCCCCTGCTACCGAACCACACTTGCGGTCTTTAATCATTACTAGTAAACATCTCGGGCGATTGATGTCTATCGTTGATGCTGTCTCAGCAGACCACGCGGCACAGAATATTGAAGATACACTGAAATAAAGTGGTTCCGATATTTAAACGGTCACCATGTAACATATCAAATTGAAACACATTTTGATATGTTTGTTTTTATGGGTATTAATTGTTGATAAAATTTTTAACAGATAAATTATTCTCTGCCATTTTGAATAATTAAGAAATTTTTGATTATTCGAGGACATATTATCACCTCAGGATACACACGTATCATGCATGCATACATGTACTATCTTTACTTTTTGAAATTATGATTTTCCTTAAAAGTACTAAACAGGTACGATGGCAATTATTATAAAGATGGTTTTCAGAAATGTGTTGCAGATTGCAAAAAAAAACGAATCAAAAGTAGGGTACCTATTCCATTTAAAAATCAGTTAGGTATCGCAGGTGGGGGTGTCACATTTAATTTTAAAAACTTTTATGGCGAAGTACTTCTTGCTTTTAAACATTTATAACGAAATTTTTAAAATTGGAAAATATTCATTCGTTCCTAAGATCGCATTATCCTATTCGTCGTCGAACACCTTGTATACAATAGGCTTTATACTTTGAATTTTAAAAATAATTACCTATTATAAATTACAACAATTACATACCTATATACAGCTATGAAAAAATGTATGGAGCACCCTACACATTACTTAAGATTCTAAATGTTATACAGGGAAATTAAAAACGAACGAGTATATGGCATGGAAGCAGGGGAACATCATTACTAGTGAATCAATCTGTTGTCTTTTTCGCAGTGTGGCAAGGAGGATTTATTATAGGTTTTGTTTAGAAATAAGTTTCCCTACACATTCAATAAAGTTAGAATTATATTTCAAACAATTTTATGGAATTTCTGTAGTGTTTTAAAGATATTTAATTTGAATTCAATAGGTGCTCCATTCATTTTTCCATAGGTGTATGTAAAATAACGAAAACCAATATGGCAACAATGGAAACTAATAAATTAGTTGAAAGACGCCAAAAATCATCAACTACATATCTCTATTTGTACAGTGTAACCCGCTTATTGGAATACCAAAATTTACCAAGGAAATTATTCCAATAACCGGGTTATTCCATTATCCGTACCATATAACCGTATACACACATAATTCGTACACATTTAACATTACATAGGTATCCCAACAAACAGAAAAACGTGAAAAGCACGTAATATTTTGGTAATATTGCAACCAAAAGACGTGTTTTTGGCACGTGTATATAACGAGATTTGTACGTTGAAAGTTGAAATGTCACACTTTTAGGCCTACCAGGACGGCATAAATACGTAATTCAAGACGTAATTAAAGCCTCATTTATACATGCTAGTCAACTCGGCCGAGTGATAGACTAGCAAGCCATTAGCACTCATACAATACGTGTAAACATTCACTGGTGCTAGCTTGAACTAGCACCAGTGAATGTTTACACGTATTATTTGAGTGCTAGTGGCTTGCTAGTCAATCACCTCGGCCGAGATGACTTAGCATGTATAAATGAGCCTTAACAGCATGTTTATTATACCGTATTACTAGGACCTAATACCTACTGTTGCTTTAATAAATTATGCAAGTTAATGAAGTACATATCTATTTAAAAAAACTGGAAAACATATGTATATATAATAGTTTGTCCGGCCATCTTGTTATGTTTATGATATTTCCACAGAACGAGCGGGTTACTATTAGAGGTTATGAAAACCAACCTTCATATATCTAATCCCAAACAAATCCAAGAACGTTCTTTAATAAACTGCCAATACATAGTATACATATGTATGTATTTGTTACATATACACACAATATTAATATTGTATTTAACATCTACATTCTTTAATTCACAGCACTCCCAATTTACAGCAATCACGTCTATAGATAAACACTGACAGTAAAAGAGAAATGGCCGTTGGCCCGTATATGACTCGAGCGATGGCGCGTAATTCAATTTCATATTCTACGCAATATTACATCATTATTTATCAACAGTTCCAGATTTATTAAAATAAAATCATGAAGCATCATGAACTAGTTATAGAATAGTAGGTGTCGTAGAACACAAATAATAAAAATTTTAAAGTGTATTTATATTTGGGAGCTTTTTGGGTTAAATTTGACGTATAGAAGACGTCCTTTTAGTACCTAAGTTGCCATATATAGATATATGTTGTATGCAAAATTGTTGTTCTATATATCTCAATTTCGGATTTAAAAATCTTTAATTCTCCTCAATAATTTTAGTTTCCACAAAAGTTATTGAAAATATGTTCTCTACATCAAATACTTTATATATTCATTAGGTCGCCCAAAAATATTATAATAAATCAAAATACAACGTGAATAACACGAGCTCGTTTCAGTTCTGTTTGCTGGGATACAGTAGTATACACTCCGACCCCAAAAAGTCTGTACCGTATGGAAAACTTTTTTACTGCTGATTTTTGAGAAAAAATTATTTATAAAAGTTAGTGCTTCCCTTGAAACGTAATACCAACTTGAAATTTTTAAAAACACAAATCACGAAGTTCCAAAATGTGAATTCGACTTATACCTACGCATACTAAAAACTTGAAAAGCAAAAATTTTACATCGGCACACTACTTGCTCATTAGCAAATATTATCAATGCCGGCGTATCAAGGTACTGTAAAGAAAGAAGCCATTGAAAATAGAAACGAATTTCTGATTCTTGAATACAAGCGTTCGTCATATAATAAATGGTAAATCTATAATAAAACCAATAATTTTTTTTTCCGCATAGACGAATATACTGAACTATTATCTAAACGGGAATAATCGAAAGAGATTAATTTCATATACGGCGATAAAGATAATTTGTCACGTTAGCAAAACGCCGGTATTTATTCCTTTATACGGGGAATATGAGAAAAGAACTATCTGAATTATATTCTTTTAAGCGGTATTATTCTATAATATGGTATTCCAATAACCGAATAAAATATTAAGGAATACATATAGAAATAATTTGGGACAAGTTTCTATTCTAATAAACGGGATACTCTTATAACCGATATTACATTAACCGGGTTACACTGTACAAAAGTATCGATTATCTACGATACAGCACTGCAACACAAGTGTTATGTAGATACAGAAAAGTTATATGATTTCAACGATATTTAAATGTTCCAATACTTTTGAATAACCCTGTTTGTGTACTTTCAGAGAATCACAAATAAAATCATGTTGCTGATTTGTCTAGGCTAAAAAATAAGTTAGTGGCATTCTATTACATGTTTTATGAGCGCTAAATTTTAATGTAAATAAAGAATGTTGTAATAACATTTTCTGTTTTAGCGTTTTAATTAGCGATAATACTACTAAAAAAAATAAGTTGATGTATGTGGCTCCCTCTATTTCAAAAAGTAAGTACTTGCATCGGTTGAGTGCAGTTTGGGTTGCCTACTACAACCTTTGTCGTTATTATTTCTATTATAATTCTGCAACTCGTAATCACGTAATGTTTATCTTGGAATAACTTTCATTTTCTTTGTAAATAGATGAGTGTTGCAGGTGTAAACATTATTTAATAGTTTACTTTTTAACGAAACCCAGTTAATTATATCATAATGTGAAGTAACAATTGCACTTTGGTTTGCTACAGTTTTAATTATTTTTTTATTTATTACATTTATAGTTGACAAGAAGATCAGTTCATACAATAATTACTATCTAAAGAGTTATTTCAATAGTATATGTGCAAGTTTTTTAAGTTTAATAAAACCGCGAAACCTATTTCGGTGTACATTCTAAATTAACAACTGATAAGAGTATCTGGCAGAATGTCACATTTCTGAACGTACCGCTAGCCGCAAGAACGGAATTGGTTAGCGCAAAGCACGTGCTATGTAACGAGTAGGATCGTCCGGTTCTTTTTACAAAATACAAAAAAATAATTAACACGGAAAGCGCGTTTGTAGACTTGTGATAGTGTAGTAAAGTTGTACATAGTAAATACTAGATAATATCGGTGATTATGGCCCTTGGCTCTTCATTGAACGAAGATTATAAAGCGAATAATAAATCTCCAACTCGCGACGGAGAAATGAAGATTTTAGAGGATTCCAATAAAAACGCAGGTCAGTATGTGGGGTTGTTTCAATGTATAATTTATGTTTTGCGATGCTCGTTTTGAAATTGAAACCATATAACTATTAACACATTACGTAACGCGAACGTTTTGTTGGTTAACTATACGCTGCTTTCATGTTTGTCAGTCGCGGCAGCAGAGTATATTTCAAAAAAATTCCAGCCGAAGGAATCCCGTGCAAGTGATGGTAATTATAATTGTATCCTCTTTATCAATGGAATGCCAATTATAATATCTACACATACCGTTTAAATTTTTGATGCCTATGCTTATGTGATAAAATTACTGCGTGCAAGAGTCTCGTTTTGACACTGGTATATCAGTTAGATGCGTTTACTGTAACATATTTATTTAAAAAATTTGTATGTAATTGTTAAATGAATTTTGTAACACATTTGTGATGAATATATACTTAAGTATAAGATACATATGTGTGTAAAGTACAACTGACGCTCAGTGTGTATTTGATAAGATAAATAATCAGTACATATACTGAAATCGTTATTATTAAGAATGATTCAAAGATTTTTTTACTTGCGGAAATAAGTAAATAACTACATATTTCTTGTTTTCGAAATTCATGAGTAAAGTAACGTCTATTAAGATAATTAAAGTTTTCTTATAAGATAGTGAAAACTGGAATACTAATATATTGGTTGTTGTATTGCATTGTATGTAGCAAGTACCTATTGAGAAATGGACAAGACTAAATTCTTAATTATACCTAATTCGATAAGAGAAGTAGGCTAGTTAGGCCAACATATAATGCTCGTAATTAAGTATATTGTTTATAAATCTAACCTAAAATGTAACACAACAAAATTTGGATTTATATTTTATTTTCAAGCAAACTTATTGGTTTAATGGTGTATATACTTATGTCCTTATCTATTTTACGTATACAGTGAGTGTCAAAATTAATTGGTCATTCTATTTTAAAATTATTCCTTTCAGATGAATCTCGTAATAAATAATGAAATATTTATTTTTTTGAAAACAGATTTATTAATACCATTGGAACTATAACTGTCTAAACAATTGAAGTAAATCAATTCAAAATTTCAGAAATAAATGAAGTTGGCATTGTTATTTGCCACTTGAGATTTTATTGGCTCCTATCATCAACATGTATTATACTATACAGTAGAGCTGTGTCGTTCATGAACGATTTGATTCAGTGACCCGGCTCTTACTGCTGATTCAATTGAACCGGTTCACCAATATTGACCGATTCGGATCATCGTTTCAGTTTCACTATACCATTTCATCAATGGTTTCGTTCATATAATTCTTTGAATCAGTTGCATCCTAACGACAAAGATACGAGCTTCGGTTCCTTATATGTAGTACCTACCTTTAACAATATTAACGCGCAACGTCAACCAATACATATGGAAAATGGAACATAATTATTGTAAAGTAGGTACATATAAGAATAGTTTGTTATTTTTAATTTGTAGGTACTCTTTTATATAGGTATATGTATATATTTAACTGTCTACTAGTTATATTTTTCGTTTGTGTGTCTTTATACTGGTGAAGAAATAATCAGGGTGTCCAATTTTCGATGGTTTTGGGGGGTATCTCCCTTATTCGTAAAGATAGAGAGTTGCGGTTTTTGCATTACTTTGCTACTTTTTTGTGAAACGAAAGATGCCGTAAACAAAATTTTCATAGCTCACTTCGTTTTCGAGATACAGGGTGATTTTGAAAATATTGCATTTTGGAACCCCCCCTCGTATCTCAGTTATCGTTTAACTTATCGAAAAGGTAAAACATGTTTTTTATGCAGTTTTTTACGTAGACTCCAGTGGCGTAGATAGATTTCCGCTGAAGACTGTAATTTTTTAGATATTAGTCAAAATTATGTTTTTTTAATGTAACACCCTATATATTTTTTGTCGGTTTGGTTAAGCTTTTTACAAGCTTTTCAAAAATATATAACACTTTAGATATATGTATTTGCATTTGAATGAAAATTCTAATTAATAACTACATTATAACTTACAAAAGTAAAACACAGAACTTAGTTTTACAAGGAATTTAAGAATTTAGAATAATAATATAAATAATTATGTTTTTATAAATATTGTTCAAATTGTTCCGCATTATATCTTACACACACATAGTGCGTATGCGCCTTAAGGCATTCAAAATAATAAATTGCCGCGCCTGTAAGCTTCTAAAGGCCTCTTCAGTAGCATTCCTTACTTCTTGCAGTGTTTGATACTGCACCTTATAAATCTTGTTTTGTAGATATCCCCACAAGAAAAAATCTTTACGAATAAGTGAGATACCCCCCAAAACCATCGAAAATTGGACACCCGGTACATAATATGTTGAAATAACTCCTTGTATTTTTATTAAACATAAATACCTATGAATAAATATATATTATACAATTAAAATTCTAAGAAGAAATGAAATTAAAGTCTGTTTTTGTAAATAGTTAATATTAATAAAATAATCATATCAAATACAAAATGCCGTATCTATATTATATTAATAAAATAATAAGTGTAAATCATGCAACGTCGTGTTTAATATTGTATTTCATTGAGTGGATAATAATAATAATTCTTTGAACGTCTTTTTTTTCGGATGAAAATATAAACCCGCCAAGCCGATATCAAAATTACGAGTACGTTTATTACGAGCACCGATTATGAATTTCTTTTATTTCTGAAACGAAATTAACCGTTGCTTATTTACAGGATGACAATGAAAATTTTAATTTGGTAAAAAAAATTATTGTTTCTGGTGTTTTATTCTAAATTAATCAATTACATTACAATACGAATTTACAATATATTTAATAATTCGTTGTTAAAGTAGAATATATGTAGGTATTTCAAATGGTCAGTAGTTAAGCGGGTGAATCTAAATGTGACATGATATTAAATGATTCAATTGATTCAAATGATTCATTGAACCGAATCAGCTAGATGATCGGGAGTTACTGAATCGGATCACTAAAGTGAGCCGGACTGCCCACCTCTACTATACAGGGTATGTCACGATGGGACTCGGTTAAAAGAATATAAGAAAGTGATCCAAATTACAATTTGAAGTGTTGCGTGCTCAATGGTTGCATACTTTTAGGTTATGTTATTTTGATTTAAGATAATTTTAGGTTTCTGCTTATTCCGGTTATACCGGAAATACATGGCACCTTTCTTATTTTAAATAAAATTACCTAATTTTTTATTTATTTGTATTGCTGAGAAACAATTTAAGACTACGTTATCTATAAGCATTGTTTGTAAAACTAGTCTTTTTTGAGTTAATTCAACTTTTGTAAAAAAATTGATAGCAGTGGGCTATTAGAGTGATCGGTATCACCAAACACCACAATTTTAATTAATTATTCGGGACACGTGTTCCGACCGAATTCGGTATTCGGTTGATGAGGAAAACCCATGCGTTTTCGAAACACGTGTCCCAAATAATTAATTAAAGTTGTGGTGTTTGGTGATACCGATGTGTGTTGTTTAGTGGGCTATTACCTATTATTATTTTTTTTTAATTAATCCATATGTAAAGATTTAACATTTTAGGAAATTATTTAGGAAACCGTATGTAATTACGGTATTACGTACAAAATTTCAAATCACAATGTTTATTAATTTTCGATATTTTTTTAACCAAATCTTGTCGTAACATATCCTATACATACATATATACAATATGTATGTTCCCGGAAAGTCCGCCTTAAAAATTGAATATTAGTTTGTCCTTTCAGCAAAATATTGCAATATTCAACTTTATCGTGCTATTATGTAAGCAATAGCTTCTTCTTCTTCTTCCATTTCTTTTTCTTGGCTTCAGGTCAGACCACCTAAGCCAGTCACTAGCATTTTGTTACCTTGTCCTAGTATACATATGTCGTATAGAAATTTAATCTTGTATTTAATTCTATCCAAGATTTTCTAAAACTGTGGCAAATTAAGGATAGGCTTTATAAGTCCGTATCTAATAAATTAGAATAAAAGTTGATATTGTCTTAATGGTTACAATACATTCCAGGAATATGTGGTTTATACCATATGAGCGAAAATTATTTAGATAAAAGGTTGCTTTGGAATTCTGAACGTACCGTGTGTGTTTAATTAGGGTGACCACACGTACGGAATTTTGCTGTATTGTACAGCATTAAGTTAGGCCGTACAGCATACACGCGTGTACAGCAAACGTACAGCATTTACAATTTTCATTTATTCCTAACCTAAATGACTGGAGACCTCTTGTGTGGAGTAGTAGTAGCATAACGACACTGATGTTGAATAAGAATAGTATAATACCTAGTTTACCCAGTTTTGTCGATAGTTCAGTTTACAAAACAAATTTTTGTTACACCGACAGGAAAATTCGGTGAATCACATACGAGACGCGGTTGTGTGGGTTGTGTGTTGTGTTCTGAAATGCAGTTTATTGTTGTCAATGTTATGGTTGTGGGTTAATAATTGTAACCCTTCCTCGATTATCCTACGCTCAGAGGTAAAACATTTATTCATAATTCAAAATTACCTAATGCTTATTTAAATTCACACAGGATTACACACATTACTCAGCTTTAATCATCGCGCCATTAATTGCTATTGAATAGAAAAAAATTATGATTTGCTAAAGAGAGTTCATTCCGCAGAAAAATATTTATAGGTACCTTGTTTTTTGTTATTTTTATAGTAGTATAGAATAAATATTCTTTTTCTCTTTCAAATTGCAGTCTTTATTTTAATTTCTTTAATTTCGCCAAGATACTAGTTACCATCAGTTATATAATATATCACATACATATATATTATATAACGAGTGTTAAAAAAAAACAATTTAGGTAAGTAGGCGTTTTTTTGACCGCTCGTTATATGCCGTGAGTGCGTGTATGTGTACAGCATTCAAAGTTGGAAAATCTGGTCACCATAGTTTAATTCATCGTCAGTAGTTGAAATTATATAGGTTATGTACTTAAGGTAATCAGCTTGTCAAATAAATAGTAACAATACTTATGTCGTCGAGTTTAAGAGTTATTTTAAATGCAATGTTTTGTACTTATGGGTTGATTTTCAATTTATTACATGAGATGTTGAAAATGGCCACCATTTTCATCCAGGCACAAATTTACACGCCTTTTCATATTTTCAAATGTGTTCCGGAGTATTTCGGGCGTAATATTGGCACGTTCTTCAAGTATTCGGTTTCGCAACTCAGGAAGTGTGTGGAAGTGAACTGGTATTTTGAAAATGGTGTTCTTCGAATGTGGAAAAACGAAGTAATCTAGGATAGTCAAATCTGGTGATCTTGGCGGGAATTCAGGTTCACAACGTAAACTAATCAGACGATCGCCAAAAAATTGTCGTAAATAAGCGATAGATTGCGGAGTCGTGTGAGAAGTGGCACCATCTTGTTGGAAATATCCCTGTTGCAGCTCGTCTTCGTGGAGTCTGCGAGAAACACCAATCCACACCCCAACTTTCTGGGGATGCAACGGAGACTCACGAAATATGTGAGGGTTTTCAGCACTCCACATTCTCATGGTTTGTGATTTGATATAACCTGACAAATGAAACCACGCCTCATCTGTAAAAAATGTCAAATCCAAGAGGTCATTGTTGTTCAATAAATATTGGGTGAACCACTGGCAATATAACATGCATGACGAGGCGGTAACAATTCATGATACGCCTCCATTTTATAAGGAAATAAAGCAATGTCCCTCCTTAAAATTATTCTGCATGTACCATATGATACGGGAACTTGCTGTATGACTCTTCGCAAATATGTTATTGGTGCTACGTTAATAATTTCTCGAACATTTTCAATAGTTTGCTCTGTACGGACTGTTGGCCTACCACCACCGCTCTTACGTGTTACACTTCCCGTTTCTCTGAACAGTCGCACACAATTCCCGACCACATTGAAAAAATTAGCTTCCACGAACACAAAATCAGGAAACTGTTGTCGAAATTCAACCAGGCAAGCTACAGTACTGTATCTCCATTTTCAAGATTTCCATTACGAAAATAAGATTCAATGAAAATATCATGTCGAGTAAAGTTTTAAATTGAAGCTGTCATTTAATTCCTGTCAAATAAAACTTCAAATCGAAACTGACATTTAATTAACATTAACAAAAAACTGAACCTATCAAAGACATTGTTTTTTTTAATCATGGCAATCCCTTATCTAAATAATTTTTGCTCATATAGTATTTATATCACTTATACTTTCATATATACAATTGCCAGGGTCCTTGATTTTAATTTTACAATGAACCCATTTAACAGAAGCTAAAAGTTGAGAGGGGCTACAGAGTACTGTGCTATAATTGGTCAAAATTTAAGTTTTGGTCAATCATAATAGAGTGCTCCGTAGCCGCTCTCAATTGCTGGCTTCTGCTGAATGTACGCAATGAGAAGTTACAATTATGACAAAACATTTATCTGTTTCATATTAATTATAAATGTTACGTCTGAACAAAGAACGTATTTAATTCAGTGTTATGGTAAAGGAAAGAGAGATACTGGTATGTAATTGAAGGCTTCAATGTAAAATTTCCTAATGGTTATGTCTCACATATGCGTGTATATAATCTTGTGAACGAATTTTTAAGAACTGAGTCAATTTGAAGGAGAAGAACCAGGTTGAATATAATGAAGATGATGCCGCTACTATATTCGTTACGACGTGGAATGATTAAAGACCGCAAGTGTGGTTCGGTAGCAGGGGCGTAACTATATCGGCCTTACCGAAATAAAAATGGGCGTTATTTAGAGAAACTTTATACTAGAATTAAAGAAAACACAGACATAATATACAACCTTACCTTATTAGCAAACAAAAACGTTGAAGTATTTTCACGAACTTTCGACATTTTAAATGCGTTGCAATCGAATTATAGGTACGCGTACTTGCAATGCATGATCATGCAACAATACCGTACGATGACTGCCTACAAACTACTACAAATTACAAATTTTACTACATACATACTCGTACGATAGGCGCGCGCCGTTAACGCCCCACGATGTGTTGCCACTAGAACCGAACCAATTCTTGGGGTATTTAGTAATGATGTCAGTTGCCTCTATGCCAGCGCATCGTCTTCGCTAATTTATGACAAGGAGCATTGTCTTATTGGAATTTGACTATATCTAAAATAGTATCACTAAAAAACGCACGTTAGCATTATTGCGGTTTCCAGTACATTTATGTGCTCTTGACCGTTTATGCGGCCTTCAGGAACGAACATTTCGTCGATACTTAACAGTAGACACAAGGCATTCAGAAAAGACAGAGTTTCGAAAACTTTTCCGAAAGCGGACTAGGGCAAGATGGTTGATATTATTTTAAAAAAATGGTTTAACTTGACTTACCGAGTTGGACCACAAAAAATCACACATGAAAGCTGCTTTGTAATAGATTTCTGGGTTTGGCGCGCCAAGTGTCGCGTTGTTGGTCTTTATTTTTTAACTTTATAATAAAAATATGTATAATATAATGAAACTATTGTAAGCTAATTTTTAAGTTTAAATTATCTGCTCTTACTTATGAAATTAAGCATAACTAGATTTGCCCATTAAGTAGTACTTCCATTAAAGATAATACAGAAGCAAATTAAATACGGAACCTGAGTTAAGAGTAAAACTTTTAATTCAACCGAACTTTGAATTTCTCTTCACCAAAGAGGTAAAACCATTCCAGTAAGGGTCCTTTTTTGCAGATATAATCTTAGTTCAGAACCAATTTTACTCTTTGACACTAAACAGAATTCCGTTTTATATTCTGCTCATGCAATTTTCTATTTTATTAAATTGTTTGTATTGTAAATTAATTTGTATTAATGTTTTGTAGGTTAATCTAAGCAAATTTTAACAACTAAACTTTATTGTTTACTGTTAGTAATGAATGAATGAAAATTGAGGCCAATAAAACATAAATATAAGGTAAAGAATATTTCTGCGATTTATATTTGTTCCATTATTATATATCTGTACCCGTAAATTGTTCAAATTTATATGAAGTTCTCTGGAAATAAAATCTTTTTAGTTCTCGTTGTTCGGCCTTTCCGAAGACAGAAACAAAGAAAATGTCTTTTTGATTGCACCCACCATAGATAAAAAATACGGTTACTTATATCAGGTGTGCAATCTAACAGAAAAGATATGGGATGGTTTAATTAGCGGAATTCTGTTTACTTCGATGTACTTACAGTATACCTACTTATACGTGTTTTAAAAACTATGTGTTTCACCGACAAAAATAAACATCCTTTTACGTCAATGCAACATAATAATGCATTTTAATTTCAAAACTGGCAACTTAGAAATACATATTATCTACGATCTAGTGGCCGTTGAATATTTTTAAATAACAAGCACTCATTATGCACTTTGATTTTAATATTTATAAACAAACTTTAAAAGAAGTACACTGTATAAATACATTATGTTTCAGATGTAGATAAGAAAAATATCGACAGCAATAACACAGTGAACGGAGTATGTGATGAGAAATCTCTAGGTAAGTTTGTTGGAAAACTGATTATTATTATGTTAAACTAGTTATTATATATTTCACCATACTTATAAAGATTGCAGTAAGATTTCATATTTATATTCATATACTCATAAATTAGTAGTAGATATTCTAATAAGAATAGGATAATTGAAAAAAAAATAATGTGTGTTCAAAGTGAAAGTAACACAAAGGAAAGCTCCTAGAAATCCAATGCTGTTTGCTTCGAATTTTGTACATTTACCTATACTTGATACCTCTCACTCGATATTAAGTTACAAAAGCACCGTAATGGAGCAAACTTGAACTTGAAATAATCGTCAGCTGGTGCATTCGATGTCTCGCGTGTTTATATATTTTCTCGAAATGGTCTTAGCTTGCGTATCAATCAAATTAAAAGGAGAAACACATTTTTTAAATCCAAATAAACAACAAGCTTTCTAGGCATGTTTCATTATTTTTCTAATACTTGAGGTTTACATCAGTGGTGTAGTGGCAAATTTTCCAGTGTGGGAACGCTAATTTCATATAAAATCAGTATTTATTAATAAATTTATAATTTTTTCATTGTAAAAAACCAGTGTAGAAACGCCGTTCCCACGCGTTCCCGCACCACTGCATTTTTTTCCTCTATAAATATGTATTTTGCAGCGCTATGAGTTAGGAATTATTTTGTCAATATCACCACTGTTAGCTATATAGAGAAATTAGGCAGTGTAAAAAAGGTTCAAAACATTTTCAAGTTTATTCATTGTTAAATATATACAGGGTGGGGCACCACATTCGCCTCGGTTGATATACAAAAAACGATAACACATATTTAATAGTTATTTGTATATCAAGGCCGCGAAAACACACTTTAACGTACGCAGAGAGAAATTGTCGCCGAGGCCGCTTGCGGCCGAGGCAGGACAATCTCGAGTACGTTAAAGGTTTTCGCGGACGAGATATACACAACATTTTTTGGGCAACCGTGCAAATCGTTCCAAAATCGTTCAAACTGTTTTATATAAATTTACACACATCGGAATATTTTTCTTGCCAATTTCAAAGTGACTTACTTTATATGCGTTGCCATAGAAATGACACGACTAGAATAAAATACAAATACTTAATAGTTGTCAAAATAAGTCGTAAAATGTCTGAAACTTCTGAAAGTGATAATATTTCTATATCTGGAACTCCTCCGGATATAAAAAGTGCTGCCAATTTCGCAGTTTCTAACTTAATACCCGAAAGATCGAAGAGGCAATACGAAAAATGTTACAACGATTTTAAGGTCTGGTGCAACGCTAAGAAGGTCAAAACTGTGAGCGAAAACGTGCTATTGGCATATTTTATGCAAAAATCGGCGACCCTAAAAAGTTCCAGCTTATGGAGTTTGTACTCCATGCTTAAAAGCATGCTGAATATAAAGGAACAGATTGATATAAGGACATTTTTAAAATTAATTCCTTTTTTGAAGAAAAAAGCAGTAGGCTATAAAGCCAAAAAGTCTAAAGTGTTAACAATGGAGCAGATTAAATTATTTTTGGAAAATGCTGAGGATGAAAAGTATTTACTGTGGAAGGTACAAAGATATAAACAAGTTCTCTTATAAATTGCTTAATTTACTATTAGTTTTACAGGTAGTTTTAATTATGGGCGTATCAGGTGCCATGAGACGTGACGAGTTAACAAAAATAACCGTTGACAACATTCAAGACACCAGCAATATTCTTATAATTACTGTTCCTGATACAAAGACGGACATAAACCGCACTTTTACAATCACAAATCCAGATTACATAAGACTTTATCACAAATATATTGCTCTTCGTCCGAAATATGTTACCTGTCATAGGCTGTTTTTGAGATACAAGCAAGGAAGATGCTATGCACAAGTTATTGGGGTACATAGCATAGGAAAATACCGTGTTTGATAGCAAATTATTTGGGGTTGCCGAACAGTGAGCAATATACAGGCCATTGTTTTAGGAGGAGCTCTGCTACTCTCCTTGCTAACAGTGGTGCTACAATATCAGTTCTTAAGCGCCACGGTGGCTGGAAATCTGCTACTGTGGCCGAATCGTATGTTGAAGATTCTATAGAAAATAAAAATAAAATTGCTAATTCAATATCCGGTACTTCATCACAATGTATTTACAATCAAAATGAAATCACTGTTACGGTTTCAAATTATAATTCAAATAAAAATTTAGATTTTACTGCTTCTGGTGTAAATATTACTAATAATACAAATTGCACAATTAATATTAATATGTATCCGAAAGGTTTGTAATAAATACACAAAATACTCTGTTTTATTGACAATAAATGATGAAATATGTCAAATATGTGTTAATTTGTTTATTTACTTTTACGGCCGCTGCTATGGGCAGCGTCCGCGAAATTGCATTTCGCGAACTGGTTTGCGTACGCGAATTGACAACTTCGCGGCCGGTTGCCCAAAAAATCTTTTTATTGGAGCATGTGTAGGTCCATTAGAAGCATGTTCTAAAATTATTTTGAAATATACAGGCTGATACACAGCAAAGTTATCGAAATTTAAATGGAACACCATGTATATTATTGGATATTTCGGTGACGCAGACTAAATAAAGGCAAGTTACTATCATATTCCCTATACCAAAGTTCAATATTTTCTGAGATATTTAACAATTTTTGAAAATGTAGATCAATATTTAGAACAAGTACCTGGCGTACGTATTAAAGTTACGTGTTTCAAGTTGTATTGTTTCATTAGCACAACCATTACATCTAATGCTAAATTGAAGATGTTTTCTAAAAATTATACAGGGTGGTTAAAATCTTACCTCTAACTGTGGGTACCATTAATGCTCAATAACTTGCTTATTTTAAATGGAACACCCTGTATCTAACACCGTCGTTCGATTTTAATTTTATTTTTCTTTTAAATGTTATTAAGGTTCCCTATACCTATCTCTTATAGTATTTTTTGTAAAAGTCAATTCAATGTTTTAATTGGGGATTATGTACAAAAATTTTGGTTAGATCAAGGTAGCTTTGACATAATGACACTAATTTCGGATATTAATTTTGTCTACTTTATTTTTGAAAAGTAGGCAGTGGTGCATTAGGCGTTGCTTCATATTTATTGGAAACAAAACAAAAATTCACTAATACATATTTTATTACATACAAATTGTCATCATAAACTTAATACAAAAGAAAACAAAGAAACTAATGATGCAAATATCACTCATTTTCAATATATAAATAAATTCTTGGTTGAAATGTTTTCGTATTGTCAGGTGTTATTTGTGGTACATATTATTATGTTGTATACAATATTTTTCATATATCCCCACAACAAAAAATCTGGGCTTGTTAGATCTGGAGATCTTGCTGGTCACTTCTGTGAATTACCACGTCCTACTTAACTATTAAGGTATTGCCTAGCTAATTAACTCCGAAAGAAGGAGCACCATACATCTGTAGCCGCATCTTTTGTCGGATTTTAAGAGATATGTTTTCCAAAAGTACTGGGAAAACTGCTTGCATTAAATAAACACAGCATGTTTGTACCACATACGTAGCGGGAGATATTTCGTTATCGGGTTTGCGATTGGCCAACTAGTCATATGTATGCTAACAGCCTTGACCTGCCAATTAGTATGCAGTCGTATCGTGCGTAAATATTGCCCGGTCGGTGAGATCGCTTAATCATCCCATGTAGATGTCATGTATTGGTGAATTTTTGTTTTGTTTCCAATAAATATGAAGCAACGTCCATTGCACCACTGCCTACTTTTCAAAAATAAAGTAGACAAAATTAATATCCGAAATTAGTGTCATCATGTCAAAGCTACCTTGATCTAACCAAATTTTTTGTACATAATTCCCAATTAAAACACTAAATTGACTTTTACAAAAAATACTATAAGAGATAGGTATAGGGAACCTTAATAACATTTAAAAGAGAAATAAAATTAAAATCGAACGACGGCGTTAGATACAGGGTATTCCGTTTAAAATAAGCAAGTTATTGAGCATTAATGGTACCCACAGTTAGAGGTAAGATTTTAACCAGCCCGTATAATTTTTAGAAAACATCTTTATTTTAGCATTAGATGTAATGATATAATACGACTTGAAACACGTAACTTTAATACGTACGCCAGGTACTCGTTCTAAATATTGATCTACATTTTCAAAAATTGTTAAATATCTCAGAAAATATTGAACTTAGATATAGAGAATATAATAGTAACTTGCCTTTATTTAGTCTGCGTCACCGAAATATCCAATAATATACATGGTGTTCCATTTAAATTTTGATAACTTTGATGTGTAACTTTCTTTTGGGACACCCTGTATATTTCAAAATAATTTTAGAACGTGCTCCTAATGCACCTACACATGCTCCAACAAAAAGGTTTTAAATATGCTTTTTTTGTATGTATATCAACCGAGACGAATCTGGTGCCCCACTCTGTATAAATTGCTGTTCATCTCATCAACAATTTGATAAAAATGGGTAATTCCTACGGTAAAAATCGCGCTAATAGCCCTTCCATGTTAGCGCGGCAAAAACGAACTCGAAGGCACCTCTCATTGATATTTCGGTTAGGGTCTTCTGGTAAAGTAACCATGCAGTAAATAAAATGTAATTTCAATTTATCGGTAACTAACAGATCCGTAGAACAAATTTTATCCGGCAGTAAACATTTTCGGTGGCTAAAAGAGATTTCAAAACTACCCTTAAAAGAGACACATAAACAGCCAAGGCTGAAATTTACGCAAGATTATATCAGAGAGGATTATGAGTGGAACAACGGTGTCTGTAAAGATGGCACTTCATTTTCGAAAAAGCAATTTTTTATTGCAGTTTTGATTGCACTCCAAAGAGTTCTTGATAAAACTAAAAAAAAAAAATCGAATTTCTGGATATGATTGTGATAAACTTTGGTACACAATTGCCGATGTATGACTGGATATTTCAGTACGATAATGCAGCTATCGATAATTCCAGGCAAACAAAGGAATTGTTTCATTAAAAAGGAAATCAATTTATTGCAATGGTCTACTCGCTCGCCAAATTCGATCTTCATCGAAAATCGTTGGGAAATATTGATAAAAGCGGTGTATGCCGATAATACACAATACTATAGTATTGCGCTATAGCGCCAAAGAACTAAAATCTGCGATAACGAGGCGTTGGAATGATGTTCCTATTTCAATATTGACCAAGTTGATGGCAATATGAAGACCCGGATGTTTGAAGTTATTTTGAATACAGGATTTAACATTCACTACTAAGTTTAGAACGAATTATAATTTTTTTATGTTATTTTGTCTTGCATTTGTGTTTCTTGCGTGTCAAATATTCTGTTTAAAAGCTCATATGGCACTATAGAAATTTCGTTGGTTGTATCTGAATAAGTGAACAGAACATAGAATTTAAGGTCGAACACAAAACAACTTGAGTTTTAAACCTCTGATGTTGCAACGAATATTTAACCACTATGGGACTGAAATGTCTTCACTACCCTCTTTATAGTCCAGACATTGCTCCATGCGGCTTTGTGCTGTTTGCAAATGTAAAAATTAAGTTGAAAGGAAAGCAGTTTTCCACTGATGAGGAACTTTCAGGGTTTGGGACAAGGAGTGTGTCTTACTCCTTAGTGAAACTTGGCAGAGTTGGTTTACGGATTGGATCCGGAGGATGGAGAGATGTATTCGATGTGACAAAAATTGCTTCGAAAAAATTCAATAAATAAGCCTGTATTGCAAAACTTTTCTAGTATCATTTGTACTCATAATTGTGAATGGAACGTCTATATGTCTGTAGTGGTGAAAATGGTATGTAAGTTGCTCAGTTAGTAGAGGCTATAGATTCAAATCTTGTCGGAGACTCAAATATTTTTTTATTTGTCATTATAAATATTGGCGTTTGCAGGAAGACGTTTTTTATATGTTTGTTTTGTCAAGAATTCATCTAATTTGATTTAAAATAAGTAAAAAAATTTTCAGTTTGTCGGTGGAATTTAAGACATACAAGAGAAGTTACTATGTTCTGTTAATGGTTCCGATAAATTGTATCGTCATGATAATTTTTGAGTGTTTTGTTTTAAAATAATATTGAAATAGTTCTGATCAATTATATTGCTTTTGTTTCGTTTGATTCAGAACATGGTATACTTTGTATCCCCCGAGATGCAAAGTGCTAATACTTTATTGCGGCACTGTACAGATGTAATATAAAATAAATCAGACATAGTACAGGAATCTAATCGTGGAGAATTTAACATTACTATAGATCGACCAGAATGCCGTGGCAGTTGCGCTTAAGTCAAAGAGGTGCCAAGAACGCTCATTCACGCGTCCATATGCTCCACCTATATGTGCAGAATGCGTTATCACTGCCACGGCATTCTGGTCGATCTAGACAAGAGAAAACATTAAAGGTAATGAATTAAATAATAATGTAAATAAACTCAATTATGCTTGTCTATTATTACAGTTGTGCAATCTCCTGATATAATTTTTAAAATTCTAGCAAATGATGTTGTGAATTGCTGCAGAATCAATCTCAGTATTGGTTAATAAATAGTAGTAGTAATAAATCTTCATACATCTATTATTGTTTAACGACTAAAAATAAAACACGCACTGTTAATCTTATTTACAACATCAATTTATTTTTGCGTATTCCTTTCAGATAATTTTATCTCTACGACGAACATTATCTTAAAGTTATGGTAAATATCTATATCAATCTTGTACAACAAATCATAAGAATAAGCAAAATTATCCGGCCACAAAGACAAAGATGTATACTTATATTACTTATTACTTTAGTCAACAAACGAATGATAGGCACTATTTTGATGAGTATGGCTAAAAATAACATTGTACATTTTAGTATTTCAAAAACATTTTCAGTGCGTATCTAATTCTCACATTATAAGTTTATTAATTAACTCGTTAAATTAGTATACGTCGCAGTGTTAGGATAGGAAAAAATTTGTAAAATTGTGAGGAATATATTGCACGGAGTAAGTGAACCGTCTCTAATAAAATACGTCCTTTGGACAGGTACTTAGAATAATATAGGTACATAAAGTTGTAAACATATATAAGAACTAATTATAACTGCAACGTAATCGATGTAGCATTGAAACTTATTATTGTAAGTGCAGTTAATTGTAAAATCAATTAATGACTGGTATGGATAGTTAGATTAAAATTAGCAAAAAGTTTCTAAAGACAATGTATCCTTTTCTAAAGTGTATTTCATTGATAATATATTTTACCTTGAATATAAAAACGATATTGAATTATTAAACATTTAACTAGTGTGTTTTACATAAACGAACATAGATGAATAGCAGGTATTGTTAACTTTGCATTCTGTCCTGTGTATTTGTTATTCAAAAGAATGGGATGAAAATAAACTTATCAATCAAAGTCAATAAACAGCCGATTTAAGAATGTATATGTATGTATATGGATAGTGAATACGTCAGAAGATGCGTGTATTCAATTTCAGTACAATCAAAAAAGCGACGCAGTTAGAAAAATATCTATTACGTTCGGAGCGATTATTTAGACACACAACAGTCTGTCCCACACAATGTGAATAAAAGTGTTAGTTAAGTAACTGACAGATATTGCTAACTGACAGATAAAATTTAGCAACTGCAATGCTTTATCTTGCAGATAACTTCTATTTATCACTCAATAAACGTTTCATTGTAATTATCTTACGAATAAAATTTTATCTACAAGTTAATTTATTTATCCTCACATTGATAAACCCACCCTAATCTGGACAGATTTAAAAAGCGGAACCATTGAATTAAGTACGCACAATTTCCTAAATTCTGTGAGGAAATATGACAAATGTCTTTCAGTTATCAGCACACTAATTACTCAGAAACATAATCTCAGAACAGAAATTATACTTACTGAAAAATCTTATTCGTTAGATTGGTATGTATATATCTTATTTTTGGATTCTACGTTATATTTGAAACAACTTTGATTCAATCTTTTTATAGCTATTTGGGGACATTTAAAACATACCTCAGACAATGGATCGTGTAAGAAGCCATGGTCATGTACCGGATGGTGAACTAAGAAATGGTCATGTACCGGATAATCTCAGGAACGGTTTATAGTAAAGCTTCGGAAAATATATCACTTACTAAAGTGGCCTCGAGAAATATCTGAAAATTATTTAGGAAAGTGTAGGATGACCGTAGATGACGTAACTGAACACCAAAAATCTAAATTCTTATTTTATACAAAATGTACCAATTTAAGGTCTATCCCAAATATGAAAAAAAGTTCTGTATATTGGATTTTTTAAACTATGGACAATTTTTTTATCCTTTGTGGTTCAACCGAATTTTGCAAATTAGATCACGTTGAAAACAGCATTGCTCCTCCAATTTAATGCTTACAAATTCGAACCAATCTAATATGTGACGTGCATGCTAGAGGACGCTGTTTAATTTTTTTCGGAAATTTTATTTTTTATCGAAAATATTAAATAGAAACATACATTTTTGACTGCAGATTAAAAAAAGTAGTCCTTGGCTTATACAAATCAGCGAAAACAGTATCATTATCTTTAACGTATTCGAAGATATCTTGAGAACTGTGTGAATGCTAAGAATTTCTTCTATAGCTTTAAATTATGCTGCTTCGCCCGAATGGAATTTAGCAAATCTGATTTTATTAGGAATGAATTTCCTTGGCTTATATTTACTGATTCAAACTGTTTAATATTATTTTATCCATCACCGCTAGAGCGTGTTAGAGAAATTTAAATACGTAAATATATTGTGATTTTTAATAAGAATAGTACTATCTCTTTCCAAAACTCGAAAAGCACTAAAAAAGACAGCTATTATCGAATGAATACGTGGAAACCGCTGCAGGATCGTATTTTGGAAAATTTACAAAATAATTATTTTTCGAAGGCATAGTGTTTGTTCATTTTCTAACCCGTTTCTTTCATAGCTAAGTAGATAAAAATTCCTCTTGTTTATATTACATTATGTAGTCACATTTTGATTTATAAATGTTGTACTATGTAGATTAAAGTGGAATTAAAATACGCCGATAAATGATAATAAAAAACGCACACATACAAGGCAAAATGTTGTACAAATGTATTTATATTAATTAAACAATTATTAGTAGTTAATTACTATGAACTTTTTTTGATATAGAATATAGATGTAACTATTTTACATTTTTCACAATAAATAGTTTAAAAAGTTCCTTCACAATCTGGAAACTGGCATGTTCGTTTTGGTTTTTATATGAAAAGTAGGCCAATTTCGTCGTGCCATATGTTTTTGATAGAACTTTGTTGTTTAGGTATGGTATAAATAACCTATCTTTCAATTCCATATTTATTCGTTATTTTTTCTACTTTCTTCTCAAATTTGTCTTCATAGTTGGAAATAGATTCATCGTCACTTGCCGATAAATTATTTATTATTTCCTGCAATTCTGGATCCATAAGATAACATTTCTTCCAATTCATAGACATTGTGAAAGATATATTTCAATAATGCCCAATTTTTATATTTCCAAAATAACTGCTAAAAAAATTATTTAAATACGTAGTAATTACTAGGTATTTTTCATTTTATTCTGTAAAACAGGAGCTAAATTTCAATAATAATATTTCGCCTGATATTTTTATATTTCCAAAATAACTGCATAAAATTTAAATTATTTAATTATATACATATTCTAAATCGTACACCTGCATTTCCGGAGACCAGTCCGAATTGGTGCGAATCATCGATATCGATCCGGCGTCTTTGATATATAATCATAGTAACATGCTGTAACTAACGGCTTTCTCTTTTATATACAGGGTGGGGCAAAAACGGTAACACATATTTAAAATCTTTTTGGTGGAGCATGTGTAGGTCCATTAGGGGCACGTTTTTAATTTATTTTGAAATATACAGGATGTCCCAAAAGAAAGTTACACATCAAAGTTATCAAAATTTAAATGGAACACCATGTATATTATTGCATATTTCGATGACGCAGACTAAATAAAGGCAAGTTACTATTATATTCCCTATACCTAGGTTCAACAGTTTCTGAGATATTTAACAATTTTTGAAAATGTAGCTCAATATTTAGAATGAGTACCTGGCGTACGTATTTAAGTTACGTGTTTCCAGTTGTATTATTTCATTAGCACAACCACAGGTCGATGGCCGCAGTGGTTAAGCGGCTGACAATTGATGTGAGAGGACGATAGGCGCCGGGGTTCAATTCTCTGGAGGGACGGTGACATTTTTTCAGAGAGTTTAATCCCGGATCGACTTGCCACTCGCTGTTGGGAGCAAAGTGATTAACAGCGCGGCATCATAAAAGGCGATATGATGCTGTCACAAAGCCAATTGAACACAACATACACACACAAAAACTACACCGCGAGAGTTGCAGTGATAGCCAGACAAGCGATACAGTTTACGGAGTCACTGCAACTAAGCACTCACCACATAAAAAAAAAATTATTTCTAATGCTAAAATACAGATATTTTCTAAAAATTATACAGGGCGGTTAAAATCTTACCTCTAACTGTGGCTACCATTAATGCTCAATAACTTGCTTATTTTAAATGGAACACCCAGTATCTAACATCGTCATTCGATTTTAATTTTATTTCTCTTTTAAATGGTATTAAGGTGTCCTTTTATAGTTTCTTTGTAAAAGTCAATTTAGTGTTATACATGGCAATTATGTACTAAAAATTTGGTTAAATCAAGGTAGCTTTGACATTATGACACTAATTTCATATTATTTTGAAAAAAGTAGAAAACATTTCAACCTAGAATTTATTTATGTATTTAAAGTGACGAACATCAATTTTAGTGATATTTGAATCATTAGTTCCTTTGTTTTCTTTTGTATGTTTATGATGAAAATTTGTATGTAAGACATGTATTGGTTAATTTTTGTTTTGTTTCCCATAAATATGAAGAAACGTCCAATGCACCACTGCCTATTTTTCAAGAATAAACTAGAAAAAATTAATATCTGAAATTATTTTCATCATGTCAAACATACCTTGATTTAACCAACTTTTTAGTACATAATCGCCAATTATATATAAGGAACCTTAATAATATTTAAAAAGAAAAAAAAAATTAAAATCGAATGACGGTGTTAGATACAGGGCATTCCATTTAAAATAAGCAAGTTATTAAGCATTACTGGAACTCAAAATTAGTGGTAAAATATTAACCACCCTGTATAATTTTTAGAAAACATCTTTATTTTAGCATTAGATGTAATGGTTGTGCTAATGAAATAATACAACTTGAAACACGTAACTTAAATACGTACGCCAGGAACTCATTCTAAATATTGATCTACATTTTCAAAATTGTTAAATATCTCAGAAACTGTTGAACCTAGGTATAGGGAATATAATAGTAACTTGCCTTTATTTAGTCTGCGTCATCGAAATATCCAATAATATACATGGTGTTCTATTTAAATTTTCATAACTTTGATGTGTAACTTTCTTTTGGGACACTCTGTATATTTCAAAATAATTTTAGAACGTGCTCCTAATGCACCTACACATGCTCCAACAAAAGATTTTAAATATGTATTACCGTTTTTTGTATATCAACCGAGGCGAATGTTGTGTCCCACCCTGTGTATAGATATCTATGAAAAACTATTTCACAACAAATACATAATTTTTAATACATATAACCTTATTTTTCAACAATTTATGGTAATAAGCTTAAATGAGCTATACTCAAATTTAAAGTTAAAACAGCAACTTATATAATAAACAGGACTACCATCTTTGCACTACGGTGACTGTCTTGACTGTCTTGTCATCAATTATAATTCTAAAAGTCCCTAATGGTCCCTCCGATCCGTGAAAAAAGCAGTAGTAAGAAATATGCATCTGCGCAGTGAAGGGTTAAACTACTTTGGATTTGACAGTTTATACGGTCATGTTTTAGTAAATCTAATTGGTTTTTATTAAGTTTTTGGAATTCCTCATTACATGTTATAGAGTAATAATATATGTATATCTCTATTTTTTCCAAAGTACCTAATTAGATAATTTTGATTATTATTCACGGTTTACATTAAGCATTAATGGCTTAATTTTCAATTTACAACGGATATGCATTTAGTTTTAGAGTTCTATGTGTGTTGTGTTATGACGTGATATTTGCTCAAGTAATTTGCTTGAATTTGCTCGTTATGTATTTGAGATGAATACTTTTTCTTTGGGAAAACGAAGTAAACTTACTAACTAACCATTAGAACACGCCGCAGAATATAATTATTCGGTAATTTATAAGAATGGTGTCAATTGTTGTGACCACGACATGATAAATGTGTACGTTACAATAGTTACGCTACATAACCTATAACGATAAAATAGTTTTGATTGTCGGTAATTCAGAAAATTATTGCTAAGAAGTGTCATCTAACAGACCGACCTGTCGTTAATTAAAAAGAAAACAAAAGTGTCATTGCACGTTAATTGGCTATTAATTGACATCTTTGACATTTAATAGATAATTTTTGGCATCTTGTAATTTGTGTACGAAACTATTGCTAATGAATTACTGCTATATTATCCTTCGAGGTAAACTATTTTTGCAGTTATGCAAACCATAACACTATTAGCTTAGCTTAGCTTTGAAGTTTTTTTTTCTAATTTTCAGAGAAGCAGCAGGAAAACGATGACGAACAAGAAAAAGGGAACGCGGATGAAAGCAAAAGTAAGGACGAGGTAGTATTCATTCAGGATGTCGGATTTTCAGTTAAAATTATCAGCCCCGGCGCAGATCCTTTCGATATACAGGCAAGCAGTCTTTGACATTAGTTTTCTAACTAATTTTACAGGATTTCTTGTAAGCGGTTTCTGTTAGTTATTCTTGGATTTATCCAACAAAGCCTTTTAGTTTTTGCATTATTTTTTTAGAATAATTTTCAATCCAATTACATGAAATTGCAATTTTTGTTCTTATTGATAATTTTTTGCGATATATTTAATATACAGTCATTCAAATTATTATTAATAATAGCGGAGGATTACTATCCGATTAGCTGCGTTAGTACAATAGCTTTAAATTGAAAAAATCTATACTTTAGGTATCTAGTATGGAACTTATTCAAGAAATTCACCAACTTTTAATGGACCGCGAAGATACCTGTCATAGGACATGCTTCTCTCTGCAATTAGACGGTAACACACTCGATAACTTTGCCGAACTTAAGAACATCGAAGGTCTGAAAGAAGGTTCCGTTATTAAGGTCGTTGAAGAACCTTATACGATGCGAGAAGCTAGAATTCACGTTCGGCATGTCCGAGATTTGTTGAAATCATTGGATCCGGCAGATGCCTATAATGGAGTCGAGTGCAATTCACTTAGTTTTCTAAATACGGTCACACAAGGTGATATATTAGGTGAGACGCTCAATTCCTCGTGAAAGCATTCATCTTATTTTACTGTATTGTGGTTCCAGAAAAAAAAAGAAAATGCGACCAGAAAGTGTTGATTGTACTCCACCGGATTATATAATGCCTGAAGGTAAAGATCGGCCCTTATCTGCTTTGCAGCCACAGCATAAAGATCAAAAAGTTCCACAATGTGTAAAGGTATACGACACGTTGATCATTTTCTATTCTGATTTTTCACGCATATTGAAACAAATAGGTTTTAACTACGTCTGCATGGAATCCGCCACCTGGTCATAGGAAAATCCATGGTGATTTAATGTATCTATATGTAGTAACTCTAGAAGATAAACACTACCACATATCAGCTTGTTCGAGAGGTTTTTATATTAACCAGTACGTTGTCATTCGGTTAATTGGTAACGTAAAATTATTGCGTTTATAAATTGCAGGTCTACGGAAGACGAATTTAATCCAAAACCAGCAACGCCTAGTCACTTGTGCCATTCGCTAATAGAACTTTTGAACCAAATATCGCCTTTATTCAAGAGACATTTCGCTGTGTTGCAGAAGAAGCGAAACCAAAGGCATCCGTTTGAACGTGTCGCAACCCCTTATCAAATTTATAGCTGGACAGCACCCACTATTGATCATACTATAGATGCTATTCGAGCGGAAGATAGTAAGTAATTGTTAATAAGTAACACGGTATTAAAATAGTCGGAATTTTTCCCGTATTCTGTTTTTGAGAAATCATTATCATTAATATACAAATTGCGGATTTCCTATTCCTATAACTTTCTTAATTTATTTATATTAATCTGCAAAATTAATAACTGCTATAAAGATAGTGAATTATTAGCTTTGAAACTATTTTGGATAATATTTTTTTAATTTAAATAGTTCTTCAGCTTCAGCACTCAATTCAAATTCAAATTATTTTTCATTATATGGGTGTTTATCAAAGTAACGTCACTTTTTTTTAATGGAACATACACTGGGCGTGCAAAAAGATAGGTGTCAGAAATTGTTTCGGAAAACGAACTCAAAAAATAGATTTTAGTGAACGTAATTATTAAGTATCGAATATATAACATAGTAAGATTTGTTAGATACATTCACTGTAGCAATTCGATTTTTATTTCATTCTATAGATCGTTTATGGGATTGTTATCAGGGATTGCTAGTCTTTAGTGCTCTAGACGTGTGCTTAGGATTGTTATCTTGCACGTCCAAAGCAAAGTGTTCCTCTGCATAAGGTAACATTACCGTTTGTAAGATATGCCCATATTCGACTTGCGTCATTACGTCTTTGATCCAAAATAACGGATCTGTACCAGCAAACTCAGAGAAACACTCCCAGATCAGAATACTTCCATCTCCATGTGACACTGTTTTAATAGTGAATCGAGGACCATACTCTTTGTCTGCCGGTCTTCGAACACAACCACAGTTACGATCCAAACCAAAGAGGTAGATTTTTGTTTTATTGCTCCATAAAATATTGTACCATTTCTTGGTATTCAAGTGGCGTGTTCTTTTGCAAGTGTAAACTTCAACGACACGATGAACCGTTCTGTTTCTTTTCTTGGACACCGATCCATTTCCAACTATTGGTTTTATTCTTTAGTTTTACAAGATATTTTCCGACAGAAAAAAAAACATTTAGACGTACAGGACTCCTCTCCAAATACCAACGGACTTGACGTATCAAAAATTATTTTCACTTTAAAGGTAGAAAATTTCAGTTGATTTCATTGACCAGCCACTTTTTGACTTCGTTGCCTCTGATATTTTCTGGTTCAACGGAAAATCCAAACCAGTAAGGGCACAGGAGCCGATATTTCCAGTTGAGAAGTTTAGTCCTCAAGACAGATATCTTTAAGCCTGGGAGAGCATCGAAACGGTCTTCCGGGCAGATCCTATTCGAAATCGTTTCCTGCGCAGAACTGATTGCAAAAGGAGGCTGCAGATTAGAAAAATAAACATAATTCCTGATAGTCACTCGCTATCAAGACAGTTATGAATCCTCTTACCAGTGTTGAAAATGCTGGTTAAAGATTGTAAACAGCACCTCAATAAGCTGGTACAAGACAACAAGGTATGTTTCAATTGGGTTTTCCGAGAATGATGATATTAAAGGCAATATAATAGAATTGAACTCCAGTCAGACTACCATTTCCTTACAAACACTTTATCTAGGACCAAAGCCCCTTCTAAAATCACAAGAGATTCTATTAGAAGGGAGATTTGGTCTTGGTTAGATAAAGGAAGTCTAAGAAATGGAAGTCGACTGAAGGTCAAGTCCATTGTCTCTAATATCACTCATGGGGAACCCAAACGCTACGTTCTCTGAAAATCTAATTAGACGGAATAAAAAACAAGTTTTGACCATTATTGGGATTGATAACTGGACACTGTTCCTATCAGTCAATGTTTATTTTTCTATACAACACCTTCAGCTGAGCAAACTGTTCTGCAGGAGATGCGATTACAGGAGCAAACAAGTTTACATGTAATCTGGAAGACCGTTGCATGATCTCTCAGGCAGAAAGATTTCTCTGTCTTGGATCTACTGGAACCTTCGAGGGTACTGGAGCTTCAATCCGCCGTTACTGTTATTTAAAACTAAACCGTGGCTGAAATTTGTTGAGCAATCCAAGAAAAGTACCTTTGCTTTCTCATCATAATGCGCAATGACCGGTTACATTTGCAAAAGAACACGCCACTTGGAATACGTCTGGGCGTTTTTTCTGTGGTAAATATTTTATGGAACAATAAACCAAAAATCTACTCTACTCTTTGGTTTGGTTTGATCGTAACCGAACGTTGTGTTCGAAGACCGGCAGACAAAGGTATCCATGGTTCTCCTGATTCACTGTTACACTATCATTTCTGCCTTGGTGTCTAGCAATGGAAGATCTGTTTCTGGCTTTCAGACGCTGGGGTATGCCGATCACCACCATCATAGTTTGTGGGAATTTCAAGGGTGTGATATTCGAGAGATTGCATGTTGCATTGAAATTCGTGGAAAGGTGGTGCCAAATAGGGCAAAACATCGATATATCGTCCAGTATTGGATACCATAACTGGTTCCCCGATATTTCAAATAACGAAGGTATCGACTTTAAGGTATTAATACCTAAAATCGATGCCTAGAAATCGATATTTAGGTGTTGATACTAAGAAAACAATACTAGGATATCAATACCAAGAAGCCGATACTAAGAAATCAATATCAAAAAATCAATTACTTGTCGGTAGTCGTCGATTAGTTTTGATACTCGATACCGAAAAACTCAGCCTTAGTGCTAAAGAAAAGGCGTAAGAGTTAAACTTAAACTTCAGAAAATCGACTATAGTGGCGCTTACGTGGAGGAGGAGCAAGTTTCCGAAACTGTAGTCTACGACCATATTCGACTCCAAGATACTTGTATCAATCGAAGGCAAATACCTAGATGTTGTCTTGGACGTTAAACTAACATTCAAATCACACCTAAAGCACCTGATGAATAAAGCCGTGTACGCTTTCTGGGTTTGTAAAGGAATATTTGGTGAGAACATGAGGACTGAAACCTTTAATGGTGCACTAGTTGTAGATAAGCTTAACCCTCTGTTGTGTTGTTCCGGTTCTCTGTCACAACAGAGTAGTATATCGGCATTTTCAACTATTATACATTGAATAGATGGTTCCACTGTCCATAAGAGCGACCAAGATTCTGCCCGTCTTATTTTGTTGGGAGATTTAGACATTTTCAGCAGTGAGATTGTAACTTCATCCGCTTTATTTGCCGGATTACTAAATTTTTCCGCGTCAGAGGTTAGAAATTTTCAACGCACAGCGTTGTTAAAACAGACTTAACGAATTTGACAGTTCCAAATTTTATTGAAGCATGGAGACGTCGTTGCTTCAAATATGTATAAGTGGCAGGCGATTAGGTTCAAATAGCAAAGTTGTTTTTATTGTCATTGCACGGACTTTTTACCTTACCTTCGTATAATACACTACACATTTTTATTATAATTCGTTTGACAATTGCATTCATAAAAACAAGACAATATTTTTGCGTGTTCTCGTACATATTTATTTTAAATACATATATACATTTTCAGATGGTCATACATGCACTATTTCTAAATGATTATAGCATTCTCCTCTAAATTGGGCTATGAAGAGCATATACCAGGTCAAACGCGAGATTGGAACGAGGAACTACAAACGACGCGAGAATTGCCCAGGAAAAGCTTACCGGAGAGACTACTTCGCGAAAGGGCGATCTTCAAAGTACACAGCGACTTCGTAGCGGCAGCCACTCGAGGCGCCATGGCTGTCATAGACGGCAACGTTATGGCTATAAATCCGGGTGAAGAAGCTAAGATGCAAATGTTTATTTGGAATAATATATTTTTTTCGCTTGGTTTCGATGTTAGAGATCATTACAAGGAACTAGGAGGTGATGCTGCTGCTTTCGTTGCACCAGTAAGATTATAATTTTGCTTCTACCTTTTTATGGTTTGTCATTGAAATTATTTATTTTAGAGAAATGACTTACAAGGCGTTCGGGTATACAGCTCTGTGGATTTGCCTGGTTTATATACTTTGGGAACAGTTGTCATTGATTATCGTGGTTATAGAGTTACTGCCCAATCAATAATACCAGGGATTCTGGAAAGAGAACAAGAACAGTCCGTAGTATACGGTTCCATTGATTTTGGAAAAACTGTGTTGTCTCATCCTAAATATCTGGAATTGGTATGTAATTATATTGAAATAAAGTTTTTAGTAGATGTCTAGAAAATTCGTTTTAGTTGAATAAGGCTGGGCAGCAATTGAAAATCCTTCCACATCACGTAATTAATGACAAAAGCGAATCGGTTGAATTGTGCTCAAGCGTAGAATGTAAAGGAATTATTGGAAATGATGGTCGTTACTACATACTTGATTTGTTACGAACTTTCCCACCAGATGTCAATTTCCTTAAACGTAAGTTTCGTAATAATTGTAAAGTTAGGATTTCTTTTATTTTATTTTTTTTTCGATTTATAGTAGAAGAAGAATTAAGCAAAGAAACCAAATTGTTAGGCTTCCCAATTGAACATAAACACAAATTGTGTTGCCTAAGGCAAGAATTGATAGACAGCTTCGTCGATTCACGTTACATGATGTTTATAAAGTATGCAGCTTACCATTTGCAGCAAATTAACATGAAGAATGAGGAAATCATAAGCACAACCGGGAAGACTAAAGATAAGAAGGAAGAGGAGGAGAAAAAAGATTTTGAAACGGAAGAAGCTAAGAAAATCGTCGAAAGCGTCACTGATGGAAACAAACTAGAAAGTAAAGCAATTATTTGTAATTGATGATATAAACAGCGCTCGGAGCTTAGCTTCGGTAATTTATTAGTTAGATTGTAAGCTATCCAATCACTGTTTGTATCACACACTGATTGTATTGTGTTTAATGTATTGAATTAATTATACCTTACAAATTTCAGTAGAGGAAAGTACCAAAAATATAGTAAAAACAGCAGCTATTGCCGTTGGTTCACTGAAAGATACAGAATTTGACATCCGTTTCAATCCTGATATATATTCACCTGGCATTAGACATTGCGAGAAAAATGATCCACCTTTAAATAAACAGCGACAACTTGTTAAAGATGCAGCTGAATTCCTTTTAACTGTACAAATACCTTCATTTGTAAGATCGTTGATTATTTATCATTGATAATATTGTTAATTTATTCTTTGTTATAGATTAGGGATTGCTTAGACCATTCTTCGCCTCCAATGGATGGCATAACTCTATCTGATGTGATGCACAATAGGGGTATTAATATAAGATATCTGGGAAAAGTATGCAATTTGTTATCGAAAGTGAAGCAGTTAGAATATCTTCACAGTATAGCTTCTGGAGAAATTATTTTGAGAGCAGCTAAACATATATTTACAACTTATTTACAAGTGAGTTTATATAAATGATAATTTAAGTATACAGACAATGGTCGCGTTCATCAGACTGAGCCGCTCGGTAACAGTTACCGCTCCGCTACATCTACAACAGTTCCTGACGTCATCGCATTCTGATAAACCACTATCTAACAGCTGGTAAACGAATACTGCTCACCGCTCGATCTTGGGAGCGTAAGAAAATTGCGCTCGAAAAAATGGCGACCGCTACATATGAATTCTTGGAAGCGTTCGATGTAGCGATGACGTAGTAGTAGGTAGCGTAGCCGTTCATCAGAAAAATCGGTAACTGTTACAGAGCGGCTCAGTCTGATGAACGCGACCAATGGTCGCGTTCATCAGACTGAGCCGCTCTGTAACAGTTACCGCTCCGCTACATCTACAACAGTTCCTGACGTCATCGCATTCTGATGAACAATATACGCGTTCTCTGTCCGCCATATTTAAACCACTATCTAACAACTGCTAAACGAATACTGCTCACCGCTCGATCTTGGGAGCGTAAGAAAATTGCGCTCGAAAAAATGGCGACCGCTACATATAAATTCTTGGAAGCGTTCGATGTAGCGATGACGTAGTAGCAGGTAGCGTAGCCGTTCATCAGAAAAATCGGTAACTGTTACAGAGCGGCTCAGTCTGATGAACGCGACCAATGGCACCATAATCGCGTCGAGTAATATACGAAAACTACTAATATATGTATTTAAAAAATCTCATTGTTGAGGTGTGAAAGATGTGTAGGTTCCCTAGGAACACAAAACATAAATGTAACCTCGTCAGATACAAATCTTCCATGAAATATTTTCATTAATTGTGTTCAAATCTGTTAAATCGGTGTTTACATTTTCTCTTTTTAAAAACATACTTTTAAAGTGTTGTTTTTTCATCAGACACCAACTGAAAACCATTCTTGGAAGTAAAAAGTTTTATGCTGTGTAAAGTCGTATTGTGTCCTTATACGTTTCGATTGTATCCTCTTCATCATTATCTAGTAGTTCCTTTTCAGAATTAGATTCTTCTTGCTGCAACTTTCAACGTTTATTTCTACATTTCCATCGTCAGGAGCCAAATTTTTGTCAACACTTGCGTATTTATCAAAATCAACATCATTTGCTCCAAATTGGTGAAGCATTTTATACATTTCTGCATCTTCGCGATCAAAATTGCTATCAGTCTGCGAAACTGGAATATGTGAACACAGCTTTACGAAAACAATTTTGAATTGTTACTAAAGACACTTGATTCCACACTCTCCTTATAAAATAAAGAACGTAGTAAATTAATCGACTTGGTTAGGTCTTTTAGAGCATTAGCTGTGCCAATTTTTGCTAAAATGTCCTTTAAAATTATTGATCTGCAGTCAAAGAATTTTTGATAATTCCTTGATCTAATGGTTAATGTCACTAATCTATTTCAGAGTATACCTGTTATAGAAAGTATTAATATTGTTAAAAATCACCTCTTGGCACACAACAAAAACTTGATAATAATATCTGAAATAACAGAATCACTTAAAACATGTCTTTCACCAAATTATTTCTCGTTCAACAACGAATTATAATATACCACTGAAAAAACGGAATTTTTTATGGATCATATAGAGATACTAATCCATAAACAGACCCAAAATTTCATATACTGGTACAGATATGTAGACGACAGAACAGCTTGCTTCACAGGCACAAATAGGCAACTTGAAAACTACTTAACGTAATAAATAACATCCAATATCAAATTCACGATGGAAGTCGAAATAAATAATTCCAATAATTTTCTAGACTTGACTATAATAAGATCCACTAACACACATGAGTTTTCGATCTATCATAAACCCACACACACATCGATTGATGTGATGATCGGATTCTATAATAAATAACGAATCAAACCACACTACACAACACAAACTAGCGGCTCTTCATAACATGATACATAGACTAATAACTATACCCCTCAACACAAAAAATTTCGAAACCGAATTTAATTTAATTAAACAAATGGTGGTAATAACATTTTTGACCCTACCATAGTAGATAATATATTAAAGAAGAAACTATTAAAACAGGCTATTAACTCTACTTTCCCTACACAAAACAAAGAACAAAAAATATACAGATCCTGAACTTATTTAGGCCCAGTTTCTAAGGGAATCAGTAAAATGTTAAAAAGGAAACTAAACATAAACATTTCATTTAAAACTAATAACACCGTAGGTAAGCTCATCAAAAATAATAAAGAAAGAACGGAAAAAGGTGAAATTTCGGGAGTCTATGAGTTAAACTGTGGGAGTTGCGAAAAATTCTATATAGGCCAAACAGGTCGATCTTTTAATACTAGAATTAAAGAATACAAGAGATCCTTTCAAAATAAAAAAACCTACTCTCATTATGCTAAACACTTGTTAGAATGTAAACACGATTTCAACGACAATTTTAAAATATTGCATATACAAAATAAAAGTGTCCTTTTAAAGAATTTAGAATGTTCAGAAATCAACAAATTCAAAAATACTAACTTATTATTAAATAATCAATTCGACATATCCAATTCCCCACTTCTAAACTTATTCAAAAAACCACCCCCAGCAATGTCAACAGATATTATAACCTAAGTTTAGTTAGTATTATAGTAGCGTTCTTTTTACAACTCGACTCACTTCAAATATCCCCCTAGTGAGTTGATATTTATCTGAGATAATTGTGATATAAAAGAACGGGTTACTCGCGCGCATATACTCCCGCCTATATTTTGTAATTCGTAAAATAGTCACTGCGTGGCGTGGCAGACTGTGTTTATGTTTATCAAAACAGGAAAGCTAACCTCGCTATGCTCAAATTCTTGATCAATAGGATCAATTTTGATCAATATTTAAAGAGATTCTACCTTCTTTGCGTCTTCATTGTTCACAAAAAAGATCTATTTGTTGTTTGTCATAGCATCTATTAACGTTATTTTTGTGTTGTTGTTCATTTTGCACTTGTTTGCAGTATCAAAATAACAAAGCTCAAACAAACATCGTAATATTCAAAATCAAGTTCCAACACGTTGTAGGTGCTTTCCAGCCGCAATTGACAAATGGCAAACTTTCAAACGTACAGTAATGAAATATAGGTTATACCAGCATTATTTGTATCCCCTCCACCTAATTGAGTTTCTACTCCCTACTGCATACCCTCAGAGGGTTATTCTCGAATCTGAGGGAATGGAAATTTCAAGAGAATTGTCAAAAAATTCCTACAATTTCAATAGTTCCTATTGTGGGGTTGACTTTCTCACTTTTTTGTAACGAGTAGTATCGAGGAGTGAGCGGTGAAACTTACTCCCTGGGAGTGCTATTTTTCCACTGTTTCGAGAATAACCCCTCAGGAGGTTGTGCGATAGTGGAAAGGGGGGAGGTAGAAATCTCAAATAAAGCTCAAAGTGAGTCGATTAAAAAGAACAGTGTTTTTAGCTAAATATCTCTAGTGAGCTGAGATTATGTGAGATTTCTTGTAAAAAGAACGCTACTTATATGTATACTTGAGAAAGTCACTGTATGAGCGAAACATGTCGTACTTTTAGTAATACAATTTTTGAAAATTAAAACACGATTGTTTATTTCAAGTGTTTTTGTGCATTTTATTCTAATGGTTCACAAACTGCGGTTTTGTTGGGCGAAAGAAAAATTATTTTGATATTTTTTAGTGCCAAATTCCTCGTATGAGATGTAGCACTGTCGAAAAAATGTAAGATTTTGCGTTTTTGCAAGCCCATTTTCTTATTGAATACTTGCAAACACTCTATCATGGTTTCACATGTCATCCATGGTTTTTTATTAAAACGCCAAACCAGAGGTAAATTCAAATTAATTTTCCGAAATGCACGAGGGCTGACGGGCCATATTTAGCCAGTGTAAAATGGTTAAGCGCTCTTAACATATTTTCCAGCGGTACACTTTTCTCCTTTAATAGCAAAAGTTTTATTGGGTAGAGCACGAAAAAAAGAGGCTCGTTCGTCGGCATTATAAACATCTCTAAGATTATAATCATGTATCATAGCCAGAATTTTTACTGTTAATATCATCAACTTGCAGTTTCTCCTGGTATTGTCTTAAAAGTAATATCATCTCTATTTTTAAAGCGTTCTAACCAACCACATGATGCACTAAAGTTTTTTTATTCTGATTGTTGAGCAATTTCCATTGATTTTGACCGGATTATGAACCCAGATAGTGGAATATTTTTATTTCTGGCATTTTACAAACCATTGGTAGGTTAATTTATGAATATTGTATCCTTCAATTAAAAAAAGTTTCTCTTTTATTGAATATTATCACCAGAATAAAATGTATTCAGTTATTTTTCCTTATTCTTTCTTCCACAATATTTGCTGCCAGTATTTTTCCTATTTAAAATTTTGCTTCTAAACACGAATACTAAGTTTCTTTTTTGTTGTAGATGTCTATAATGTTAGCTTTTTTCTTGAAGCGTAATAACGCGTTTTTGACATTTTTAATAATTTTTACTTGATTCACAATAGCTGTTATTGAACTCCACGATAATAAAATAAAATCGAACATAAATATACACGTACTTGTACACTACACTACAGTTACGCGACGACTAATGCCTATCCTATCCAAGGAGACAATTCGGGGAACTACCGATATTTTGAAACTACATTGTCCGCTTAAGAGGCAACACACGATAATCGCAATTTTCAATGTGAAAATTGTGCTAATCGTGTGTCCGATTAATAGAGACTCCGCTTAATAGGATAAACTTTTATATGTAAATCATATCATTTGTTTCGGTGCCCGATAACCTATTCGCTTATAAGGGTGTCCCCGTATAAGAGGTGTCCGGTAAGAGAGAGTACACGGTATTAGTATTAAGTCAAATTATTAATCTTTTATTTATATTAATTAATGTATTTATTAACTCGGAAATAAAACTAAACATCTTAAAAACTTATTTCTGAATTCTCTATCAAATCTAGTGATTTTTTTATTAGTTCCTACGTCACGTCGTTCTTCACGGAGGTGCCTATCATCGATTCCGTCGCCATAACCCAGTAATTGTTAATCCAAAACGATCAATCTTCAGATCTATCCGAATTAGTTAAAAAATGCTACACTACTTCAACATACTTTCTCCGCTTAACACATTTATTATCTGACCTCACAGTAAAACATTTCCGAGTTTCTCGGGTTTCCATAATAATCAACATCCGCACATCAAATTCACCACGGAGATTGAAAAAAAACCGGTTCCATGGCCTTTCGTGATGTGTTAGCTACTCATCTTTCAAATGGTCATTCATTCGTGATGATGGTTACCCACTTTCCAATATTTGGAAATCCTTCAATTTTTTGCTTCAATACGCAGTGCTCACTGATCAGCATCACTGTACAGTCGTATGTATATTATATACCCCTGCATCCAAGCATTTTGCTGTATTTTTTGCTGTTGAAGAAGCTATTTAAAAATGCGGGAGCGTCCATAATATAAAAACTTGTATTTCATTGCACAATATCTGTTATAAACTATTTTTGTAAACTTAATTTAAATTGATGCATTCCAACACTATTTACGAAATGGCGACAGCATTACAAAGTTACGAAATTTGGACCCACGACATCAAAAGTACCGACCACAAAGTTATGCAGTAGGAATCTTATTAGATTGCATATAGGAATCAAGGATCTGTTTATTATATTATTTCCTTATTTGGTTCTATTCCCACTTCAGAAATAATAACATATTATTATTAATATGCTGCCGAAAAATTTGAAAATATCTGAATATTTTTGAAGTTATCCGTAAAAAATCTAATATTTTAATATCGGTTTTTATTTTTTTCTGATATTCTTCAGAAAGATATTTAAAAACAAGAAACTTTCTACAGTAGCTGTAGACAACGTTTCATTCCTGAAATATTGTAGTAAGGTAAGATAATAGGAACAAATCAATGAAATAAGCAGCTGATATTAGTGTCAAATAGAGTACATGATGTGACTTAAAAAGCACTCCGCGCACACCCGTAGCTGAGAATAGGGTCTTAGCACCCAAGTTTAAAAACAAAAATATTGCAATTAATATAATTTATTTCTTTTCAGAGTACAGAAATGATGTACCTATCCGTAGCGATTGCACATTTTCTGAACTGTTTCCTATATTCTGGGGTTGTAAATAATCCCATGCAAGGAGTTGATGAGGTAAAAATCCACAGTTTAGTACGCAACGCTAACTAAAAATTTTACTCGTTCTAGTTTCAAACGAAGACTAACAAAAAACGTAACAAACGTAGAGGACGGTCAAACCCTTTAATGTGCAACGATAGCAACGAATGGGCTAATTTAACACCGAAATCGTTGTGGCAACAATTAAAGCATGAACTAAAATCCTACTTCGATTACGAATTATTAGGAAACGATATAGAATCCGTCATCGAAGCGTATTCTTTGCAAAAAGTGTCTTTACTACGATCTTTCTGTTTAAAGACGGGTATCCAAGTTCTTCTAAGGGACTATAATTTCGATTCGAAAAATAAGCTCATCTTCTATGAAGAGGATATTTTGAATATTTTTCCTATAGTGAAGCATATTAACCCCCGTGCCACCGATGCCTACAATTTCTACACGACTGGACAAAGTAAGATACAGCAAGGGTATTTGAAGGATGGTTACGAGTTGATTAACGAGGCGTTGAATTTGTTGAATAATGTGTATGGTGCGATGCATCCGGAGATTGCGCAGTGTTTAAGGATGATCGCTCGTTTAAATTACATCATGGGTGAACATTCTGAAGCGATGGCGTACCAACAAAAAGCCGTTTTGATGTCGGAGAGAGTTAATGGTATTGATCATCCGTACACAATTACGGAATATGTAAGTATAATTTCAGATAATGTTTGACAATTTTGTATGTATTAAGTTTTATTGTAAGACTGTTGCAAGGAACCGTTAGGAAGGCATCTGTGAAATATATATACATATATATTTTCATAAATTTGTTGTGTCTTGAATTTTAATAAATATTAAAAAGTAACTCCGTGAAGATGGGATATAATATATTTTCTTGATTTATTCATTATGCATGGAAACTGGAAGAAACTTTTCAGTATATCTTGTCTAATATTTAAGAATAAGTATCTAGATTTACCACAAATGATTTGAAAGATTAAAAGCAAATTTTCTCAAAGTTCATCGTTGATACAATTCTATAAGAATTGCCGAATATAATTTAAGCGTTAGTAGGTGTTCCAGCCAGAGGGTGTTGGAGAAACATCATATGCACAAGTTTTTACTGTCGAGGGTGACTTGCATCTGTCGAGAACTATAATGCAATTTTTTCGCTATCGATGATGGCAAATAAATGAAGTTGAAGTTGATTAATTGTTGTTAATTGTGTAGATTTTAATACAAAAATAGTACTGATTGAATTGACTTGATTGTTCATTCTCAAAAAAGTAACATGTAAGAGTTTCTTAAATTTGTCCCACTTTTGCTAATTAACTTCAGAGTTGTTGATCTAATTGTAATAATTTAATTTTTCTTGCAGGCGCACTTAGCGTTGTATTGTTTCGCAAATAGTCAAGTTAGCACAGCACTTAAACTATTATACAGAGCGAGATATCTAGCGTTAGTCGTATGCGGAGAAAACCATCCCGAAGTAGCGTTACTCGATGTAAGTATTCAAATTAAACATAAATGAATCGTTAATTTTAACAATTTATTTTACATCTCCAGAGCAACATTAGTCTAATATTACACGCAGTTGGCGAATACGAATTGTCGTTGCGCTTCTTAGAAAAAGCGCTCGCCTTGAATATCAAATACTACGGGGCGAAATCGCTAAAGGTTGCCGTGAGTTATCATTTAGTAGCGCGAACTCAGAGTTGCATGGGCAATTTTAGATCGGCGTTGAACAGCGAGAAAGAAGCGTACGCCATATACAAACAGCAGTTGGGCGATAACCACGAGAAGACGCGCGAATCGTCCGAATGCCTTAAACATCTTACGCAGCAAGCTGTGGTTCTGCAGAAAAAGATGAACGAGATCTATACGGGAAAGAATGGTGGATCGTTACCCCCGATCCAGATACAACCGCCTTCTATGGGCTCGGTATTGGATATGCTTAACGTTATCAATGGTATTCTGTTTGTACAGATAAGGTGAGCAAATATATACAATAATTCGATTATGACTTGAACAGCCCCTAATTTTTTACAGTCAAGAAGATATTGAAAACTTCAAAGCAGAAATAGAAAAAAGACAACTTAGTGAAGAGATAAACGGCGAAGAAATCAAAACAAAGGAGGTAGAAGTTCAATAGTGTTGTGTCCATACATGTTGTTATTTTTCTTGAATGAAAGTGAAAACTATAGGCATTTTTCTTCGAGTTTATCATTGTCGCTCGACTTATTAAGAAATCATGACATACCACACCTTAATAAGAAACAACAACGTTTATAATAAGATTTCGCGAACAAATTAAGTAGTTTTAGTTGCGGTAAGTATTCGATTGTCTCGAGAAAAAATGCCTCATAATTAGATCTTGTTAGTCCATTTGTAGTTGATTAGAAACGAATATATTCTGATATGTTTATGCAAAGTGTGTATTTACAATAAATTTTTTGTATATACGTACTATATAAATATTTACATTATAATAAATTACTTCTTTCGTAAAACGGTAATATGTTGACTCCTAGCCCAAATTTCAAATTGACTTATAATTAGGAGTATAATTATAGAAGAATGCTTTACTCTTTTTTTTAATGTAAATTAATTATAACGGCGTATATTATACACGTTTTTCTAGTTTGGTATTGGTTAGTACTGGACAGTTTGTTGATAGTGTAGTAATTTAAACAGGTCAATATATTAACATACGAAATAAGAAATTTACATTCCTCTACTAGCAACAAAATTTTGCTTGTATGATATGTACGTTTCGATAATTCTGAAACTGTGTGTATTAGGGAAAGTATTACGAAAAATAAATAAATATTTCTTGTAAATACCCATTTTACAAAATATATTTCTATCTACAGCATCCATTAATGCGGTGCAATTTTGTATGTTAGTTTTTGTAATGTTTCCTTTTTTTGTTAATAAAGATTAGACATTGTTTTAAGATATTTTATTCCAACTATTTATTTTAGTATATTTACTATATATACGAGGGAGCGTTTTTATATTCGCGGAATGAGCGGGTTGTAGGGGGGTGATTAGGCGCATTGGGGGCGTGGCCTGTGGAGCGACTCATAATTAGTATAAATACGAAGTTTCATTGTTATTAGACAGTTAGTCTTTGAGCTATCATTAACCAAGTAACAATCAGGAGTGAAAAGTGAAATATGGAAAAAATCGAATATCGTGCCGTTATAAAGTTCCTTACCAGGCAAGGAAAATCAGTCGCGACCATAATGAATGAGATGTCATTGGTTTACGGCGACTCTTGTCCAGGAAAAACCATGGTGTACAAGTGGCATAGTTTATTTAAACAAGGAAGGGAATCCCTTGAAGACGACCCGAGGCCGGGCAGGACCATTGAGGTGACCATGCCACCACTTATCCAAAAAGTTGAAAAAATTGTACTCGATGCTCGACTAAAGAAGAAACAACTCGCAGAAATGGTTGGAGTATCCGATACAACAATTTTTAAAATCCTACACGATCATCTCGGCATGTCTAAGGTCAGCGCAAGATGGGTGCCGAGAATGCTCACGCCGCCGCAAAAACAACAGCGCGTAGAATGTTCGCGTGCATTTTTGGACCTCTGTAATGAAGACGAGGATGGTGTATTGAGTCGAATTGTTATTGGAGACGAAACTTTGGTTCATCATTATGAACCTGAGTCCAAACAAGACTCCATGCAGTGGCATAAAAAGGGCACAGCACCTCCCAAGAAATTTAAAGTGTCACAATCAGCTGGGAAACTCATGGCAACGGTATTTTGGGACTCGGAAGGAATATTGTTGATTGATTATAAAGATAAAGGTGTTTCTATAACCGGAGAATATTACGCTTCAATATTAGAGCGACTAAAAGAAGCCATTAAAGAGAAAAGAGAGAATTGACAGTGGCATAAAAAGGGCACAGCACCTCCCAAGAAATTTAAAGTGTCACAATCAGCTGGGAAACTCATGGCAACGGTATTTTGGGACTCGGAAGGAATATTGTTGATTGATTATAAAGATAAAGGTGTTTCTATAACCGGAGAATATTACGCTTCAATATTAGAGCGACTAAAAGAAGCCATTGAAGAGAAAAGACGGGGAAACTTGACGAAAGGTGTGCTGCTTTTGCACGACAACGCGCCCTTCCACAAGAGCCGCGTTGCGTTAGCTGCCCTGCATAAGGTGGGCTTCGAAATTGTGAATCACCCATCCTACAGCCCAGACCTGGCCCCGAGTGATTATTACCTGTTTCCGAAAATGAAAAAAGCTGCGGGGTAAAAAACTTACTGTCGATGATGAAGTCAAGGAGGCAGTTTCGGCGTATTTTGCAGATAAAGAGAAATCATTTTTTTATTAGGGTATAAATAAATTAATTGAAAGATGTGAAAAATGTATCCGTCTTGCAGGTGAATATATTGAAAAAGAAAAATAATTTGGTTTTTTTATTTCCACCCCTTATCCTCCATTCCGCGAATATAAAAACGCTCCCTCGTATAATGTTATTTGGAAGAAAATTACTGAGCAGAGAAACATGGAACTAAATCATTCCACAGGGTTCTGTTCTACGTCTTCTGTTATGTGCAATGAATAGGGTTTTACAGCAGGTTTCTGATATCTCACGACGTCATCTTTTGAGTCTTAATAAAGATAAGTTTTATGGTATTCGGTACTTCAGCAAATAGAGTGTGTTGTAATGATTTCGCTAAGCTTTGAATGGATGGAACAGAGCTAATTTGTAAGGATCAGGGCAAAAATTTGGCCATTATGTTTGATACCGAAGTACGGTTTAGGAATGTTTACTGCAAATACTAAACGACCATATATTTATCAACTTAGTTACCCTCATAGGCATATTTTCAATAAAACGCTGTTATGTAACGTCTTAGTGTTGTCACATTCCAACTATTGTGATTCAGTATATGAAGCATAAAATTTTACCATCAATTCTCCATAAAATTTTGAGTAAACTTTATGTACTACTATTATATCCTATGCCAAAAAGTAATAGTTTTTGAGATATTTCAATTTTTCTTGGAAAAACAGACATAGGACATGGTACATGAAATTTACTCAAAATTTGATGGGGAATTTAAAAATAAAAGAATACCACGTTCTATTTATTTAAAATAAGCGACGTGGTATGCACTTCCGGGCTACTAGAAATAGATCAGTCGTAAAAATATTTACATTTAAAATCAGCGTTATCAATGTATTGTGGTAACATTTTACATTTCAAGAAATCTCTTCGTGCCACACCCGATATAGTTGCAAAAATTAAGTTCGCGACAGATGTGCACCACATTAATATCAGGAGAAACGATCTGATCTTCCTGCATCTCTGTAACAGACTATAGCGTCTCTATTTGTTTTCTGAATTGTACGAGGGCGACCTGAAATGTTTCCGGAATTGACAAGAAAAACACGGTATTGGTGTGGTTTTTTCTTTTTATTTTTCGATGTAGTCTCCTCGAAGATCAATACACTTTTTCAAAAGTAGGATGTATTGATGTCTGCAAAATAATCATCTTTAGCGGCAATGAATTCCTCATTTGCGGCAAATATTTTTCCTGCCAGAGATTTTTTCAAGTTTGGGAATAGGAAAACGTCGCTGGGGGCTAGGTCCGGTGAATATGGAGGATGAGAGACTAATTCGTAGCGCAACTCATTCAATTTGGACACGACGATGCAGGATGAATGAGCCGGTGCTTTGTAGTGGTGGAAAAGCACTTTTTTCCTCTGCAAACGAGGCCGTTTCTCCTTCAATACTACATCAAATCGGCTCAATCAATCGCTATAGTATTGCTCCGTGATCGTCCTTCCTTTCTGCAGATAGTTGATGACGATCAAACCTTGGGAATCCCAAAAAATGGTCGCCATATGATCTTTCCGGCCGATGAAACAGTCTTTGCTTTCTTGGGACCTGATTCGCCCGGAAAAGTCCACTGCTTCGATTGTTTCTTGGATTGCATGGAACCCTGGTAGGACACTCCTCCGAAACGGTCACTTTATTTCACTTCTGCTTCGGTGTGAGCAAACGCGGTACCCATCGCGCCGAAAGTTTTTTCATGCACAAAATGTCGTGTAGGATATGGCCAGCGCGTTCTTCTGAGATACTTGTCTCTGCTATCTCTTTCAGCTTCAATCGGCGATCGGCTAACACGACATCATTAATCTTGTTGACCATTTCATCGTTGGTAGCGGGTTTTTGGAGTCACTCCGTGGTTCGTCACTTGTGCTTGTGTGGCCACGTTTGAATTCACTCGCCCAGAAGCTGGTGGCCGAAAATGACGGAGGAGATCCGCTACGAACCTCTAGCAAAATATTTCGAATTTCCGTGGTAGATGTCTGAAATTTTGACAGTTGCTATAAAAAAGATTGTCCTTGATCATAGTTTAAAAATATCAGAAATACAATTTCCACGTCGCTTGAATCTATGGGTTGAATTGAAGAAAAAGTTTTCATTAACACATTATCTAAGATAAACTCTTTTTTCTTATTTAATTATTTGCCTCATTTTACAAAATCTATATGTGGGATATGTCATACGCTTTATATAATAATTGAACAAGAAATTTCCATGAAATAGTATATTATTTTATACGGAGGAAAAGTGATACTTTTCATGGCGCGCTCGTGTGACATTAGCAGCTATTAGCAGCCTCACTTCGTTCGGCTGCTAATGTCACTTTTCCTCCGCCGGAGGTTTACTTTTCCGCCGCCGTAGGGAAAAGTGTTATTACGGCAACGTACAAACCAATACAATGTTAACAGTATCCACTTGACAGTTTTATAATGAGTTACGATAGAAACAACTCGTACTCATCGATCGGTTTAAACGTCCAAACATCCTACCAAACCCGCTTATCTTCAATAAAAACAGATATTTTTGCATAAATTTGCCGACGTTTGAAGAAAAATAGCATATTTTATGTGGAAGAAAACTTACTTTTCATGGCTTGCTCTCTATTAGCTTTTGCTCACTTCGTTCGGTTGCTAAACACGAGCGCGCCATGAAAAGTATTACTTTTCCTCCGTATAAAATAATATACTATTGTAACACCATTTAAGAAAAAGCCTCTCGTGTGAACTTGCTTTTAAATTATCTGGCAATACATTTTTTGTTGAAGAATGAACCTTGCGGCAATAATACAGTGAAATAATTATATTGTTTAGTAATGACATATAATGTATGTATGTCACTGATTAGAAGCATTTAATAAAGGATTTAGCGCTTAATGGGACGTTTTCAACTTTATACCTACTTATCCTCGTTAATTGGAAGTATCTGAAACTACTACTGCTTCTAATTGGTTATCTGTAAACGTCTAATTTTATGGCTTATGCACAGATGCTTTTAAAGAAAACAACACACATTTGGCGTTCCGCGTAAAGTATTCGATTTTCCTTAGCCTATTGTTAGTAATTCAAACATTTCATATTGTTGTTTTTGTCACCACTGGAGGACATTAAGGAAATTTAAATTTCCTTAATTTTCCTTAGCCTATTGCTAGCGATTCAAATTGTTTAATATTATTGTTTCAACCACTGCTAGACGGCGTTAAAGAAATTTAAATGGAAGACATGTCGCTAGCAATTCGCAATACAGGTACTCCTCACTTACCGACGAAGTTCCGTTCTGGCGACTAGGTCGTACAGAAATTAAAAAATAACGTATTAAACAATTATTTAAGTTCATTCTGAAATCGCATAAACAAAACGTATTTTGGTATTCCCCACACTAAATAGTTTTTTGTTGCTGGGAATACCCGAAGCAAATTCTCGAGGGTCGAGTTCGTATGTCCGAGCGGTCGTTAAATCGGTAGGTCGTTAAGTGAGGAGCACCTATAGTATATTTTTTAAAATAATGTGTGTGCTGTGCATTTCTCCGTAAATCTTCACAATTTGCTAGATCCTGATAGGTGGATGAAACATGCTTTGATTTGTTTGGATTTTTACTTGTGGGGGCGAATAAAATGTATTATATTTGTAACGCCATCCTCTGCTCGTAACCATTTGGTTGTCAGAATAGGAAATACCGTTCAAAGTGTTTCTAAGGCAGAAATAGAGATTGTAGTTCTATTCATTCGTCATAGAGTAAACGTTTGTATAGAAAATAATGGGAGACAATTTCAAGATTTAGGCTGCCACCGATATTGATTTTATTATGCTGTTTTCTTTTTTGTTGTTTTGCTGCATTGTTTATTTCAAGTACGCGCTTGTGGTTTTAATTAATCTCTTAAGTTTTCAATTCAGTATTTTATAGTGAATATGACCTATAACGTCCGCACTAAGGGGTCCCTAAGGATTTGTGAAGCGGGTGCCTACCCTGAGTAGACCCTTTAGTATTAACATCCAATATATTCTTTATATGTAATTCAAAATCATATTTCACTACATTATCTAGAAAATTAAAAAAATGTTCAATGCTTTTTTATTCTATATTAAAATGATTGAATCCCGAAAAACTTCCATAAAATTGAGAAATTGATGTGTAGATTTAAAAATGACAAAAATGATACCAATTTAATTTTTTTGTCTACTTAATTTAAAACGAGAGAATAAAAATTATTTCTTATCTATATGTATTATTATCTCTTATTTCCCTTCTCCTTGGAAGTCAATTTTGGATTTTTTTTTGCGCAAGGACTTCATGATTGATTGTCAATGTAGAGAAAAATCTTGACATGAAATCACTTTCCACTTAGTGTTAATAATAATATCGACAATTGCAATTGTGTACAAAAGACTATTAGTCTAAAATAGTAGGAGGTCAATGATTACAAACGGAAACTGAGGACAAGGAAACAGGAAAGTAATTCTATTAATAGATAGTTCTTAAAAGTTGAACTCAGTTGATTGTTTACCAAACACGTCTGAAATATTTATTGCAAAATGCAAATACCGCTTTAGTTGTTGAAAAATCTCTTTGAAACCCAGTTCAGACTAATAAAGATAGAAACGGTCCGGTGGCAGGGCACAATAATTTCTTTGAAGGATTATAAGAGAATTTCTCGGAATGGTGTAATTTAGGAGGGATTTTAAGTGTGGCCTTTGCGATGGATTCCAAAATATTAGCATATCAAGTTGCGGCAATTATAGTTACATTAAACGATTGTGATCAATAAGTGGTCGACAGATTGTTTTAGCAATAGTGGTAATATTTTTTGTCTGTGGCTAATCATAATCACTCGCTCGGTACTTTGAAGTTTATTCTAACAAAAGAATATATTTATTAGAATGAAACACTCAGAATAATTCTTAAAAGATATGCCGTGCTAACTAATATTCTTAACCGGAATCGAATGATATACCTTTTGACAGATGTTTTGGTATTGACAATGGTGGTAACATTTTTATAAATAACTTGCTCAATTGACGCTTTGTTCTTCTAACTATCGATGACAATAGAGATAGAGCGAGATACAAATAATGGATAGAACGCAAAAACTTGCTGTGATTTACAGATAAACAATTTTTTATTCGAAATTTTAAATGCTGAATTGTGATTTTTTTCTTTCTTGTCTCAGTTTTTCTTTTATCTTTGTTTTCTCTTGAATTTCCTGCTTTTCTGATGTGTCTGTTACAATTTTGCATCTGCTTTTGTCCTCCTTGTTGTGTTCACCAGCATTGAGAAACGATCTTATTTGTTCTAAGGCGTGGAGATATCTTTATCTTTCGTAGTCTTTGCGTACTCCACCGACCTCTATGTAGCTTTATTCTATTTTGAAAATTTTGGTCTTGGTTTGTACATGAAGCACCTGGGTTAGGCTCAGTTGTGTTATATTCTCTTCAAGAAAGTCTTCTTCTTTAAAAAATCTGTCTATAATACGGGTAAATCCCCCCTACTCAGAACTCCAGATTTAATATTTGATGTAATGGATCCCAAGCCTCATAACTCTGGTAGGTCGTAAACTGTAGGGGTTTGAGGTGGATGATGTAACATACAGTTATTAGCAAAGTATTTAAACTGAGTCTTAAAAGGAACAACGACTGTTCTATCCAAAGGTTGTAAGTGATTAGAGGTATGTCGATGAAGGCCTTCAAGAGATAATTGGGATTCATCGTTATCCATAATTAGTAACAGTTTATCGTCACGTGCCTTCATATGTTTGTAGAAAAGATGAACCTGTATAGTCGCACGTGTTTGTAAAAGGCAGCTCTTTTGCTGGTTATAAAATTTATCCATACATTTCAATTAACAATAAAATCCATAAGAGTTAGATTGTATAGATCATCTTACAATAAATAGCACGACGGTTCCCGGCTTTTACTTGCAAACAACAGTTGTTATATGAGAAGCTAGACAAATACAGCAATGAAATATTAGAATTGCATTGAAATGTTATACTCTTGAGTAAGGTAGGTATAACATAATCAAGAGTGTAACATTTCGGACGCAGTGTAGATATGGGATTATAACATCTAATTTTACGAAGATATTTTGATTATGATTGGGTTTATTTTTATAATTATCCATAAATAAAGTAATCATATACAGAATGTTCCATTTACGATAAAGAAGAAGTTCGAATTAAATTGATAGATTAACCATTATTTTATAACTGCATTGTTTTCAGCCCTTCAGTTCGAGGAATATTCGAAAATTATTAATTACATTCTTCACAAATTATTTTAATTCAATATTCTATTAATATTGTGTAGTATTTATGCATAATGTATTCGGGCTAGCTTATTCGGTATTTGGGGAATTTACTTCTGAGTTTGTCGTATTTTCCGTAAATTTCAATATAACCGATACCTTAGTTACCAATAATAGAGAAAGTTTGTGGAATGCTGACTTTGATGTTGCGTACTTTAGCTACGATGTCATTTACGTTTATAATAAACTGATCCTTTCAATGAGGTATCACAGGTAAGTTCAAATATAGCAATTTACAAACGTATTATTAATAGCGACGTTATTAGCGACGCCGAATTTATCTTTCCCGATAGCACCGTCGAATATACGCGTATATAAGTGCTGAATGAGAGTCTTTGCTGACAATAGTTGTTAAGCATCCGTTAGTGGTGATATCAGTGTTTTTGCGTTACTAATTAATTACGACCAATTGATGATGAAGTAAATAAGTTCATCGGGGAATTTTAGTCAAGTATCAATTTAGCGAAGTTCGCGTTCTTATAACGTAAACATGGTACTATAAGTTGGCTAAAGGATTAAAACTGTAAAGGGCAAACATCTGCGCACAGCAGGAGATGTTTTGGAAGATCGAAATGCAAAAATAATGTATAAATGGATCGTACTTAATTTGCTTTTAGCATGGTATACGTGGGTGTTATTATATCTACAATAAATATAATATGTATAAATACACGACTTCGCCTATTTAATTTCATTTAACGAAGACATTCAATACATCGTATTTTAATTTTATTTTAAAGTAGTCCTACTTGCGTATCAATGCGTAATCGCTTGTTTGCAATTTCTTTCGTATGCACAACAGACTTTCAGTAGTTTCTTCAAAGGTTAGAGATGATCCTAATAATAAATCAGAGAATAAAACATTGGATCGGTAGAATTATAATTAGTAATTGGTACCTGCAAAGAAAGTGCTCCCTCTGAGTAACCCCCGTCACGCTTAGGCCGTGACATTTTTGGTGGAGGCCCTTTTAACAATCTTTTTGTGAATTATTTTTTTTATTAACTAAATATTTAGTGTACAATAGGACAATTTATTAAAATATATTATTTTAATTTTGCTTATATTATATATTATTATACGAGGTGTGTTAGGTATTTGTTTTCGAAGTAATTTAGAACGAACTGAAGAATATACTGATTCATATATAGGTATATACATATCTATATATATTCTGCGAGTTTTATTAGTTTGGTTTCGAGGTATTTCTTTTTATGAATATCATAATTAATGATTAATCAAATCTAATCTTAAAATTTAATAAATACAATTGTATAATTTTTTTTGGCTTAAAACATAAATTAGCGAATAAGATTTTTAGTGTATTTAATAGTAAAAGATGTTCGATAAGAAAACAAAAAATTATAACTTAAGGTCGGTAAAAAGTAGCGACGAAGCGGAATATGATCTTGAAATTAATTTAGATGAAAGTGCATTTCATAGAAGTAGTCGTACAGCGCGCACACCTCCCCCACACCCAACGCAATCTCTACAAACTATTGTTCCTAAAGTTACATCTATAGAATCTACTTCAACCCCTGCAGTAATGTTAGGAGCAATACCGAAGAGGCCAGTAGTATCCAAAACAAATTCAACTGTCGTATCGACTACATCTGCACTATCAAGTGCACCTATCTGTAGTACTATCCCTAGTTACGAAACAGTAGATATTTTTCAAAGATCAAAAACCGCAGTTTCGTCGCAACCACAAAGACAAACTCGTCCAATATATTTGGTACCGCGGATATAAATAAAGATAAAGAATTCTTTTTTGACAGGGTACAAAATACAATTAATAGAACGCCCCTAACATCAAGGAGGGGAGTATCACTACAATATTAAACCCACATATTCCACACCAAGCGATGGCTCCTAATAATAGTATTGCACCAATTTTAGAGAATAAAAACCCTCTAATTCCAAAATATATAGCTCCCAACACATTTGATCCCATGGTTGATAATCCAGTCATTTTCCTAAAGGAATACAAACGCGTATCAAATGCAAATGGCTGGGATCCGTATTTACAGTTATGCTACTTCTCGAATTATTTAAACGGTAGTGCAGCGACATGGTTCCGTTCTTTTGCGAAAAACAACCCAAATGCGGACTGGCAGGAAACATTGAAACAATTTAAAATTAAATTTATCGGTGCGAGCTATGAGCAAGACGCCGAATTCCGTTTAGCTTCTAAGCGGCAATTAAGCGATAAAGGTATTATAGACTATTTCTATGAGTTAGTAGACTTGTGTGATGAAGTGAATCCGGATATGCCAGAACAAACAGTAATGCGAAGAATTATAGCAGGACTATTACCGTACTATCGACATATAATTACTATTAGCAGGCGGAAATATCTACAAGAGTTAGATAAGCTTGTCGCATCTATCGCTGAATCAGAGAGAGGAGGAATCAGCCATATACAGGCAATCAAAGAACCACTCCATAAGAACACCCAGATAGTTGAGAATAACAAGGATCGAAGTACCGTAGAATCTATAACATCGGAAATAACAGCGCTGGTATTAGACAAAATCCGTAAAGAATTGCATCAACACCTTCCGCAGATGACAAATGCGGCAAATCAAGGTAACAATCGACGGGACGGTTACTCTCCATCAAGGAATATAGTCCGGCAGACAAGAACAACGGATAGCCGACCGATTTGTTATTCTTGTGGGCGACCAGGTCATACAGCAGTGAATTGTTATAGACGACAAAATGGAAGACAGAATAGAAATACAAGATCTGATCAGCAGGTGAATAACAATTCTCAAAGTTCGGGAAACGTCAGAGGGCAGAACTACTGGAGGTCATAAGCCCTGCCCTAATGTTTAATCCTCAAACAGAGACCTCACGTAATCCAGCAAATATTCTTACAATTGCAGGGCAAGTAGATAATATAAATATTGATATAGTTATACACTGGATCGTGTTATAATTTAATAGATAAAAAATATACAACAACCTATGATAAACGAGGTAATTTACCATCCTTACTAACGGTGGGTAGCAACACTGTTAACTCCGTAGGGATAACAAATGTAGCTAAATTCAAAATTATTTAAAATACAAACGTTAGTTGTAGAAAGGCCGTGATAATATCGTCGAAAGAATATTACAAGGGAAGGGTTCCAAGTGTAAATCGTTTATTGTAATAAAATTTTGTGAGTCAGAAAGGGTATCACGATTGGATAATCCACACTAATCCAATATCTTGAGATGTTGAACTCGGGCAAACCTCTATCTTCCATCAGAACTAGACGTATCCTCGCGATGACAGAGCAAATCCTGTCCAACATCGAACCACACTTTGAATGTGATCAATCACAGATGTCATTCTCAATAAAAAGGCAAAAGACCTTCAATCCCAGCCTTAGTTAACCAAAAGCTCCATACGTATTTTTTCGTGCTGATTTGATATGGCGACATAATTAATAACACACAAACCACATAATGTATAGTGGGTGAACAGTAGAGAGTTTATTTAGATGGTAAACTAATATACTATGTAACTATCCACAACAGCATCACTGCGGGTGTATATTCGTAAACAACACTGCAGGCGACAATTTTAAAATTAAAATGAAGTTAGGTGACGTATTGCATAAATTGACGTACTGCATCACATGTCGTGTACGAAATTGTTAAAACACTAATGCATTATAAAATGTATCGATTCCCACATCTGGGTGAGGGTTGCAGGATTCAGGAGAATTGCAAGACGTTCCTGATCTTGAATGCACGAATTTAAAAGAACAATTACAATTAACTGAATCTTGCATTCATCCCAAGACTTTTTTTAAACTGTTCTTAATGAAACATCTTGAAAATTTCTATTGTCACAAATTAGCTTACAGAACTAGAAACCTAAATGTAGAAGATTAGATATTGATGAAGTTCTGGCACTAGCAACATTTAAATAGAGTTTGAAAAGGTATAAACTTTTGCAAAGAGTATTTGCGTTGTTTTTTGATGAAGGGTTATCATATAACTCATACAAGAACTGACAGCGTTGAATGTTTTGAAAATTGTGGAGATGGTGCAAAACCAGTATTTGTTGAACATACAATGGTTTTTGTGGTTCCAGGGATAACCAGAAAATAGAGGCAACTATTTCTTTTTTTATTGAAGGTGGTATAAAATTAACCGCAGCATTTCCTCAGTGTGACACAGTTGTGTTGATGATGGGTGATTTTAATATAAGTATGCAAGTACAAGACAGTCTTCTAAAGTTACAGATGATGTAGTTTTTGATATTACCTATACGCTCAATTAAAAGTAATGCTGCATGAGTAGACGAATTGAATATTAATTATATTATGTTGTGCTGTCCCCACATCCTGCCCTATTTACCTTTCATAATTAGTTTTTGCTTGTTGAACGGTCAATTTCCTGAATGCTGGAAACAGTCTTTAGTTTTACCGTTACTTAAGAAACCTGCCGTTAGATAACTTGCTGATCTTCGCCCGATTAGCATAGTCCTAGTAATATCAAGGATTGCAGAGAAGGTTATTGAATTTTTATTGAAAGAGTACATAATCCAATATGATACTTTACCCGAAGTACAGTCGGGCTTCAGGAAAAACTATATGTAGTTGCAACACAGCGCTTTTAAACATAACTGATGATATAGTTGTAGTTCTGACCAGGGTAACTTAACTCTTATGTGCTTACTGGATTATTCCAAGGCCTTTGACACCTTAAACCATAAATTACTGTCAGCAATATTGTATCATATTGGTCTTGGTTCTACTGCAGTCAATCTTCTTCTTAGTTACATTACTGGTAGAAAGCAGTGCGTGTTAGTTGATGGCTGTGTTTCCCCATTTCTTCGAATTGTAAAAGGCGTACCCCAAGGTTCTGTCTTGGGACCTCTCCTGTATTCTATCTACACATATCAGTTTGTTAAGTACCTGCAGTTTGCTAAATGTCATTTTTATGTCGATAATACACAGCTCTGAAGCTTGAATAATCAGGATATAGAAAGTCTCTTTACTGTATCGAGAAAACATTCCCTTTGTATAAATCCATCAAAGACTGAGTTAATAGTTTTTGGTCCAAAAAAGTTTAGGTTAAACCCTGACTTTCGAACTAGTATAAAAATTTTCGTTGATGGTGTGCAAGTTGAATTGAAAAGATCTGCTAAAAATTTGGGTATTATTCTGAATGATGAATTCGACTTTACTAAATATACAAATTTATATACCTATACAGATTGTTGCACTCTGCTACACTGTTCCATAATATTATCTCCACCGGGAAACCTCCGTACCTGTATAACAGAATTACGTTTAGAACGGATGTTCATCATGTGAATATCCGTTACAAAGGCACATTAACTCCACCACTACACAGATTGGAAAAATTTAAACGTTGTTTCTCGTACCAAGTTACGCAAGTTTACAACAATCTATCACTAACGTAAAACTAGCCCCATCTATATTTCTCTTTAAAAAGAGATTATTGTCGTTTCTGTTTACGAAGCAGCAGACTGGTGGGTAGGCGGCCGTTTTTATACTTATTAGACTTTGGTTGCCCTGCATGCGTTAATGCATGCATTTCAATTGTTTATTGCTTCTGTGCGTCTATGGAAGAATCACTTTGTTCATTCTTGAAATATTTGTATCCTCTCTCTCTTTAGGTTAAGTGTAGATTTAAGTATTTAGGTTAGGTATAGGCAGAGTGGAAAAGCAGGCTTGGAAGGGAAGTACTCAACCGTACAACGTAAGCAATAGTGTTTCAAATACTCAGATATGCGGTCAGACACATTATTATTGTTTATTGCCATGGTTACAATTTACATTAAGTGGTTCAACTTCCAAAAAAGTACTAACGTACAAATTATAAAGATGTATCTTTCGGGTGTTGCCGTGGTCGTTGTAACAAACTTGACCTTTCGCTGATGATACTGTCAGCTTCTTCAGAAGTTCTCTAAACACTGATGTTGATGTCTTCTTCCTCGTTATATACCCAGTCCCTGCTGTGCTCCAATGATGCGTATCCGTTCCAGTCCGCTGCATCGTGTTCGTTATCGTCCTCTTATCCGTATCCGATGCTTCTCCTCGATTCATGTTAGATGGTCTTGGATGCGTCTTCGATGGTCCTTGCTGCCCCGAGCTCGTCAGCGCCAACTTTAATACCTTACTCAATCTGTATCCTTCTTCTCGGTTGAAGTTGTTCGGGTCCTTATTATTTCCAGGGATCCTCTCACTATCCGTTGGGTAGTAGTGAGTGCTTCTGGCTAGTATCTTCACGTCATTGTAGTCGATTACGTGACTGCTTCCGGTGTGGTAGTGTTCAACTACTTTAGATTTTCCAGTATTTTCCTGTTCGACATCTCTGCGATGCTCTTTGACTCTGCACTGTTTACTGAACCCGGTTTGTCCAATATACAATTTCCCGCACTGGCATTGAAGTTCGTAGATGCCTTTAGTTTGTAGTCTCGGTATCGAGTATTTGTTGGATGGAAGCTCGACTGTGCTGAACCTGACGTTGACGTTCTTCTTCTCCGGGGTTTTCTTCAGCCTGTCCGTTATATGACAGGAATATATGGCATTAGGTGTGGGTATCCTGCTGGCTTTAGTTCTGGCTCATCCCTCTGTTTCTTTTTAGCTCTGCTAGCTTTATTTTCCGCTCTGTGTAACAGTGTGGTGACCAGAGATCTTGTCTGTTGTGGATGGTCATGTGAGACAGCGTGTAGATATCGGTCCGTATGCGTCTTCTTGCTCCATGTCCCAATCTTCCACTGTCGTTGCGTTTTACCAATACATCCCGAAAAGGTAAGCAGCCATTCTCTTCTATCTCCATCGTGATGTTGATGTTGGCATGTAGCTTTTGCACTATTTGTTGCCAAGTGTAATTATTCTGCTTTACCTTTTGATTTGTACATGTCAATAGGAACACATTAAGGGTCATATTTGTAGTCCGTGCTTGAGGTTGTGTCGATGCTGGAGCACGCAATTTTGACATAAATGTCATTACAAATCTGTCAAAATCGCGTGCTCAAGCATCGACACAACCTCAAGCACGGACTATAAATATGACGCTAAAAGTTGTCGCTTGTGGTTTGGTGGTTTCACTACAATTCCTTTGCTCTGTTATAACATCTAGTTGTTTTTCTTGCTCGCAGTCTCGGAGTGTACATTCTTGTTTTCTAACTTCAGACCTCCTCATTTGATCTTAATGTTTTCGATGGCTGCTTTCATTAGAACAGTGTAATGTACTGGACCATTTTATTATGTTAGTGTTTGCTGTTCGTTGCTGCATGGTACCTTATGATAAAATTTGACTTAAGACACATCTCAAATTCAATTGAGTTTAACGGGCCTTGTTATTAGTTACAACCGCAATTGGTAGTCTAAATCGTGACAAGATTGGTATTGTATGGCTCTATAGTGTCCCAATTTTTCTTTATAACCGGAACGACTGGTGTACTCTAGCCTGAATATTCAATTTTTTAATCGTTTATCTATTCTCGAGACATTTAATTCATTTTTGATGTAAGGTATTGGTTAAGACATAAGGCATCGGTTGAGGTTGTATAAATTTGCGGTTATCCCGCATTAATAAAAATATATCTTTATAATTACATATTTTTTTCGAGGTTTTGATATTCCTCCAGTAGCGCTGCAATCTATGATTTTGCAATTTTATTGATGTAGATTCCTGTGTTTTTCCTGGCCATACTTGTTTGAATGTATGTAATGATCGTGTATCCAGCCCTATCTCAATTGGGTAATAATTTAAAAATAATCTTTTCTGCATTACCATCGTTTATCTTGGAAAGACTTAAAACATTAGCCGCGTAGATATGCGAATTATCCACATTTTGATCCGCATTCTTTTAATTTCGTCCTATTGGCTTTGCATCTGTCGCTATCGACTGATTAGGTTTCGTTCCTTTCATGCAAACTTTTACTATGTGAGCTATAGTTCCACATTTCTTGTATGTTTTGCATTTTACATATCATTCATTTGTCATGTGCTTTGTACTTGCACAACTGAAGCATTTATCTTTTAGGGCGCGTAATTTTGCTTTATCTGCCGTATTTTCGTCGTTATAATTGCTTTCCAAATTTGTATTATATTATTCCATGTCTTCTGTGATTTTATTTTGTTTACGGTATGTATTTCACTTACTGTGCCTTGCAGTGGTTTTATCTTCACATTTTGACATTTCTATTGACAATGCTAATTCCACAGCCTTTTTACAACTAAAAGTAAAGGTTGTCATAAATGTTCTCTTATGTCGTTTCGCGGATTCCTTTGACGAATGTGTATTAATTGTATGCTTGTTATATTTATTTAAAGTTACAATGTGTAGTTAATCTTTTCAACTCTCAGTCACAAAGTTTGCAATCGATTCATCTTCATGTTGTATTCGCATAGAGAATCTGTGGTGTGCAGGTATTTTACTAGGTAATGGATATAACACGTCTTAATAATCGTATTACTTCTGTGTGTAGTGTTTGGTACGTTTTTGGTTCTAAATAGCTTAAGAAAATCTATACTTTTTATTGTCAATATCAGGTGACATCTGTAATTCCGTGTAATTTGAAATAATTCTCTAAACATTGAATGATTCATTTTATAAATTTATTAAATATAGGGTGTTTCTGAATTGATACGAAAGATTTCAAAGGATGATTCTTTAGTAAAAATTAAGGGGAGTCTTTCATACAACTTTATGTTCAACACTCTTCTCCCTCCAAGTTACAGCCCTTTAAAATTAGGCCAAAAAATTTGTTTTTATTTAATATATCCACTTTGGAAAAATTTAGAAGAATGAAATTTGGCAGATAACTGATGCTAATAAAATGGTAGTTTTTGAGTGTTTTTGTTACCCTAAAATGTAATCACAAGGGGCTGAAAAAAACAACCCCTATAATATTTTGCATCAGAACTTTTTAATGCGCCTATATTTTTTTATTTAAAAAATTGATATAAAAAGACAGACTCAATCTGCAACTTTTTTATATAAAAACAATCAAGTAAGCTGTTGTCAAATGAAGTCATATGACAAATAGTTTTAGTGTCCTGATTTTCTCTAATTTCTAGACAGTTTAATAAGGACTTCAAACATTTTTCACAACTAAATAAAACTTTATTGAAAGAATGGAATTCTTTTATTTAGTTGAAGAATATTGTACATTAGAACGGATTGAACAATAATTGTACTACTAATAACAATTAACAAATTACAAAAAAAAACTAATAATAACGTGGACAACATTTCAATTACAAACCAAAATGCAGGACTCTACTCTTCGTTTAATTGAATTCCGTATTCTTTGAAATAATCCTGGTGTATTTCTAATAGTCTCACATGCTACGATGATACGATCCCTTAAATCATCGATATTTTCAACGGGAGTGGAATAAACCAGTGTTTTAAGAAAACCCCAAATGCTAAAGTCCAAAGGATTCAAATGTGGAGATCGGGCAGGCCAATTCTGGGTGGTGCCTCCTCGACCTATCCAGCGATTTGCATAAACTTCGTCAAAGGAGCGACGAGCGTTATTACTAAAGTGGGCTGGAGTGCCATCATGCATAAACCATAGTTCTTGCTTAATTTGCACAGGAACATCATCAAAAAATTGGGGTAACTCTTCAAGGAAATGGCAGTATGCGTCTCCATTTAATCTTGTCGGGAGAAAATATAGCCCAATTAAATAATCATCAATAACACCAAGCCACACATTCAATGAAAATTGATGTTGAAATTTAGATTCAGCAATTTCGTGTGGATTTCATCTGGCCATATGTGATTATCATGGAAATTTCTGATAGATTCCCGAGAAAAGCTTGCCTCATTAGTAAACAAAATACGAGATAAGAACTGCGGAGCTTGTGTGATCATTTGAATTATCCATTGATAAAAAATTAAACGAGGTAGAAAATACGTTTCCGTTTGAAGATTAAAGAATTCGTTTATAAGATGTGCACATTGTAATCAATGTTTTAATTGGTTTCAACTTTTTGAAGATTTGAACAATGAGTAATGCATGAAGTATTGTGTATAGTTAAGAATGAATAAACGCTGAGACCGATCGATTTTTATTTGAAGGGGAAAACTCCTTTATTAATAAGGTACCTAGTCCCCCCCTCCCATATTACAGCTTTCGATTTTACATGCTATTTGCAACAACTTTCATGTAGGATAGCCTATATCTATCATTAACACTTTAGAAGATATCTTTTAAAGCTTCAAGGGCAGGTTATTACTGTTTTATATATTCCATGTATCTTAATATATCCAGATGGTTCATTCCCGGCGCGTTTACCGCGCTACATAAAATCTATAAAAGTATCTATATCTATACCTCACTTATGTATTTCCAACATCTCCTGTTAATTAAGAACGTTTAGTTATTGCACGATGCCAGTTTATATGAAGTAATACAGTATTTCTTAAAATTGTTACTGTGTAAGTGTTTATAATTCGCTATAAACGTTAGCAACATAATTCATTTATTTTAGCAGATAGCTTGAGAAATAGCGAAACGATTAGGATATCCACGGAACTCCGATGATTGTGTACTACGATACGAGTTTACATGTTTGAAACTCAAACTATTCTCGAACAAATAAAATCAAATCGTAGCGAATGCGATCGTAAAAGCCTGTGTATTTTTCACTTATCGTTATTTTAGCAACACAAAATGCCCTAACAATGTTCATACTATGTTGTAATAATGATGTTTTGAGGAGTATTAGCAATGTTATTAGAACAAGCATTTGTAACAATTGCGTTACAAATGCTGTATAAATAAAGTAAAAATTCAAAATCTACTAATTCCATGTTTCCCCGCTAATGTAAGTAAATTCCTCAGGAGCAAAAAGTGAGTAGGGTGTATTAGACGATAGAGGAGAAAACCGTCTGGTAGGTCGATCACGGTAGCTCCCTGTGAAAACTACGCTAGAGACGAAAAGCTTCGATGGCTTTCTAGCTTGATACAGCTAAAGTAGAGTTGGAGAACACTTATAGATTAAGTTTACTCTCATCAGCGTTGTATACATTGTTTCTGTAAATTCCAGTAGTATAGAGTTTAACTCAAAAATGAGAGAATTAGCAATACTACAAATCACTACATACTAATGCCCACACTAAAGCAGAAGGTATACCTAGGTAAACGATGAGAAAACAAAATAACTAGAGTAGACGTACTAAATGATGACCGCAAGAGAAAAGAATATGTAGAAGAAATATAGAAGCAAATAGTGAAAAAGAATACTAATGGAAGGGATGTATCCACATATAAAAGATAATATACAACAAAGTGCAAAGAAATTCGTTGATAGAAGAAAGAAAGAACTAATAAAGAAATGGCATAAGGCAAAATGTAGTGAAATGGTAAAGAAAAGGGCGAGAATTAAATGGACAAGTTTCATGGGGAAAGAAGATAGAGAAGAATACGAAAATCTAATGGGCGGAAGTATTAATACACGGTGTCGAAATTGCAAATAATAGTAGATAGGTACACCAAATAATTTTATAATAAAAATAGATGAAGACGAAATTGAAGTACGGGACCTGATAATGGAGGAAATAAAGCAAATAATAATATAATAAACAATGACATAAATAATGAATCGATGAAGTAAAATGAAACCTTCGAAAATCTGAACAGAGTGGAAATCAGGAATTGGAAAACAAAGAAAGAAAGGAAAGGAATCTGAAACGGCATTTCATGTAGTCCTGCTGACTTTGCAAACTGCAACTCAGTCATATCTTTAAAGAAGAAGATGCTTCTTTGTTGAGTAGATACAATTATATTTTTCAAAGCATTCTCTCTCTCTTTTCCATTACTAAGAACATTATTGTAACCCAAATGTTTATTAGATGTTATAATTTTTCTCCTTTCGATTTCTCAAAAACTGTGAGTAACAATTTTGAATGCTTGTCAAACTGGTTTTTCCAGTACTTGTGGACCCAAAGGTATTCCTCCTGTAATGTTTGCGTAACTAATTTTAGGAAACTTCTTCTGAACTAAAACTTCTATATGAAATTCATTAATTCTAGCTAAGTATGTGGCAGAGATTTAGGATTATACCATGACATTTTTCTGTCAGAGATTGAATGATTTTCGTTTAGCCATTCCTTTCTAATGTGATGGTTTTCTTTTGTTTCATTCACATGAAGAAACCGCAGTAGCTGGTGCAGTTAAGCTGCAGATCAATAACAAATGGTATAAACTAGCACCTGCCACAGATTAAGAAAAACCTTCAAGTCACCATAAATATTCCATTCATACATTGCATATTGAAGGAACAATCGAAGCAGTGAACTTTTGCGCGCGAATCAGCTCCGAAGAAAGCAAAAACCGTTCCATCGGCTGGAAAGGTTATGACGACATGGTATTCCCAAGGTGTGATCCTCATCTACTATCTGCAGAAGGGAAGGGCGATCACGGGGCAATACTACAACAATTTATTGACCAGATTCGATGCAGTATTGAAGAAGAAACGGCCTCGTTTACAGCGGAAAGTAGTGCTTTTCCACCACGACAAAGTACCGGCTCAATACTGTTATTCATTCTGTAATTCTAATTTTCTATACAACATCGTTGTCTATGTAAAAATGTAAACAAGAAAAAGAGATGTGTATTTGTTTCATTTGCGTCAAAAATTGTTAACTACGTTCAAAATCTGTTATAATTTCTGAGATAAAAATTAAAAAAATCGTGCAAATTTGGCGAGGGCTGTGACCTGAAATCGGGTGATTCCGTGGTTAAACAGATTACTTAGTTCTTATATCAAGGTATCTGTACGAAATTGAACTAGAAAATATTAAATAATAATATTCGATGACCAAGTGAATACCATAAAAACTTCTACGCGTAATTTCCAAATACTCGTTCGTAGAACTGTTCATTGATTTGCAACGCATTGATGGTTTCTGATGTGTACATAATTCAGTAAACATCAGAGGTCAACATTTTTTTAGCTTTGATGAAATGTGTATTATCTTTTCAAGCAGTTTTATTTGTCATTTTACACTTTCTACAGCGGTTTCATTATATCGCCAAAATATGGTTCGTAAAATGTTAAATACTCCGTATGTGTGGATTGGTCTGATGTAGTGTATGATTTTAGATATTGCAATTTGGATTGTATACTCATTTTTAACATAATACGAACATGTGCCTACATGATGTACACTGAGACATTTATAGTAATTGCAAGTATAAATATATTAAAGCAATTAAAGGAATACAGTTAATATTTAAAATAGAATCATTTTATTTTAATTTGGAAATTTTGACATAAAAACAAGTCTAACTTACACGATATAATAAATTACAATTAAAAAAAAATTACTATCAAATCGATTTTTATAGCCACTTGTATTAGTTACAGAGTTTTCATTTCGTAAATGTGATCACAAATACACTACCAGTCACGAAAGTATGTATTGGAATGTATTCTATTTGTTAAATATATTCTAATGATAAATTGTTTTGTGTAAGATTTCTAGCTGAGCAGTATATTTTACGGCATTTATGCTTATTTAAGTATCGGAAATACTAGGTAGGAATCATTTACTCCCAGATTTCCATTCCTTAGTACTCGAACCGTTTAAAACATTCTTTACTATTAATACATCCAGTTTATACAGTTCAGTTAATCGGTAGACGTGTTTGTAGTTAACTGTATAGTACCTCCATGCTTATTGAGAATAAGTCTCCCGCTAACTCGCTAACTGGTCCAATCCAGAAGGGTATTCGATCCGCACAATAGTTGAGAAATTGAAAATTAAGAAATCTGTAGTGCATCTTATGTTGGGTCGCCATGAGGAGGCTAGTAGTCTTGCAGATCGTGGTTGTCCTTGCCATGACGAGTGACGTCTAGAGCAAATGATCAACACACTAAACTAATAAGCAAACGATACAGGCAATTAACAGCACCATAAACTACGGCCAACTTTAATCGAGGAGGAGAAAAGCAAGAGCACTTAGTGCGTTGCAACTGCGTCTTTGAGAAACAAATTTGCACGGTAGGTTAACAGCAAAAAAAACACTGTTATAATGGGGAAATCGTCAAAAATGGTTCCAATAGGCTAGAGAACATGCTAAGTGGACAATTTATGAATGAAAAAATCTGTTATGAAGTGACGAATCCAAAAAAAGTGTTTGGTCAAAGACGGAGGATTTTTGTATGGAGATCTGTACAGCAAAAATGTTACTAAGTTGTATAATACCCACCGTAAAACAAAGGGATAATTAGTACTTGTTCGGGGATAAAAATCAAGGAAATTATGGAAAAAAGAATTACTTACAAGAAAATGCAATTCTATTAGAACTTCGTATAATTAAGTGCAATTTAAAGTTTATATAGAACATTGACCTAAAAATACTGCAATGTTATGCAAGAACTATCTAACCAAACAGGCAGCAAACAACTCAATGCACCAAAACTAATTGCTTCATGGTGTTCGAAAACTAAAACTAATGTTGTGGCCACCACAAAGTTCCGATCTCAACCCAAATTAAAAATGTTGGGACAAGTTGGTCAGAAGAATTAGAAAAAGCAGGTCGTAACATAAATTTTGGATAACGTTGGAAAGAATGGAATACGATTCCACGAGATGTATTAAATTAATAGAAATAATACCGAGGGAATTTTGTTTGGCGAAAAAAGTTTTAAATAATGTGATACATTTTCGTCGTTTTTTTTTTCATCATGCATTTTAATTTTTTCCTTCATACTTGCTTACGATAACACTAGCTTGTTCATACAAGTTACAAACATTAAAAAAGCATTCTATTTGCAAAGTTATACATATTGCGTTTAATCAAGTGTCGCGAAGTACATTTAAATTATTCTGCTTTCCCTGAACGAAATTTAGCAAATTTGGTCTTATTAGAAAGGATTTTCCTTGGCCTATGTTTGGTGATTCAAACTGTTTAATATTATTTTGTCCTTCACCGCTAGAGGATGTTAAGTAAATTTTGTACCGAACGGCTATCCTGTATATATTTTGGAAGTTGCATACTACATCTATGTATAACCATTAAGGCAATATTACCACAAGTGCACAAATAAATAGTTACAATACAAGAAATTGAGATGATTTCCATGCACTTTCTTCTACAATGGGAGTAACTAGCCTCTATGTATCTACATACTCATATAAAAGATAACAAAAGTTTTAAAAAGCTCTTAAGACGCTATTGTTAACATACTATGCTCTTTGCACCATAGATTATGTGAAGAATGATTTTCCTTTTGTTATTTAATTGCATTAACTTGATTAGTTGGATTAGCAATCATATGTAGATTATTTCTTTCTATTTTTAATGATGGGTTACACTGAATAAATAATAATAACAAACCTCCACGGTTAGGAAACTTTCCGTAAAACCCAAACCTTTTCTAAGCTACGCCTCAAACTATCTACCCTTCTGTGCACCCTTACCTTCTTGTCTCGCTGTCCACCATCAAGTTGTCCCAAAATTCCTCAAACTTTTTCACCACATCAGCACTTCAGTATCTCAAAGTATCTTAAGCGAACGTATGAAATATTGCCATCGCGAATTAGATCTTGTATCTAGGAAACTTCTTTCTCTTCATTTAGAACTCGTCAACACTTTGTCTGAAGATGATTGGTCCCTATTAGATCGCATTTCTTCTATCCAGGCTCAAAGATCCTCAGAACGCATAAAAAAAAATCAAAAAAAAATCATATTCGAAAATTTCAATTGCTTGCTCTAAATAATAAGAAAACTGTAACCCATTCATCATCAAAAACGGTTAAAAATGTATCATCACACCCACTGTCGGAAGCTGAAACTCTAGTATTATCCAAAGGTTTAAATTTCTCTGTGACTTCCAAAAGCATTCCAAAAGAGGACCTCATATCCTTGGTAGAATCATCTATTCGCAGACTACCTAAAGAAAATGCCGATATTATTCGTTTTGAAACAACCAAACGTCTTTCTTCTGCCAAACCTCCTCAGCCAAACTTGTCCAAAGTAGAACGTTCAGCCTTAGGTTCTCTCCGCGCCAACAAAGATATAGTCATTTTTCTGCTGACAAAGGAAACACAACCGTCATTCTAGACAAGTCTTAGTACGTGATATCAGATCTCTTACAAGATGGTAGCTACACCCCTTCGAAATTTGAACGGCAAATCTCTTCATTAATTAAATCCTCTGACATTCCTTCTGACATACAGAAACGGATACTGCCCAAGGAATCCAAGCCACCTAGGTTGTACGGTCTTCCAAAAATCCATAAGCAGAACCTACCTTTTCGACCCATTGTTAACACTATAGATTCGCCCACCTATAGCTTGGCCAAATACCTCGCTCATACTATTAAGAAATACACAGACAATGCTCCTTCTCACATTCTAAATTTATGGCACTTTGTAAAACTAACCACTAACTGACCACTGCTTTGGAACATGCGAATTTAAAACCCAAAACTTGGTTAAAATACGAGGACGACACCTTCATTATCTGGCCACATGGTAAAAACACTCTGCCTACTTTCTTGGATTTCCTCAATGTGGCTCAGTGTACATTGGCGAAACTAAACGTTCTATTCAAACTAGAATCAAAGAACACCAACGGTACGTTAAGTCACGTTCGTCAACACACTCAGCCTTAGCCGAACACTTTATTGATACGGGCCATAAAATTTGTTTTAATTAGGTATCTGTTGTAAGCAAGTCTCATCGCTATTTTCCACGAAAGGTAAGGGAAGCTATCGAGATCCAGAGATATCCCCAAAATCTCAATCGTGATATTGGTTACCCACTCTCCGGTATTTGGAAACCCGTCCTTTCCGCTTCTTCGACCCGTGCTCACTGTTCCGCATCCTTACCTCACGCTCACCATTCCGTTTCCCTGCACAGTGCTATATATACCCCCGCACGTCCACCTTCTCCTTGTCAGAAGGTTTTCGCCTCTAGCGTGGTTGACACGTCAAGTTACCGTGACCTTTTGGCGCCCCTCACCTAGTTTCGCTCCTGAAGAAGCCATTTACATTAGTGGCGAAACGTCGAGTTTGAGTAAGTTGTATATATATTTTTTGTATTTTTCTTTTTCATTTTTGTTTTATTTTATTTTGTATTGTATATATGTGCTTTACTATGACGCGGTCAAAACCCGTAAGTCCTCATAATAAATAATAATAATAACTATCATTATAAATTTATTGCGAAAGAAATGTAGCCAAAACTTGAATTTTTATACGTTACAAAACTTATACGCTTATTTAAATTGCGTACCTAAATATTCGTTTAATAGCTGAAATATGGAAAATATATTACAGTAAATATGTAAACCATAACTTCCCGTTTGACTACTACCAAAAAACATATATTATAAATAACAAAGAGAAAAATATATATAGCTGCATATCTATTACTATCTTATTCAAGCTATTACAATACAAAAAGAATTTTTATCCAAAAATCCACATCTGTGTAGGCATGGAATATATTTCCAATAACATTTTGAATAGTTTCAATATGAATTCAAATAAGTTCGAAATTTCTATATACATATTTTATGCATGTGTAGGAAATAGAAATGTATCTGCAGATAATTGCAGTTTCAACGTAGTTGAATCGCATATTACTGTTTGCATACAGTAGTAGGTACTCAAAGAAAAAAAAAGAAAAATGAATAAAACAAGAAATATAGTGGAAATTTTATAAATGGAGCCATGCCTTTTAATCATGGCAATGTTCAAGGATATCCTCGAAATGTCATTATTCGTTTTTCATATCGTCACGGTATGGTGATTATCAAAAAATCAGATCATATAAATTTTATTAAATCTACAATTCAGTGATTTTGTTATAAAATACTACAATATCCTACTTGAAAATGTTTAAATTCATACTGGTGAAATTATATATCGTCGTTCTTGCCCAATATCATGGTAGTTTGCTTACTTTGTGTTTGAATAATCTTAGTTACATTTTTGCTTTTTATTATTTTAATACTTTTTGAGATATTAGTTGATTAACTTTTATTTCAAATTTTGGATACAATTTAGCTTCGTTATTATCTAGTATTATTTTTTACAAAATTACCTCATAATCGCTGGATCACGTTGATATTTTCTATTGTAGGAATAATTCCAACAATAAAGAAATTGCCTTTCACTCTCGAAAGACAATGTGTGTAAATTTATAACTACTAGTGAAGCTTTGCACTGATTTGCCTCCTTACACTGCTGACTCCCAATACACAATTTACAATCTTCAACCATTTAAACGAATCTCAGTAAAAGAGTAAGAAAAATGTTATCATATCTTTCGTGGAAATTAAGAGTTTTTCAAGTTATCTTTTATCGTTTTAACGATATCAGAACTAAAATTATCCGACAAAAAACATATAAACTGCAAAAACAATTACAACCTTGGAAAATTTGTTACAATACATGAAATGCTCCACCCGCTTTGAAGCCGGCGTAGATTTATGCAGTCTGCCGTATTTAAAGTTAAGTGTTCACCAGTTCCAACTTCCTTATTATTTGAGTTACCACGAAGTTGGTTAATTACCAAATAGGTGATATTTTTTATTCTAATTAATAAAAAACAATCGAATATTCTATTTCCAAGATATTTATTTAGTAAATGTGATTAGAAGTTTCTGTTTATATCGTTTGATTTAAGAATATCTAGACATATAAAGAACATTCCATTAAAAAAGGTGTTTGTGAACATCTCGAAAACCCCTGTTTCTCTGCTTTCATCATCTCAATCAGAACCAACTTGCTATTTAACCAGTTTCACAGCTGCAATAATGAGTAAATTAGCAGCAGTGAACACTTAACTTTGGACACGAACAATTATTATAAAATCAGTCATCGAATATCCCTTAGAACAAGAAATGTGCCGCATATTCCGTTCAAAGAATCACAAGAAGGTGTTTTGGGCAAACAACCACGGTATCGCCAAACATTTCCCTCATTCGGAGTTTCTTACGATATTATTAAGAATTTCGGATAAAATGTATATATTTAAAAAGAATGTAAAACTTCTATATTTTTTTTAATATAAAAATAATACATAATAACACTCACATAAAAACAAATGGGTCCATTAGAAATACTAGCAGAAATAGACATTTAAACAATTTTTCATATACTTCGGGATATTTAAAAAAAAGCATAATTAATAGTTGAGCTGATCAGGCTATTAAGTTGGCACATCCTGATTTTAGAAAAGAGAATTTAAGCAAAGATCAATATTAGAAAAAAATAGTTAACCAAAACAGTTTTATAATAAATTTATGTATAGAGAAAAGAATAAAATATAAACCCAAAAAAATCAGTTTCCGTGCTTGGATTGTCCTGGGTTATCCAGATAAACATCGGTAGCTGAAAATAAACACAGTGGTCATGTTTATAGTCGTGCTTGAGGCTGTGTCAATTGCTGGAGCACGCGATTTTGACAGATTTGTGACGATATTAACGTCAAAATCGCGTGCTCAAGCATCGGCACAACCTCAAACACGAACTATAATAGTTATTTACGAACCAAGTGCGTGAAATCATATTTCGCGAATGAGTGACCAGTTTAAAGCGCGAGCCGTAAGGCGAGCGCTTTATGGACACGAATTCGCGAAATGTTTCACGCACGAAGTTTGTACAATATTTTTTGTACGAGAACTATAATAATAATATATATTGTTAAATACGTAATCGTGTATGACACACTACTAATCTCTTGATATTAATTAAAAAAATTTGAGTTGGCAGTATTGATTATTTGAAATGACATTTAATTTAAAATTATCAATTTCAAAATGGTAATTTATATAATATTTGTTGCTGTTCTGACATTGAATTACATACCTTCCAAATATATCAATTTCTATTTCATTTCCTTTTATTTTCATAGAAAAACAACGAACTGGGTAGCATAGTATTAAGGTTAGGAATTTATGATTTTAAAATGTCACTGAATTAATCAAGTTCCAGTAAGTACCAACTTTACTTTTACGCACTCGTGCTTAAAGTGACTTTTTACGCACGCAAATCGAATCGTGAAATGACAGGTTTTGATTGGCGAGTACAAAAATAATATGACTCTATATTAGCAACCCAAATCGCTACCTAACAACACTAGAAACTGCTACAAATTTTAATAACAATCGGAGAAGTAACAACCAGAAACGACTACAATGAGAGAACTTATACAAAAAGTGGCCAGTTAATGAATTTAACCAAAACTTAAAATTTCCGACCAAAAAAAGAGCCAAGACGTTGTTAGAAGATGTGCGGAGGAAAATGTCAAGTCAAATTTCTGCGGTTAATTATAGAGGTGGTTCGGTGATTGTTTAGGGTTGTTTCTTGCTTGCAGAATAGGTGATAATTAGACAAGAAGCTTATAGACCCATACTTGACCAATACACGGTACCGTCAGGATTACAAAAAGATGAAGAACATTATGTTTAGTTGTGAGTTGCTCCCAAAATCTTTAGATTTTTCCATAATCGATTTCTTCCGGGCTGAACACGATCACAAGATCAGTTCAGGAAAATGTTACAATTCCAGTGGATTAAACTACAACCGAAAATTCTGCACGAAATAATGAAAAGCATCGCAAGAGTAATACGAGCAGTTCTCGTGTCAAAAGGAGAATTTTTTGATAAATAAATACCTACCCAAGATATTTATTTTTATTTTAATTATACAGGGTGCCCGGATTTCGTAGGGACAACATGGGTAATTTTTTTATTTGAAGACATAGAGAGGCGGTTAAATTAGCAAAAAGGTGTAGATTCAAAAAGTCACTAAGAATCCATTTTCAAATTTTACCTGTTATGCTTCATTTGTTTAATATTGAAGAAAAACTGAAATCTCCTAATTTCTTTTATTTGCCGTAACTTTTTTGTTACTTGAGATATCAAGGTGCGGTTTGAAGCAATTTAAATTGTAATCTAAATACTTTTATTGACGCTTCATACAACAAATTTCTTTTGCGCAAATTTTCAGTAATCTCACTTAACCTCAAAATTTTAAATTGGAACCATGCAATTCTTGCGGCTCTTTTAAAAGGAGATTTTTTTCTGAATACAATCATGAATCGCATGATATGGAAATTTTGTCAAAATTTGTAAACTTAAGCTCATCCTGATACGGGCAGACATCGCAATTTTTTGTTTATCGTGTTATCTGTGAAAACAACACGGTTGTCATTATACGAACCTGTCAGAAGTGTCAATGTTATTACTTCAATTTATAACGGATAAAATTAACATTTAATAACCTAATCTCACCTCAAAATTTTTCATTTGAACTATGCAATTTTTGTTGCCCTTTTGATATACATACGTACAAAATACATCGTATTTTTCAGAATTATCCTCTGTATGTCTTCAAATAAAAAAGTTACCCATGTTGTCCCTACGAAATCCGGGCACCCTGATGGTACAATTATGTTCGGGTTTTATATTAGTATAGTAAATAAATAAACAAAAAAAAAAGACAGAGAAGGAATTTGTTCTCTTTTGATCTGTTTTGCTTTGATTTCTGTAAAATATATCTCCTGAACTGTTGTCAACGATACCGTATAAAATAAATTTTGCAATTGCAAGTATTTTTAGTATAATGTTATCCAAGGAAAAATTATTCTAAATTATTTGGAAAGTATGCCTTTCAATTTTTAGTGCAATATGCGAGCTTGAAAGAGACATATACAGAAACAGTTAACCACACACACATGAAAATTTAAGGTTAATTTATAAATGTTAATGGCTTATTAGCCATGTAATCGATATCGCAAATTCTACTGGCAACGTTTAACAGGGGTCTAGCTAATATTATAAATAATTCTTTAAAACATATTACTTTAATTAATGATTCTTTCCTGTGCTTTTTATGAGTTCTTGTAGTTTAACGAAGTTTAGAATTTATTTGAACTATTTAAAAATGCATTCACTTTTTTCATTGTGCAAGTGCAATAAGAAACAAAATTTTAAAGAGTAGAATATTAAAAAAAACTATTTTGAAACATCTGATATCAAGATTATTTTTTAAACTGGTTGAATTTTTTATAATATTTTTTTTATTTTTATAATTTTTCTCGTTATTTACACTTTTTTTCTCCATGTACTTTCAGGTTTTGTATAATCTACCCTGGAAACCACTTGCCACTTAATTTCGTTGCTACATCCGTCGATGTTGTATAGGGTGGGCTACTTAAAATGATGCACTAGAATTACGGCCAAGCTAAATAAAAATTAAAAAATCCGACCAGGTAAACTTATAGTGTTTGATGAGGAGCACATTTTAATAACAATGTAAATTTTATAACCTTCACGATGACGTCACGCCGAAATCAATTTGCATTTTATTAAATAGCACATGTATGTTTTCTGTCACTGTATTGTAAGAAGATGGTATTTCTAACACATCACAATCACTTATTAAATATTTTATCCAACTGTATTTGTAATAACAAAGAATGAAATTTGATTATTTAAATTTCGCGGTTTCGAAGTTTCAAGCTTAGTTGACCGAAATTTTACGTAACGCATGTTAATGTGTATGACATTTGTCAGATTTGACTTAAATCACTACATAATTCTGCCATTTGCTTATCTTAAAGTGTAACTTGCTAAATTTAAAATATGAAGTGTAAACTACGAAATTTAATAATAACTATTTGAATATAATTCTCAAACAAGTACTATTTGCGCAACAAAATGACACGGTTACTAATAGGAGTAAAAAAAGAATACACCGTCAAACATAATAAGACACTAGACAGAAAAGATACAAAACGAATAATTAATTTTGAATGTTTGTCAGTTTCTAAGTGACATTTAATGACAGCCCAATTCAAATTTTGCGTTTTACGCAAATGTGCATCAGGTAAATAACAATATTTGCGCGCTTTAAAATTTGAAATATTGGCGGCAATTTCAAAAAGTTGTTGATTTCATTTCTTATTTAAATCGATCATATTTTATACAGTTATATGTTAAAAAATTAGCTGTTTCAGAAATTTATAATAAAAATACCACATGCCATTTAAATAAATGCAAATTGATTTCGATATGACGTCATGATGGATGGTATATAATCCACGTTTCTATCAAAATGTGCTTCCCTTAGAACTAGAGGCCTAGTGGCCCAGCCTGTATAGCCTTCCTGATCATCGGAATTAACATTGTTGCTTTATTTCTCATCTAAAAAGATTAAATCGGAACAATAGGATATGCATACAAATCTATTAAATTTAATAGATTTTAAATACTTTCTGTTTTATAAAACTAATAGATTCGATTATATTACATATACAAGTTAAAGTTAGTGTCTTCAAAGAGGGTAATTTTTCTCAAAGGTTGTTTACGTCATATACGGCTAGTTTGTGATCAAATTAACCTAGAATGTTTTTTAACATGTTTTTGTGAATTATTCAAACAAATGCTTATCTTTAACCTTAGTCATTATTTTAATACTCTTACAACTAGTTTGAACAAACAAAGTTTTTGTTTGTTACTTTTTTGTTTACTCTTAACAAAATACGCTTATAAGAAGAAAAAAATGCCTGCATCTCTGTTCAACGTATTATTGTTAAAAATATCTATTTCTCTGTGACATTTTTTGAAACATGGTGACGGGTATAGTAGTTATATAACTACGTCATAAGTAGCGGTAAATTTAAACGTGAATATTCAATAAATGAATTAATTTGTCGTATATTGAGATACATAGTGTTATGTCAAAATTAAATCAAAATAATTCAAATAATTTTTATATTAAGCACTTTACAATTAATTTAGACCCACCCTCCCGTACCTTAGTATGTATAATATTAAAAATAAAAATAGTAACTTCTTCCCGACTTCTAGTCTTCTGGTCCTTCTTTCCTTTGAAATTTTTCTTCTTTTCCTCTTTTCACTTTTCAATCTTTTCAAACTAATTTCCAATGTTCTTTTTCAAATTTCACTTTCTATTTTTAAAATGTTTTTCTACTTTTTAAAAGAACTTATCTTTTTCGTCTGACTTTTCCTTCTTTTCACCTTTCAAAATAAAAACAATTGTCCACCTTTTCTTGTTTTTTCTTGACCTCCTTCTCAAATTTTATTATTATTTTCCAAAACCGCGGTAACATGAGTGTGCGTCGTACGTGTAATTTTGACAAAATATTTCCTAAATTTACAATGCTTAACATAATATTCTAACGAATTTTGTTGGAAATTAACGAAATAACATAACAATAGATATCCCTCTTCATTTAATGTCAATCTTATTCTCTAGTATTCTTCGCAGGTCTTATTACAAAATTGCAAGTTATAGTACACCACTCTCTGTTTTGATTTTGACGTAGTCATCGTTGAATTTCCTCCAAATTACAAGGACAGCAAATGGTATATTGTGCGTAGCATTTTTTCATGTAGTGAGAAGTCTAGAACACGATAAACAACAGATATGTGGGGTTCAGGCCGTGGTTTAGTCCCCTAATCTACTGATATGTAAAATAAACTTTTACACCTTTTCAGTAATAGGGCTCTGCAACTTGAATGTCACTTCACTACCAATGGATAGGATGACTTAGGCAAATTCTATCAACTCTAACAACTACTAGGTTAATTTTTTTATATACAGTTTAATACTTTTGTTTTCTTGATACTAATTCAACACTTTAGTGTTTGTTATGCTAAGATTTTTGTACTTATTTTTTTCTCTAACTTATGTTTAACGAAATTTGTAAATATATTAATTAATATTTATAATATTAATTATATATTTTTGATATTAACGGAGTATGATTATAACTTTAAAACTAGATGTGATGGAAAAATTTGGTTGTTAAAGTTTAAAGTTGTCGACTATTGAAATCAGCACAGTATTACCAGCTTTGAGGTTTAATTCTCACAGTAAATAGTGAGTTCATATATTTATCACAAATATTATTACTTACCTTTTATATTATTACGCATTACTTAATCCACCTAAGATTAATTAAGTAATGCCCCACAAGCCACCTTTTTTGGAGCCGTCTGCAAAATGAATTAAAACTAACGAAATTAATTTAATCCAACGAAAGCATCGCTTGAGCAAGTTTATATGCTGAAAGCTTTAAAACCAATTTCATCAATCTAGGCGATCGCATTTTGTGTATATGTGTATGTGTAATAAGAAAACCATCCTCCTGATACGATTGCTGCGTGTCGAAATCAGTCTTATACACGTACACAAGAAGTAATACGTATAAAACGAAATGACCTTTATTTTACTATTGCTAATGGGCCTCTTACTTAACACAATCTTCTTCTTGCGAAAATTGCTTGTGCGTTCCGCTTTTGATTCGTCAAGTTGTGGCGCATGTTCAAATTGGCGGAGGCGCCTGGATTGGTACATCAAGTACTGACGCGTACCGCTCTTCGGACTTATAGTTGAAATTTTGCACGGACCGAAGAAAGTTATACCGACACTTACATGAGTATTTGAAGGTAAGATGAACGCCTGTTCAGATTTTTTTATGTATGTATATGTTACGTTGAAAAAGTAATTTCAAAGTTTCCGCGAGATTTTTAAACAATTTAGTTTTCATCAATTCTGCATGTTATAGTTTTAAGTATTTATTTCGGCAAAATAATAACCGCAATTCTGTTTAATAACAATTAATATCCTAATTGATAAGTTGGTTTCTTATATCTTTCCGCGATATATTCCTATTATGTTGATTGAAATTTGTAAAGACAACATTTGATATATATACTTTCTCGTAGACGTGTGCAATTCAATTAATAGTTTTATGCCATATTCTTAGCCCTTTTTTTATCAGTCACGTATGCGTTTCGGGAAACGCGATATTGTTTCATCGCTATCAATATCGCAAATTATTTTCCCCAATTACGTATCAACATTTTACCGTTAATATTACTGTATCTATTTATTGAGCATGTTCGTGAGTGTTTTATTAATATGAAGTTAATTAATTGAAGGTGTACGAAACACAAAGTTATTAAAAAGATAGTTTGAAAAGTTCTTCACTTCATTTTTTAGAATATATTGGTTATTGAATTCGTGTGGTTGGTGTCAAGTATTTACGATTAACTAAAATAAATAATTAAAAACAATCAAAAGTATTATTCAAATTGATTTTAAATTAAATGTATATATGTTTATGGTTGGTAAACATGTTTAATAGCAATATATTTTTTTTTGTAAACGGCATGGTTGAAGAATTTGTGTCACTAATAAAATCTGCATCATATGAAAATACGTAAGTTATTAAATTAAATTATGATACCCTCAAACATATTATCGCGATTATCTTAATGTCCCAATTTGTAATTTCAAAAAATGATATTCCTCAAAATATGGAGAAATGTAAAAGAGAAGAGCCACATATCAACTTCTTTTCTTCAATTTTCCTAGAGCCAATTTTGTATTAATTGAAACTTTAACTAACAATAATAATACAGTGATAAAAATCAAACTTGCAAAATTTATACCGGTTCAACAATTTATTTGATATTAAATTTTATCTAATTTTTTAAATTAAGTAACAACGTGAATTTGTGAGTTTGTTTTTCATATCTGTATCTAATTATTGATCACAAAAAAGGACATTTCGAGAAATAATAATACGTTTTAGAATCGTAAAAGGAAACGATACGATATAGGCTTTATTGGTGACCCTGTAGACCTATGTGTGTGTATTGGTTGAGAAAAATTACTATCTCGTTTCATTAAAGAAATTGTTAACGGTAGGATCTTTAAAATTTAAGGAATTAATTGCTCTAGAACTACTACACCGACTTTTTTGAAAAATACATATATTGGGGGGTGATTCGCTTTCCAATAATTTTACACAATGAAAGTAACGAAATAGTAAACAGCGTTTTGTAAATGTCTTCGCAATTACTTAGGTACTGTTTGAGTACGAGTCATTCTATGCCTTGATTCATTAATGTTGAGCGAAAATTTAATATTGAAATCTTGGTGGCCAAACTTTAAAAAGTACATTTTTGTCTAAACACGATTTGTTTTCGAAAGTGTGTTAAAATGTCTATAAAACATCGTTCTTTTATTAATATCTAAAAAAACGCTTCGACAGATTTTGACAAAATTTTTAAAAATTCATCTTCACAAGTTGAAAACGTCAAAAATGCCTTTAATAGGCGGTCATGGTAAATTGTTGGAAATGATTCTGGTGTGGTGCTCTGTGGTGTGCTACTTCGTACCTCGCCCACTAGAGAGCATGGAGTTGGAATTAGTACATTATCGCAGGTATTACAGGATTAAGGTTGAGAGCGAATTGTGATGAAATTAGGTCTTACATTTGGAGGATCGCTGACGATATCGAAACCATGTGGTCCAGTTCTAATGCGATTTATGCGATCTATTTGCATTGCACTCGTTCGCAGGGTAATTTCCGACAATATACCATGAACGCCTATTACAGGCATTTTTTTGTTTTTATCTTAACAAAGTATCTTTTGGACTTACTACAATATTGATCAAGTTATTTCAGAGGCGTGTACAGTTGGTAACACTTAAAAACTAGCACCCTTAGATTTCCGACAGTTTTTTAATTTTTTTTAAATAAAGCAACTAAGAATACAACTAGGTATAGCTTTTTAGTTTTCAAGAACAAAAAAAATCGACTTTTTTGCCTCCAAATGTTCCAATGCACTTTTTGAAACGCATAATTCGAATTTATTAACACGTTGGCTTATACATGAGGAAGTTAACGAAAATTCACACGACAAAAAACCGGAAAGACCAAAAAGTTGTATTGTTAGTTGGTTCTTCAAAAAATTATGCAGAATCCCAACATCAAAATTTCATACAAGATTCAAGCATTTCTGAGATATACAGTTATTCAAATGTAAGTTTGTTGTTTTGTAATCTAATCCTATATATGTACATACATATGTACATATTTTTACACTTTTTAAACTATCTCGAGCGTTTAAAGTGCTTTTGTGTATTCAATTAGATCTCTTTCACTATTACTAAAATATTTACTCTTTGTAATTTTTACCAAATTGATATGCTTGACGAAACATTAGTATCTGAAAAATAAAATAGGAACTAAACTCTTTTTATCCCCAGAAAAAAAAAGGAAAAATGTTGCAAGTTTATTGCCTTGCAATACATATTTAACTTTTGTAAGGGTATAACTGACATTTAAATTTAGACTGTTGATTTTAGGTCAGAATTATGGGCTATTAAATCATTTCGTGGAGATTTATTTTAAATACACAATGTGGAGAGTTTCCATAATTTTTTTTCTATTTGTTCTAAAATTTAAATCAACTGTTTGGAAACCCTATGTAAGAATTTAAAAACATTGTTTTGCTTAAGATCGGCTTACTTTTTATTAATAAACTTAATTTAACACAATTATGGTTCTATTTCAAGATCGACCAAAGTAAATTATATTTCTGCAAGTACATCCATTTGATGGAATTACAAAAGAAGTAATTGTGCGAAGTAGAGACATGGTTGTAGACACCAAACATGTAAAAATAGGGTGTTCTATTTGAAAAAAGAAAGTTGAACTAAATTTCCATGATTATGTGAGGAACGTCTATATTGAAAACATCTTTTGACAATAGCGTACTTAAAATCAACACGCCTGTCTAATTTCCAAACAAAAATCAAAAACGGGACGGCTTCACTATGGAGCTTATTTTATTGTATAAGTACTTCACCCTTATGCATGGTCCAAACTACATTTTTGGAGATTTTGGAACAGAAAACCATAACAATATACAGGGTGATTGGTGAGAATAGCCTATTAAAAGTATTATACAAACGGAGAGAAATTTTAAAACAAAATTTTGCAGTTCGATATGGTTGAATATGAGCTACCACGTGAAAATATTTTTGAATAAATATCACTTCCGGTTAACCGGAAGTGGGCATCAACTTCGATTTTTTAAATAGCATGCTATAAAATAAATTACAAATTCAGCTTCTATGATAAATTTTACACATATTTCATGTATCATCCCCTATACATAAATACCATTACTTCTGAGTTATTCGTAATTAAAGAAAAAAAGTGACAGATACCGATCTTACTTTATAGTGATATTACTTCACGTAGGAGTAAATGAGGCGAATGAAATTTTGCATACGCACAGCTGATATTATGTAGTTATACAGCATTTGAAGTATTTTTCTGTAACATTATACAGGGTGCTTAAAAACTTAGTTGCTTATAAATAAGTTCAATCCGCGGAAAGTACATTTTCTTAAATGGAGAGGTATATATTTTATTAGATATTATGATTCTACAAAATATTCTCTTTGAATCCGTATTAGGTGTTCCTATACCTAAAATGTAAGGTTAATAAGTTATAACGATTTAATTAACCTCCGTACCTAAAATGCTCAAATATGTCAATTTACAGAAGCAAGTGTGCTTAGCTCATTTGTTTTACATACTTACTTGCCACTTATTTTGACGTCTGTCATTTTAGTTAGTTGTTCTCGCGTACACTATGGGAAATAGATCTGCACCAGTACAATAATTAGGGTAAACAATGCGAGTATTTACTTTACAACAACAAAAAATTATTTTATTTGTTACAAAACATATTATCTTAGTACTTTTTTACAATTTTTATTTTACCTCTGTAATAACATTGTTTTCGTTTCTGTGCAATACTTTTTTCTCAGTATATTGTGTTAGAATGGATTAGCATTGAGAATAGACCAAATCAGCTAATCATGAATTTATTTATTATGCAAAGTGAATGTAATCAAATAGTGAATTAAACGTATCAAACGTTTAGTGAAAGATACGGACATTTATAAGCAATGATCAGCAAAAATTTCTAAGAATTTTTAAGATATAAAAAGTTTTAGCGACCGATATGTTCGTAGAACAATGGTGAAAGAACAATACCTGTTAAGTAATAATAACAGTTATAATTATTTAAGAAGGCAGATATTTAAAAAACAGTTGAAGTAGTGTGTCCAAAAGAAAATATTTTGTTGAATGTTTGTTTACTCAATGAAATATTAGTTGATTGAAGAGTCTTTTGTGTATCTAAAATAAAAGTAAAATCCAAAGTGTAAAGTAAATCCCAACGTGTAACAATATCAGTAAAAAATTTAGATTATCTAAGAATTCTCCTAGATACTCCCAACAATTGGTATTTGAATAATCAACATAAAGTAAATCTACATCAAAGGTCTAAATAATTAGTAATAACAAATTAGGTAAAATTAAAAAAATAGAAAAGATAATATAAAAGATACAGTAGAAAAATTATAAGAACAACAATAATAATAACACAAATAAATAAGTTATCTAAATGGTTCGACATGGCAACCATTTCTATATTCGGAGACGTATTCCAATAATTCTTGCTAATCATCTGGTGTTATTTGCCTAAAGGATCCCTTATTCCTATAATTCAATGGGAAGAATTTTCGAAAATACGATTAACAAAATGACAGACGTCAAAATAAGTGGCAAGTAAGTATGTAAAACAAATAAGCTAAGCACACTTGCTTCTGTAAATTGACATATTTGAGCATTTTAGGTACCGAGGTTAATTAAATCGTTATAACTTATTAACCTTACATTTTAGGTATAGGAACACCTAATACGGATTCAAAGAGAATATTTTGTAGAATCATAATATCTAATAAAATATATACCTTTCCATTTAAGAAAATGTACTTTCCGCGGATTGAACTTATTTATAATCAACTAAGTTTTTAAACACTCTGTAAAATGTTACAGAAAAATACTTCAAATGCTGTATAACTACATAATATCAGCTGTGCGTATGCAAAATTTCATTCGCCTCATTTACTCCTACGTGAAGTAATATCACTATAAAGTAAGATCGGTATCTGTCACTTTTTTTCTTTAATTGCGAATAACTCAGAAGGAATGGTATTTAGGTAAAGGGTATGATACATGAAATATGTGTAAAATTTATCGTAGAAGTTGAATTTGTAATTTATTTTATAGCATGCTATTTTAAAAATCGATGTTGATGCCCACTTCCGGTTAACCGGAAGTGATATTTATTCAAAAATATTTTCACGTGATAGTTCATATTCAACCATATCTAACTGCAAAATTTTGTTTTAAAATTCCGATCCGTTTGTATAATACTTTTAATAGGCCATTCTCACCAATCACCCTGTATATTACGTTATCGAAACACTTTTACAGAACCTTTCCAAATTCGACAAATATAAATTTCCAGAGGTTAAATCATTTATGTTGTTTTTCTTAGCAGAAAGTATTCAAATGTCCTTTTGAGAATTAGCGGGAACATTTTGTTTCAACATGACAAGATAATGGTCTGTAATGATAATAGCTTCTTATGGGTCAATTCTGTGCACATCTGTAAGATCTGTAACATAATCTGTAACGTCTGTAACAGCTTACAGATGAAGTTGCAATTCTGTGTCCATATTTTGCTTACAGAATATCCGTAACTCTTACAGATTTCCGTAAACTTTACGCTAAGCGAGCGCATGTCCATAAAGTTGTAACAGAGTCCGTAACGCAAATACTATGCAAACTTGTTTGTATATGGTTTGTATGGTGGAATAGATTAGTATTTGTAGCGGTTATAGAACAAATAAAAATCATGAATAATGTAAATATAGGATTGTTTGTAGGTGTTTTGTTGGAAGAAGAGGACGACAAGTAAGTAAAGAAGTTGTAAATAATTGACAAAGAAAAATGGAATATGAAGTTTCACACCAAGGAAGACATGAAAGAGGTGTCTATATAAGACAGAATATTGTGTAGTAAGGACCCCTGGCAATGAAAGTCGTTTTGTTTTTTATGTATACAAGTATTTATTTTGTTTGAATTTTTAGTTTTTCCTGTATTGTTTTAAATTTTAATTTATATGACCTTTTTCCATTCTTCCACCTCTAAATTCGGACCATCTCCAATTGAATTTAAACTATTACATATAGTTTTGTCCACTGGTTTTCTGTGTAGTTTTCCCCTAACGTGGCATTTATAGTACCACTTCTAAAATGGTAATCTCTTTCCATATATTGTAAATAAAGGTGTAATTGGTCCTTGGTGGTATTTTTTGTCCGTTTACGTTTTTGGCTGCTGTTATAAAAATATTACCAGCAAATAGATAGATTGCTTGACATAATTAAAGTATATTTCCTCATTATTTTAGATAATTTAATTATAACAGTTATATTTGACGAAATGTTTTAATAATATCACTGAACTTCTATGTCTACTACACCTAACATAACAGAACTGACATACACGCTTACGGAGTCACACTACATAACAATAACATGAAGATAGTCGCTGGTCTTGTTTTTACAGAAATGTATACAGAATTGCTCCAATCGGAAATCTGTAAGTGTAACATTTACAGACTTTTGTAACGTTATAGATCTGTAAAGTTACAGATTCGTAAGGGATTGCACAGAATTGACCCATTAGCCATTCTTATTCATTTAAATCCTATAAAAAGTTCTTAATTTATAGGCTCTAATTTAATGAAGCAAAAATTAATTAAAACATATTTTTCAGTTCTTTATTCCAGATATCGGAATCTGTTACTTTTTTATACCTTCATCAGAAATAAGGTTTTTGTTTGCCATATTTTGCAATGCAAATACAAAGAAATATTAAATAAACATGACGATCTTATTAAAAATTAAAATGGGCATTACTTATGTTACTCCTTAAGATTTGAAATTTGAATAGGTTTGGTATTATGGATATATGACATAGTTATATGTATCTTTTGCGACTGTGTATGAAATACATAATCTTATAAAATGCTTCTAGCATACTGTCGTTGTTCCATAATTAATAAGATAAAAATAGTATGATGACGTAAAAACAAGTAAAAAAAATTAATATTAATTAAGATAAATTAATATTAATTCTAATTGCAGTTGTTTCAATAAAAATATAAAAAAGTAAATGATTGAAAATGCACATTTCGACACATTAACAAGTGGGGGGGAGGGTATTCTAATCTGAAGGTACTCTTTCAGTTTGTAAAGTTTAATTGAAATTTACCGGTTGTGTGATACTTACAGATCCTCTATACAGAATTATATCTGAAACTTTAATCTAAAACTTCGCGAACCGCGAAAATTGTGTACCTCACATTAGTAGTAAATAAATTCTTGAAATCGTAAAAAAAATCTTTTTGTCTTCGATTAAACTCAATAAAAAGCGTAACGTAAATATTTATAATTCCATAAATTCAACTTTTTTGATATATTTTTGGTATGCTACGATTGTATCAAATTAAATCATATTTAAACCGACGAATGTGTAATCGTCAATATACATAGTTAGTCTGATGCAAACAACACCAGAGGCTGATTTATCCATAAACATATCGAAGATAGATGATATTTATATAACTAAATTATTATAAATGACACTTATATAAAAAAAAGTTGATACATTTTTCTTGAACGACAAACAGAATTATATCTAAATTGTTACTGTTTCATTTATCAACAAAACTTCATTTATACATATATCTAAAACAATCGATCAACATCTAATAGAGAACGACGTGCATATTTATAGAAAATTTCCTCAAGGCATATATTTTAAATAATTAAATATTAAATTTATTAATATTCAGAATTAAATACTGCATTTGGCGTCTCTTGTATCAGACAATGCCCATATTTCAGTGACAACAAACTAGTCTAGTCAAATAAATCATTTTGATCTGGGTTTCTTCCATTATTTTGGAAAGGGTATTCATAGGTTCTACTTCAGACCAAGTTTGCCTTCCTTGTCTCTTCAAATTCAGAAAATTTTGGAAAGGCTTTAGACACTTACTAATAAGTGTGTCTAACGTCTTGTATGTATGCGTTTCGCGGTGATATTTGCACTGCGACCTAAACGGTCTATTGTGCCCCCCTTTGTTGCTGTGTGGTTGAGAGTTTCTCGACTTCATAGTTGACTTGCTAAGCCTATCTGCTTTAGAAAAATAATGTGAGATGGCTTGATGTTAGCCAAGTCTCGCTCTCCTATTTCATAAGATCCTATTCCTATCCTATTCCATAAATCCCTTTCTTTCATAAGATCCTATTTCATAGATTCCTTGAACTGCTTAGTGCTGCGCACTCGGAGAGGACATGTACGGAAGTTTCATCTTCCTCCTCGCAGAAACGGCATTCTGCTGTCCCTGCTAGCTCAATTGTTTTCATATGCCTTCGGAGCCGACACTGACCCGATAGAACTCCTGTCAGTAAGCGAAGTTTGTCTTTGCTCATGGTAATGAATTGAATCTGTTCTGGCTGTAGGTTCCCAGAGTTGATTTCGCTTGTCTCATTCCATGTTGATCAAACCAGTGCCTGATTTTTCCTTGATCAACTTCTTTTTTTAGTTTCTCTAATATCGTGCTGTGACTGAACCCGCAAAAAGGTTCAGGCTCCAAAGGAGATGGTTTCTGTCATTCTTTCAGAGGTCTGATTTGCTAATTCCGGATAAGCCACGGTAATGCTCAGTACGTAATAATCGGTTGTAGGAAAGTACAATCAATGAGCACCTTTATATTCAAAGACAATGTGCTTTTTGAACATAGCTATGGATACAAATGTCTTTTGACTGCGTTGAACTTTCCGATGGTTTTTTGTACCTGTTGCTGTACGGCCAACGAGAATTCAACAACATTCCTACATAACGTTGAGAAAGACTCTAAGGGAGCTCCAATCCAGATGTTCATGTGGGGGACGACGTTTGTTAGGAAAATAAACTGCTACACATTTAAACTTGTTGAGTTTCAAGCGCTACATTGAGGTCTAGGCTAGAGCATCGTCTAGAACAAGCAGCATAAATCGTCTTAAAAAATTTCCAGCTCAGTTCTTGGTGATTGAGACAAATCAGAAACAGCTGGTATTCCGTAGAGTGACATAACCTTCTCAGAACCAAAACTGCTGATGCACAAACTTTTTTTTCTGGAGTCTCCTCAAACTTATGACCTCGAAAAGTTTAGCAATATGGAAAACTAGAGGGATCGCAGTTTTGGGGAAATAATGAATTTTTGCCTGGTTTTGGGAGCCCTTACATATTTTCGGAAAGTAGTCTAAACCAAGAATCTTAGTGACAATGTGGACCAAATCACCCATAATCTTAGGTAGATTTGAATGCACTGAATCGATAGATGAAACTATAATTGACAATTTTTTTTGTAGTAAAATATACAACGTTTTTATTGTAAATAATCAAAGTTACTTTTAAAACAATTTTTTTCAATTACTGAAAAGATAAACTACTATTATCCTAATTCAGGAGTGCTTGATTAAATCTACTTTCAAATAAAAGTATTTTATTTCATTTTCTACATTCTTATAAAAATGTGTGATTATGTTTATTTTGAACGTTTCTGTTACTTCTTCTTTTCATGTTTCTTGTAATTGCAAAAGTACAAAATAAGTATATAAAAGAACGAAATAACTTCAAGAAACAACTCATTTACTCAGTCAATTACAGGGTCATATATCATGAATTGAAAAAAAAATGTTTTAAACAAATCCTACGTATTTTTAGTCGTAGGATTCGAATCTGCAATAAAATATAGGGATTCCTATTTAAGATTTCCAGGTTACCTTTAAGCTCATTTTCTGCCATGGAATCATTACATTTTAATTAGGTATGATTTTTTTTTGTCAATTTTTAATTTTTCGAGTTACTTTTTTATATTAATAATTAATGATAATAAATTTACATTTATTGTGTAGATCAATGAATTTGAGATCTTCCTTAACAACCTCAATAATTTTTGGTGACGGTAAATGAATTTACAGAAGTCGTTCTCGGCTAGCTGTCTGTGCGAAGGATGGGTTGAAAAGGTCTTAATTATTAACGTTAAGGTATAAATTAATTCGCCAACTACATTGACGCGTTTGAAGATTAGTTCAGGGAATCTAATAGTAATAGTAAATAATCCTTCTTATTTAACACTTTCGCAAGTCAAGACAAGGTATAAACGATATTTCAAAAACAAAACACAGATAAACAATTAATAATGCGTACAAGCACGCAGATACACAATTTTACTGAGACTAGAATTCTCACGAGAGTAATAGATACGAGAGCAGTTCAGATATTATTGTCCCTGAGACATAATTCCCAAAAACGTTGATACACTTGGTATAACGGTCGTCAAGAGCTTTAACTATGTTTTGTCATGAGCTGTAAATCAGTCGTTCGCCTCCATCATCAGAGTCTCATCGTTCCGAAAGTGGACCATTACGAAGGTGTTTGGGGAATAATAAAGTCACTAGAAGGCAAATCTAGAGAACAAGGAGGCTGTTGGAAAATTGCGAAGTCTGCATTATAAATTGCGGCTATTGAAACTCAGGAGCGTTATCTTGATGAAACACTACACTACGTCTGAGTTTTTCTGTCCTTTTTTCATTGATGAAATCACGCAATTTTTTAGGATAATTCCTTCGAAATCCCAAAACCTGTGGCAATGATCTTCCCCGCAGATGCTGTTGCACGAAACTTTCTAGGGGGTGGCAAACCCTTTGGCCTCCATTCGATGCTTTGCGTTTTTGATTCAGGATCCAATGGTGAACCCAGGTTTCATCTACAGTAACGAATCTTGCTAGGAAATGTTCCGGATCTTGCTTAAAGATGGCTAAATTTTTTCCTGAAGTGACCTGTCGAATGTAGTTTTCGTCTGGAGCTAAAATTTTCGGTACCCATCATGCAGCCTCCTTTTTGAGACCTAATTCTTTATGTAAAATGGTTTCTGTGCTACCTATTGAAAGGCCACAAGTCTGAGCTATAAATTTTATGTCATGGACCATATCAATGTTTTCTTTGCAAACAATAGTTTTGTCCGACACCAACACCTTGTTCATAGGTCTTCATGACAAGTTTAAAATTTCTTTTCCACTCGTTCTTCGGACTCGTGGAATTAATATTTGGCAACATATCTCGTGTCAAGCGGGCGATTATCGATAATCACAAAACCACTTGTATTATATATAAAAATGGTCAGAATCTTTATAAACGTTCCGAGTAATTTTTCAAAGACAATTCATAGTCGCATACCTTTAACCAAATTTCAATCGAATCAATGAATCATATTGTTATCCCGCCTTACCACTTGTAACTTTATCGATCAATTATCACTTCATTCCCTTCGATTGTTACACCTTTTATTGAGAGAGTACGCGTTATCTATTTTCTTACATCGTGCCTTAATTTGTGCATATATTTGGCAAGGGTTCCATTGACTATTTTTTGGCCATATTGAAGACCCTATTGAAACTTTAGTATAAATTTGCACGTACCCTATAGTATTTACTGATTGCTTTTGTTTCGCAACACGCAGTGATGTAAAAGGGTCACGTATATTGTGGGGTTTGTTGAATAAATACTAGTGTAGATAGAGTTAAAGAATGAAGTGAGAATTAATCTAACAAATTCATTAACATGAAAAATGTTATGTATGTAAATAATTCTAAGATAGATCGGTGGATTTTCTAAACGAATTAAATTTGCAAATGTAACTATAGATAATAAACAATAATTTTAAAATAATTTTAAGATAGAAATAGATTCTGCAAAATAGTTAATTTAACTATTTACTATATAAAAATAAAACCAGCTTTTTCAATATTGAATTTTATCTTTATAATTTTTATTATAAATTAAACACCGGGATTCTTGTTGATGTTAAGCTATTTTCATTCATTGGCGAATTTTTGTGCACAATTTACGATGTATGTATGCATAGTGGTGGTTTAAAACAATACTTAACAGATGAGCACCATTACGTCCACACATTCTTGTACTCACCGTAATATTTTCGGTGTAATACGTGCAATTTCTTGAATTTTTAGTTTTAGTTCCTCTAACGTTTGCAGTTGCTCAACGTACACTTTGCTCTTGAGCCAAGCCCACAGAAAAAGGTCTCATGTGGACAAATCTGACGATTCAGCCGGCCAACCAATGCCTCCATTCTTGGATATGATATGGCTCGGAAAGAGTTCCTTTAAAACAACAACAGTTGGAACCACGTAATCTCTGGAAATAGAACCAGTTCTTGTCTCAAAAAATGTTGTTACCATGTTTGTTTCATCGATCATCTTCAAAAACGAATGGTCCCATAATACCAAATGATGAAAGAGCGAACCATATATTGTCATTTTAGGACTATGCAACGGTTTCTCATGCAACTGAAGCCGTTTCATTAACGAACCCTGTACATTAAAAGATTTGCTAATTAGTTAAAGATGATAAATTTGTGTGGAATTCAGGTATCGTTGATGTTCCTAATGTGTCTATTGCATATTAGGATATCCACATTTTTTCCTATAGAAACAGTACTTAATATGGAATGTGCATGTTTTACCCAATATTTTCTTATACAGCTTACAGAATCTCAAATAAATCAAATTTTAGAAGCCACAATAGTTCACTAATTTTAGCTGACAGAGATATTTTTATTGGTTAGCGAATATGACATGACGTCATTTGATATTAAGCATTCGTTCTCTACATAAAAGAAATAGAAGTTATACCGTTTATGTAAATTTGAAACAGGCAACTTTTGCTTGCGATAATGTTGATTAAAGATAATCAAAGAAAGAACGAAACCAAAGACATCATTAGCGTAATACTAAGATTCAAGTATATGCTGTGGATGAAGAATGAATGGCTTAAGATTGTATAGTACGTTAAACAAAAGTACTAAAGATCAGAAGTAGGATTATTTATGCATGAAATAAATATGTATGGGAACTTAAATATTACACGTAAGTTTAAATATGTTAAAAAACTGCAATTTTTTGCGTTTGAATTTTTAAAAGTTGCAATTTGATTACATTCATAACAAGAAGATGATCAAGTTGATGTCAAGGAAATAGAAAGTAGATACCTCAAACTATGACCATTGCCTTTTTTTGTTAATTTATATTTATAACCAAATTACAAAAGTAAAAAATTGTATTCAGGGTCAATGTTCACAAGTTCAACAAACAATAAGTTCGTAGCCATATTTTATGTATTTAATTGTAGAACTTACTGTCAATGTCTGTAATAATACTTTTGCAACGTTTTTTATATATTGAGATATAAAAGATCATCATATTGGCATACATCTTTTGTACTTGGAAAATGTATACATTCTGGGATCAAGTCTGCAGTTAAAAATAGGAATGCAGGGGAGAATGGATATGATATGGACTAGTAAGGTTCTAGAACGAATAAAATGTAAATAAACAATATGTAAGTAGTATTATAGAAATATTTGCTTAACATTATCATTTTAAAAGTTATTGGCAGTAAAGATATTCTTTGCTTACTAATGAATTTCTTAAAAAAGTCGAAATCCTGTAAAATGTGACATCATCTGGGCATAGCATGGATGACCATCATAATTTTAAAAAATAAGCTGCATTGTAACAAAATAAACTTTATTGGACCATATCAAGAAGAAATGAACATATTATTCTCAGAAAGAGATATTGTGTCTTATATCTGGAGGTTCGAATTTGTACCTTTTCATTGTATCAAATCTGTTAAAAAAAGTCTGCTCCGTTGCTTCATTGAAAGACGTCATCCTCGACAAGCTTGTGGCTTCTGGACGTCTTACTGATAATCTAGGATGACGTTTCATAAGCCCATGAAACCAGTCCTTCCCTGCCATTTGCTCATCTTTTCATTTATTTGAAAATGTTCATTTATTTTTAGAAGCGAATTTGTAAGACAATCGTCGAACTGATTTAGTAGGTAGGTAGTCCATGGAACAGATTACTGCAGTTTAATAGATATTTCTCTAAAGCAGTTTCGATTTTAACCGTAAAAACTTATCTTGTGAAAAAATTTGGAACAAAATTCATATTTTCTAATCCCAAATTTTGAGTTTTTTTTTAACATAACTCATTAACGAGATTTCATCAATCCATATATTGTCTGGCTGCCTCGCTACGTGTTAAATTGCCATTTAATACTTTTGTAACGTCATTTCTCATTGCTTCAGACGAAAATTCACGATCAGTTTTTCTTTTAACAACCAGTGGCATGTTTTTATTATAAACCAATTAGCACCATTAATATCCTTGATGTGGAAGATGTGGACGCTTGGCCCATACTGACAAATTATGTAAAATAATGTATGTTAAATAAAATGTTTGTTAAGTATACAAAATAAGAGGTTATGTAGTATTGATAAGATGAATTCAAAATATTTGCTTTTAAATGTATTTTACAAGGTACATACCCAATCTAATGTTGAACTATAGACAAATTTTCACGCACTATTCGAACAACAGCTGAAATTTACATCGAAATCGCATAGAAATTAAAGCTCGAACAAATGCGATTCTATAACAGTAGTGACTTTGCAGCTTAATGTTACCATGGTGATACTAAGAGCCATCTATTAGCAAAGTTCAAAGTCATTCTTATTACAATAAACCGTTCGTCAACTACATCCCCGTGCCCATACCATCTTCAGTTTCCTCTAAATATTCCATTGAAAATAGGAGATATACCTACTGATTGTGAATAAGTATGATAATCATAAATTTAAGCAAAACTTGTACTTGACACAGCAAAGACATGCCAGAAATTGTGGACGACGAATTGTTGGAATTGTTTGAATATTTTGTTCTTTTCCAACTTTTTTTCAAATGGACTATTTAGAAAAAAAGCGTTTTCGCTTCATTGACTTTTCTAGTTTAGTTTCAAGTTCAAATTTAATTAATTCTCAATTTTAATTTAAAATGTTTACTAGTTGTAAGTTAGGTGATATTGTAATATGTTAGTGATGTGCCAATATATTTTGTTAGCTGCTTCGTAAAATTATATTGTAACTATTGAAAAGAAAAACAAAATATTTGTTCGAAAGCTCGAGCAACAATACATGTAATTCCTCCTGAATTGTTTGAATTTGTTGGCAGCCATACTCTGCAAATTTTCAATTCTCCTTTTTCACATTACATATCACATTAACATTAATTAGTGCTGGATTTATTTTATTCTAACTGCAACGAGTTTGGATTTCTTTGCTTTTATTTGTAACTTTTCATTAATTCCATGAATATATATATTGTCTATATTATAAGATTCTATATTTATACTTACATGATTATTATGTATGTACAATCGAATTACAAAAAGACACTCATATCAGTTACCACGCTAAAGGGCTAAAGGTATTTTAAAGTTGACATATGTATGTACGAAAGCGACCTGAAATGTTTCCGGAATTGACAAAAGAAACACGGTATTGGTGTATTTTTTTATTTTTATTTTTCGATGTGCCCTGCTAGAATATCAATACACGTTTTCAAACGGTCTTCCAGTCTCTTCAAGCCATCGGAAAACTAGGATGTTTCGATGTCTGCAAAATAATCATCTGTAACGACGATGATCTCTTCATTTGAGTCAAATCTCTTTCCTGTCAGCAATTTTTTCAAGTTTGGGAATAGGCAAAAGTCGCTGGGAGCTAGATCCGGTGAATATGGAGGATGAGAGACTAATTCGTAGCGCAACTCATTCAATTTGGATACGACGATGCGGGATGAATAAGCTGGTGCATTGTCGTGGTGGAAAAGACCGTTTCTCCTTCAATACTACATCGAATCGGGTCAATAAATCACTGTGCTACTGCCCCATGATCGTCCCTCCCTTCTGTACATAGTCGATGATCGCACCTTGGGAATCACAAAAATGGTCTCCATGACTTTTCCAGCCGATGGAACGGTCGTTGCTTTCTTCGGCGGTGATTCGCCCGGAAAAGTCCACTGCTTCGACTGTTCCTTTGTCTCCAGTATGTAGTGGTAGATCCAAGTCTCATCCACGGTTACAAAACGCATGAAGAAATCCCTTGGATTGCGTTAAATCCTAGCCAGACACTCCTCTGAAACCAGACATTCCGATTTCATTTTTCCTCCGGTGTGAGCAAACGCGGTACCCATCGCGCCGAAAGCTTTTTCGTGCCCAAAATTTCGTGTAGGATATGGCCTACGCGTTCCCCTGAGGTGCCTGTTGTCTCTGCTATCTCTTTCAGCTTCAATCGGCGAGCGACTAACACGACATCATGAATCTTGTCGAAAGTGAAACTTGATATTATTAACTGCGTAGCGGATTGTAGTAACCAAAACGACACTTACACTGTTTGAATTGCTTTGCAACAAACGTTCTTATTAGTAATTAAACATAACCTTTCATGTTTCGTTTCGTTATGTCCATTAAAATGGAAAATGAAAATTAATCGAACAACATCGACAATTTGTAAACATAAAGTTGCAGTGACTCCGTAAACTCTATGGCTGTCAAACTTGCGATGTTTTTTGTGTGTGTAAATTGTGTTCAATTTAATTACTATTATTAATGAATGCAATGAATTTAAAACCACTATTAAAAAATTAATCCAAACACACGCTTTATTAACGTTAATCAGATATTCTTGGCTTAAAAAGAAAAAAATATTTCCATTCCTATAATAATAACAGATATATACCTACCTAGCAATGCGAATAATGTCAAGTCTCTATATGAAACCAGATATAATATATAATTTATTCATTAAAATGGTGTGTTCCCTGTATAATTGGGATTGGAAAGAGTACACATTCTGAATATGTAACAGTATTTAAAACGTTTAATTCTTAAAAAATGGTGAATTCAAATTCCTATATAGAGAATGAGTATTATATTCGTTTAATTTGCGGGACTAAACAATAGTTGCTAACCAATTTGGAATTAATGTAAATTTATTAAAAATCTAATTAGTATTTGAAATACGAATAATCTCGTTTGTAATTAAGAATTTAATAGGTTCCCGGTTATTATTTAGTTTCTATGTCAAATAGTGTTTCTAACAGTGATTTATAATTTTTTTTCAACTACTTTCCAATTTGCAGTAAACTTTGTTATATGTTTAATGCGACACAACATTTTTGAAATGTGTTGTACTTGCATATTCTAGCTTTAAACTATAAAAGGAATTATCTGTATATTTAGGTATGCATGTTTAGAAGGAAAGACGATGATAGGATACTGTTAAACACTGATGAACCATATGACCTATGTATTCTATAGAAGTTTGTAACTCTTGAATTGTTATCTGCTGCTTCTCAACTACAAGTAACCTTTTCCTTTGTAACAATGGACCTAATAATTTAAGGTGAAACCGTTATTTATTTCGAACTTTGTATTCAGATTCCGTCGAGCTACAATTTAAAGCTGTATAGTAGTCCTCACATATTGGATAGTTCTTTGATTGTAAATTTAGCACACTTGTAATTAAATCATTGTTTACTTTGTGAAACGTTCGTTACTAAATCTACGTAAAAATGACGGATTGTCTGCCGTATTTTTGATGAGGACTTGTGGACGTAGAACTTTGTCGCTTCGAAATTAAATCCTACCATCTGAAATGTCTAACTCTCTCCATTGTTTGGTGATATTTCCGAAGTTTTGATGTATTTACTTGATACTAATTTATTACAGCTGTATAAAATGTCAATCAATTATTTGCTTTTCCTGAATAATCTGTCGAAATTATTGTTTTCTTGGAATTTCAGGTGGTTTGAAAATTTACTTGTAAATAGTTTTCATAAGTAATTAAGTGAATCAATAAAATTTCTATTATAAACAAATAAATATTACAGGGAAGCGTGGGTGAGTATGAATTAATACACGTTTTTTTGACATTCGAATACAGCATTAGAATTTGTAGTAGGTGGAGTAATTACAATTCTATCGTGATGAGCGAGGGCGGTGCTATTTGGCGCTTAATTTGAGGGGAATATGATAGGAGATACAGTATACAGATATACCCAATGCAGATATACATACATACAGAGTAAATCAAGGGAACATCGACAACTACCGCATTTAACACTGAAACGTTCCAGTATAAGAACAGTGCAACTTTTTTATCGGCAAAACTGCTCGATTTCGGACTGTAAGCCGCTCCAAAAATTTGTATTACTTTCGAATTTTTGCAAATATCTCGGGAACTATATGAGGCATGAAATTGTTTTGATAACATAATTTGAAATATATTATTTAATCTAAAAAATGACTCGAAGTACTTTTGGAAAAATTAAAAATCTCACTATTAATTTGTAGTGTAAATTTATTAATAGTGTATTGCTGCAATATGTTTAAGTAGACTCCTGACTTTATATAACGACTAGTTTAGTGTTAGATTGTCAAAATATTGCTATCAATTGATGGAATGACAAGGCTCCAAATGTTTACCTGTGGGGAGCCATATTAATGCTTCTAAATAACTTGAAGATTTTTCAGATTTTCTTTGGCCAGAAAATTCTATTATGTATCTTGAAAACTTCACTTACGTGAAAAGTAACTTCATCGCTGACTGCCACTAGTTTTACATCTTGCTTGATATTACTCATTTTAGTTATAATCTGACGGCATTCCACTCGAACATTTGAACATTTTTTGCTCCATAATTAAAGTTTTGGTGATTTGAATGTGATTTCGCACTGTTTTTCTAAAGAATACACAATGTAGTTGACTTCGATTCCTGGATTTTTAATATAGATTAGATAAAAATAATTGTTATGGTTTCCAATGTATTTAAAATTTTTTTATCAGATTTTATAAGTACAGAATGAGTTATAAAGAACGGTTTCAAAATAGATATGTTTTAGACTCAAGCCCTTTTCGAAGGAAAAACGTCTTTCAGTACTACTTCACAGAGGTATTTAGTGCCAAAGGATAGTAATGCCAATTTAGCCCAAAATTGAGGAAGCAATTTGTTGTGATGTGTGATGCCAAATAATGGCGGGACAAAATTAGCGAGTACTAATACAAGAATGCCGTATTTTGCCGCGATCAGGGGTATTGGTGTCGACTCGACAGAAAAATTCTTTTAAATAAATTTCTGAGTCAATCAAAAATATTTCATTCATGCTTTAATAACATAACTTTTATGAGGCAGTCTCGGTGTACTACACAGGAACTACTTGTGTAGCTGTTATTTTGGCAACAACGTTGAAAACATGATCTGCCATGGCTTTGGCGAAATCTGCGCACAGAATAGAGTTTTCAATGAGAACGATAGCTAACACGGAAACAATTTCATTACCGTTTGTAGAGGTTGACGATAACTTGCAAAAGATAATATCGCCTTAACTCGGTTAGTAACTGAAATATTTTTTACTATTCTTTGTAGGTAAATTAATCTACCTCCTGTAGATTGTAGATTTCTTATAACTATGAAAATGTATAACAAATTTATCGAATAAGTCGTACTTAGTTCATTATTTTTGGTTTATGTAAGACAGATCAAGATAGTTTCAGTTTCGTCGTGAAAGTTATACTTTTGTTAAATATAAGCGGCAATATTTAAAAAATCTGTTTGTTATCCTCATAAATGCTGCCGATAGAGCTTCTGAAAATAAATCGTTTGGGAACTGCTGATCTACGCTAGTAGTAGTAGTAGTGTTTCTCATTCTATTTTTTTCTCTCTGTCCTTCTGTTTGATATAAGTAAGTAATTAGTAAATAAAAAACTAAGAAAAAGTTTGTTATTATGGATGTATGGAAAAACATTCTTCGTAAACGTTTTTGCTTGATCTGAAATACACAAATATTATTAGCCTTCTAAATTAATATAATATAATAATAATAATACGTAAAATAGTTGGCTTTTGTAAATTTTGGAGTCACATTTTTTCTAGTCCGTATGATATTGCACTCACATCTAGTTGCATTGAACGTAATGCATTGCATATGCTGTTAGGTTAGGCATGTGTTAGGTAACCTACTGTCATAAAATATTTAATTGTCAAAATAGACACAAAAAAAGAAAGACTTTATTATGGGTTTATAAAATAGTAATTATATACCAAGGAGAGAAGACATTTTACTCAGCCGAGTAGTGGACGCGAAGCGTTATATACAATTTTTTTTCCACTACTAGCATATTTAACTGCTTTCTCAATAATAATATAATATAATAAGCCGTTCCGATAAATGTTTAATTTAAGATATCCATAGAAAACATGTTAGTCTGTAAAAACAAATGAATAAACATTTAATGTCAAATTGAGATTTTATTTATGTCTTGTCACAATACCAAAAAAAATGTCAGGCAGTAGTTGTACTCCTTCAGAAATCCGCAAGGAAGCAAATCAAATTGAGTATCAAAAATACAGGTACACTAGCTTGCAATAAAATCTCGTACACCTTAATGTCAAGCAAGCTAATTTTTGAAGATTATTTTTCAATGTAAGCTGACTTTAGATTTGACGGATGTGACACACTATGTATAGAGGTTATGGCGACTTATAAAAATAGTGTACTTTTGGAAATGAAACGACAAATTAGAAATGTCACAAAAGGTGAAATCAATATAGGTAAAACTAGGTGTACGAGATTTTATTACAAGCCAGTACGTCAGGAATTAACATAAGCTGCCATAATTGCGCTATTAATTATTATTTTAATAAGTATTGTTTACCAAATTACGTATTTCCTATTTTGTTTATTTATGTTAAATGTTAACCTAACCTTTTTTCTTGAATTGCGGATTTCATTCGTGCATCTATACGACATCTATGGTTTTATATTCAAAATATTTCTATTCTATACATTTTTATTGAATAAATCATAATTTTATTATTGTCAATTGTTTTTATTATTTACTAGTAGGAGATAATTTTTATTATTGACTACTAGGAGAGAAATTCATCTTCTCGGCCCGAAAATATACCAAATAATGACGTCTTCTAACGCTAGTAGTGGAAAAAATATATTCTTTATTAACGTTTTTAATTAATACACAAATAATGTTTAACTTTTAATAATCTTAATAACGTATACTGGCTTGCAATAAAATCTCGTACACCTTAATGTCAAGCAAGCTAATTTTTGAAGATTATTTTTCAATGTAAGCTGACTTTAATTTGACTGATGTGACACATTATGCATAGAGGTTATGGTGACTTATAAAAATAGTGTATTTTTGAAAATGAAACGTCAAATTAGAAATGTCACAAAAAGGTGAAATCAATATAGGTAAAACTGGTGTACGAGATTTTATTGCAAGCCAGTGTACAATAAGTCCCTTTTATTAATTTTTTAAGCATAATCCTTTTAAGTCCGTACAATATCCTAGTATCTTTTATTAACAACTAAAAATAGTTAGCAAGACAACAAAACACAAAATTTTTATCTTTGCTTATTTATGGGTCCAAGTGTATGCCGAAATTTTGGTTTATTTTGTTTGCTGCATAAATACGACAGAGAAATGATGCTCATATTTAGATGACGTACGTTTCTTTAAAGATTTTCTGGGATTTTGTCTCACCGAATCCAAAGCTAAAAGAGTGCTAGCATCTTCATCGTCATAGGTCTTTTTCGATTGCTTTTTAGGAATGACACTTTCCGTTTTTCGAATCATCTTACCAGTCTGAGAAGGCCTTGACAACATCAGGATACTTATTGTAAAATTTTTCAATTGCATCTCTTACTGATGCTTCACCGATTCCATAACATTGTACCGCATAAACTTTTTCTATAAGTATCAACATTTTGACAATTAAATACCACATGACAATAGTTCACCTAACATATGCCTAACCATGCATTGGCATTACCTTCAATGCAACTAATTGTACAACATCATGCGGAAAAATTTACAAAAACGGACTGTTTTACGCATTATTATAATATTAATTTAGAAGTTTTGTATTATTTGCGTATATATAAAGAAAATTTTTTGCATACATCCATAATAAAAAGGTTTTTCCTATTGGGACACCTATCCGGCAACACACTGTACATCTGCTACTAGTTTTATTACACTTATAGAAATGTAATATAATAATGATGAAGAATCTTTTAATTGTATAATTTTTGCAATGTATATTCTGACTAGTTATCGAAAGCGTGAATCAAATAATATTAAAACACATAGCCCCCCGTCTATCACCAAAAAATGTCCAAGAAGAAATAAATTATTAATATAGTTAAGATTATGTTTACAATATAAACATTAAAAGATTTACTAATGTAAATTTAATATAATTACTTGAATACATTGAATTGTTAAGGCATTCTTACTACACTTAAGGTTAAATCGGCGTTGAAAATGATGTTTGGTATCATTAAAATTTTCATCGGACCATCGGTGTTCATTGTGAATATTGTTAATACCATCACGGGTGAACCGCGCTTTGTCAGTGAATAGAACACACTTATACAGTTTTCGATTTTCATTTGATCTCAATCGTGAACTCGTTGTAAATGAAATGGATGTAAACAGTTCATGTGAAGATTCCTTCAAGTAGGCGATTGTATGGAACTTCCAATAACACGTTTCATTTTCAATAGCCCCTATTTGAATAGTTGTCATGACTCAACTGGTTTGACAGATGATAAGTAAAAATTACGCCAATAATAAAAATGAACGATATACGCTTCAACAACGCATTGAAATTATTAAAATTCACTAAAAAAATGGTGAAAATTTCGCGGTCACTGTTCGCAAAACTAAAGCACTTGTCGTTCGTCGTGAAGCACCTTCTCGAAGCAACTTGAAACTGTGAAAAATTTGAGCTATTGGGACAAGTTAGTGATGTAAATGATCGAACTCGTGCACGTCGCTCAAGAATAAATGAGAATATTGCTGTTGTAGCCCATAGTGTTGGGGAGAACCGAGATTTCTCCATTTCTGGTCGATCTTCGGAATTGGGCATTCCACGAACGACGGATCGTATTTTGCATAAAGACTTAGGTTTTAAGGCTTTTAAAGTTCAGTTAACACAACAACTCACGCCTAGCGACCATCAACAACGTCGTGTCTTTGCTGATTGGGTCCGTGAAATGCATAAAACTGATCCGAAATTTTATCGAAAAATCATCTTGAGTGATGAGGACAATTTTCACCTCGGAGGCTACGTAAACAAGCAGAATTGTCGCATTTGGGGCTCGGAAAACCTAAGAATGATTGTTGAAAAGCCTCTTCATCCTTAACGTGTGACTGTTTGATCCGGTTTTGGACTGGCGGAATCATTGGATCTTACTATTTCGAAAATGAAGCTGGAGAAACTGTTACAGTGAATGGATTGCGCTATCGAACAATGATTATGTGGACGACGTTAATTTTCAACAAGACGGCGGTACGTGCCACACAAGTAACGATACCATCGCTCTTTTGAGTGAAAAGTTTTCAACGAGATCTTGTGATGCAACAGCTTTAGACTTTTTTCTTTGGGGCTACGTGAAAGATAAGGTCTATACCAATGACCCACAATCGATTCGAAACCTCAAAGATGGAATTCGTAATGTTATCGAGGACATACAGCCGCAAATGTGCGAATTGGTGATGGAAAATTTCATGGTTATGGTCCTGCAGGCGTAGTCGTGGCAGCCATTCGGCTGATATTGTTTTCCATTATTAATGAAATACCCTCCTCTTTACAATTAAATAATCATCCGATGATTTCGCTTAAAACATACTAGTTTAATTACATATTAAAATGAAACCTCTTATTGGAAGACCCTGTATAATTTGGAACGTATCTACAATTCGTCTTGTTATTTTCGTGGTAGCCAATAACTGAAAAAGAAATATACATCAAAATTGCAATCAAGCCAACAAAAAAAAAACATATGGTATCGCGTGATGTCAGTAGTCTATGTACTTCAATAGTTGACCGCATATTTATAAAAGCGCTGAAAACCGAAACTTTAAACATTTATATCTCAGTAAATAATGAAGATATTGCAAAATAAAAAAATAATTTATTCATGCTTAACTTAATTAATAGAGAAGCCATTACTTTTGTTATTTTGTTATTATACTGAAAATATGTTAAATTTAAACAAAGTTTTTCAGGCATAATAAATTCATTGAATACTGGTAAATTTTATTTAATATTTCGAAAATTTATCTACTTTTTTTAACTTGAGTTACTAACAAGTGTGTATACCCGTCTAAATTAATAGATAGTACGTTTGTAAAATAAAACATTGCGTTTAATGCGGATTATCCTTATAAGCTACAACGTCGAAAGATATATTTTTATTTCCTAGCTGAAACACTGAGTGATTTAAGGTTTACATTATGTAATAGACACTCTCAGTATATCCTTCAGCTTTTATAGTATAAACTTCACCTCATAGCAACACAACTTTTACATTATGAATCTCTATTTATTGTTTTGTGTAACTATATTACATATATCCCAATTTAATTTAATAATTTGGGCTTGACCACCTAATTTTGAAACTTAATATTTTCGAGAGGTAATGATGTTGAGTACTGAGTTTTAATGTATCGAATTATATATATAAGCATTATATTCCAAGTAAATATTGCTAATAGTTTTAAAAGCACGATATCCTCAAGGGATTTTTAATTGCATATATTATTCTAAGGCGTTAATTGTGTACGATCCTGGCAAGTTTTAATTATAATTGTGTGTAATTATTATTATTTAGCAAATGTGCCGATACTAATTATATATTATCTATATACTAAAACAATGATGATATTTTAAGTTATAATTGCGTATATTTAATTTTGAAATAAAGTGTATGTTTATGATGGGTGTATGTACAGTCAGTTAACGTGTGTTAAATAGGAAGAAATCCTGTTTCTAAAGCACGGAATTTTGTCATTAACTTCTGTTCTTTTAGCGATGTGGAGGTTACAATCTCACATTACAGATATTAGGTGAAATAGTTTCCTTTTTATCTGTATCTACTTTGTACAGTAGCTCCAACTTTACGATAGAATTATTACTTCTTCATTACAAAGATCTTAAAATTGCAACAAGAATTACGGTCAGTTGAATTATATCCAGCTAATATTGGGTGGTATATATTGTATAATTCGTTTAAAAAGTATTGTCTCCATTATTTCAGACCTTTTAATAAGTTAGCTGGATTATTATTCTTCTGTCTCAGTAATATATAGTTAGTGCTATGTATAAGATTATCATTCTAGTGTTGAGAAAGCATTGGAAGATAATGCGAAGAATTAATCAAAATTTTTTTAGGCTTCATATCGCGCAAGCTTTCAAGTAGGTAATATAAAATATGCTGTGGTTTAGTGGTAGACAAGTAGTACAAAATATAAAATGTTTTAAAAGTAGTCAAATTCCAAAGCAACAGAATAATTACATTTCAAATGAAAAAGCACAGTTTCCTTCGCCAATGCGTGGAAATGTGAAAAATACGTTTCTTAATTGTTTTCAAAGCTAACTTGGATGGTTGTTACATTTCGACAATTGTTGCGAAGCAGTTTCACTTTAATGGATAAATTTAACAGATACCGCCATCTTTGACAGAAATGTTAAAAGTTGACCTGCACTAGATGGTAAATTTTTAGAAGAAACAGAATATGAACAGAAATAATACATGTTGTATTTAAAAATTCAAAATTAACAAAACTGAGTGCACCTGAAGAAGCCCACCAATCACTTATATATACGGTCCGAATTTCAAAGTTTTATTTTAATTAATAAATAAATGGCGGGCTGATACATGATCTCGTTGACACCCGGTATATACATATTTAGAAGTTTGATATTTTGTTGCCTAGTTTCATAGATAAACTTCCGTGTATAAGACCAGCACTTAGTAGTAGGTACTAAACTTGTTTTCCTTAATTATGACCATGTACTGATACCGATACCGAAACTGCCATGAGGTCAATAGGTGCCAAGAGGTATAATAAGACGATAATGTGAAATACAGAGCTTCACTTCATCTGTTTTGCTTCCATCACGAATGAATATAACTGATATCGTCATTACTATTTAGTAATAAATAAACTAGAATAATAGATTAAATTTTTATTAAGAAAATTTTTACTAAAACATTTTCTAAATAAAAAAGAATTCATCTCAAGGAATAGAATTCTCTTAAAACAAAAAAAGAGAGAAATTAAAACTTCAGTATTAACGGAATATAATTTGTTGTGATTAACGTAGACTATCGACTTTAGGCAACTCCAGAAATACAAATTTGAAGCATTTAAATCCAAAGACGACGCTGGTCATTTTATAGCAACTTAATCTATGTTTATGGAAATGTTTTATTAAAATACCGTGCACGTTGCTGCCATGGTAGGAGGTGGCCAATCTTGCCAACTCCAAATATTCTGACGGTGTATATCGGCATTATCTATTATTGGGGCAGAAATGAAAGACCAGCTCTTAACTGTATCTAAAATCTAAATGACCAGCAGCAGTTAGATTTTCATCAAAAAGTACCGCCGTTCTGATAGTTCGGCTTCGGGTCGGCGTTCACCCTATAGCGTCGACCCTTAAAACTCTGCGGCTGCACTACCCAATCCCTGATTTCATAGTTTCAGGGCAACGGGCGTGGCGGGAGTAGACTTCGTATATAGGGGAGGATTCTTGGGCGTAGGCATGGGCATACGCTCCGGCAGTCCGGCCGCTAACCGTCGGAATATACGGTGGGTAAGTGAGGCACCCTACGGCGCTTACCTAGAGAACTCTGCAGCTGCACTACCCCATCCCTGGTGGCCACACTCAGGGAAACGGGCGTGGCGAGAGAATTTGGCGAAGATAGTAGGGGAGGATAAAAGTCGGTTCGCCGAGGAGTAGTCCGACCGCTGGTTGTCTGGTTGGGGAAATCTTTGGTTTCATCCTAAAACAACTCGGTGACTCTGGGACCCTACGGTTTCACTGTAGCTGCCGCGGATACTTGATCGCCGGAGGGGCGAAAGGGTTGGCGCGGTTGGCATTTTGGGGTAGGGCTTTTGCCCGGCCGTCCCCGTAGTTCAGGCTTAATTCACAGGCGGGCTGGTTGTACCTCACGGCCAGATTCCGTTTCCCACGCTTGGCCGATAGTAGCCATCCGCAAGAAGGCCTAGGCCCCGTGGGATTAGATGTGAGGTAGGAGTTCGCTAAAGCGTCTCCAACGGTAACCCGTCCAACGTTGACAAGAAAACTTGTCTAACATGGGTAGCACGGGAGAGAGGAGCCCACCGGTTCGCCGGGCCTCTCTGAGAGGTGTCGGTCTCGTGCGGGCAACTGGTTTCGTGCCTCTTTGTCCTGAGGAGTGTGTGCAATTCCCTGTTACGCCGCATACCTAACGGTCGGTCGGCAGCTGGTGCCCCTCGGGGTCCGGCAACCACTTTCGTTCGTGATAGTTCGGCTCAAACATTTCGAAACTTGACCTAATTAGGTGTATTAGGTAAACTCTAGTTTTATAAGAAAAACAATATTTAAAAAATTTGCATTTTGAACATACAACATATCGTCACATATCCAAAACTATACTTCAGCTTCCGTTAACTCTTCTCCTCCAGAAGAAGTTTGAAATAGTTAAAGGTAAACGGCTTCCGTTCCCTTATTCGTTGGGATTAGTGGCAGAATTAAATCTTTTCCTCCGCGCTTTGGATACTGCAATCGGAGAATTACTTTGCCATGTATGAAAAAGCAAAAAAAAAAGCATATCTAAAAGTTAGGGATTTTATGCACGTAAAGATAAATAATTTTTTTGACATGCTAGTTTTGTTAATTGAATATCATTACGATCCAGAGGGTAAATAATGACAGCAGTATATGGGAAGGAATGATGAATGCTCTCGTTTCAGTATCAATTTTTTTTTGCTGAAACCATGCCATGCGATGTTATACATTAGCAGCAATGCTTTTTCCATCAAAATATTGAGTTTTTTATTTATTTTATTTGATACTGAACTCATATCATTCACACAAAAAAATTGGTGGTTTTCTTTCAAAATTTCAGGTGCATTATCTGTTACACACATGTTACAACACGAATTATTTTAAATGAAGTGTAAAAATCTGGATTACGAAAACTTTTCATATACGGACTTCAAAGTACAAAATGTAAAATAAAAAGCAGGACATCTGATTTATTGGATCAACCAGATTCATGAAGTATTACTGTATAAGCACTAAATCTCTTGTCGGACGATACTGATAGGCCATCTAGTAATTTTATTTAATACTCTTAATCTCATGGCATAGAACATTTAAGTAAGTAAGAAATAGTATGGTATAAGGTTAGAAACTGGTCCGATTTTTACGTATCAATAATTAATGGTTGCCCTACATTATAAAAACGTGTGAAAAATATTTAATAAAAAATGATAATCCAACCATCCATCCAGAGTAACGCGGAAATCCAATTGTAGTGGGATGATTATTTAATAGTACATACTTATATGTACATATGAGTTTTATAAAATCTTCATTCCAAATTGACGTTGTCTCCTTACAATTAGTTAATTATTCTCTTCATTTCATTGAAACGCAATTTTTATCAGGGCATACTGGGTGTTTTACTGCTTTTAGTTAGGGACATTAGCTTTTTCCAAATTCTATGGTGTATTTAATAAACTGAATTGTTCCAGATGTTTATTGTATTAAACGTATTTTCAAATTGATAACAATCATGATATAACCTAGGCATTTATAACTATGTATATACAGCGTTAGTAAAAAGTCCCGGAACGGTCGAATAACTTTGTTATTTGAAAATTATGATTTCTGAAATTTGGTATGGGGGTATAGTTAATATAAATGCATTTTATGCAATACAGTTTATATTTTTTTCACTTTCGGTTTAATCGGCAATGCGTCCAACTTTTTTTTTTAAACGGAACGCCCAGATTTTTTTAACACTTTTGAATGCAAAATAAAAAACAACGTTCAGGAAGTATTAAGATGTTTATTTTTATTCACAAGAAAACAGTTAAAAAATTAAAAAAGTGTCCTAATACAGAAAAAACAAGGTACCTTTGCAAAAAGTTGTTGTTTAGTGTTTGCATTCTTTTTTCCGTCACATTTGACAATTTTAAAAGCGTTTTAACTTTTGCATCGCTATAAATTTACTTATTTTAGACATTGACACATTTGAAAATGGCAGTAAAACTTACTGAATCAGAACGAATTGAGATATTAATGATGCGTGGGTGCGGTGATCGTCAACGTTGAAGAGGTTCGTATTTTGTTTAATACTGTTTATCCGGATCGTCACATTAGTAAAAGTACGTTATGCCGAACAATTCAAAAGTTTGAAGTCTTTCGTCAGGTGAAGGATTTACCTAGAAGGGGACGTCCATTAACAGCAACAGATGAAGAAACTAGTTCGAATGTGTTACTTACAGTGGAAGAAAATCATTATCACGTGTCCACAACAGAATTAGGTCAAATTCATGAGATTTCTCAAAAATCTGCTCATAAGATTCTTAAATCAGCAAGAATGTATCCCGTCCATGAGTTAACTGAAGATGATCCAGATCGTAGACTACATTTTTGCGAAACAATGACGGAATTGATCGAGCAGCAGCCTAATGTTTTAGATCACATCATTTTTTCAGATGAGGCAACGTTTTGTCTCAACGGCACTGTGAACAGACATAATTGTCGCTACTGGTCAATTGAAAATCCGCATTGGATTGAAGAAGTCTATACACAGCGTCCTCAAAAGGTGAATGTCTGGGCTGGTCTTGTTGGAAACAACATCATAGGACCAATTTTTATAAGAGGAAATTTAACTGGCAACGTCTACTTAAATTTATTGCGAAATGAGGTTGTTCCAGCACTTGCGGCCCTCTTTCCAAATGCAAACACCCTAATGATCACCCTAATGCACATTTTTGGTTTCAACAAGATGGAGCTCCCCCCCATTTTGCCCATAATGTCCGCGATTATTTGAATGAAATTTTTCCGGAACGATGGATCGGACGTAGAGGAGCAATCGAATGGCCAGCACGTTCGCCAGATCTTTCGCCATTAGATTTTTTCTTTTGGGGTCACTTGAAATGTCAAGTGTACAAAAATCGTCCCCATAATCTTGAACAATTGGAAGAGAGAATAGTTCAAGAAGCCAATCGCATCACTCCAGAACAAATACAAAATTCAATAAGAAATTTTACTGACCGTTTACATATTTGTCAAATTGTAAATGGAGAGCATTTTGAACAATTATTGTAATCGCAACCTGAATAGACAGGTATCTTGATTTTTCTGTATTAGGACACTTTTTTAATTTTTTAACTGTTTTCTTGTGAATAAAAATAAACATCTTAATACTTCTGAACGTAGTTTTTTATTTTGCATTCAAAAGTGTTCAAAAAATCTGGGCGTTCCGTTTAAAAAAAAAGTTTGACGTATTGCCGATTAAACCGGAAGTGAAAAAAATATAAACTGTATTGCATAAAATGCATTTATATTAACTATACCCCCATACCAAATTTCAGAAATCATAATTTTCAAATAACAAAGTTATTCGACCGTTCCGGGACTTTTTACTAACGCTGTATATATATAGTAGAAATTACATGAAATGAAATAAGATACAAACTACGTAAGTAATCTAGCTAAAACAAGATTAATTAATTATTCAAACAAATAAAGGTACCTCGGTGAAAATGTACTTAATTACACGTAAGCATATTAAAGGAACGATTGCCAGGTATAAGCATTGATTTTATAAGTAAACAGCGTAATATCTAACACAACTGCAACAGGTGTAGCGGTACATTACACCTACTTAATTGAAATGCATATTTACATGTAAATGTAAACGTTCATGCGGTTACATTACTAGGAAACGGTTGTTGAAGTGGGATGAAAATTACTTAAAGAAATGCAGTAAAGTTAAACGATGTTACACTTTTTTGTATTAAGAAATCAGTTACAGTAGGGATAATTTTTTTATGATTTTTGTGAAAGTGATAGTGTGAAATCAAGTTTCACATTCTTAATAACAAACACTTTGGTAAAATTATTTCTTATACAACGATAAAAACTTACTAAACTTTTGAAATAATTAATTAAATAAATAATAATAAAACTTGTAACGGGTCGATAACCGCAGTGGTTAGGCGGCTGACTATCGTTGTGGCAGGACGATAGGAGCTGGGTTTCGATTATCTGGAGGAACGGTGACATTTTTTCAGAAGGTTGAAATCAGGATCGACTTACCATTCGCTGTTGGAGCAAAGTGATTAACAGCGCGGCATTATGAAAAGCATTACACACACAAAACTACATCGCGAGAGTTGCAGTGATGATAGCCAGACAAGTAATACAATTTACGGAGTTACTACAACTAAGCACCCACTACACATTAAACAACACACACGCAAATATTATGTAATATGTGAAAGACAAACACAGAAACAAAGCAAAAATACTGCTAATCATAAACAAAAAAAAGTTGCGTTCGATATAGCATATTTCTATCGGAAGACAGTGCTTTTGTACAATAAAACCTTGCTTGCGTGGCAGACAGTTCCCAAAGTAAAATTTCATATCTTGTGCGAGATTCTACTTAGTTCTATTCCTAGATGACGAAATATATATGATTTTGTTGAAATTGCATTTGTTATAATCTGTTTCTTTCCCAATCGGTTTTCCTATAATTTTAATCCTGGAAACTTCGCCCACTCAAAACTAAACTTCAACGATAGATTATTCTTATTAAACTAATGGTGTAGTATGTTCATCATATCATTGGCTAACTGGCAGTATCATCATCAGTACGAACGATAGACATGTTGTCTGCATGGTTAGATAAACCTCTGATAAAAATTACGCTGAACCTGACAGCTCTATAGCAAGGAATGGGATACCACCGCACTTATTTAGGAACCTGAAAAAGATTCACGAAATAAGTGAGCACTTCAGCAATATGAACCTAAGTGGATTACTTGTTGTTCAGTTTAGAAATGACACCGATTAGTTTAGCCATAGTGAACACGGTATTGACTTGATATTTACAAGTATTTCTTTAATTTCATGGATATTTATCACATTGGAAACCAGATTCCTGGACACCAGTTGAAAATAATCATCATTAAATAATGTTGCAGGTTTCACTTTGTACTCCTTAGGTTGTTTTTGTCTTCGCTGTTTGTATTTTGCAGTTGAGGCAATAACTTGATCGTTTGCTTTTTTTTAATATCGTGGTGTCAGATGGGAATAATATTGCATATGATGATTTTATGAAGAAATTTGTACGATTTTAGCAACTTGTTTGATATTCTACTTTCTAGATACCAATTTTTTTCGAAGTGTATATGAAAACAAGTTCAAATTGTAATAAATTAGTATTATGAAGGCTACAACGCTGTATTTATCAGTAAGCAGACGAATTAACAAAGAAATATGATTTTATTACAAAAATAGCATTTTTTATAAATGTAAACTGTATGAATTGCCTCAATAAAAATATGAATTTTTCTAAGTTTTACGAGCTAGGATAATACAAATATGTTTTGGTTAACATTGATACTATTTATATTAGTAACATCACGAAATATAAATACATTATTCATTTCTTTATATGATTGCACCCCACCTGCAACTGCAGTTCTTCACTTGGCCTATAAATTTTAGTTATCATTTTGCTCCTACTAGAATCTTCGCCATTATCTAATTAACATCGTTTCAACAAACAGATTCACCAATAGTTAGTTAGTTAAATTGAATTATTGTTATTATAACTTTTTAAGTAATGTCGGAAAAGCTGTGTTCGTTAACTTCCGTTTTGCATGGATCGCCTCATAATATATTTATCATATTTTCAAGCAATGAACTTTTAATAGTTTCCATCATGTGTTCAATCCATCACTTGTGTTTCATTGACTTCCGACAGCGTTGGTGGCTGTCCCAGCTTGTGAAAATGCAGCCTTCTATATTTGTGTTCTTTAATGTACGTTTTGGAGCAATGTATCCTTCAGCTGCCTATCTAAAAGAATAGTGACTATCCATGACGGCAAGCCAACTATGTTTTACATTGTCAAGTTGATAATTTTGTCTGTATAGAGTTCACAACTTCTGAATGTGTTTTTGAGAATGTCTAATATTCCATTGTTTCCTATTTTGTTTAAAAAATTAAAGTTAAATAAACTTTTAACAGGTTATAAGCTAATATTCATATCAGTCCAGTCTGATTTTAACATTTATAGTTAAAGCTGTACCTAGGAGACTATATGAGCATTAAAATTTTCTTGGAATATCAACCTAATGATGCCATGCTTTTATTCGCTTACCTGAGCATGTACGACACCCTTGAAAACAGATGCCACTAAAGTTTTCGAGCCAGAATAATTTTGTATAACTGAGCACGTTTAAGTGTTTGTCCGATAAATGACAGGACGCTAGGGTAAGGTATATTTTTTTATTTTTTCGCTGCTCTATACATATGTACCATCTTTGGCAAATTAAATGCGAATTTTTCAGCGAGGAATTTCCATTTACTAATTAAACGCTATATTTTGTAGCAAATTTAATTTCTCTAAAAGAGAGTACTGCTTTGATGAACTTATGTAGGGTAATTAAATTCACTTTAAAGCAAAGCCTTTATTTACAAAATCAACATTCCCCGATCAAAAATTCGCATTTAAATTGCCAAAGATGGTATATATGCATATGCTAGCTCGAATTTTAATAGTCTAACGTTAAAAGTTTTTCATTTTTTAATAAACTTAAGTAGACATGCAATATATCGTTTTCTTTACTACTCACTATGGTAAGTTGTCAATAATAAATTGTAATAACAAGTTGTCATTAATAATCTATAACAGACAGAGCTTTTCAACACAGCTACTATCTGATTATCAAATAAGTTTCTGAATTAATTTACGACTTTGAATAACCGTACCTATATTATAATTTGTATTGGCAGTGAAAACTGTACAGGTAAAGGATACAACGGCTCTGTAATTTGTACAGCACCTACACTCGTAAAACCTACTGCAAGTCAGTGTGAGAGATCGACATTATGTATGTATGTCAAACCTGTTGAACGCAGGCAGTAGTAAAATACAAAAATTATCGCGTTGCCAGGAACAAGTTCATTTGTAATGTAATACTTTTTAATTCTTGTATCGTTTCTTCGTAACTTTTAAATTAATATTTGCACTAGTTGCAATAACATGAATCTAAACAGTTTTTCCATTCATCTTTTAGTATCTATCGATTTATATCTGTGCAAACTACTCTACATTGAAATAGATACGACGGCCAATTTCAATGAAGAAACAAAAGAGATCGATGCATTTAATAAATATTGTTTACCTTGCAAAGCTATTTAGTTGCTATTTAGTTGTTTACGCAGAGATTTGTAACAGAGAAGGCGTGCTAAAATATGGTTTGAAGGAACATTGTTAACAAAGAGTTTTTTTCTCATCGTCAATGAAATTTGTTTATTAAAAACAAAAGCAATTTAACGACTTCATTCATTTTATATAAAGAGTCTCTACACAAAGAAGTACAACTGGTAGAACAACTAGATTTACATAATAATAATAATTCATGCCCCAAATAGGCTTGCGCTAGTAATCGGGATCATCGGCTGGTCATGAGTTATTATTACGTCTGCAGCTGTAGACTAACTTAAGATGTTACCTTTCCGCATTTGCCGTGGAATTTGGAGACCTACAGAAAACCAAACTCAGAAAGGAAGCACCGGTGTTCAAACCCGATGCCGCAGGATTACAAAGCTAGTTTCCTAGCTACTAGGCCACTAGCCCGGCAAAATTATAAACTAACGACAAGTTTGCTGCTTATACACCATTGCGATTTATCTGAACAAATGGTTCTGACTGTTGCAAACTATCTAGCTGTATGAACAAGCTTATTGTTCATTATTGTGGTGACTCTTCAATCAAGCATTCCCATCTACCACGATTTCCGAGTTTTATATTTACATGTAGGTGTTTAATTTATAAAATGTCAGTGTAACAATTTATAAATTGAAATTTAAAATTTACTTAAATTACTATAGTTTATTTTGTACGGATTAAGCAAATTCGATGTTTATTTAGGATTCCTACTTCTGCGGGGGTGTGAAGAGGAAGAGGTGTTAAAATTCAATTTATTCCATAACATAAATTATTCTTTTTAGATAGGCATCGCTATATCTTTTAATATTATTTAACACATATTAAATATTAATTGTTTCCACTCTTAACTTTTATTTGACCTACAAGTGAAGAACCAAAAAATGCCTGTAATAGGCGCTCATGGTATATTGTTGGAAATCACCCTGCAAACGAGCACAATGAAAATAGATCAAGCATTAGAAGGTAACCACGCTTAATGCTTGTTTTATTTTCATTGCACTCGTTCGCAGAATGATTTCAAACAATAATCATAATATAGATCTATTAATTGTTTTTATATTAAAATGTGTAGTATCTTATTTAATAATTATTATGTTCTACTATATTAAGGTTGTTAGTTTTCATAGTTATGGTAATCCTCAAAAGAAAGCTGTATGCATAAATATTTTTTACACCACTCGCACATTATTATGATTGGTTCTTCACAAATATTACAGTGGGATAGCTGTGAGTTGTGGAAGGATAAATTTACTGTTGTTGCAAAGATTACTGGACGTTCTTGTAGGTAACCGCGTTTGTACCAAACATACATAAATTCTTTATATCTCGGAGAAGAAAATTGCAGATGCTGACTACCAAATAGTTATGAAACGATTGGATCTGATAACTGACAAATCAAAAACTTTCACAAATGAAATCCCATCTCTAGCAATGGTCTTAAGAAGGTCGTCTACCAGCTGATTATTTTAAAGCAGTGCCATATCTACATAATTCTATAATTCTATAAATCGTTTGCTCGATTTTATTTTAATATAATTTGAAAATTGGGCTTTATACACATATTTCTACAAATGTTTTACATCTATGTACACATACATACATATAATTTTGTCTATTAATATTCGATATTAACTTCACACTCTCTTTTCCCGTTTACCTTGATAGGGGACTAGAGATTACTCAATTAATTTTTAGATTTAGTTTCTGAAATTTGCTATGAGCATTCAAAATACATCTACACGTGTGTGTATGGAGCCAAATTTTAAAATACTTTTTTAGTAAATTACAAAAACATTATATTATGAAAAATTTAACTGTGGCAACATCGCCAACTGTCAAATGGTAATCGGGCTTCTGTTTCGGGGACTGTTTTCGTATGTGTTACAGCATCTTCGATGCCTTTGCATCTTTCAGCTAGCCAAGAGTATAATAATAATATTGTCTTGTGGTGACGGATAAGCGCGTATATATACTTTGCTAGTTCACTTTAGTAATAATTTTTTTGTTAGTTTCCTAGATTTCGTGATCATAATATGAACATTTTTCGTGAAACCATATTGTGATTTTCCTTAAATATCTGTACCCACCTAAGCGTTGCCGAAAAATTCAGAAAGTATAATTCTTCTTGAGCTTCGATTGTCCACCTCTTTAAATCGTAATCATGAATAATCATCAGAGTTCTCCTGATTTGATGAAGATCACACAGTTCTTCTTCCATGTTATAATTTACTTATTTATAATGTAGTTGAACATATAATACGTAGAGAATGTACCAGAAAATACTTTATTTTCTATAGCCTAAGTTTCAAACTGCTACAGCTACATAGTTTTTACTTGATTTTTAAGGATAAAATTCTCGATAGTTTTGCTTCTTGCATTGTAAAAGTAAATATTTTTTCGTACCCTTAGTACACTTTTATCAACAAAATTTGTATGTAAGTTCCATTCTCCTTTTCCCTCCATGGTGGGCGCTCGTTTAAAAGCGTCACTTGATGCATTTAAAACTTTAAGTTGATGCGTGTATACATACATATGTATGTATATAACATTGTATAAATAATATGTATGAACTTGTGTAATGTAACTCGCACAATAACGGAATAGCAGCATGCACCATAAAGAAGCACTAGACTTGAATAAGGAATTAGCAAACAAAGAACGAATAAGTAAAAATTTCACAAAAAATAATGGTGAAGAATAAACGAGTGTAAAAAGACAAAGAACGGATGTACGTAATAAGCTTGGAATATAGTAGTAATAAAAGTGGAAAAATATGAGTGAGGCAACATGAGGTTTGGTAAATGTTTTGTGGTTTTATCAGAGGACGACATGACCGATCATAAAATTTTCTAGGTAAATTATTTCAAAGAGTACAAAATATAGAAACGAATTTTACCGTGAAATAAGTACAGTTGTGTAAATCAGTAACTGTTTTTTTATCGGAAATATATCAATCAACGTTTCAGATTTTTTTTGTAGATATGTAGTTGTATTAAACAATGCCGTAACTATCACCGAAGGAATTACATATATACCTAATCACCTTGAAAAACAGAAAAGAAACGTATCTTTAGCTCTTTAGCTGTAGAAGATATGTAATTGTGATAATATATTTTCTCTTGCACTCAAATTTCATAACAATTTTTCCTCATTACGCTAGATTTCCGAAAACTAAGCATTTATAATTTCAAATATTTTAACACTTTCTACATTTTTAACTAGGTACACAATATTCCAACATTCTCACTTACTTAGAAAGTAAAAAATAGTGAGTTTTGCTATATTTTTGTGAAGTAGCTATCTTGTTGGTCCAACAGTAAGCGGCCACCATATTAAAATTCCAGATCTTCAGGGAAGAAATCTAGAATAGTGCAGGAAGTGGTTTTTTAAAGATATATTACAACTCAAATTTTTATAAGATATTATAAGATCGTTGACAATATTATTGGATACCATAGTTCTTCACTAGATCTCTTGGTGCAGAAGTAACACTAAACACTTCAAGTCCACAAAACACCAAAAAATACTTTTTACTAAATAGCTATTTATGTAACAAGTATATAAAGTGTACTACTTTCTTGGTCGAGTCGAATTTATAATAATAAAGACGAGGCCAAGAAAGTCCATTTATGTAGGAGTTATATCGGGCGATCGAGAATGATTGTCCGTGCCGCTACCGTGATAAAATGCGAACATGACCACAACATTGCAAATTGCCGCTCACCTGAAATTGTTTTCATTGACGTTGCGAATCGTTTAATTGTAATATATAGGTAGGTAACTTAACAATCTCTTGTGATGAACGGAATTGCATAAACAAGCAGGTATATTGCATGTCAATGTCTGAATTACTTGGGATTAAATTTGAAAAAAAGCAATTTATAGAGCAACAATGATTTATTTTAAAAACCAAATGTAAAGATATATTTTATAATTATTTTTTTGAATATAATAGATAGTAATAGTAACGTTAATAATAAAAGAAATTTTATTTACAAATTATGATCAATATGGCCATGTTAATGCCGATTTAGGAATTTCCAATTTATTCACAGATGCAAGATGTATGCAGTCTATTTGTACAAATTATATTCAATAAGTTTCTCTGTTACAATAGGTAACTACCTAGGAAATAATGTTAATTCTCTAAGATTACCTGCATTAGGGTTTTGTATTTCAAGTTAGTCAGTTCTTTCTATGTAAACCGAAATTATCCTAATGTATTTCCATTTTATTATAGTCATTTGTGTTCCCTATTGTTAGTTTCAGTTTGGGTTTTTCCCTTTTTACTTTAATTAGCATAATTTCGGGTCATGTTATAAAATCTGTTCCTCCTACCCTAAGATTTCCTTATTGTGGAGGGGATGCATTAGTTATCAAGTTCCCTTTTACCAACAATTAACAGCAGTCCTCATTTAACAACAGTTCAAACCAATTCATTTTTCTACAATCACATTGTCACCGCATTATTATATCATTAAATTTAATATTAGTTTAAACTTATCAGTGTCTTTGATTTGAAAACCTCTCCATCGAAAGGTAGGGAAGCGCGAACACATAAACATTACTTCTTACAAAAGGTCGCCGAACAATTTAACAATATTGCCTATACGGCCTTACAACCCGTGGGTGGCGAATAGCGGAACTTTGTACAAGGTGGTGTGAGTGCCAAAAGTGCAAAGGTTCCCAACATTTTGGTCCTTCGAGCCGGATACAGCGACATCTCTCACCTCTGCAGGACATTCAGCATCGAGGTAAGTCTCCAATTATTTTCCTATATTCCTTCTGCGTGCAATTGTTGTCAATATGTCAGCACAAGAATTAAAGATTCTGAAGACCAAGAGAGCCACTTTGAAATCATGCATTACCAGAACATACAATTATTTGGACTCTTCTGTCAGTAAGCTTGATCCTGTTAGTTTAAACAATCGAAAAATCAAAATCATGCCCGTCTTAGATCAATTCGAAGACACGCAATCTCAAATCGAAGTTTTAGAGGACTCAGATCTTCAAGAGGATGAACGCAAGGCGTTTGAAGATAGGTACTTCGATCTCGTAGATCGACTCCAACGCGAAATAAATCGTCTAACCACAAAACCAACGTCTTTCACGGACAATACCCATCAAAATTCTAGTTCTAACGTTCGTTTGCCGAAAGTTAATCTTCCTTCATTTTCTGGTTCCTACGAAGACTGGATTCCATTTTATGATACATTTAATTCTCTCATCCATTCCGACAACTCGCTTCCGGACATTCAAAAATTTCATTACCTCAAGTCATCGTTATCGGGTAGCGCTGCCGCACTTTTACAGTCGTTATCGATTTCTGCCGAAAACTATATCGTTGCTTGGGACACTTTAAAATCAAGGTATGACAATAAACGCTTAATCATACATCAACACATCAAAAACATTTTCAATCTACCCTCTTGCTCGAAAGAGAATCACACAATCCTTAGACAAATACTAGATGGTGTTCTTAAACACACAAGGGCATTACAATCCTTATCCAGGCCAGTTGAACATTGGGACGACTTGCTAATCTATATAATCATCAACAAATTGGATACCCTAACAATTAAAGAATGGGAAAACAGCCTCGATGAACCTTCATCTATACCTGAATTATCCAAGTTACTCAATTTCTTGAATTACAAATGCCAGACTCTCGAATCAATTTCAAATAGGTCATTAAGTGATCACATAGGACCAAGCAAGCATTCAAAAACATCTACGAATGTGGTAACATCGGTCACTTGCCCAATATGTTCCAAGAATCACCTCGTTCATCAATGTGAGAAGTTTTTAAAATTATCCACGGACAAAAGAATTGACGCCATTAAATCACGCAAAATGTGCCTGAATTGTTTGCGAGCAGGTCATCGCACATCAGACTGTAAAAACCAATATTCCTGTAAAACATGTAATAAACGACATCATACTCTACTACACACTCCTGAATCATCTACATCGTCAAATTCCAACCAGAATGTTACCATTAGCAACTGTGCATCCGATGACAGAATAGAAACACAGACACTACTATCAACCGCACTTATCTTGGTCAACGATGTGAAAGGGCATTCTCATGAATGTAGAGTACTATTGGACTGTGGTTCCCAATCTAATTTCATTACCCAATCGTTTGCTGATCGTTTAGGCATCAAACAAGAATCTACTTCAATACCCGTTGTCGGCTTCAATCAATCATCTACAAGAGTACACAAATCCACCAATGTTAGAATATTGTCAAGGCTTAACGCTTATCAAGCAAACGTTAAATGTCTGGTAATAGACAAGATAACCGGCTGTCTACCAACGGTATCTGTTCACCTCTCCTATTCGATGTTCCCAAAAACATCAAACTGGCTGACCCGCAATTCAATATATCGAAACCAATAGACATGCTCATCGGAATTGACTTGTTTTGGAAGGTTATGTGTGTCGGTCAAATTAAGGCATCTCGAACGCAGCCTTGCTTCCAAAAGACGCATTTTGGCTGGATTATTGGCGGTACCCTCACATCAATGAATTCCTCCAGTACAACTATTTGCAACTTAACAACAAACGATGGTTTGGATAAACATCTTGCGCTATTTTGGGAACAAGAAGAAAGCACATTCAAGCAACCTTACACTATCGAGGAAAGGGAGTGTGATAATCATTTCATCACAAACTTCAGAAGGAACCCAGACGGACGTTTCGTAGTAAGACTGCCTTTTAAAAATTCAACTCTCCAGTTAGGAAACTCGTACAGTATCGCATTAAAGCGTTTCTTAAACTTAGAAAGGCGTCTAAACCAGAATCCTGAATTGAAGAAAGATTACTGCCAATTTCTAAAGGAGTACGAAGATTTAGGTCACATGAAGATATGTAACGTGAACCCATTAGTCGAAGATGTCTCCACAAGTTATTACCTGCCTCATCATGCCGTTGAAAAGCACGACAGCACAACAACCAAACTTCGCGTTGTATTTGACGGCTCCGCAAAAACCTCTACTGGCATCTCCCTGAATGATTTATTGATGGTTGGCCCCACGATTCAGGACGATTTATTCTCTATAGTTTCAAGGTTCCGGTTTCACCGTATTGCAATAACGGCTGACATTGCAAAAATGTATCGTCAAGTCGCTGTGGATGACACCGACACCTGTTACCAGCGCATTCTTTGGAGATCTAATCCGCTTGAAGACGTGAAGATTTTTGAACTGTCTACTGTAACCTATGGCACTGCACCTGCTTCATTCCTTGCAATCCGCTCACTACAGCAGCTAGCCTTAGATGAAAGCGAGCATTTTCCTAGGGCCTCAAGAATTATTCTCAAAGATTTCTACGTCGACGATCTGCTAACTGGAGCCAGTACTCTCGATGAAGCACGCGCTATTGCATACGAAACTTCTACCTTATTGACCAAAGGAGGTTTCCAACTACGCAAATGGCACTCTAATTGTTGTGATTTCTTTCATGATTCAAGTCGACCTTCTTCAAATATCATCTCGCTAACTGAAAACTCTCACACTACTAAGGCATTAGGTCTGTCATGGAACACTATGCCAGACACCCTTTTTTTTCACAGTCCGAATTCGCTAAAATCGCAGAAAATTACAAAGCGATCCATCCTTTCATTCGTTTCTCAACTATTTGATCCGCTGGGTTTGTTAGGCCCAGTCATTATTGTTGGCAAGCTGTTTATTCAAAAGCTCTGGCAATTAAACTCCGATTGGGATGAATCCACACCTGCAGACATACACCACGCATTTTTACAATACAAGCAACAATTTTTGCATTTATCACGCCTTCAAATACCACGCAGAATTATTTCTATGAACGAGATTTATATTCTGGAGCTACATGGCTTCAGCGACGCGAGTCAAAGTGCATATGGGGCTTGCATCTATGTACGAGCTGTGAATCAAGCGGGCGATATTTCATCCAACCTATTGTGCGCCAAATCTAAAGTCGCCCCTGTAAAGTTTACCACCATACCAAGGTTGGAACTATGTGGTGCACTGCTCCTATGCCGTCTAACGCAGAAAATCTTACATGCAGTGAACAATAAATTTGAAAATGTTTATTTATGGACGGATTCTACGATTGTATTAGGATGGATTAAATCGACTTCGAAACAATGGAAAACATATGTTGCAAATCGTATATCTGAAATTCACGAGTTTTCTAAACCCACTCAATGGCATCATGTTCGTACCGAAGACAATCCGGCCGACTTGATCTCCCGTGGCAGCAACTTATCTGATCTTATCGCCTCCAAATTATGGTGGCATGGACCGACGTGGTTTTCGAACTTTACCGCTCCAAAGTCGGAGAGTTATTCGTTTGGCGCAGATTTACCCGAAGAGAAGACCTCTTCATCTTGTTTTTCCACTACGACCGAACCTGAATGGGATTTATTTTCAAGATTTTCATCCTTAACCACTCTCATTCGTGTCACAGGATATTGCCTAAGGTTTATTAAAAACATAAAATTACGCCTGAAGAAAGATGGATCCGCCGCAACAGTTGGCTGTTTGACAACATTTGAAATAGAGAACAGCACAAAAGAACTATTACGAATGGTACAGATAAGGCATTTCAGCACAGAGTTTAGCAAGCTATCGAAGTCTGGATGTGTCAATTCAAACAGTAAATTGCTGACTTTAAATCCATTCTTGGATTGTGACGGAATCATCAGAGTAGGCGGACGCTTAAGACATGCCACGATGTCGTATTCTTACAAACATCCAATTGTACTACCGGCTAAACATGCCTTTACTACTCTAGTAATCGAGCATCATCATAAGAAACAGTTCCACGCTGGATTGCAGGGCACCATGGCATCAATTCGCGGTAACTACTGGCCGCTCAATCTTCGAAACACTGCTAAATCTATTTTACGGAAATGTATCGCATGCTTCAAGGCTAACCCCGAACCGAAGAATATCTCATGGGTGATCTCCCATACAATCGTGTAAGTCAAGCTCGACCATTCATTAATACCGGCACAGATCTCTGTGGTCCCTTCTCAGTACGAGAGTGTAAAGGGCGCAATAAAAGAACATATAAAATATATGTAGCCATTTTTATATGTCTTTCAACGAAGGCTGTACATATAGAGATTGTCAATGATCTGTCGTCTGTTGCTTTCCGACATGCTCTGAAGAGGTTCATGGCACGCAGAGGAAAGATACGAAACCTATATTCAGATAACGCTACCAATTTTGTAGGCACCAGCAATGAATTAAAGAGGGCTTACAAAGAGTTCACATCACAAGAATCCCAAGATTCTTTCGCTCACTCATTTGCTGAAGAAAAAATTGCATGGCATTTTATTCCAGCCAGAAGCCCATTTGTATAGAGTAATGGGTAATGTTATATTTACATATGAACAATTGCACACTCTCCTGGTTCAAATTGAATCAATCCTGAACTCTCGTCCATTGATCCCACTTTCCGAAGATCCTAACGATTTCAGTTTCCTAACTCCCGGTCATTTTTTAATTGGAGACAATTTTACCACGCTACCGGAAGATAACATGTTAGACGTTCCATTAAACCGTCTATCCCAATGGCAACATGTGGAGCGGATAAAACAACATTTCTGGAAACGATGGCACAAAGAATATTTAAACCATCTCCAACAGCGCAATAAATGGAAGTCCAATGGCAAGGAGATGTTATCTCCTGGATGTCTCGTAATCGTCAAAGAAGATAATGTATCACCATTACGGTGGCTTATGGGTCGCATTCAAGAAATTCATCCTGGATCGGATGGCATCGTGAGAGCAGTCACTGTACGTGTCAAGGGAAGGCAGATAAGAAGATGTGCATCAAAGATATGTCCTTTACCATTGTAAATACAATATTGAATACTATGAATATTGCTAAGGATATACGTATTATGTATAAATGTATGCTTATATTTCTCTAAAATGCTGACGCTAATATCTATTTCGGGTGACTAGTTTTATTTTTTTTTAGTAATTTTAGATTATTTCAACAAATTACGCCTGTATGTATATACCTTCAGAATATTATTGAAAGCCAAGTCTTTCAAGGCGGGCGGTATGTTAATGCCGATTTAGGAATTTCCAATTTATTCACAGATGCAAGATGTATGCAGTCTATTTGTACAAATTATATTCAATAAGTTTCTCTATTACAATAGGTAACTACCTAGGAAATAATGTTAATTCTCTAAGATTACCTGCATTAGGGTTTTGTATTTCAAGTTAGTCAGTTCTTTCTATGTAAACCGAAATTATCCTAATGTATTTCCATTTTATTATAGTCATTTGTGTTCCCTATTGTTAGTTTCAGTTTGGGTTTTTCCCTTTTTACTTTAATTAGCATAATTTCGGGTCATGTTATAAAATCTGTTCCTCCTACCCTAAGATTTCCTTATTGTGGAGGGGATGCATTAGTTATCAAGTTCCCTTTTACCAACAATTAACAGCAGTCCTCATTTAACAACAGTTCAAACCAATTCATTTTTCTACAATCACATTGTCACCGCATTATTATATCATTAAATTTAATATTAGTTTAAACTTATCAGTGTCTTTGATTTGAAAACCTCTCCATCGAAAGGTAGGGAAGCGCGAACACATAAACATTACTTCTTACAAAAGGTCGCCGAACAATTTAACAATATTGCCTATACGGCCTTACAACCCGTGGGTGGCGAATAGCGGAACTTTGTACAAGGTGGTGTGAGTGCCAAAAGTGCAAAGGTTCCCAACAGGCCACCATTATTAAGTAAACATGTGTCGATTCTTCTCTTCATACCTTCGAATACATTCTGCAACATTTCTGGTCCAATTTCGGCTATTGCTATTCTGACAACTTCCTTCAGTTCGTCTAGTGTGTGCAACCGTTTGCGAAATACTTTATCCTTCAAATAACCGAACAGATAAAAATCTAATGGGGTAAGATCTGGATATCTTGGGGGCCATCTGTTAGTGATAATAAGCCGATTGTCATAAAATAATTGTAGATAATCAATAGTCTGTCTTGCAGTGTGGGCAGTAGCAGTATCCTGTTGAAAAAAACTTGTCGTTATCACATTATCGTGCAATTGTTCTATAAACATATTAAGAATTCCACGATAATTTGCAGCTGTAATTGTGTCTTCAAAAAATATTGGTCCGATAATTCTTCTTTGTAACACACCAACTCAAACACCAATTTTCAGATGATGTAGCTGTGTCACATGGTGGACATGAGGATTTTCAGCTGACCATATTCTATAGTTTTGTGAGTTTACGTATCCCGAATGAAATGAAACTATGCTTCATCAGAAAAAAAGGATAAATTTAGCAGCTCGTGATCTCTTAAATTTGCATTGAACCATTGACAATAATCTATACGTTTATTATAATCTAATGCGATTCATAATCCAGGTCGATATCGGGAAATTCGGTGGTTCCATTGACCATTTCATCACGTTCTCCACTTTGGAAATATGCTTCCAAAAGAAACTTCTCTTGGTCCAAACTAAGAGGCATTATAACCTAAAAACTAAGTTTTACTTGTAACATGCTTTATTAAATAGGAGTAATGCTAACGTACCGCAGTCGCTAAATATGAGCTAATATAGCCTTTAAAAAGACTTTTTGATGAAAATAAATTACGATAATAGGTAAAAAATACACAATGAAAAAGCAAGAAAATAAACGGACGCCAATGAATAAATAAACATCAAAAATGCCATATTTTCACTAAATTTTGTATACTGCTAACTTCATACGCATAAGTGGAAATAAGTACACACTTATCGACTTGGGAAAGTAGTTTTTTTCAGACAATCTTTCTCGATCGCTCGATATATACAGGATAACAACTTGAACTACGAAAGCCTATTGATAGGAGCAGGTAGTGGGATGTATTAAAAGTATCCATTTTAGTATTGTCAACTATATTTTATATGACAGGAATGTCAGTGCTTATGTCAATTGCTTTACCCAGCCACCAAACTTTATCCTAATGGAATACACAATTAATGAAAAAGTGCAAATTATAAAGTGGTTTCTTTAACACATTCTACACGTTTATATTCAAAAACATATTATAGGTATCTAAATAAGCAACCAGCAACGTTTTAATAACATTTAGGAGGTTTATTGATGGTTCCGTAAAGTAATTGACATAACCACTGACATTTCTGTCATATAAAAAGTTGACAATACTAAAAATGGATACATTTAATTTTAACTCCCACCAACCTCTCCTATTAATAGGCTTTCGTAGTTCAAGTTGTTAGCCTGTATAATTTTATGTTTGACTGCCTTATTTTATACAATAAATAATTAAAATGATTACTATCTGACAGATCGTAAGGTAATGATTGCAGTTGTGTATGTTGACAGTATTTTGTTATTTGTACAAACGTCAAATGACTTATTAAAAATGTCAGGGTCTCAATCGCAAAATGAATGCGGAACAACACGTTATAAAAAATTTACTGCAAATGCTAGAGACTCACTTTTACCTAATAAATCTAAGTTTCAGTACCAAACTATGCATGCGCAAATGGTGTACATCAAATAATATAGCAAAGTCTTGAGCTGACTTTGACATTTATTTGACACTGACATAAGAATCAGTTTCTAAGTACTAATAGTGCTTTAAACTGGCACCGTTGATTGAAGGTGATTGAAGGACTACATAAAGATGCGCAACCTATGACAGTTGACAGAAATTTCAGATCCCATCAAATGGAGATTTGCATTTGATGGGATCTGAAATTCCTGTCAACTGTCATAGGTTGCGCATCTTTATGTATTCCTTCAATCAACGCTGGCACTTTATGGATGGTAAAGTAGCTTATAAAATAGTCAACTATGATGCAGTCGAATATAAAAGTTTTTTTGGTGTTTTATGGGTTGAAGTGTTTAATGTGGATTCAATACTTCCTCAACATTTTCATTATGCATTAGTGATTATATTTATTCTATAATAATATTCTATCTATAATTTTTGCATTAAGACACTTCTCTTTAACGAAATTCTTCATTAATCCTAGTTTGATATGTAGCGGAGCCGGATACATATTTCTAGGATTATACAATGCGTAACATTTTTCTGTTCAGGAATGAATGATTGGCGTTTAGTCCATTCCCTTCTAATGTTGTGATTTTTCTGTGTCCACTATTTTGTTCACATAAAAGCAAAAATACAGGTAGCCCAACTGCAGACCAGTACTAAGTGCCATAACCTTCAAATCATCACAAATATTTCATACACCGCAATGTAGAGTGAGGCACAGGTACTGGTGAGAAATTATTGTCGTTATGCAGAAGCACAGCTTTTAAGCCAACTTTAGAAGATCACAAAAGTAGCAATGGTACTTGATATTTACAATGCTTTAGGAGTTTTTATTTAACAAATGGGCGTAAAAAAAAACTAAGAAAAAATAACCGTAGATGTTGGAGAAATTCCGAATATATATTTCAAAATATGAAAAAAAAACTGCATTAACTACAACTATTGGTACTCGCAAGAAAAAAATCAAGTTGATCAGCATAAGTGTTTTAATTATTTAATTTTACTATTTAAGTTGTAAAACTGACGTTAGTTGTTGATATCGAAACATTGCTTTTATCTGCATTTATCTAGCTTACGTTTGATGTTCTAAGAAATATTTTATTTAATAAATTTTCAAATAATTTGATTGGCGGTTATTATGTATTTTAATTTATCTCTACAATTATCGGTTGTGTAACTTGCGTTTCAAATTTAGATCCAAGAATTAATTAAATGTGATACAATATAAACGAAGCAGAATGAATAATAAACTAAGAGCAACAAGTACACACAAATAATGATTATAATTATATAAGAAATAGCAAAATGTGTGGCTTTAATTGCAAATTGCAAGGCTGATTTTCTATCGACTAGCGCATATTTTAGACTAATTACCTGAATAATAAATACTGAAGTTAAATGTCGGAGGAAGGTAGATGGTTAATAAAATTTGTATAAGAGGAAAAGTAAAAGTTTAAGAATTTAAAGTGCAAAAAACCAGACGAGTAAAATGTATGAAAAAGCAGATTCCCAATTAAACCTCATGTAATTAATTAAGAGTGTTTCTCAAGATTAAAATATATTAATTGTACGTACACTGTCGGATAAAATTAATACCTGTATTCGCGCAAGATTTAAATCTTCATATAATTTTCCAAGACATTTTGAAACGCATCAAGATATGTTTATTTTACCAACGCCACAAATGTATTCTATTAGTACCCACAGGTCACGTCTAAGGTAGTGATCAGAACCCGACCAGAATAGTATGTAGAAAACTATATAACTTTATTAGGACAGTGAACTTTCACCGAGATCTATTTTCTGAATTGAAGGTCCTTAGAACCACTAAGACAATCAAGAGAGGTTTTAATCATAAAAACAACTTTTCTGTACAGTACCATTTGACACGGTATAGTAAGATGTATAATAGGGATGCCAATTCAATCCACATTTTGCTGTTCCACTTCTAAATTATAAGCAGGGTGTTCCAAATATTACATGTGCTTCACCCCACACATTTATATTTTTTATCGTTTTGATTCCTCAGTTTTATATTCCCTTAACACATTTTAACTTTTTAAGCAACAGTAATACGATTAAACACTTGTTAAATTGTGAAACTTTAATATTTGCTATTATAAAACTCAAGTTATAGGAAGAGAATGTAATACATAGTTGTAGTACGTGCTGTTACTACGCTGACATGATGCAAGCGATTATTTGAAGAACTGTAAATCCGCCCTGACATATAGCAACTTACGAAAGAGGAGAGAGGACTTTGTATTTGAGTAAGGAGGAAGTTAGGGTAATAGCGGTCTGTTAAAACGAAACCTTCGCATTATTGCGATAAAATTTATTTGAGTTAGACGCCGCATGGTAAGTACAGTATCGAGAAAGGAAATTAGAGCCCGATCACGAAGGCGTTGATTACGATATTGATGGCGAGGGCGTAACGAAATTACGAAAAACTATTAATAAAAGTTATTGTTGATGTCGAAAGTTGTTTTTAGGTCGCGAAAACAGAATATTAAATTTCGCCATGTTTGAGAAAGATAAACTTCGTTCCACCGTCGTGTGTACTTTGATTCAATTTACCGTGCAAGTATATTCTTTCCTTTACAATACATTGGGTATATTCTACTGCAGCTATATAGTTTTCTTAAAATAAAATCCACTTCAAAAAATCTTAAAAGGAATAGATAGATTGCTGTGCTTGTAGAGCTGCATTGCAAGCGGTTTAAAATATCTAATCTAAATATATTTTTGATTAAAACAACAGAATTTAAATATACTTAACCTAAGAGAAATTTATAATTTGCATTTCTGAAAAAAAGTTACCTATTGGAAACTAAAACTGACTTCCAGGTACAATTTTATTGTTTTAATTAAAATAATACTAAATAAAATAAATTGTAATTTAAATTTTGACAATGTGTATAAATAACTAGACAGTGCAATTGATAGATGATGAGACGACTTCATTGAATGTGGAGCATGTTCTCTAGAAATAATTCTACAAGAGTGATACTTGGAAAGATATATTTCTTCTTCATCTACTGCCGCTAAGAATGCCCATTTTTTATTCCTTCAGAATTGTGAAAGAGATTAGCAAGATTAATGTTATCAGACTTTTGAGATTGAAAATTCATATTTTTATCAACTTCTATATAAAATATCACTGACAGCCTATCATACATAATCGAACTATCCCAATGGTAAGATATGTACCTACTTTCTTATTTCTACATACATATATACAAGATTCACAAACACTGAGGCGATTGACATTTCTACAAAAACCGCTGTGTTTACTAATCGTAACATATGCAGGGCTTCTCATGGTAGCCATTCATTAGAAGTTTTCGTGTTTAGAGAAACCTTGAATTTTTGAACTCCAGGCTTAATCAAGATTCTCTTTCATTTTTAAATATTTTCAAGGGCGTGCCAATTCCGGCAATACCGGAAGTCGCCACTAACTTCCTTATTTTAAATGGAATATCCAATATATTATCAATATATTACATGTATGTTTCGATTCGCGATAAAATTTCATGATGTGTTTCATCCAGTTTCTCTATCCCTACTTTTGTTTGTTTATCAGATATTTGGATTATTTTGACGATTTTTAAACATTTAGCTTTATTTTCAGTACTGTCCATTTTCGACTGGTGGGAAGTGCTACTAGCACGACGGGGTAGCCGGCAGCAGAAGAATGATACTTTCTAAATCCACATTAACAACTGATTTATCCCATACAGGACGTTCAAAATTTTATGACAAATGACGATTTTCAAAGTTGAAAAAGTTCGAGTTTTCAAATGTAACATCCTGCATATCACTTACTCAAAATATAAGAGGAAATATAAGATGACAATTAATATTGGCACGCAAAATAATGAAGAATCATAAATTTCATGCATATAGAGTGAATATTTTGCTGGTGTTTGATGAAAATAACGATGCAAGAAGATTACAGTTTTGTGTAATTATAAATAAATACTGTACATATATCCCCGGATGGAGTTTACAATACGGGGGATTCCGCTCTGCTTGGTCTGAAACTTATTTTTAGTTTACTTTCGATTTTTTTAAAGTTAAGTAAGCCTTTACAGTTGAGCAAACACTATTTTAGTTCTAGGTAAACTACCTTTTCCGTTCGCAGTACGTAAGTATTACTAAGAAAAGTTGCTCATAATGAAAAGTTATGACGTTATGCAAATTGTCAAATTTTGCCTATTTATCAAAGTAGGCCGAAAGTAAACTAAAAATAAGTTTCAGACCAAGCAGGGCGAAATGCCAAAATATGAAATTCCAATTCGAAAATTTTTGGTCAATCATACCCATTGGGGGACATACAGTATATTATATGTTTGTAGTAGGGTAACTGTTATGGATATGGCTCTCTCTCGTTTGTACTGGAATCTGCGGATTTATATTAAGATCGATTTCGTTTGTTTCAATCTCGATATTTATTGGAACCTGAGGTCGTCGTCATATTTGCCATTAAATATAACATTGTCTTTGTTTCTATCCCACCATTCATTCATTCATTCATTCAGTTGGAGCCCTCATTTCCAGTTGAGAAATTTACTGTCCTCTATAAAGTTCAGTAACTTGCCCACTGGAAACTTGAGTACCCTCGAACGCTCCAGTAGATCCTTTCCGAAATGTTTCTGCCTGAGTACCTTCAATTCCTCACATGTGCGGATTACATGTAAACTTTTTTCCTCCTGTAACTCGCATCTCCTGCACCAGGGTTCGCTCACCCGATCCGTGTTGCATAGATGCTTCCTTAAGGGACAGTGTCCAGTTATCAACCCAATAATGGTCTTGACTTGTTTTTTACTGCGTCTAATTAGGCTTTCAGAGAACTTGACGACCCCGTCTCCTATTAGCGCTTTAGTATGGAGTTGACCCTCAGTCGACCTCCATTTCCTAACTCTTTCTTTATCTAACCAAGACCAAATCGCCCTTCTAGTAGAATCCCTTGTAATTCCACATACGGGTTCTGGTCCTATGAAGTGTTTCCTAGAACCCTCCTTGGCTACTTCATCGGCTATTATATTGCTTCTAATATCCTCATGTCCAGGCACCCAGATCAAAGATACCTTGTTGTCTTGTGCCAGTTTATTGAGGTGCTTTTACAGTCTTTAACCAGTTTTGATCTGGTAAGAGGATTCATAACTGCCTTGACAGCAGCCTGACTATCAGTCATTATGTTTATTTTCCTCTTCGTGCAGCCTCCCTTTGCAGTCAGTTCTGTGCAGGCTGCAATAGCGAATACTTCTGCCTGGAAGACCGTTGCATGCTCTCCCAGGCTTAAAGATATCCTATGTCTTGGGCTCAGACCATAAATACCGGCACCTGTGCCCTTACTGGATTTGGATCCATCCGTGAACCAGTTATCAGAGTCAACGAAGTCACCCCGTGGCTGGTCTCTGTTCGGTATTGAGATTTTCACCTTTTCAGTGAAAATAATTTCGGGTGCCGTACTGTCCGTTGGCATTTGCAGCAAAGGCTCGTCCAGTACCGTACCCGTAGTGTCAGTATGCCCTGCTATCCCAATATTGGGGTACCACACTTTATTGGCTTTCAGTCTAAGGATCGCGGCCATAGCCTCCGCCTTTACGTAAAGCTCCAGCGGAGAGGGGCCCACAATGGTCTCCAAGGATGCGGTTCCTGTGCTGTTAGTTGCTCCGGTGATTCCCAGCAGCGCCTGTCGCTGGACAGCAGTTAGCAGTCCCACTGCCGAGGACACTTCTGTCCTTCTCCACCAAACTACGGCTCCATAGGTTATCATCGGCCTCACCACTACAGTGTATAGCCAATGAATCACCTTCAGTTTCAATCCCCAGGTTTGACCAACAACTCTTCTGCACCGCCAGAATAGTTGCGTCGCCCTGTTCGTTACTACGTGATTCCTCCAGTTTAGTTTAGCATCAAGCGTAACGCCCAGATACTTTTCTTCCTTGGTTAATTATAACTCTTGCCCAAACAATTTAATGCCGCCTAGGTCATCGAGTTTCCTCATATTGGTGAAAGCAACCAACTTTGTTTTCTGTGGATTAACTGAGAGTCCTTGTGTAAGGCACCATTCCTCCACAATTCGCAGTGCATATCGCATGACGCCCGCCACTACGCCCGGGTATTTCCCTTTGGCTACTATGACGATGTCATCAGCGAAACCCTGCGTCCATATCCCTCTGTCATTTAGTGACCTGATAAGGTCATCCACGACTAAACTCCACAACAGAGGTTACAGTACTCCTCCTTGAGAGCACCCTCGAGTGGTCCTCATGGCGATGCGTTTATCTAGCATTTGGGCATAGACTACTCTGCTTTTCAGCATGCAATCCACCCATCTGCTGGTCGTGTGGTTAATGCTCCGGTCCATTAAGGATCGGTTAATCCCACGATATATTATTTAGTAGATTCCAAAATGACGTCGGTGGTGATGCTATTATTAGGAAACCCAACGTATTGTCCTTTTCTGGAACTGTCGTATGTGTATTCCCCGTTCTGGGATTTTATTTTAAACAAAATTGTGGGGTCTTGTTTTCTTCATTTATGTCTTCAGAAAACCACTTTTGATGGCTGCACTTAGCTAATTTTGCATATTTTGCCAAAGCGCATTTTTTGTGAAAATAATCTTCAAATCTTTCGTATCTTTTCTATTTTTTGTTTTAAATCCTCTCTCTTATATTGTCATATACCTCGAAGTCGAAGTCTTATTTAAGCTTTTACTTACCATGTCTCATACCGTTCTTTCTTAATTTGTTACGTACAAACATTTTAATTTTCCTGTCCTCCAAAGAGGAACCTTACGTTTAGCGATATCCGTCCCTCATACTAATAAGCTTTTCTAACTCTTTATCTTTTCCTGTAACATTTCTGTCATATTAGTTACCTTTGCTATCATCATTTCTATTATTCTATTGTATCGACGAACCATGTTCAAGTCTGACGCGGTTTCATTACCTGAAATCGTCGGACTCGCAATAGGTTATGAATTCGCAACATTTTGAGTTCTAAAACTTGTTTTAATATAACCGTAATCATTGAAAGCTTTTCTTTATTCAAATATTGTGTCCGCTTGCAGTAATAACTTTGTTCCGTGCTAAAGTAATAACTATCGCGGCTTTAAAATAAACCGTGTGATTTGTAGGTTGATTGTCAATGAGTATAAATACTTTTATGTATACAATCAAACATCGTTGACTCGAAATTCTTCGTATATTTCCGGGTATTGAGCATGGCTTGCAGCTAGTAGGAGTCTTCCTTATAAATGTCCTTAGTTAATGGCTACTGATATAAATGACATGTTATTGCTATATTTCTTGCAAATATTTTTGGGAAACTTAATATTTTGTATCCTCTTATTATTAAAAAAAACTGTATTCTATCCCTTTTTTCTGATAATAATAAAATAATCTATGGAACTGTATAGTCTGTTACGAGTTATATTAAAATAGAATGTTGATCTGTGATAGCGTCAACACAATGAACCTAGATATGAATACTTATCGATGCGTTAGGTATTTTAAATTTGGTAGGTAGTAGTTGATATCTGCGAAACGATTTTACAATGGTGTGTGAATATATGCGTGTGTTTCAAGTTATTTTCATATTACTACAGCTATCACTCTTTATTATTGTTGCGATAACATCGATTCATAATTGATTTATTACTTAGAATATATTAAATCTAAATTAGTAATATTATTCAAGTAGGTTTGGTTTCCATTTGCAATGTTGTAGAACATAGAAGGATATCTAATTTAATTAATGCGAAGATAGTAATTCACTGCGTATAAATACAGTTAGGAGAAAGACTAAATATATCAACGAATACATAATGACCTAGATGAAAATTGGTGTTCACCCCAGTTCAGCTCTAGTACAGCCAAACTTAGCATCATACATATTAGCGGAAAGTAGTTTTGAGGTATCGAATCTTTCATAAAAGATTATTATAATATTAACTTAAACAAACTGCATACTTATAAATATTTACTTGCTTCTTACGCAATTGCATAAATTAGGGACGACAACGAAATGAAATTCTTTCGCCTTTCTTGGCCAGCAAACACGCCATTGATAGAGTGAAGCTATTCTTTTTCTGTTACGTGAATGAATTCGACTTCGATGTTTGATTAACATTATTTTATTTTATATAAGCGAATTAATTATATTTATACATCAATTGTATCAATTGTTGAACTTTTATTGAACCGAATAATATATGCTTCAGTTTGACAGAGGAAAAACAGGTGATGTTTACTATAGAACAAAAACAATTTCAATTTAATTTAAAATTTATTCGTTAACCGTAACATGTGGGATTTTCAGTATATGTTTTTTACAAATAATCCGCAACGAGTTACAATCGAATGGTAACTGTATTTTTATGCGTTCGTGTATGAATCTTCTGTCTAATTAAGCTTTAGTAAAAATTTATTGATTTTAGCGATTACACAAGTAATTGTTTTACGTTAAGGTTTATTCATGTTGATAGTTACTACTTTGTCACTGCATTATATTTTGGAAAATCACAATGGAGTAATACTTAGGAAACAGAAAATTATTTTCTATGTATGGCATCTCTATAAACTAAGCGATATTGTAAGTGATAAAGCATCCCTTATGAGGGCTTCCGGGTTGTTATCGCGTAATATATACACAAAACAATACAAACAACTAAAATCGAATTAAGGTAATTTCATTCAACTCTGAAGCCCTAATAATAGAGGTTCAAACCGTGGAAATCGGTGATGTTGCTTAATAACAGAGCGTCACCACAAAATACTATTTTCAACATTTCAAAAGCTTATTCTGGCCAATGTACTACAATAGAATTTGTTGATTCGTGGCAGCAGAAACACTCTATGTAGAAGACGTGTTTTGTTATTTAAAAAAAAACACCGACAAGTGAGACCACATGAAACTCAGAGAAAGTTTTATAACCAGAAATCATTTTTTTAGCGATGAATTCTTGGTTGTTAAGTTTTTGTAAATATTTCTGAAACTATATAATTTTTTTTGCCTACCATGTCTGACTATGTTTCTAAATAACGGAGAGGAAGTAGTTTTCTGTGGTCTTAGGACCTCAAGTTGGTAGCACTCTGATGTGATTGGTCGCAGTTTAAATTTCGACTTATCATACCAGAGTGTCAATCCATAGCTAACTATTTGCTTCAGATGAATGAAGCCTCTGACATGACTGGCCTTGACGGGTTGGAGAGTTCGCGAGATGGCAAAGACACAAACGATGGGACTCCCACAATAGTCACTAACAGCACTGCAAAAAGTAGTGATGACCCACAAATTTAGCTTGAAAACACCTCAAAAGAGTTTACACCTCTAATGTGCTTGGCCATTGGAACAAATCTCTTGATAATGTACCTTCAAGTCGGACTGGTTGCCTCAAAAAGCTTTTGCTACAGTGTGTTCGTCAACATCAAGCGTTAGAACAACAACAAATGTTTCTAATTCGTTTATGTAGTGAATCAAATGATGAGCCAATAAGTTATTAAGATTCAGATGCTAAATATTTTACAAAAAATGCAAACCGCAAATTCTATAATTAGACTTTTGAGGTTGATAAGTTAGTGTAATATGCAGCCAAAAAAAAGAAAGCTTGCAAAAAAATAATCCAGAAATGTGATTGTGAGGAATTGGATGGTTACAATATCTTCTAGTTACCTTGATTGTGATCTTGTGTTGAAATTTTGTTCAAATAAGTATATTGTGTTAGTTAAAATATCTATAGTTTTTATGAATTTTAATTGTGTCAAAAATCACGTTCGATTTTGTTCAGGGATGCATATTTTCACTGGTAACACCTACACCACAACAAGTTTGACAGAAAAGTAGTTCCAATTGCACATCTGCATGAACCGACGTTAACATAAAAATTCATAAATAACTATACCAAAAATGATATGCGATATGTGTATACGTGAAGTATTTATGTTTAATAAAATTACGTATCATTCAAATTCCAAGTAACCCTAATTCTAAACAGCATCTGCGACAATATTTATGTCTTCATATTTTGGTAATTATCACATGTTAATGTGATCTGGCATTTGGTGTTTTGTGAGCTTGAATATAATAGTGAATTAGATAATTCGGATAGTACAAACACAGTTATTTGTATCATTTACACAATGACTAAGTAAATAGCGTAATTTATGTATAAACTTACGCTTTATAGGTGTTTGTGTTTAACGACGAAACTGGCTCGATGTATTTTTTGCGCGATAAAATTTTAGATGCTTAATTGCGAAGTCGTTTTAGTCTTCCTATTTAAGATTGAATAATTATTTACACTTATTATAGGGATTCTTGAGTTTGTATACATTTAAGGAGGTTTTATAAATATAGGCTTGGCTTTCGAGAGCTCTAAAAAATGTTTGTATTTCATAATCTTTAATAGGCTAGAGAAATAAATTTGGTATTTAAAAATATGAATTGAAATGATATGTATCAATAATTTTTGCAAGCAATTTAAATTTACAATCATAACGATTAAAACACAATAATGCTGAATATGATACTTGCAACTTGCAACATTTCAAGTAGCCCACATCACGCAGTGTTTCTTTGATACAGAAGGAAAGTGACTTGCGTGATAATTTAAAAGAAATTCTTATAAATGTGCATCAATGAAGCATGTTTTCTTGTAACTATGCAATTGGAATAGAGTTTAAAGAATTTTGCCCATAAAGCGCAATTTGAATAGTTATGACACTGTCCGAAAAAAAATCGTTACAATATGCAAATATAGGAATATTCGCATGTGTGTGCATCTGCTCAGAATTTATCAACACCGAGATCTAAATAATGAGCCTTACACAATACAGGTTTTCGTTCTTTCGACTCGTTGATATCACCTGCACCTAATTTTATGGAGTATATTTTCTCGATGTGACTTATTCATTTCTAAATTAATAGAATATTGAACGGAAACAGTTAATAATAATCACTTGTTTTCAATGAATAGACCAGGTCATGCGAACTCTCGGGAGTGGGGTAGACTTATATTTCTGGCTCTCTTACAGTTATGGGATATAACTAAACGCAAACTAAAGTGTTTTGCTGTACTAAAATTACAACCATTTGTATATTTAAATTAGCCAATGAAAGTTGGACTAATTTCTATTCAAAAAACGTTGCTATGGTAATATAATGTTAACATCACTGTTTACATATTTATTATTTATCAACCATCAAGTTTGCGAAATTGTGATTTAATTTGTGTGTTATTATTGATCACTGTTTTCACTTACTTCATATAAAAGCATCTTATGAGCATTAGTCTTTTAAAAAAATGGTACTGTCAAGGAATATTTATAGGCTGGATAAAATAAAATCGTAATCAAAAATATTCATTTAAATGTTATGATTTGTATGTGGTTCCTTGTAACCATATACAACATATACTACATACCACGATTAATACGTAGTACCTATTATTATATAAGTACTGTCTTTAGATTTTCATTTTATTCTAAACTATTTAATACTATTTTTGTTGTCCGTATTTCAATTATGTAGTGACTAAGGTTAAGCGTTTCAGTAACTGCGTGTTCAAAATATATAGTTTTATGAAATCATCTGTTTCGTTACTTTATTCGTTATTTTAATTCGTTATTTTAATTTTTACTGATTTGAGGTAATTTCTGTGTTTATTTTTATGTAACATTTAATACGGTATTAACGAATCGTAGAAAGTTTTTGAAATTACATATTTGATAGAGTACTATTTAAATAAAATTAAAGACAAGGGTTATTTAAAAAACGTGCGTCAAATTAGTTCAACCTCATGACTGCAGAAGGCTCTAGAATAGTCTACAATGTGTATCTAACTATTACAGCGTGGTCTTTGTTTAATTATACAATAAATAATATAATATAATATTACGATTATAAGTAAATAAAATAATATCAAAATACAACGAAGCGTTTTTATATTCGCGGAATGAGCGGGTTGTAGAGGGGTGATTAGGCGCATTGGGGGCGTGGCCTGTGCAGCGACTCATTATTAGTATAAATACGAAGTTTCATTGTTATTAGACAGTTAGTGGCGGGCCTTTGAGACCGGGTTGAAGTCGTCAACCTTTGGGAGTGCTGGTGAGATCCTTGACACTGCCACGCTCGAGAGATGCAGCATCCGACCTGACGAAGGGTATTTCTGATGGAGTTAAAAACTCAACATCCTTCACGAGAGCCTCACGAGATAGATGGTTTCCACAATCACTCCGGTTGCTATTGTGGGATAGGAGAAGGGCCAAGAGACGTGCCCACAGGACGTGCGATCCGGCGGATACTGCAATCTCCAACGCCTTATCCAGAAAATTAAAACACGAACTCAAGGAATATAGAGAAAATAAGTGGTGGGATAAAGTGTCCTCACTTGCCCAACAGGACGGATCCCTTTGGAAGATGGCAAGGGCACTCAAAAGAAACAAAAACAGACCGGAGGGCATTAAGCCTTTACAGGGCCCTAATGGGGTATCTTATGCCTCATCTGACAAGGCGGAAATTCTCGCTGAACATCTGCAGTCGGTTCACGAAATCTCGTTTAGTGATGACTCCGACGAGGAATTTGAGACCCAAGTGGAGAGCTCCCTTCTGTCTCTCCCCGACATGGTTGGCGAAGTGCTTGCACCTACGAACGACGAGGAGGTGGCACAGGTTATTAGTCGTCTCAAACCTGGCAAGGCTCCGGGATATGACTCCATCTCAAACGTTGCCCTAAAGAAGTTACCCCCAAATATTGTCTCAGATCTGGTTCAGGTCATAAACGCCATACTCCGACTTGGCTACTTTCCAAGCATCTGGAAGCACGCAATAGTGGTTTCGATCCTCAAACCGGGAAAGGACCAGTTGTTCCCGCAAAATTACCGTCCTATTTCTTTAATATCTTGTCTATCTAAAGTGGCAGAATCCATCATACTGTCCAGACTTAAGGAGGAAATGTTCATCAACGAGCTGTTACAAGATGAACAATTTGGTTTTCGCGAGGGTCATTCTACTGAGTACCAACTCTTCCGTTTAACGGAAGCAATCAGAAATTCGCTGGAAAGAAAGGAAACGTTGGGGGCAGTTTTCCTCGACATAGCCAGAGCCTTCGATACCGTGTGGCATAGGGGGTTGGTGTTTAAAATGATAGGTAAGGGCATTAACCCAAGTCTAATTAGGGTCGTGGAGTCCTATCTTTCGGGCAGAACCTTTTCGGCCAGATGCGACAACGAGCTCTCTTCCAAAAGGCCAATAGCCGCAGGAGTACCGCAGGGGTCTCTTTTGGGACCCAGTCTCTTCCTTATATACCTGGCAGACTTGCCCAAGACCGACGCAGTGGACCTCGCGATTTACGCTGACGATACGGCAATATATACATCTTGCAGAGACGAAGATCTTCTCCGCCGCAAGCTTCAAAATTCATTGGACGAAATTCTGTCCTGGGCTTCAAAGTGGAGGCTGAAAATCAACGAATCCAAATGCGTTGCTATACGTTTTACCAAAAGACTTCGTCCACCACCCGACAACATTTATGTTGACCAATTCAGACTCCCTTGGAGCCCTTCCGTCCTGTACTTGGGTATGAGGCTGGACTCCCGGCTGACACTGCGTCTCCATGTCGAAAGGTCGATAGAAAAATTCAATGTGGCTAGGAATTACATCTATCCTCTCCTGTGTGCAAAGAGCTCTCTCTCGCTAAGGATAAAGCTGTTAATTTACTATTCTTTCTTGCGTCCTATTATTACGTACGGTGCATTGACGGGCTCAAGTATGGCGAAAACGCACTTCAGCAGACTGGAAACCCTGCAAAATAAAATTCTGCGTCTAATCACCGGGGCTCCCTGGTTCGTTAGAACTCAGCAATTGCGTGATGATCTTGGAGTACCATCACTTAAGCGCCATACAACCATCTTAGCTACGAAGACGCTCCAGGCTATCGAGCGATCAGGGAACCCCATTATCAGCAGGTTAGCCAATTTGGACCCGGATAGGCCTCCGCCCAGAGTGAATGTTCGACGCGCCTTGGCGATTGATGACGACGAAAACCACATAGCGGCACAATAATATCCCTTTAATTCCGTTCCAATAGGACAGCGAGAGGCCGTAATAACAACATTTCTAGCCCAATAAGGGCTTCTTCTGAGACAAAAAGGCTTAGGAACTGTGTTCGGCCTTGGGAAAGAGAGTGAAAGACCATAGTTAGACAGTTAGTCTTTGAGCTATCGTCAACCAAGTAACAACGGCGCATAGAGTGTTCGCGTGCATTTTTGGACCTCTGTAATGAAGACAAGGATGGTGTATTGAGTCGAATTGTTACTGGAGACGAAATTTGGGTTCATCTTTATGAACCTGAATCCAAACAAGACTCCATGCAGTGGCATAAAAAGGGCACAGCACGTCCTAAGAAATTTAAAGTGTCACAATCAACTGGGAAACTCATGGCAACGGTATTTTGGGACTCGAAAGGAATATTGTTGATTGATTATAAAGATAAAGGTGTTTCTATAACCGGAGAATATTACGCTTCAATATTAGAGCGACTAAAAGAAGCCATTAAAGAGAAAAGACGGGGAAAATTGACGAAAGGTGTGCTGCTTTTGCACGACAACGCGCCCGTCCACAAGAGCCGCGTTGCGTTAGCTGCCCTGCATAAGGTGGGCTTCGAAATTGTGAATCACCCACCCTACAGCCCAAACCTGGCCCCGAGTGATTATTACCTGTTTCCGAAAATGAAAAAAGAGCTGCGGAGTAAAAAATTTACTACCGATGATGAAGTCAAGGAGGCAGTTTCGACGTATTTTGCAGATAAAGAGAAATCATTTTTTTATGAGGGTATAAATAAATTAATTGAAAGATGTGAAAAATGTATCCGTCTTGCAGGTGAATATATTGAAAAAGAAAAATAATTTGGTTTTTTTATTTCCACCCCTTATCCCCCATTCCGCGAATATAAAAACGCTCCCTCGTATCAGCTATATTACAAAAAAATGTATGCAGAATGTAATGAAAACTGACAGATTTTATAACAAAAACGTGCTATCAAAGTTTAATTCCTTGATCAATTGCCCGCATTTTTTTAAGAAACGGACTGCAATCAGTCCCTATTATATGAATTGATGACTAAACTTGCCAGAACTACCACCAGATTATAACAATTTTTTCTGTTTAACGCTTTAACAGATATTAGACTAACCAATGTATACAAAAAGGTCAGAAGAACACATACGATTACGAATAAATTGAAAAGAAAGAGAATTAGAAGATGAATTTGTGTGCCAAATCTCGCAGATTTGTGATAAATCGTTAGACCTTCAGATTGATTGTCAGTTAGGACAAACCTGACACAATCTGGAAGTAGGGGTACTCATGATTAACTTTGAATTTCTAAATGGTCAACTGGCCAACAGCTTGTAAGCTCAAATTGAAAAGACGTTTACATAGTCGTCCTGTTGATGGCTTATCATTAACTATAGAGCAAGAGCAACATCTAAAACAACGAAGTGTTTCTTGACGTATATACATATAACTTGTATTTTCCTACACCCGTCAATGCAAGCAAATATTTTATTTTAAAAATATAAGCGTCTCATCAGGGATTCGAACCCTGAACCTTCCGCTTATCGGGCGGATGTGCAGCCAGTTGCGTCAACAGAGATATAGTTCGAACACCTATAATACCATCACAAATATACAGGGTGATTGGTGAGAATCGCCTATTAACGGAATGGCCGCAACGGAATCTTAAAACAAAATTTTGCAGTTGGATATAATTGAATATGAACTATCAAAAATTGATGAAAATATGAAAAATGAAAATATTTTTGAATAAATATCACTTCCGATTAACCGGAGTTAGTAAAGGCTTCGTATAAGCAATCATTTAAACAACGAAGTGTTTCTGGACATATATGTACAGTCTGTTCCACAATTAATGTCCCCCCCGCAATTAAAAAATCCAATAAAAATAATCTTCCCTATAACTCGACACAATTTTTGATTGATGAATATCAATATTGTAATTGCGCTCTAACATAAATGTCAGACAAACCTAGTGCATTCGTTTCGCAACAGAAGTTATAATGTATCTTCCATCACATCAAGCAACATTAATTTTGGAAGAGACTGTACATATAAATTATGGGTGTTCACCAGACCATTACTTTTCAAGCTTACCTCATCAACCTATAAAATTCGGAGCTGGAATACACAGTTCATGCTTACCAACTAATTTCAGAATTTAAGACAATTCTGAACATCATTTGTTCTTAGTTCTTGATGGAGATGAATATGGTATGCGAGATGGTCGTTCTGTTTAAGAATTCTGTACACTATATTACGGTGCAACCCAGAATCATAGTCAATCCTACTTGTGGAGTCATGCCGATACATTATCAGCGTAGCGAGGACATCGACACCTCTCTCATCCTTCGCAAGTCGTTTGATAAGATCATCGTTATTGTGTTTTGGCCATATCATGCCGTATGTACCGACATGTATCGCAATACTCTGGAAAATATTGTAAGAATTTAGCTACTGGTTTTCTGCAATTCCTATAAAATTTGCTTATTCAGTTGTAAATGGCATTTTCCAAACATCAAAACTGCGGGGTAAAGATTATGTACTATGTACTACTTATGTATTTACTGTTGTACTGAATAATTAGGGACAGTCGTAATTGACATAATTGCTAGATTTCTGCTAGAAATCAGACACTGTTTCCAATTATCATGTACTAGGTACAATACGATATAAAACTATGCATTTCTCATGGCAATGGAAATACCACCAATCGAATCTTTACATAGATTTTGGATATTAACATTTATTTACTAATAATAAACATCATATAGTCCTTGATCAAAACAATGCTCTTATATATAAAAATGCGAAACTTTTGTTAAGAAAAATAAATAAATCTGATTATTAAACCTTGAAGCCCTTTTAAAAGTATCCTTTGTAACTTTATATTACATTAAATTAAACTAAAAAATATATCTAATAAAATGCAAACCATATACTTTGCTTGAAAATTTAAAATTCTTTAATTTTGCTCGACTATAGTTAATTAATCTTTTTTATTTTTTGTTACAGAATGCCTTTCTCAAATCTAAGATTTTGTAGTATCTTAATATTTATGATAGTATTATGTGGCAGCGTCCAAAGCAGAAGGTCGAGGAAATCCGAACTTCGCCCAAATGACAGGAACTCTATACGAAGTGATGAACAAAGTAGGTTCGCTAGGGGATTTTCCGACATGGAGCTGATGACGGCGCAAGGATTTGGGAAGCGGTCGAAAAATATGCAAATTATAAACAGGTTAGTATGATAAAGATAAAACAAAAATTTATACAAATTAAGAGGTAACAGTACACCTTTCCGAATATCGACATTTCACTAAGAGTTATTATTAGATGCCATAAATTGATGACGGGCCAAGGTTTTGGAAAACGCTCGAGAAATACACAGATTACGAACAGGTTAGTGTCGCAAAAGATAAACATTGTTTTTCTTTCCAATATCGACACTTTACGAGTAGTTATTACCTAGATCCCAAGACCTGACGTTGCCACAAGTTCTCGAACTATGCTGTAGAAGTCCACAAACTAGGAGCACGGTGAGGTTAGTGTCATAGAAAGATAAACAAACATACACCTTTTCCCATATCTATAGTTCACTAATACTTATTAATTAGATCCCATAAGTTGATGTCAGCGAACGGTTTCGGAAAGCGCTCTAAAAATATGCAAATTATGGACAGGTCAGTATAATAAATAAGAAGCATTACTAAACATTGAATTGCAACACTGTACTTTCCGCACTGTCGACTCTTTATAACTATAGCTCTTACTGTATATGTTAATTGTGCATTTATGTATGCAAGCATTAATATGATTTCCCTACCTTGTGAATCATTATCTGTGTGTCTTAACTTGTACTCGCATAAACAAATTAATTTCATCAAAGTCACTAATGTGATTAAACTGATATTATCTATAAATACGATATTGTCTGCGATATTGGCCGTAAATAATTATATCGTCGGAAGCGCTAAACTCCCATTTATATTTTTGCAAGCTATATTTATCAAATTTAAGTATCTATTTTCTATAATGTATAATAGTTGATTCTTTTTCATAAATTTTAATCCAATATTTAAGGGGACGTTTCCGCGCCTAAATTTTCATCATATCGTTCAAACTGTATTTTATGTCGCAACTGAAACATAGATGGCTCGGAGAGTACTATATTTCTATACACATCACAAATTTCCGTTTCAATTTAATGACCTTGATTTAATTCCGTACTATAAGTTTATTTGCTTTGTATTTGGATTTACCTGAATAATCAGACTCTCGATTTATCTTTGTCAGTTGTATTGGATTAGGAAAGGGTAGAGCGAGCAATGAATACATTGGGGTAAAAATTACATATTCGTTTTCTCGAAAGTTTCCTTACTCCACAACTACATCTGATGAAGTTGTGCATCAGTATCAATTGGTATCAATCCGTATTGTACCTAATTGTGTTTCTACTGTTCGCTAGTTGTTTTTTCTAGTCCTGCAAGAATTCGCAAGAGATTTATTTGTTAGCATTTTTACTATCTTTGTTATTAGTGTAAATAAATATACCGTATATACAGTAGTAATTCCAGGTTTGTGTATATAGCGGTGTTATATACTTATATAAATATTTTATGCTGCGATAGCTTATCAATTTACTAAAGGTTTTGCTAGCATAAGAATTAGGTACATGCATAGAGTAGTGTAGAGTAATTTTTTCAGGATTTGCAGAATGGATAGAAGAGCAAGAAATACATCATTTCGCCAATGTATTCTTTATAAAAACCCTAGACTTTTGAAAATGCAGGAACGACGGGCAAAAAGTAAAATATGATATTCAGTCCTATATATAAATTTTTTGAAATTTCGGTCTAATATATTTAACTTTTTTTAGATCTTATAGCTAATAATGGATTACTTAATTCAAATTAAAACAGTACCTACCTGTACCAGTTTACATATCAATAAAACGTTTGTAGAACAAACAATTCAATTTATTATTATATCAATAATGAAATAGTTCCTAAATTGGAAACATTTTATCAGACTTTTATATTTCCAGAAATAATTAATAAAAAAGCAAGTTGTGTTATTTCTTACCCATAACTAGCCTTTTATGTAAAAATTAAGGTATTTTTATTTAACTTCTTAGGTTTTTAAGTATCCTTATTAACTTATTACTTTCTGTGGTAATCTGTTGCATACTGGTGAAACATATTAAAAATATAATTTAATAACAAAAATACTTTTTTTTTCCTCTAATTTGTTAAACTGTTTAAATTGCAAGTATAGTATAAAACGATAATTTGGTAAAAATAATTTCAATTTGACATAAAACAAAATTTTTTCAAAAAAAATACGTAAATAGGCCTTAGATTAATAGTAAACCTCAATATTTAGAAATTTAAAATATTTAGAAAATAATTAATAATTTCTCATAAGGTTTTAAATTTTGTTATGGCAATTGAAAATTTTATTAGCTTTGTTCGATTTGGTCTCCTGCTTTATATAGTAAAAGGCACTATCATGCGCCATAAAAATACCCTATTCCATTTGCATTGTCGTAAGAGCGAGTTTCGAATATCACTGCATGCGTCGTGTTGTAAACGTCTAAAAGGAACAAACCTATTGACATTTAATGAGCGTCATCTGTTGCACAATCGCTGAACTTCATGCATGTACATTGGCCTGCGGCATCAAATTATTGAGCTTTTACTAAAAAAATACCATACATTTTTTAATTACACTATATTTCTAGCTACTGTGTCTTTTTTATGGAACTACATATATATATCTAGGTTATGATTAAGAGATATCGTTAAAAAAGCCTTACTTCGTCAAGTAATTTTTACTAATTTTTTTATTACAGGTCTTCCAATTTTCTTTTGTTAATCAGCAACTGCCTAATGCAGTTATAGTTTTATAGAAATTATAATAATTTCGATATTCTTGCACGTTTAGAAATCTACGGTACTCTAAGAATGAGGTAAAATTTAAACTTCCCGCACAACTGTGTCCAACCTTATTACAATATTCCATCACGCCCTCCTCCCCCTCCCCTACAGTACTAAATAGACGAATCCTATGTAATTCTACAGTTAATTTTAGTTTCCTACTTCTTACAGGTATCAATTACAAAAACCTCATTTGGATATTTATTGCATCTAACAGTATTATATTAAATGATATCGACGGCTTCCACGGTCCCGGTCACTATTATGAGGGCTTCCGCCTTTTGACATGTGATGATTGTGTATACAGTTTATTAGAAGGAATCACCGTCAGATTACACAGAGCAACAGTAAAGACGCTTTTTTTTGTATCAGAAATTATGACATATTACTATGTGCAATTGAATTATTTCATTTCGAGAAAGTACAATTTGAAGTAACAGTGATGTTTTGGGGGGAAGTTATACTTTATGGTCTGATCGGCTAAATATTTTGAAATGCGTTGTGACCACCCAGTCCTTTACAGTCTCTATCTTTTTCATTTTGATATTACCAGCAATTATCAGCATATTATTTCTCCCTCATTTGTACTCTAGCAATTATTATGATATTGCCGAGATAATTACATATTTGAAATATTAAAAATAGAAAAAAAGCTAGTACAAAAAAAATTCTTCAAAAAAAAGTTCAGCTTAGATGCAAATCTTTTTTTTATAGTTTTTTTTCTACTTTTTCTGAATGAGAAACATGTTGCTAACTCGGTAGTAAGGTGACACTTGCTGATGTAATTTCTTTTTATCACTTATTTTTGTAATTTTAAATTTGCATTGTAATTTGAAAAGGACTTACCATTACCGTAGATGGAGAGAATTTCGCGCCACTCCTCATTAGCCAGTTGGGCACACAACCTTAATTTTTGATGTAAAAGACATCAAGAAATCTATGCATGTCTGCATCTTGCCTATGAGTGTATTGCAATACGAACACTGAGTAATGAATTCAACTGCTCTTTTGATGAGTACCTACATGGCGAATATGTATGAATAAGTAGTTTAGCTGAGTTTTGCCATCTAATTTTTAAATTTCTCAATTTTCGATCTTACAATATTGGTTTTATTAACGGGTCGATGGCCGCAGTGGTTAGGCGGCTGACTATCGTTGTGAGAGGACGATAGGCGCCGGGGTTCAATTCTCTGGAGGGACGGTGACATTTTTTCAGAGAGTTTAATCCCGGATCCACTTGCCATTCCCTGTTGGGAGCAAAGTGATTAACAGCGCGGCATCATAAAAGGCGATATGATGCTGTCACAAAGCCAATTGAACACAACACACACACACAAACTACACCGCGAGAGTTGCAGTGATAGCCAGACAAGTGATACAGCTTACGGAGTCACTGCAACTAAGCACCCACCACAAAAAAAATTAATTTAGTAAATTTATCTGAGAAATTAACCTGCAAATACATTGCTTTTAATTACAGTAATTTATAGTAAGAAAGTACCTACACAAAATTATGAAGAAATTGTCTAGATTACTCAGTACACAGAAGGATACTTCCTCATAAATATTTGCCGTATTTCAGTTGTCGAAGCAATTGTAATCTGAATAATCATAAACAAGTCCTATCATTAGCCATTGCTATGGAACGTGCCGCTGTACGATTTTAATGTTCCTTTAAGCAGTGCTTTATCGATCACTGGTTTAAAACTTTCAGCACTACTTTCCAATAAATGTTGCTTCATTAGAATTTGCTGAAATTCGATCTTTAATGTGTTTTTCTTTGTAGGTTGCTGATGGAATGGATGGCGATGGGAAACAACGCAAGAAACCTGGGAACGTCTACGGAATGGTCAAGGAATCAGGATTTGGACTACTCTTACTGAAATATCTTTGTTGTAAATTAAGGGAAATTTGATGAAGTCATTTTAAAATAACTACTCTTTTCACATATTATGTATATTAAATATATGAATTTTATGATATTTGTATACGGTTACTGTCGCATATAAGTTCGGTTATGCATACTGTATAATATATAAATGTTATTTAAGTGTGTAGCGTCACAGAAAAGTCAATAAAAGTGGTTATAAAATATAGTGTATGTAGTTTTTCATTTCAGTAATTCATTAACGTCAATTATTATGTGAAACAACAAGAAATTTGCCAACAATACCGCATACTATAACCCAAACATTTTGTAAAATTTATACATCACTTAGGTATACTGCTTATTATTTATACAGGAAATTATTTATACAGCTTATTATTAATACAGCTTATTATTTATAGTGGTTACTATTTATACATGTTACTATTTATACAGCTTATTATTTATACTGGTATTACTCATATTGCTTATTATTTATACAGGTTATTATTTATACAAGATATTATTTATACAGGGTATTACTTGTACTGGCTATTATTTATACAGCTTATTATTTATACAGGTTATTACTTATACTGCTTATTATTTATACGGGTTATTATTTATACAGGTTTTATTATTTATACAGGTTATCATTATACTGCTTATTACTTATACAGCTTTTTATTTATGCAGGTTATTACTTAAACTGCTTATTATTTATACCTACAGGTTATTATTATTCATGGTTCTATACAGGGTTTCCACGGCCTACTGGGAAATTTAAGGGTCGCATATTATAACTAAACAATTCGTGCAGTATCTCATATGTTAAAAGCCTTATTATTAGGAATACACGTGCAATAGATTTAAAAATAATAATTTTCTGGCTTTATTAAAATGACTTTCTTTGTACTATGATTGTTGAAATGTTCATTGTTAACCTAGTGATAATATTCACCGAAAACCAATTTTATGTATTGTCCCTATGTCCCACTCGGCAGTGGAAACCCTGTATATGACTTTTAGAAGTACTTTTTCTATATTTTGGACGTAAAACTTATAGGTCAGTTATAAGATAAAATAAAAAATACCTTACTAAAAGTGCTTTCATACATTGACACGTTTCAACTTAATTACACACTATTGCAGATGTCAATGATAAGAAAAATATTTAATTTATAATGTAATTAGTGTAAATAGTAGATAAAAGTAGTTTTGAAATTATAAAAGCCTTCTGGAGCTTTCGCCGTCTTCTTACTGATAACATAATAACCCTCATATCAGCACGAAATTTAAAACAAAATTACTTAAAAACTACTATGGGCGAATCAAGGTGAGCTAGTTCCGCACAATAAGAATGATGTAGTAATGTTAATTACATATTAACCATATACTGTGCCGCGTAATGGCCAATTGCGTGTAATAGCAAATAGTACCTATATTGTTTTAGTAATAATGTACTTAATTTTTAAAAGGTTTTTCATATGAAAATGATTGATCATTTCAATTAAATACTTCTTCTTAGTATTACTAAAAGCAACATACATACATATAGAGAAAGGTTTTTATAATACCGTACATAGACCCTATGTTCGATTTTATTTGTCCCATGTCAACGCATGGGCAGTAATGCAACCAACATTAGTCCTATTGCAAACATGCGTTTTTACGTTGTTGAATATTTGACTAACAGAGGGCGCATACATATACATATAACCTCGTTGATACTACTTCTGTCGGGATATTTTGTAGCAAACTGATATTGTATATTTTTATTACTGCTTGCGTCTTGATACCAATTTATAATTTCAATTTTTTTGTCTTTAGAATACATTTTATGGATTATTTTAGCTTGTCATAACTTTGACAGTTATCGATAAGATGTTTGTGTAGAAACCAATAATATATAGGAGTAATGTTGGTTGCATAACTGCCCATGCGTTGGCATGGGACAAATAAAATCGAACATAGGGCTATGTATGGTGTTATAAAAACCCCACTGTATATATTGAAAAAAACGGAGTAAAGATGTATGTCATGAGTATTTGTCGAATTTGTGAGTGTTTATGATTGGATAATCTTATTTTCTTAATTCGCTTCCATTATTATTTCAGGTCATTATTTATACTGGTTATTATTCATATTGGTCATTTTTCACACTAATCATTATTCATACTGGTTCATACTTATACTGGTCATTATTCATTCTGGTTATTATTTGTACTGGTTATTATATATACTGGTCATTGGTTTTCTCAGTTAGACGAAGACTGTAAACGGGAATGGCGGAAAATTTTCGTCGTATACGACAATGAGGTCTTTGAGAATTCGACGCAAGATATTTTTAAAATTACAGAAGGAGCTGATAAAAGAAAATTACAGTAAAGGTAGGTTTTCGAAAGGGCGAGCGAGCGAGCGACGAGCTCATTCAACCAATCAGAGACGGTATTACTTTTGGCGCGCCGAAATCGCACGCGACTGATTTGAATTGCCTGGGAAGCGATTCAGGCGAAATTTCGCACGCGACTACCAATGAGAATGCCACACTTTATTCAAATTTTAAAGTGGGGATAGTAGTAAAGTTATGAGTTGTTTAGTTTGTATTAGATCTATGTTTATTTGCTTTAATTATTTCATACATTTTACGAAATTGTAGATCACACTAGATGTATTATATAAAAGAACAACTAAGTACGCAAGTTTTTTTGGTTGAAATTTATAAAATATAAAATTCTAGAGGTAAATACTAATATAAATACGCTAACTAACGTGAAAATAACACCGGAAAAATAAAAATGGTTGATAATCGTATCCCCTTCACCTATCTGATCAAAAATCTCTACCTCCTAAGGTGGTGCCTGATCGGCAAGGGGGGACCAAGAGCAACAAATATCAGTTTGTATCAAAATAATCCCACTAAAAGGAATGATCTAACATGACGTCACAACTGAAATGATGTGATACAAACGGATATTTACGGTAAATGGAAGACAACTAATAACTCAACAAAATCTTCACTTTGAGACATTTTTCTATTATAATATTCTGTGACCAACTAGAGATGCTAACACGTCTAGGAATAAAATAAAAATATTTTAACCACAATCACCGGGTTTTTCAATTTTACCTGAATTTTACAACCATATACATTTGCATTTTTCTCTACGATAAGAACCGTACGAATATATATTTGCAATTAGGTTAGAAGGAGTTAGGAGGTTATTGAAATGTCACGAAATGTAAACAGTACCTACAAACGCCCAACTTACTTCTTCACAGACATTGAAAAACGTAATGACTAATTGTGTGGGTGGAGTCTTATCGCGTCTTCGAAAACACATCCACGCGAACGAAAATTTGTCGTTCGCTCGCTCGCGCTTTCGAAAACCTACCTTAACTGTCACACTGTTGTTGAGTACAAATTCGTACTAAAAAAGTGAAGTCTAGCTTCCATGGAAACTAATGTTTAGACTTGTTTCTGCTACTTTTTTTAAATAACCATGTAACTCGCAAACAGCGAAATTATTTTTGTAATCAAAAAAAATTAGGATTAGAATAAAAAAAAAATTATCGTTGTATGCGAAGAAAATTGTTCACTATTACCCGGTCGCTCAGCCTTAATTTTGAAGGCATTCGTCCTAAATATACTCCATATATAGAAAATAACTAATTTAAAAACGCCAGAGCTATAGACAACCTACAATACGGTATAATGAAATACGTAGGTCACGTTAGATGACGTTAGTGTCGCAGAAACTGATTCCCTATTCGGATAAAATAACTTTGACGTTTAAAATGTCAACATAACCACAAATCATTTTTGAAGTTACATTTTTTTCTCACTATGAAAGGAGACATAAGTTTAAGTAATTTCTTCATCTTTAATTCAAGTTACGGATGTAATGAAGGCGAAGTAAGATTATGTTTAAAATTTAAAATTGCTTACAATTTACTCCGGATTAATATAGGAATACAAGAAAATCTTATACTACTTTCCCGAAAAAGATGATTTGGACGTACAAATTAAGAATATAGGATTAGTTGAGGCCATTATTCAATTCACTGGGTATGTTTTAGCTATCTTCATGAAACATTCTAATTTCCGTCTTATAGTACTTTTAAACCATCATGTCCTGTCAATTCCTTACATACACAAAAAAAACGGCAACTATATTTTCAACCAGAAGAAGGTTTTTGGATGGTTATGGTATGTAGAAATTTATGTAACATATTGCAACGTTCATTGGTTATTTGTAGACACTTACAACGCCTTTTATCGATAAAACGAAGGATGGTACATCTACAAGGGAATATATCGAGAATGATATACAGGATAACGTATATCAAGCTGTTTTAAAGCAAACTTATTCCATGTATAAACTATTTAATGGATCTTTTAATAATACACTACAGAAAAGTGACATTCCAACATTAAAATCTAAATTAGAAAAATTCTATGTTACGGTAAGTTCTTTTGAATTTTTAATAATTTTCTTGATACTGTGTTATACGCTTATAGTATTTGAAGTCGCTCAAGTTGACTCATTGTGATATATTAAATATATTTAATGGTATTCAATTCTTACCGTTAGATAAGCAAAATTTCCTGAACGTTCAATGTTTTTTGAATGAAATTGAATGCGATAATTCTCTCATAGATTCTACACTATTCATGTTTAACGATCATGTAATTTGGTAAGTTTAGATGCATCTACAAGATATCGATACGCAATATTGAGTATATTTCCGTAAATACAAAATTTGCGTTTTTAGGAGTGGTTTAGAACCAGACGATTTGCAAACGTTATATCAGTATTTAGTTCATATATTTTTACCATCGTATATGGAAACTGAACTTCAAGGAGGTTCCATGCCAAGAAATCCATCGTCACCATTTGCTTTGTATCACGGTCGTTTTATAAATGGCCCACAAAATTTAAAAACAGCGAAAGTTGTAGGTAAATTTCCCAAAATATATCTCACAAAGAAGAAGAAACCAGCACTATATAATATGTTGATATATAGAACTCTAAGTGCATCAGTATGTTTGTTTATCGAAGGTAAAGAAAAAAGTATGTTTGGTTGATACAATTTTTTTTATCATTACGTTATATATTATTTTGTAGATGAAAAGGATATAACACTACCGTTTTTGAGAGAATTAGACGAAAGTATGGGTACTAAATTAACGCCGATAGTGTCAGCTATATCTGAATACTGTTCACAACAAATATCGTCAGTTAATAACCTTTCGGAATATGCTCCACGATTCATATATTTCAATAAAATGAATCTGGCATATAAAAGTACTACACATCTAGATAACAAACAAACAGGAAATTTGGCATGCCCAAGAGATTCAATAAAAATTATATCTGATATGAATAGCAAGAAACCTACTTTGGATTATGCGGGGGATATCATTGTCAAAACTATGAACGATTATTGGGTTGTCGGCAGGTTATCTAATTTAAGAGAATTTTATATTACTATACAGCAGAAGAATGCAAACTTGATTGATATTAGCGGTAAGTAAAAATAACAATTTGAAAAATATTCATTAGCTGTATTCTTCTGTACCCGCTGAACTCACTTAGGCCTCTGGCTTCTTAAATATCCTTATACAGGGTGTTATAAAAAGTAGGTCAATCTGTTAGTCATATATTCTTTGGGCTAAAATAATGGGATTTTTTATTTCAATACTCTTTCTTCACTATACAAGGTGTCAAATGTAATTTTTTAAAGTATATGTATTAATATCTCCGGTGTGTTTTCAGATACCGTTACCAAATTTGGTGCAGATTTTCCTCTTATCTAATCACACCTTTAGTATGATTTCTAACCAAAATATAACTCAAGCAACTAATAGAAAAATAGGAGATTTGGTACCCCTTTTTTCTGACGCACTAACTTTTTTTGTCTTATCAAATTTTGATTTTTTGATTTGATGCTTCCTTGACTTGCTTGAAATATTTTTACTTATTTGACTATGAGTTGTGATTTTTTCAACATTTTAATCATTAGATACTATAAAAAATGGTATTAAACGTTTCATGTGTCTATCACCTTCCGGAATATATTTTTTTGCTCTTTTTATAATTGAAAACCGAATATTTTGGAAAACTTCAAAGCCCACTACGATTATTCTATAAGTTCAGTAGATTTTCTATTTTTTGTACTTTTACTTTGTTCCCTGTTTATTTTTTTTGTATTATATATATATTTATACTAGTTTGACATGGTCAAAACCTCTAAGCCCTCATAATAATGCTCTTCATTATTTCTTCACAATTGCAATACTTTTTGACAAAATTTAGTTTCGTTTTCGGTATTCGACTGGCGTGACACAAGTTGCAGACTTTGATGGTATCCTATACTTTAACAGAACATTCTGAATATGGTAATTTAAATCGAATTTACTGCTAGTTGAACTTTGAATTTGTTTAAAAATTTCTTGTTCCCTCCGAACGTACGTATATGGAATGCGAATTGGTTGACTGTAATGGTGGGGGGATAGGTAGTTCACAGGTATATGTTAATACATTTAGTAGAAAATTACTTGTAAAAACGAGATTTGTTATAATATATAGATATATTGTATTGACACGTTTAATCGAATAACAGAGAAGCCAAATATGCACTATTTCTAATATCTTCTAAGGTGTTACATGATATAAATAATTTCCAATCTTCCGTGATTCCAATATAAAGTTGGCGATCTATTGGAATATTAATGGTGCTTTTGAGTAAAATTTTTACAGGTATTATTAACTATATGGCCAATTATGTATTAGAAGGTGACTATTGAGCACACCGGAAAGTTATTCAAAAATGTTGGCATTGATACAGATTGATTTGTACTTTGGTGTAGATTTTTTTTTCGAATCTAGACCCAACTATACATATAGGTACTACAAGTATTCAAATAAAAACACAAAATATAGCTCGGTTTATAAACGTGAAACTAATACACAATATAATATACTGAAAAATTATTTTTTGTAACTGGCAATATAATTACGTAATATCGTTGATTGATAATAGAACAAGATTTGCAACCTTACGGGACTGAAATGGTCACAAAAATCCGTCTACCAGTGGGATGGCGCTACGGACAACAAACCGTCCTGAAACGTTCCGCTTATTTATGAGAACCTATATCAGTCGTGTTTTAGCGTTCGTCTGGTTAATATGAAGCCGCGCTATCACTACAAGTGTTCTTATGTCGCATGTAATAACGTTTCCACTAAAAACTGTGGAATATCGTTTTTTAAATTCCCGATACGTGATGATAAAATACTTTCAGAGTGGCTAAAAAGCTGCGGTAACATTAAACTTATTGATAAAGACGTTAACAAATTAAGATACAAAAGAATATGTGAAAAACATTTTCACCAACATGATGCCATAATTTCTATCAGAAAAAAATTTAAGAAAGCATATACTCTCAAAAAAATGCAATAGATCAGGTGAGAAATATTGTCGATATAAATTTACAGCACACATATAGGGAGCCTCACTACACTAAGATTTAATATAATTTTCCTAATAACTATTAAAAGATATATGTACTTATATTTTAGTTACTATATATTTACTTTTTTGAAAATCATTGATTTATCATTTTTATTTTCTCTGTAGGCATTTTAGGCAAATTAATTTTTATACGTAAGATAATTATTATGTGAAATTACTGTTAAATACTGTTATTATATTATAGATGTTGCCTTATAAACTAAGCAACTTTAATTATTAGAAATTTGCAGTATTAATTACATTATGTCAATTCAAAATTAACTTCTGATTAGGCACTTCTTAAAAAATAGAAGAGATTTAGTTGATTCTTAATTCGTGATATATCCGCACAGATACTGATCAGAGATAATACTGATCTTAATTTTCTGTTTTACACTAGATGACATATCATTTCCACGAACTAAAGAAAAACAGATCTTTGAAAGTTGATTTAAAGAAATCTTTTCAAATTATAATGTCATTATTGGTATTAAAAAGTACAGCAGCAAAGACATTTGTTACAATGCAATGATTTCATAAATATAAAACACCATGGACAAAAAACCAAAAACAATTGGCTTTTAGTATATATTACAAATCTTCACCCGCTTACAAATTCTTAAGAAAAAATGTATATTACCGTCTGAAAGGGTTATTTATAATTAGTTACGAATAGAAATTTTAAAACGGGGCTAGATACAAAGCCAATAGAAAATTTAGCTGAGAAGGTGAAAACAATGTCTGAGAAAGAAAAAGAAGTTCTTTTAATGGACGAAATATCGGTCAAGAAAGATTTGAAAATTAATTGGAATATGAAGTCTTAGGTTTGCTTAGGTAATATGGGAAAATGTAATAAAATATCTAATTCCGCTCTTGTGTTGTACCTCCGGGGACTTTATTATAAATGGAATTTTCCATTTTGTTACTTCGTCGGTGCCCGCGTAACGCTAAAGGAAAAATTGAAGCAGATAATTCAAGAAGTTATAGAAAAACTGTTGTCTATTTCTCAGCAAGAGCAATTGTTTGCGACCAAGTATATATAATAACAGAGGAGCGTTTGCAGTTTTTGGGACAAATAAGAAACGCCCATATTTTTTTGTCAACAACTGTAAAATTTTTTCTTTTGACGATGTCCCACATTTACAAAAATCTGTTAGAAATAACTTATGAATCCAAAGATTAATTTTTAATTTGATATTGGACAAGTGTATGAGATAGAAAATTTCTGATATACATTTGAATCCGAATGCTTTCCAAAAGATTTAAGTTACGCTACACAAATTTGTTGTTACGCTACACACATTGTCGGCAGGTTTGCACTGCAGTGAGACTAAAACAAATAACCAGCGAGTCTGCTACAAATACTGCAAAATTTATTGAAATTTGAACAACATATTTAATGAAGTAGCAGACGCTTCCTAGATAGCAACAAAAAAAAATCATCCGCTATCAATCTTTAATGGCAATCCTGAAAATATTTTAAGAGAGGGTAAACAATTGTCTCAAAATATAAAAATTACTTCGCAGAATTTAACAATTAAATCTAACGTCGACTTCATTGACATAAGTTTCAATCACTCAATTTTATTTTATTCCAGAAATTTCTAATTACTTACTGTTCTTAAATTAATATCGGATTTAATTGATGGAAATTACAAATATTGAAAATCTCAACTAAAAAATAACGATTTAGTGTTTATGCATTACTGGTGCCTTATTAAGTAATTAGAGATATCTAACAAAATATCTTTCCCTTTTTATAATCCTTTCCTAAGTAAGCGACAAAACCTATCAATGTTATGCTAGAAAACGTCGCTTTTTAGAGCGATCTGTTTATTTAATCGCTGAGAATGGTTGAACGTAGCGGAATAGTAGAGCGTAGTAATATCTCCAGATATGGTTTTCATTTCTTGGTGCAAAACATTTTTTGTCGAAAAAAGTATTAAACTGAGAGCATGTGAGACGCATATGAGACAGAAATACTTGTGCACGCTTGCAGATTTTAGACTCAGTGGGGGAATCGAGTAGTTCCTCAAATTTATACGATTCCCATAAGCATATTTAATTGCATTGCGTTGCAAGTTTTTATATATTTATAGTCAATGGTAATATCCAATGGAATCATTAAACAATACTAAAAGACTATGTTTCTTTGACTTCGACTAAATTCCAACAACTACTTTATTATTTATTTAAAGACAATAGTGTATTCAAGCTTTTATATCACAAATAAAATTATCTTTCTAAATATGCCCAAATATACAGCATGTTCCATAAAAAAAAAATTGAAAATAAATTTTCAATTTCTCAGAAATACGTAATTCAATGAACTTATCGACCGTTACCACAACTTACCTGCACATAACAAAGAAACACGCTTTGGCTTGATATCGAAAACGTTAACATGTTCCCATGGCGCGAATTATATGCTTATTTATAGTGAAGTTAAAGGCACTGTGTATTTATTTTAGTGTTTATCTTTTTTTCAGAGGAAATGAAGAAACTGTGCGATGCAGAACTTAAAGGTATCTTCTTCCATGATCTTTAATACGTAGCATAGTGTTATAAAAATATTTATTTAAGGATAAAATGTAGTTGTAAATAATATAAATAAAAAGCTGTTATTTAAGTAAAAATATTTATTTTAAACTAAATAGGAATATAACATGTCTCACATAATATAAAAAAGAGAGAAAAATCAAATATAACAAACTCGTAATACTAGAATAAATTGAGATTGCCAAACTAGAATAATTTTCAATAAATATGTAAATCAGTTCACAATCTTAAAAAACGAAAACATTAACGTAATGGGATGAAGATGAGTTCAGTTTGTGTCCTTGCGAATAAGAGGTTCAATTGTGAGTCTAAACCGATGTTATCAACCCTGATAACCTTAGCTTCGCTTTGGTTAGGATCTTTTCTAACTGTGGCAACGCCGCAGACCCGTATTAGTTGTTCAATATTCGCTCCTGTATCATTCAAATCTAAGTTAATATGACACATTACATCAATATAAATACGTTTGATAATTGCGCATTTTCCCGTTGGAGTCATCTCCTAAAAAAATTAAAAAAAAAAACATTAATATCACCATTTTAAAACCTTTTAAGATAAGATTTACCTTTTCTGTACTTTCTTCCTGTTGAGGCATATCAGCTCGGAAAACGTTCGCTTGCCCAATTATTTGATCTCCGGCCAATATTTGGAACTTCGTGCCTTCGAGTACCGCCCTCGGTTCTAATCCAAGACCATCTGGATGGTTGTCAGACCATAAATAGTTAGTTGCATTAAGTTTGGATTCTGATTCGAATGTCAGTCTTTTAGCGTAACCCATACCAATACTAGCTAACTTCAGAGATTGACCTTGGAATAGATGTTGCTTGCGATGATTCGGCCGTACTCTATAGTAAAAGCCTGGAAGAATTCTGGGATCCACGTAGGTACCTGTAGAGCAAATTAATTTTGTTAGTATATTATTCTTTATATATATATAATATTACAGTTAATTTGCAAAGGGATAAATAAAAAAATGGATTTCGCGTTCGAACTGAACACACTACACTTACCTACTACAGGTATTTCATAAGGTTCCAATCCAGTCATAGTATATTTCGTGGGTACATCACCAATATCAACTCCTCTTACGGTTACACGTCTGTAACCCTTTTGGAAACCAGGCGTAAGGTAATATCTGTGGTGTTTAATGTTGACGTTGACCACTTTAGTAATTTCGGCATTCTGTTGACCCTTACGCTTTACCCAAACCACGACGCCACTGATCGGCATCAATTTTGCGACGCCGATCTCATAAAACTCAACTTTCGCCGTCAACTTAACCTTAACCTTTTTCTCAATACCCTCTTTGGTAACAGCAGCACCTATTTCAATTTGATTACCCTGAAAGAGTGAGGGATGTCATAGCAGATGTACATACGTAGAAGTAAAGTTTCTTTTGTTAATGTAACTTACGACCAAAGTTTAGCAACACAGCAGTAGTTGAGAATGATGGATGAAAGACAGCCTGTGGGGATTTTCCTGTTGGGTTGATTTCTAGCAACAACGTTTGGAATACTGATACGTTCACAGTACCGAGCAAAATAATTTGAAAAAATAAGAAAAGAAAATGTCAGCTTACCTCGACTTTCATGATTTCAACAGTTCCTTGAGCTTCGCGGTTGACAACGTCGAATATGGTGAATTTATCCCCTTCGGAAATGGCTTCCAATTCAAAGGCGTACCCTTCCGGACTGTTATCGCTCCAGAAATAGTTCTCATTGTTATTCAAACAGTCTTTGTCCGCTTCGAAAGTGAATCGTCGAGAGTAGCCCCTACCGATGCTCTTCAAAACGAGAGCTCTACCTCCAAAAAGGCATCTCTTGTATCTATTGGCATCATTGAAACCAGGTAATGGACGTATTCTATATTTGAATCCAGGAATAACTCTCTTATCGACATACACTCCAATAACTGGGAATTGGTGCGAATCTATCGGACGGATTGTATAATTTGCGGGCAAATCATTCAATTCCGACGCATCTAATGTTAAACCGGGTTTAGCGACTTCTTTGGTGGTTTTTGGTTCGAATACGTCCTGAAATTAGGCGATATTGTAAATTGAGTGCATTCCTGTCGATACCAAGATAATTTTATTATAATCTATATTTAGCCCATTGCTGCCCACATCATTTGTTATTGTAATGGTTACAAAAATGGTTGTAAACGATTTGGACAGAAATCGGTTTGGATTTAATATACATAATTGAATTTCTTCCTATTTATTTGCCTATTAATTTAAGTAAATTATTTTAGATCTTAAATCACCATTATAGTGCTATTTCTTAGCTCACTTATTATTGCACTGTAAGATTTTGAATTTTTTATATAAAAAAATTATTTCGATGTAAACTTACTTGTGACGTTTCCACAAACTCCTCAGTTTCAATACCAGTGCATGCTTGAGAGGAAGTGCTTTTATACTGGCTTCTCTCTGAGGAAGTTGTATTACGGGAAGGCTACAAGAATTATCAAACATAGTGTTGGTTCCTCTTTATCGGGAAGAGATAATGGTACGTGATTCGGAATTATTTTATGAGAGACATTACTAATGATAGTAAAATTCCATGAATGAAAATGCATGGTGTAATGCTTCTAGAATGGCTATCTATTACCGAATGTAAGTATATGACATGATATATGATAAGAGTGAGAAATTCTAGATGCTATTATAAGATGACGTTACACACATGAATGAAATTGTAGTGGAAAAGTACTAAGCTTACTACGGCGTATTATTTAGAGATAATACGATTTGTTTAAGCGATATTGCACAACGTGAAATTCCAAACAGTAATGACGTAGTGATTTGATGACATGAAATTGTTATCGATAGATAACGAGTTTACCTGAGTAAGTGGAAATAGATCCAATTCTGGAGATTCTTCAAAAACCGATAAACTTGAGGATTGTCTGCGATTTAAGTGCCAGACACGTTGCATGGCATCTAACTTCATTTCTTCGTTTTGACCGTGAATTGTATTAGTAAACATCTCGGTAGATTTTATCTGAAAATTAAAGGGAAATTATTAATTAGCCGTATATAATTGTAATGAGTCAGATATAAATAGCATATTATGTAAGTTGATGTAATTATAGCAGTACATATATCTAACTAGATATATCTAACAGATATAACTATTGTTTAAATGATGATTCCTAATGTTGATCTAGAATAAGAAAATAATAATTTACGTTATATACAAGTTACAAATCCAAAGAGCCGGCATTTTATACCAAACTTTACTTAATTACTGACTAATACAACCACAAAACAGTAACCAATATCGGTCGGCCATATCGAAAGTTCTGTATTAATATTTTCTTCAATTCTTCAATTGAATGAACTAAGCGATGTGTGCTGGTGAAATGTAGTCAAGACAAGCGGCAAGTGCCCATACTGTGAGCAAGTATGTTCTATATTACGGCGTTTCTAAATATAAAACAGCTAATGAAGACGACCGAATTGAGTTTTGTTTTGAAATAAAACATGGTTTTTTAAGCAGTTATTCAATCACAGAGCGTAGAGGGACAAACTGTTGTCAGAATACCTTGTCAAATCATGTCACTATTTATAACATTGGTGATTTGACAGAGGAAGCATTCCCTAAAGCCTTCATACCATCCAACATAAAAGATTTTAAATCTAATGGAATATGTTCTTATACTCCATGGGTAGAACTACACCGAATCGACATTTTCATCACGCCCTTTTTCCTTAAAGCGCTCGTTCGTTTTATGAAAAAGGAAAGTGTGGAGTGTGGTGAAAATGTTGAGGCGGCTTACTGTAGATTCGACGCGGTTCTGCCCTGTAGATTGTAGATTTGAAATGAGGGTGATATTGCGCTGCGACCTATTGATCTATTGTGCCCCCTTGCGTGAGTTGTAAGCTGCTGGGGGTATGCCCGCTCCTACAGCTCCCCATCCAGTCCAAGAGCTTTGATAAACTGCATTAGCTGTGATGGTTTCAGGGAAGGTATGTCTTCTTCGTCTATAACGTCTTTACCGAGATGGCTGGCTCGGGTTTCTATGATGGCGGTGCAGTAAGATGTCAGGTGTTCCGGATTTTCATCCTCAGCCCCGCAGAACCTGCAGTCGCTATTCTGTTTTAGACCTATCCTTGCCAAGGTGACAGTGCCCTGTAAGGAACCCTGTGAGGATGCGCAATCTATTCCTGCTAAGTTCCAGCAAAGTTTTTGCTCTATGCTTATTGTAGTTTCCAAGGAAGATCTTGGAGTGTCTCAGACCGGGAAGATTCTCCCAGAGGGATGCTCTGAGGCTCTCTTCCCGATCTTTAAGTTCTTTTTTGTAGGTGCTCGCCCCTATACCACAGAACGGTTCAGGTCCCACAAACGGAGTTGTAGCGGCCTTTCTTGCTAGTGAATTAGCTTCTTCGTTGCCTCTGATTCCAGTGTGTCCTGGTACCCAGTATAGTGCAACTCTATTATTCTTGCCCAGGTTGTTTAATCTATCAAGACATTCCCAGACTAATTTCGAGCTGACCGTGTTAGAGCTCAGCGCCATTAGGGCTGCTTGACTGTCGGAAAAAAATTGCAATGCTCTGCTTCCGATAGTTCCTGTCAAGGTTCAGTTGAGCACATCTTCCAATTGCATTAATCTCCGCTTGGAAGACGCTGGGGTATGTCCCCATTGGCTCGGAATATTTGGTTCCTGGCCCAAATATGCCTGCACCTGTTCCTTTATCGGTTTTAGACCAGTCCACATACCACTTGATAGTGTTTTCCTTTAGGGAGTACGTGGAGTGTTCTCCTACCCACTCTCTCTTATTACTTAGCTTGGTAAGGAAATTCCTTTCAAAGCTATATTCCTTGACCATTTCATCATTTGGTAGGCCTAGAAGTGGGGAGAGCCCGGCTTGAGATGTCCATGTTCTCTGGTGCGGAGTCTCGCCCCTTCCAGTCCCCGCCCTGGTCAGTCTGTGCATAGCCGCAAGGGCCGTTCCCTCCACCATTATGTGTAAGGGGGAGAGGTCTAAAATTACCTCTAGGGCCGCAGTTGGGCATGTTCTCATGGCTCCGGTGATGCATACACATGCCAGCTGTTGCAACTTGTCAAGGGTGTTCCTGATTGTAACTTTTCGGTTCTGCCCTAGAAGACACTACAGAAAAGATGAAAAACTAAAAAACGGACCGGAACACAAAAAGCAAGAACAACACTTTTATAACGATATATCGAATATGAAAATGGGACAAGAAAAAGAAAACAAGAAAGTGGTAAACGATAAAGCGACAAAAAAGAGCTCGCACTCAAAAAAGGCAATTTTGGATGATTCATCTACTGACAATAATGTCGCGGAAGACACAGTTGATAAAGATTCGCTAGACAAGAAGGCAAGCTGAGAAGATAATGAGGAGTACAATGCAAAATTGAAAGTAATACATTTTATTCTTGTTCGCTACGAAGTTCATATGTCAATTTGAACTTCGCAGATTGAACTTATTTATAAACACCCTGTATAATGTTACAGAGAACAACTTCAAATGTGGTGTAACTGCATAATATCAGCTATGCGTATGCAAAATTTCATTCGTCTCTTTTACTCCTACCTGACATAATATCACTATAAACTAAGATCGGTATCTGTCACTTTTTTCTTTAATTTCGAATAACTCAGAAGGAATGGTATTTAGGTATAGGGTATGATACATGAAATATGTGTAAAATTTGTCATAGAAGCTGAATTTGACATTTATTTTATAGCATGCTATTTAAAAAATCGTAGTTGATCTCCATTTCCGGTTAACCGGAAGTGACACTTATTCAAAAATATTTTCAAGTGATAGTTCATATTCAATCATATCCAGCTACAAAATTTTGTTTTAAAATTCCGTTCCGTTTGTATAATACTTTTAATAGGCCATTCTCACCAATCACCCTGTATATAAGTTACAAATCCAAAGATACAACCAGAAAATGTCGGTAAAAGTACTCTGTACCAAACCGAAATAGATCTAGCAAGAAAATGTTTTTTAAAATCGGCATAACTTTCGAAAAAGATCTGACAGATGAAAAAAATGAAACAATAACATGAAATCAAAACGACTCAAATGTAATTCCAATTATGGATCAGTTCATATCGTTATTCTGTTATTTTTCACAGCTGTCAAATCACTATAGTAGGTATTGCATTTTTACATACTGTATACTTTAGATAAACTTAATTACGTTCAATTTACCATCATTCTATTTCATTAGCTCTGCATTAATTTCTACAGCTTTCTTCAAATTACTTTCTGATTTATTTATAACTTTAATTACCTTTAATTTAGTAAATATCATATGCATGAATAAAATATAAGAGTGTTCCTTATTATTGTTACAATAACTCACTATAAAAATAAACAAGCTGCTAATACTTGTTTGTATACAAAAAATAAATAATTTACTCTTTAGTGAGTAATTTATTTGTATAGTAAAAGTAAACATTTAAACAAAAATACTTTTACAGACCTACCTGAACGGATAATTAGCATTACTATAAAATTACTTATACTTTGTGAAAATTCTACTTGTCAAATTTGACGTTAGGCAACAATGGCTAATTGTAAGTTTGTTCCGGTGTAAACTAGGCTGAAAATATCTAACGTGTAAAAGCTCTGTATAACTTTAAAATAGACGCACAAACATAATACAGCGTGATAAAAAAAATGTTCTTTCTATATTCCATTACAATTTCTACGACTTTCTTGTTGTAAAAATCTATGTAGAGCATGCAATTCATTTAGTAATAGGGAGGAGTTATTTTAAGAACATTGACATTCTAGAGATGTGTAGAAGCCGCAGCCCACAAGGATGAAGCCTCCGGAAGGTAAACGTCTGCAGTACAGTATGCGCCATAAATTTTTACAAACTTTAAAATAAACTTTATCCTATTTATAATTTTAATTTTTGAATAATAAAAATATATATACCTAATATAAAAAGAAAAACATATTTACCTTACTTGATGATGCCAGACAAAATTATCACAATTTTCTATATAGACTATTATAAATAAATATTAATACAGATGTATGTATATTTGTATGTTCTAAAATCAGAGCAAAATAAGAAACTTTAGATCTATATAAAAAGCAATTTGATTGATCAAATCTTAGCGTAACTCTTGGATGAGTTATCGGAAACACAACCACGTTTAAAATAAACTGGATAATGCAATGCTAGAGAAAATAAAGTTGTTCGGTCTCGTTTAGCTTCGGCAGAGTATATTAATGGTGGGGGTAGAAACGGAATTTTTAAAACTGTATCACGCAGGTAGCACGTGCATGAATATTTACTGACAAATATGCATGTGCATAATAATAATATTTAAGAAAAGGAAACAGAAAAGATATGAAGCGAGGTTTTGCTTTCTCAAATTGTTGCGTATATATGGTATCAAATAACATTTTTTTTTCCATCTAACATCGAAGTTTTGTCTCTGTCTCTAGACAGTTGACCTGCAGGGGAAATCTATGTAAATAATTATGATTTGATGTAATTTTTTTTCTTTATTGGCGGATAGCGTTTGATTTCAGTATTATGTAAATAAAAGATTTTGGCGAGGTCATGCGCATGATGTGAACGCATGCAACAATTTTTAGAATTTTTTCCGTCATAATCTGTGGAGGTTTAAATCTGTTTTTTTCAAACAAGGTTTTGTGGTTTTCAATGGTAATACAATTAGTGATTGCGTGTTAATATTCAGACTTCTATTTTTATGATAATAGTGTATTGTATTATATAAGAACTGATTTCAACTACTATAGAGCCTTGTAAAAGTTTCCATAACTATGTTCCGCATGGTTACTTTAAACGATATTTGTCAAAATATATCTTTCTATTTGCCAAAAATAACTGCATTACTTTTGAATTATAAAATTATAATTTGTACGGGTGAGTTGCAATTATGTTTTCAGATAGGTCTTTATGTCACAATCACCCAAAAAAATTAGGTGAATGGATCTTCGTGTTAATTTTGTGTAATCAGGTAATATGAGAAATTCTTGATAAAGCTGACTTTTGAGATTGTGATGAAAGGAATTCAGATCAAAACTATATAACAGAAGGATCAATGTAAAATGCAATTTACAATTTGAGAACCTAAACATTTCTATTTTTTAATTGATCATTATATAGATTTGTCTCGCAGAAACAAATAAGTATGCATCATTATATATGTAAGGTATGCCAGTAATTTTCCTTTGTGTACAATTAAGTGATTTTATATTCTTGGTACTGATTAAACATTTTAGTATTTGTTATGTTCAGATTTTTGTACTTATCTATTTTTTATAATATCTGTAAATAAAAATTTGTAAATAAAATTATAATTTACTACTCTACTAGCGGATTATGATTCTAACTCTAAAACTAGACATGGCGAATTTTGGTTATACTTTCAGTAAAAGACTATAGTGACTATACGCCCATTTTTATAATAGATATTCAAAAAAAAAAAATTAAAATTGTCGGCTTTCAAAAGTAATTAAAACTTAAACAAACACAATAAATAAAAACGTATTAAAACATAGACATCACTAAGAAGTCTTTTGAAAATATAATAGAGTTTGTTTTATATGTCTGGATAAACTATTAAACGCCCTTAACGTTCCGTAAAATGGACCAGATTCAAATAGTTTTGACTGATAAGCGGGTACTGAAAATTTCGAACAGTATCTGAAAGTCATGGTTGCATAAATATCTTGGTTTGTAGTAAAAGAGTTTCTATGCTTTCAGCAAAGATAAATGTACACAAAAACTATCGGTAATATTGTGAAGTTCTTGAAAAACAGTCCCCATGACGATGACTGTCCAACATCGACCATAATTCTTACAATTCTTTTGTATAGGTAACATAATAAATACACTCTTAAAGTCACTTGAGGCCAATGGTGCTTAAATTTGAAGATATGTTCAGTAGCTATACCTAAACATTTTCTGTGCCTACAATCATTTTTTTGAATGAAACAGCAGTTGTTTTGTTATTATGTAACAAAAGGTAGTTGTCTTCAGAGCATTATATCAAGCGCTCAACCAACCATGAAAACGATATAAAAGTCCAGAAGATCAAGTTCTGCAACTAGGTACGCAGAGATATCATTAGTAAGCTGTGATAACGTGAAATGTTGCAAGTTATGTATATGAACTAATGCTAACACTCAAATCATTCACACATACACGAAACAATGAAAGGCCGCGTAGAAAATCTATAAACATTTTATTTGAGATGAATATTTAATTTGTCGGAAATGTTTTTTTTAAGTTGTAAAGATAAGAACGTCTTCTCTTTTTTTTAAATTTAAAATGTTTTGTTTCTAACAATTGAAAGCGTATCCGAGAACCATGTTAAGAGAAACTTTACTGTACGAGTACAATAAAGTCTCACTCTACATTGGCAAAACGATATTACAATAGTCTATTTTTAGCACAATCGAACATAAAATATTTTATTTTCCTCTAAACAATTGATTAGAAGTTAACATGCTGGTTGTTGACGTTTTGATAAATCACAATTCGTCTAGTGTGTACACACGCTGAGTGATGATTATAAGAAACGATAAAAAACAGAAAGAAAATCACTATGACACAAAAAAAAAGCTTGTAGGTAGATTATATAATTCTTTTACATAGTAACCTGTAATCAATCATTCAAAATTAAGCCCTACTTTAACTATATACAATGATGTGTTGCCAAAATTTTGCTGTCTCCTCCCTCCCCCTCTCCTCCTCCTGCTGCCACAGTTGCTTTTTTAAGTTCTTCTATATTTTTCTAGATTTTAATATTCATGAATTTTAGCTTTTTACCAGGTTAATAAAATTATTAAAACAAATATCGCTGATATCTCCTCTTTTCCAAAATTGGATTAGACACTTAAAAGAGTTAATATTTTTCAGTTAATCAATTTGTGCTTGATTTAATTATCCATTGATTTCTAATAGCAGTTAAAATATTATTCTTTCGTGGTGAACATCTTATAGATAATATTACACGTAAGTAGTTAATCAATTCATGGCAAAACGTGTAGGTCCAGGAGTTGACTTGATTATATTTTTACATGTATAAATCGCGTATGACGTAATGACGAACTGCCTGTAACTGTTACTACAGATGCAGAAGTTTTGTTGTCAGAAGAACTCTCATGTTTGAATAAAAAACATTAACAGGCTTCTGAGCCCCCGCTGTATACGCAGGGTTAATCAAATGTCTCCTCGCACACGAAACAGTCAGTGGTACCCTCGACGCAGTTGTAAAATCAATGGCTAATTCTTTCGAAGATTTTCGACGATTTCGCAAAAACTGTATTTTTAAATACCTTTTGCGGGTATCCTTAATTTTGGGAATTTGTCCATTCTTTGGCTTGTCTTCAACGGAGCCTGTTTCACGACATTTTTTTATTAACTGCTGTTCTGGTGAAATATGTCTGTTTAGCTATTTGCCATCAGTCCTTCGTTGTGTAACAATATAAGATTTGAATTCTAGGCAGATACGAAAACTGCACGAAAATTATATATAAATTGCACATGTTCAATATACACTGTATCTTCTACTAAACTAAGTCGAAATATTGGCGTGTTCTAAATATTTCTGGAAATTTTAACAGTTGATAAGAGAATCAACAATGTGCGTAATATTAGATATAGTTTCAGAGCCTAAAAGCATTTTTTGTGTTTGGTCTAAAACATACATATTTACACTACTGTATATGAAGCACTGATTTTTCATTTTCCTCTCACTGCACATGTGGATTTTCTGTTGGCAGTGTCCAGTTATTATCCTAGTTGCTTGCATCACACTAATTTACACTCAAGGCTTTTGGCCTTGTTGCTATATGCCTTTCCAGAAAATAATTCGTTCGATTATTCTCCTACTGTTGTCTCGATGTTCTTACCTTAATCCCATGTTTGATAAATTTTCGGATTGATTGACAGGTTGTTGTGCCTTTATGCAAAGTTTGTTTGTCATAAATTCGTCTTACAGCGATCTGGCTTTCTTTTATATTACAATTTCCAGAACCCTAAACCAATGTAGTAGTTACTGCATAGTATTGTACCACTTCATATAAAAAATAACTGATCTGTTACTTACATGAACTAAAAGACACTAGTAAAACCTGATTTGTAAATTATTTACCGAAGAAGTTAGAGGATACGAAAATCGGAAGTGACAACAATTAAAAACCTGCGATAGAATTAGTTAGAATTACAACTTATAATTCTAATATTGCTTGGTAAATATTATTCTTTGTTGGTTTATGTTTTTAAATTATAAGTTTGGGTTAATTTTGAGTTCTTAAAGATTTTATAATACCAAAAAAGAATGATTTTCTGTGAATGGTTTATAATTATTATTTGTTTAACATCTTTTATTGTCAAAGTATGTCACTTGTTTATCTACAAAAGCATAACTCGATTTTCTTGGATTATGGTATTGAATGTGTTATTTGATCTTCTAAATTAACTACAGTGTCGTTGACTATTTCGTGAAATTGTCTGGTGAAAGAAGCAACTAAATTTTGTTTCTCTCAGTTATTTGATGACCTTGGTAGATGGCTAAATGTTGGACCAATATAGAACAAACCTATACATAACTACTAAAACTTTAAGCTTAAATTTTCAAATAAAAAGCTGAAGAGAGGAAATGAGATATTTATAATAGAAGGTTTAAGCTTTGCAAGAATGTTCAGAACAATCTCGACCAACCTCAAACATTTTCCAAAAAAGAAATACTGAAACAATTTTAATTTTTCGTCATATCGTATGAACTACTTATGTTTGACGATGAGTTGAGGTTGAAATCTGGGAACAAGCAGAATAACCTGGAACAATTAACTTTTCAAGTTTTGAAAATACGGGAGGGGAAGGGGCTGAGATAAAAATGTTTTTCTTTTCGTTTTTGGGCTGGGTGTTTACCATTATTTCACAAAAAAATTTAAAACAACCTAAGTACAGCAGCTTTCGAAATCTTATATCTCTTTTAAGAATAGCTAAATTCTGAATTAAATAGAAATGATAAAATCAGTAAATTAATTATTAATTAATTTATTATTATTAATTAATAAAAAAAAAGAAGTGTTTATAACTCACAGTTTCTGTGAACTTGTTTAGAAGAAAGTATTTGTCGTCTGTCATTCCAAGTAAATATTCTGAGAATTATGAATAAATATGTAACTCTAATTTAATCAGGAAAATGATCAATTATTCATTCGATAAAAAGACAGAGTTATTGACAAAACTTCATAAAAGTGGGTTTTTTCCGTATAATTATCCTTTGCCTCTAAACTCAAGTTTCAACGAATGGGGGTAATCAATCGATTAGCGATTAACTCTAATGTGGTAATCGTCGAAATTCCATTTCAATTACTTACCGCTATTATACGTCTAATCTGCTTTGTATTAAAAAAATACTATGGGAATATGGATTAGTCTGCCTAGTAAAGTTAAATTGCACGTAATATGATAGTGTACGCTTTTCAGTTGCACTGCATTTTTATTTATTATTCTAATAATATACCTAGACATGTAACATAATCATAATTTACAGGTATGCTGGTAGTTCGACCTTTGCCTCTACTCACAATTTACGCTAGACGATATTCAGCTATTTAAAAAAGTTTGCGTTACATAAACGACAAAATACAGCAAAGTATACGTTATCGTTTTATCAACTGCGCAATTCGCCAAGTAATACATACATTTTTTCATAGCCACGTGTATTCCTGAGATTGCCTCTTGTATGCATGTTATGCATTCACGTGATTAATATTATTCCTGATTTTTATGATTTCTTTGATGTTGTTATGGTACATACAGTACATGCTATATAAATATACATATATGTTATTTCTTTCCATTCCAATGAAGTACGAGTATATATTTGTGCCTTTATTATATCGTGGTAAAATTTAGACGCAATAAGCTTTACAAAAAGAAAACAAACTACATTTAATGTGTTTACGTATGGGTATAACACCAAGTGAAAATTATGTAAAAATGAATTTATCTAAATGATGATGCTACGATTTTCCTAAAAGAAGCGCTTAGAAGGCAGTATTGAGATAAACTATCGTTGAATAACAGACTGTAGCAGGATAGTAATCTATGTATGTTCATTCATACCAATTGTCGAAATTATTTGACACTTATTAAATGTTAATTTCCTCCACTGACGAAGTATTTTTTATGAAAATATTATTAATTGTGGTTTGGAATAAATTGGTTTTTAATTCATTACTATTTCATCGACCTACAAGTGGTAAGATATCAGGGATTAAAACCATAATACCGACATACTACAAGTACAAAAGAAATATTGATTTTTGTGCTTTTGTTACGTGTTCACTGGAGGATTCCTGTACCTGTGTGTACCTGTATTAATAAATCACACAAATGCATAGTCATTCAGGCCCTTTTGCGAATTAACTAAATGACCCTTATTTTCTGTTAGAGAGGATACAGTTATTTCAGTGTGGGAAACGATATATCTCCTGTAATATCTTTCGATGTTGAAATATTTATGAACAAATATATTAGAAATTTTGGTGGCGGTAGTATAATGATTTGGGCGGCTTTCTTACAATAATATATGTTTTATTTATACGCGAATGAATTCTAATTCGTATATAGAACTTTTAGAAATAGTTCTGATACAATTTGGTGTACAATTGCCCATGCAATCCAGCATATTTCATCAGATAATGCATCTATCCATAATTCCAGACAAACAAAGGAGTGGTTTCATTAAAAGGAAATCAATTTATATTATTATAATGAACCACATCGTAATTTGGGAAATATTGGCAAGAGAGGTGTACCTATGCCAACAATAAACAATATGTCAAAGAACTGTGATAACGAGATGAAATTCCCATTTCAACATTGACCACATTCATATACAGTATGAAGACCCGGATGTTGGAAGATATTTCGAATAGAGGATCTAACACTCACTACTAAGTTTAAAAAGAATTACAATTTTTTATGTATATTTATTTTATTTATCAATTTTGTATTAATAGACCTATAAACACCAAATGACCAATGACCACCAAATATTCTGTATGGCACTATAGAAATTTCGTTGAGTATAGTATATTGGCATCACAGTGGAGTAAGTTTTGATTGATCTCCTATTAAGGGAAATCACAGTCAATGCGGGTTGTATTCAAACTTTTATTGCCAATTATTACTATAAGATCTCTCTAATCGAATATAAAGAATTCCTAAGTGTTAATTGCTATAATAGAATTATGTAAGTTCACATCTTGCTAGCTTTGGCAGTTAGCACTATCATTCGATTCCTAATTTGAAAAAATTTTACCTGGAATGCATTAAGTTGTTTGAAGACGGAATAAAAACTAATTTGGAGCAAGGTCAGGTGTAAATTGTACTAAAAAAGACGTAAATGGAAATTAATAAATTGAAGAAATTATAGCTGTAATGTTTGTTCATGCTTCTTTTGAATAGAAATAATGTTAATTATTTAATGTAGTGGAACGTTTAGAGAAACAGTTCTATGATTGTTTTGATTTGCGTCATTTCAGTAACGAGACCTTTCAGGAATAACTAAAACTAATACTTATCAGAAAAAGTAATGTTTCCATAAAAATTTTATTCGTCATTAATTTTTTATAGGACTCCTACAAGAAATGTTCATTAAACGCGAATTATATGAAACGTAATTACACAAATGTACAACTATTGTAATATACACGTGTCGGCTTGCTCTAAATAAAGCGTGTGAAATTAAAAATAATATTTTGAATTCGTTTCGTTTGTTAGATCTTAAAACAAAGCATAGCAGTAGACATATTCAGTTACTTTTATCACTGTAATTGTAATTATTTCTGTATTAAGTTGTATATTTTAAGTAATTATTTTAATTGAAATTGTTTAGAAAATTAGTGGTATTAACCTCGAAGTAACATCTCCAAATTTGTTACCTAAAATGTAAAAAAGAAACAATCAACAAACGCCTCCGTCTAACCGTCTAAGCGGTATTTTGCCAGATGTGCTTTTGATCTGCCGTTAACATTTTTGATACCTCCCGTGTGGAAAAGCCAATTATTGACGCAATGCTTTTTTACTTTTTCAAAACTTCCAGTACGTCTCCAATATAAACCGAATAGTAACTCTTTTATTATTTACTACCATATCATGAACCAAATTAATATTGTCTTCAATAATTACAACTTTGGGGAGACCAGCACCTCACTCTAGTTTAAAATAATCTAACAATTATGATATGATATGAAGGTCATCATTAATTTCTCATTGTGAAAACCCTTTTTTACAGAAATCATATGTAGCTCTTACTTCAATTTTATCTATTTTTGTTAAATGATTGCATTTGTGAAATATTCATCATCGTGAAAATATTTTTAGTGAACAGATTTAATTACCCTATATGCATATGCAACTTTGCAGAAAATTATTATCATTAGAAGGCCCAATCTTTCTAATGGTCGGTCTTAATCGCTCACCCTATAGATTATAAGAGATATGAGATAATTCAAGTTAGCTAGTTAAGGCAGAATTACAACCCATGTAAATTTTTTTGAGTTTATTAATCATTCACTTTTAGGATAGTAATAATATTTTTCTCGATTAGTGACCATGACCTTTATTTATCAGAACACTGTTCAGCTTTCAAAAACATATAAGAGGATAAAATGATGAAGTATGGTGAATGCGTAAGCGGAAGCTAAATATTTTTTCTTCGTGGTATATCATCGATCAAAAGTTTATCGTATGTCTTGGATTAATAAAATAACATCAATTTCAGTGCACGTGTTTAGTGGAATTACGTACGGTTGTTTTCAAAAGAAACTATTTTCGATCGATTATTTGTCGATTGGGTATTTCTAAAAACAGAACATACATTTTTGTTGATATTTGGATTTTATGTCTAAGCATCATTAATAGTATTGCAAAGAAATGTTTACAATTGTACTACTCAGTAGTCTCGTGACAAATATTTTTACATACATAATAATATAACTTATCTACAAAAATTGTTTAAATAGTGCGAGATAATTCATAATTTAGCTTCTGAAATACATACACATATTATATGTATATAATTGAGTCAAAATTGAGGGATAACTATTGATATAAATACATAACATATAAGTGTGCAAAAATACGATTAAAAGTGGAGATTTTTTGACACTTGATAACACATGATTTGTAGTTTCTTTTTGTAGAGTCTAAAAGAAATCAGTTCCAGAACTATGTAATTTTACAGAAATAGAATAAGTAAGCCCCTGTTAGGATTTACCAACAAGATAAAGTCTTGAAAAAGAGTATTCTAAATAAGTTTCTGATCTAGAATGACATCGAAATACTTCACTTCATTGTTTCGGTTACTATTTAGATTTTTCTGCAAGCACCACCAACAGATGAGCTTCCGAATCTTATGATCGTCATATTATTCAGAAGTTTGTCTATGTCAGTAGGAATAGTAAGAGTGAAGGTATTTTTGCTGAGAATGTAAGTCATTATATTTCTGTAGAACAATCTCATTTGCTCTTGCGAGTTGTGGTTCATGTCTAATAACCCTGATAAAAACCTAAGCTGGTTTCAGTTGCTAAAGCTCTTAGTACTGAGCTGTACAGTCAACAACTGAGTAGAATTTGTGCCGTCTAATGGGGATTAGAGAATAAGGACTTCTTCAACATTACAATACACCAGAATATAGATTGTGATTTAACAAAAAAAGAACAATAATTGGAGAGAGTGGAGTTTTACTAGATGCAGAACATAACGTGTTTTCACAGTAATTTAGTACGTTTAAAGATATTAAGATGTGTATAGTATGCGTAGCCGAAACCACGAAAATGTCGTCATTAATTCTGAATTTCTTTACCTAATTTAATTCCTTTTCGTTCCAAAAACTTCCACAATCGAGTGTCACCATTTAGAGTTTGCCAAAAAAATCACCATTAGGGATGAATGTACAAAATCCAAAGAATTAATTAATCAAAGATTAGCTTAAGCAACTTTTGTTACCAAAACTGAGGTTTTATGAGATGGGGTAGCAATCAATGCTGAGCGATTCATTAGATACATCTTGAAACTACAAGTTTTAAATTTTGCTCAAATTATAAATTATTGGCTGGATGAAACTCAACTTTTTCGAAATGTATGGTATGCAATGAGGCTCGACCCTCCATCGAACAGATTTGGTGCTTAAGCTCCCGGAAACATGATAGATCGAAGCGAAACAACAATTCGAGATTGGAACGAAACACATCATTTGTCATTAAATAACAAAAAGTGGGAAGTTCTGTTGCATTTTGGCTTACTTTGTAAATAATATTTTTTAAATACATTATCATTCATTATCACCGGAAGGCTATTAAAAAATTACAAATTTATAAAATTTTTATATTGTTAAATAGATTATCTCCACACAAGTGTGGTTGCGAAAAATCTGAGGATTTCGACATTCTAATAGAATGAAGGGTTTGATTAACAACTAAAATTATTGTCGAAGGTTTTTATATCAGTTGTTTCCTGTGAAGAAATGTTAGTAAAGTACAATTAATCAAAGACTTCTTAAGGTCGACAGCGACACGAGGCTAAATAATCTTGTTATGTTGGGATTCACATTAATGATAAAGATGTAATATCCGAGTTCGCATTTATTAAAGCTAGAAAGAGCTTAGAGCTTAGCTTAGAGATGATTTTGTTATCTAGAGCATATATTGTTTCGAAATAATTATAATATTGCATTTTATTAATAAACGGCACCTTCATTTCATTAAAATGTTTATTTAAATATCTTTTATTAAAATTATTATAATATAATAAAGTTATAACTTATATATTAACACTTAATCTATACGAAAATATGTTAATTTATGTATTGACCTCACGCCAGGGATATCGACAAATAACAATTTCTTAACATCTGTTCTTTTTTGTTTGCATAACATTCTTCCTGTTACAGCAAATGACCACCAGCAAAGACTAAAGTTGTTTATAGTGATTTCATGTTCATAATAAGTTGTTATTACTTGCCAAGAATATTTCAAAAGGTTATCAATTTCTTATTACGCTATAATTACTTAAATTGACAAATAATTTCGCGTTGCATGTTTGGTCATTGTAGTTGTTTTTCAAAAATAACTTAGAAATATACTACGAATCAATATTTCCATGTAATTCCATATACTTTTTATTTAAAAAAATTGTTATGGATTTAGTGTTTTACTGTTTTTAATAACTTCTATATTTTAACAATAAGTCGTCAGTCATTAAAGCTCAATACCTAAGCCCTATATTTTTATTAATGATCTAACAGGTCTGATTGCGTGTGATTAATAAGATAGATATTAATATTATTTATATGCGCCATATAGACATTTTGTTTCAAAAAGAAACAATAGATAATAGAAATACATTCTGTATTATTCACCATAATTGATTATATAGTGTCTACATATATTTTGCACTAAAAGATACATATATGACACTAGAATCGGCAAAGAGGGGCAAGTTTCAGTGCAGTGCGGAGAACAACGTAGAGGGGCCGAGCAGTTGTATTAAGGCGAGTATTCAGTAACGTTTACGTTTCAGTTACGTTTACGTTTCAGTATTTTTCAATCATTATTTCAGTCAAATGAGTACGGCGTTCCACATCGAGTCATGTTATATTTGCAAATTTAAAGTAAAATCCTTGTGACAACTTAATGGATCTTTCGACGCACCTTTACAATCGGAACTCTTATCAATAACACTTTCAAATAAGACATAACCACAATTTTTTATCTTTCAATTTTGTTTTAATTCTTCTTTCAGCATAATCACGAGCAAACAGCATAACATTTCTTATCGATGTCCAACTTGTTAATGTATAATACGAATGCTTGCTCTAGAAGGAGGTAAAGGCTTCTTGGTCTAGGAAAATGAACGGTAGATTATATGGAATAAAACAAACAGCTTTATTAAATGTTAGTTGTTCGCTGTATTGTTTGCCACGGATTACAGAACAGTATTTTATACTTTTTAGGTGAAGTTCACAATTACACCTGTTGGTACGCGTCAAGTAGTTGTCGCATGTTACATATTTAATTCTATCACCTTCCCATTCTAAGACCGGTATACTCGCTATTACGTTTTCTAGTTTATTCAAAATACGCCGTTTCCGACATGTATTTAATTGCGACATTTTCTAAGTATGTATATGTACTGATAATCACTCACAACGACCAGTAGAAGAATACTAAACAAGTGTACTTTGATACGGACGCTCGAGTTTCTGTGCCACTCCTCTACTTTGCTAATCGCACTGCAATAGAAATTGCCCCGCTTTGCCGAGTCTATTTATAATACATTTGTGCGGTCAAAGTTAGAATAAAGGACTTCAATTTAATATCCTCCCAGTCAAAAAGTTGATTAGGCACATAGAAAAAGTACAAATTTGTACATATTAGACGTGAATATTTTTTTAAATGCCTTGAAGGTTAGAAGGGCTATGCTTATAATTGTGTTTAAGGTAATCGATAATCTTTGACTGTTGTCTTTATTTTGTTTATAGGTATGTGCCTTTCTATAGCACTAGATCTGTGTCTCTCCTCTATGACTCCAGAAACATGTTGCCACCAATTAATGATTTATGTACATTTTATAACGATAATCAAGCACATATCGAACTCTTTGGTTTACCTTTACTTACCTTTAAAACATTACATCATATATGCAATGGTTATTAATTTTAAATATCAAAACCATTTTTGAATCTGGCAGTTTTGTTCTTGTTTAATTTCGGTTGTATTTGTTTTTGGAAACAATTTTGTTTAAATACCAAAGCAAACCTTGATATAAAATCAAAAAAGCTTATTTTACAAAATTGCTGCACGCCCATACCTATTATCAACTAATTTTGTATGACTTGTATGGTATTCGTTTCAGATATTTTAAAATATAAAATAATCCTTCTAACGTAACCCAAATTTTAAATTAATTTTAGTTTATCTTTGTAAGCTTTGCGACTTTAATTATTATTATATCCTTTAACTTTTTAATCAGGTTAATGGTACCAGGTGCTTCTCATGTATTGTCAATATTGGCGTTTGTAGCCTGAAATAAATTATTATACGACAAATCGTAAAATTATATTATAACATCAATAATTCCTGAAAATCAATATAAACGTCTTTGATTGATTGATTTTTTATTTTCATGTTACAAACGTAAGTAAACGAACTAAATATGTTTGCTACATTTGTGCTTTTCCGTAGAACTTTGGTAACATCAACCTGTTTTTTTCCATATTTGCACACATTTAAGATTATTACAACATATATACGCTTTGCTTTAGCGAAAATGTTTGATAATAAAAATTTCAAAATTATATTGCTACATTCACATAACATAGTCTGTGTATGACGAAAATTTTAATGCTCTGTTTTTGACCTACTTTTGTTAGACCATGTCAATAGCAAATATTTATGTTAACATACTCATGGACAAAATGTACTTGTACATATGTATTTGTTTTTATAGTATGTAAGGAATATAACGTTCAGACTATGATGAAACGTAAGTCCTATGTACTGGAACTTTTAATGTACCTATCAAATAAACTTATTATTAGTCGGAATTCTCCATATCAGCAAAAACAAAATATGTATATGTGGAATTAAATCTAACATGGCTATTATTTAACTCGATGTTTGACGTTACCATAAAACTCATCTCTCGTTTAGCTGTTCTAGACAAATGTTTTAAAAATTGAGAAGCTGAGGATGAGTTTGAACTTATTTTACTTATTTTTTAATGATTATGATAAGTTCTTCACTGGATCTCTTGGTTCAGAAATAGAAGGCGATAATTAAACCAATTTTATTGTCGCCTTGATGATGACAGCTTTGCTGTCGAAAAGTGTCGGTATTTAGTAAAAAGTTTTTTGGTATTTTGTAAGTTGAAGTGTTTAGTGATTACGATAATTTTAAATTGAGATATAATTTTGTTCAAGCTGAATGATAGTTTTGTAAAGATGCACAGTTAATTTCATTAGATGTACTACATACATTGAACACGTGCGTCGCAAGTTGCAATTGTAGTATTTAAACTGCTTATTTATTTTGATGACATAAAAGATTTAGGGTCACACAGAAAATTTAACCTTAACTAAGAATAGATATATACTAATGCACAATTCCACAATTATTCTTTAGTGCATTTGCCGATTAATTAAAGGAATTCATCTATTGGATACTATCCGTTCATAATTGTAAATCACAAAGCAAACGAAAACGAGTACTGTAGAGTTGGGTTTTTGTCTACAGTTCTAATGCTAGTTCAAGAAGAAAATATCACTAAAAATCAATCAATTCAAATTTTTCAATTTTTTTTTTGCAGCGATAGTTTCGCTGCCACTGTTGTCTCTGTATTTTCTTGAGATGTTGATGCTTCTGCTTTCATATTTTCTACTGAGCTGCTTTCCTCTGAAGCAACGTTCAGCTGTCGGGTCTGCTGGGTTTTACATTTCTTTAAACATATCTTTCAATACATTGGTAATCTCCCGAACAGGCTGATTGAGATAAGATTTATTTTAAAACAACTTACCTCTATTGCTACTAATGTTGCTTTTAGTGGAGTAGGGAATCGATCTTTGCTTATGGAGCCAGGTTGCGTTTGCTTCCATTTAGTTAAAACAGATCTCTATTTACCTTTCAGTGGTCCGAAATAGCAAAGCTCTAGAGTTTGCGAAAGTTGCATGCTATTGGGCGACAATACAATACAATGAGTTTTATTGTTTTGGCAGTTCTGTAGTTTTTTAAAATGACGGAGTACAATACATTTAAGCCATCTGCTAACGTGCGTTTTTTAGTAAATATAATCTAATTTCAGATAATCAGTTTGGTTTCTTACCAAGCAGATCATGTGAGGATGCAATATATAGCTGTCTAGTTGAGGTTATGGAGAAACTAAATAATAAACTTTTCGTCTCCAATATTAATTTTGATTTATTGAATAAGTTAGAACGATACGATATTCGTGGTAGCGCGCTGAATATTATTTGTTCCTATTTGACCAATAGAAAATAATTTCCATCACTAGTTTGATAAATAATGTCCGAACAACCATTTATAGTGAACCTAAGGTAACAGATCAAGGTATCCCACAGGGATCTATTCTAGGTCCTTTTTTGTTTGTGGTATTTGTAAATGATCTAAATATATCACTACGTGATTGTGCATTGTACCAGTATGCAGACGATACATCAGTTGTATTATCGAGTGATTCATGTGAGGGATTGTCATTCCCGAGTACGCAAATTATTTTCGATATGATGAGATGGTGTAATGAAAATCGATTAGACCTGAATATAAGCAAAACCAGCTTTCTTGCATTTAATCAACGTAACAAGTCGTTATATGTTAAATATAACCATAAATCAATACCTCAATCAACAAATTCGAGGTTTTTGGGTTTAGTTTTTGATAGTTCACTGACTTGGTGTGATCATGTTAATAATTTAAACTGTAAGTTAAGCAGCGCGTTCTATGCTATATATTATATGAGAAATCATGTAAACTTGTATACATTAAGGACCTTCTATTTTGCGTATATTCACTCTCGTATAAAGTATGGCATATTGGCCTGGGGACAAAGTACGCTGTTTCGTAGTATTTTTGTTTTACAAAAAAAGATTATTCGTTGTATGTTGTTTTTACCGCGTCGAACTTCATGTCGAGACTACTTTAAAGAAATGCATCTTCTTTCTCTCCCTTCTTTATATATCTACGACCTGCTGAAGTTTCTTAATAAAAATACTGAACGCTTTTCTAGAAATGCTGACATGACTAAATCAAATATGATAACGAGAGGCGCAAATGATTTATCTGTTCCCAGCCATGGGACTGCTTTATATGAGAAAGGGCCGTATTGTGCTGCAATCAAAGCTTTCAACGCTCTTCCTAGTTACCTCAAACTCTCACGTAATAAAAAAAGGTTTGATGCCAATGTAAAGGAGTTTCTTATTGACAAGAGCTTTTATAGTTTTAACGAATTTTTAAATGATGTAACAAGATGAGCTCTTCACGGTGTTACTTTTAGCGTTAATACTAGGGTTATTTGTTTGTAAATCTTTGAATTGTGTTTTTCGTTTTATACACCTTACATGTTTGTGCTATTTTTATTGTATGGATATGTGTAAGTGACAAGGTCAATACCTTGTAAGGTCTATGACAATAAAAACTATTATTATTATTATTATTATTAAATGCAGATCAAACCGCTCAAATATGTTGCAATTATACCGGGCATTTCACATGCACACTATGTGGTCCACCGTAATTTTCCATAATTTTCTTGGCATGTTTACGTCAGTCATCGGTAAAACACGTTTTGTCAAATACGATGAATATTTACATCAGAAATATTTTTTAAAGTAATGTAATAACCGGCTTATCAAAATATTCATTTCAGATGTTCGTAGTAACGACTGCACGACTTTGCTTTACATTTTCTGATAGGCAAATGGTTAGCCTCTAATAACGAACAATAAAGTAGTACCAACTATTAACCGGTCTGTTATCGATAAAACCATCTACTCTCATTCGTTGCTTGTTTAAATAATTTAGAACGAGATCGTTAATATAATTTTTTATACAGGAAATTCTTATTACACAGACAATAAAATAACACCTTTTAAAACCATTTCCGCTACTTGATGCCAATGTTTACCTATCATTTCGGATATTCGTTAAGGCTTCTTCCAGTTTTTCTTTCAAAAAATCATTGTATTTTTTTTTTCCAAAATCTGTGTCAACAAAATGAAAAAATCATTTCCTAAGCTCAAATCCTGAAATCAACAAAACTAACAACTAACAACCCCTTAAGAAGACGATAAATTGTTGTAAAAAAATATCACATGCAATTTGCTGCTACTGATACTTCAAGATCAAGTTAATTATATAGTATATCAAAAACCGTGGTTTTCTTAGCTTATGTTAAGTACTTTCTTGAAGACAAACAAGTCTTCTGGCTATACTTTTTTGCAATTAACCACCATTACACAATTAAAACAATTTTTTTTTAGATATTCACCTGATAGATGGCAACCTTAGCTCCAGGAAAATACCACACTGCGTAAAGCTCCCGCTATGAATTCAAGTCACCCGATTCTACGTCACGTTAATATACAAGTAAATAATAATCTTTGTTTTGAATTGATTAATGAAGTTCTACACAAAGTTACTGTTCGATATTTTTGATAATTTATTTTTTTCTTTCCAATACTAACGTTATATACAAATATAATAAAATCATCTTAAAATGTCATGCTGCCTGCACAATCTAACATGTTCCCACACTTTTTGAAGATAAATGGTTCGCATTGTTAGAACGACACTTTCGACAAGAGTTATGGGAACCTATCAAACAAATAATAAGTTATGAATGAGATTTTGTTAGTTTTAAAAGGAACAAAGCTTTTTTTATGTAGCAGGTATCTAAAGAACGTATTTAACAAAAGAATACGTGAAAAATTTTACTATTATACCGGGTGTTTCTGGGAGGTGGCTCGCCCCTATAATTTCTAAAATATTTGAGATAGAGAAACGAAATTTGGAAATTGTGTACGGGGCTTTAATTTACATTTCTTGACATAGTCGATACATTCTTATCACTTTCGCTTTTACCTGAAATGACTTTAATTTTCGATTTTTAAATGGGACTACCTGAATATTTTTCGATATTTAAATTCAGGATAATATTTTGAGTGTAACTGCAGCAAAAGATATTTTTTGATATAAAATTTTTTGTTTTCAACTTCTTTTTCATTGAGAGTGCTTTGAAGTTCTTAATATGCTCAGGTGTTACTGTATAAACATGATACGAACAATTTTTTTCATTTTTACTGTATGCCCAGTTTTTTAAGCGCATTTGTAGGTCGAAAATTTAGTTTTTATGTTTTAATATAATTTTTCCAAATGGGAACAGGGACTCACTAAATCATCACGAAAGAGCATTGAAGTACCTTTATGTTGATACCCTACATTCATATGCCGAACGAACGTTTATTAAGTATTTTTTGTGAAAAAAAACATTAAATCAAAAAATATCTTTTGCTGCAGTTGTACTCAAAATGATATCCCGAATCAAAACATCGAAACATTTTCAGGTAGTCCCATTTAAAAATTGAAAATCAAAGTAATTTTCGGTAAAACCGGAAGTGATAAGCATGTATCGACTATGTCCAGAAATGTAAATTGAAGCCCCGTACACAATTCCCAAATTTCGTTTCTCTATCTTAAATATTTTAGAAATTATAAGGGTGAGCCACCTCCCAGAAACACCCGGTATACCTCAATTTGGAGATATACATACATATTTATGATTTAAACGCATGAATAGGTTTATTAATATATAAACTGTAATAACTAACAATAGACGTTATATCTACATACGTAGTACATAACACATACATACATTTAAAAAAGTATAATAGGAAAATGTGTGCACCGATAATATTGAATCTAAATAAATATCCTATATGGAATGCATTATGATAAGACCACGTCGATGTATAAATAATGTCAATACTTCATATCACAAGCTAAAAGTAATATTGCGAAATTCGTTTATTAATGAACCCATAAACTTCCATTTATAGGATAATAAATATTTAGGAAAACTCAAAAATGCATTAATTACAAAATGATGGTGCATATCTACACGTTAATCAGTTATTACATTGGAGATATGCCAAACTCTATTGTTTTGTTGCCAAGTAAAACGAAGCTTTTGAGTTATTAAGCTTTTAAATTTAAGTAAATGTAATATGTCTAAATCAAATATTGAAATTGATATTAGAATTGTTCAACGAAATCATATTATTTAATTAAAAAAGATTATTGGAGTCGTTTTATTATTATTATCTAATACCTAATACCTATATAAAAACAGGAATTTATGGCTGCCGTAAAAGAAAAACGAAACAGCTATAAATATGTAGCATACTACATATTTGTATTTGAAGGGGGGTGGTGTAGTGATTCAGGTGAAGGATACAGTGGTCATCGACGTCTGTAAGTTTTCTGCTGAAATTGTTCCTATCGAGAAAGATTTCGAGTACTGTTGTGCTAAATTTAATTTAGATAAGAGTATATGTTTTTTAATATGTGTATACCGAGCATCATCAGGAAGTTTTGCTACGTTTAAAAATAAATTAACGGATCTATTAGAATCACTGTACAAACAAAATACCTTCCTTCTGGTGTGCGGCGATTTTAATGTAGATTTTAATTGTGATACCGATGACTCGATGGAGATCTTGAGTATCTTCAACTCTTTTCATTGTATACGAGTTTTTTTTTGATGCCACACGTATAACAAGTCAGTCGGGAACCAGCATCGATAATATTTTTTGTAATCGGTCGGAAATGTTAAGGAATGCAAAATTAGGTAGCACGTATTTGAGCGATCATCAATATCTTTTAGTCACAATTGGTGGTGACCTTGATAATTCGAACAGTAAATGTAAGCTACAAAAACGGAGCTTTAATGATAACAATGTAGAAATGTTTTTAAATTTAATGCGAACTGAAACTTGGGACGAGGTTTATGCACAAACTGATGTTAATATTCAATATAATTTCTTCATCGGGGTATTTCTACACTACTATGATTTAGCATTTCCTTTAAAAACGAAAATGCAGCGGCAACATACGAATAACTGGATTAATGATAGTGTCATTAAAAGTGGAATAGGTTGCGGGATTTATACAATGCTCAAAAAATTATCTGACGATTATGATTTAAAAAAGGCTTATAAAGTAGAAAAGAAAATTCATAACAATTTAATCCGGACAACAAAACGTCAAGTATCTGAACAAAAAATTTTAAATTCTGACAATAAATCTAGAGCTGTTTGGGGAATCGTGAATCAGAATAGAGGTAGGCAAACAAAACAAATGAAAATCTCATTTAAAAATGAAAAAATAACGAACGCGCAAACTATAAGCGAATTGTTTCTAACTCAGTTCAGTAGTGTTAATGGTATTAGAGTTGATGACACTACGGTATCAATTCCTGGTAAATGTGAGCAATCACTATTCATACAACCGACTGATGAGTTGGAAGTAGAAGAGATAATTAATAGTATTGCCAATAAGCATTCCAGTGGTCATGATGGGATACCGTTTTCCATTATAAAGAAATGTGTTCAATATATTAGAAAACCACTAGCAGCAATGATAAATAATTCTTTTAGCTCGTCAATAGTATTTATCCACCCGACACCTAAATGGGTATTCAGGGAATCGAAGAAGAAGAAGAAGAAGAAGAAGCTCGTCAATATATCCTGATAGTCTTAAAATCGCTAAGGTTATACCAATTCATAAAAAGGAGTGTGAAGCTAATATTATGAACTATCGGCCAATTTCACTTTTGCCTTCCTTTTCTAAAATATATGAAAAAATTATTAATAAACAACTTATTAGATTTTTTGTAAAATATAATATCTTTCCGCCAACACAATTTGGTTTTCTGCCGGGAAAACGTACTGAGATGGCGATTTATGATTTCATTAACAACTTAGTTCATTGCATTGATGAAGGTGATAAAATTGCTAGCATCTTCTTTGATATCTCCAAGGTTTTTGATACTATCAGTCACGATGTTCTATTGGCTAAACTGGAGTCGGCAGGTGTGAGAGTATTTAAGTAACAGAAAGCAGTTTGTTAGTATTGCGGGGGTAGACAATAATATACAGAGAGATTATCTGTCCTCACTCAGTCAAATTTATAGGGGAGTTCCACAAGGATCGATCCTGGGTCCAACATTGTTTTTGGTTTACGTGGCCGACATGCCTGATATTTTAAATCCTTGTTTTCTCTATCAATACGCTGATGATACATCTTGCTTAATAAGGGGAGCAGATTTTGCAAATATTTCGCAGGTGGGGGCCAATATTAACAGAGCTATGAATAATTGGTGCTCAACTAATTCTCTGGAGTTAAGTATTGATAAAACTGCCGAGATAATTTTCAACAACAAATCAGATGAAAGTCTATATCTCAACTTAAATGGTAAATCTGTTCCAAATGTGAATAATTTTAAGTTTTTGGGGATGAACATTGATGCTAGTCTATCGTGTGATGCACATATCTAGTCAAGAAACTTAACTCTGCATGTTATGCAATTCTTAATTTACGCAACTCAGTTAGTGTTGATACTTTGAAAACATATTATTTTGGATGCGTCTATTCTAGGTTGAAATATTGTATTCTCGTTTGGGGCGCATCAGCAAAGTTTAATCGGGTATTCATAGCCCAGAAGAGAATTATCAGATGTATATTACAGCAGCCATCAAATACGCCTTGTCGCCCATTATTTCGACGACTTTGTATCCTTACGCTGCCAAGTATTTACTTACTTGAACTAGGGGTTTGGGCGCATCGGAATTTGCATAACCTGAAAAGGAACTCTACTTATTACACGAGTATGATCACTAGAGAAGCTAATATTTTGGCGACTCCACGTCATAGAACTACATTGTTTGAAAAAGCTCCGAAATATCGAGCCATTAAATTTTATAACAAGTTGCCAAACTATATAAAAAATGCTACAACTTTTAATATATTTAAGTCTTCTATAAAGAATTACTTAATTGAACAATGTTTTTACTCGTTCGAAGAATTTTTTTAAATATAATTGCAGATGCGTCCATGACATTTCCCCGGTATAGCAGTCGGGACTATTATTATTGTGTTTGTACTGTTATTGTTTATGTATATATATTTTATTCGCATAATGGATATATTAGCATATAGGTTTTGACTATGTCCATACCATTTGTATTTTTGGTCAGAGGCAGTAAGCATTTATCGATATCAACTAACAACGAAGAGTCCCCAAGTGTAAAACATTGGTGAAACTTGTTTTATCACCATCAGCGTTTTACCAAAGATTGTAGACCTTCGAAATTAGGTTAGTAACAATATACAAGTCGTTTCATTAATATAAAGTAGTCTGCCACTTTTTGAACAAGCTGTATATTTATAAAAATTACCTTTGCATTCCATACTTAATGGCAAATATAGTCGTTACAGTCGTTTTCTGAAATTCTTTCAAATAGGAGTTGTTTTGAAGAAACAAAATTTAGGGCGAATTGCATACCTACATTACCTAAATATGTGTTTTGGCAGCAATGGATACCACTCCGCCTCTACATGCTTCTACCTTTCGCTAGACGCAACAACTGCGTGGTTTGTATTAAATGTTAAACTATGATTAATTCTTCCGTCTAGTGTATACAGTACAAATCTTGCACCTATAGTCGAGGCTGTTAATCACGAACAAAATTAGCTCGATAACTTAAAAATCATCTATATAATCCAATAATCCCTTCTACCGTAGCAATGGTGTAGGGCATTTATCTTCTTCTAGCTTTTTATAAACGTTTTCCATTCATTTCTATTCCTTGTCATGTTCTGCGCTTCTGTCCATGTTTTACCTTTCCTTCCCAATATTTCTGCTATGACATCATTCCATGTTGTCCTTGGCCTTCCTCTTCTTTTATTTTTCATTGTTCTTGCTTTACATATGCTTCTTGTTTGTCTTGTATTTTCCATTCTATATAAGTGTCCCCACCATCCTAGCTGTCGTTGTTCAATGTATTCTAGCACTGACTGCATTTTTAAATCTTTTCATATTTCCGAGTTTCTTATTCTGTCTATCCTTGTAACTCCTCTAACTCTTCTTAAATACTTCATTTCCACTAACTGTAATTTATTCTTTTGGTCTTCTATGTAATATCCAGGATTCCCAGCCATATGTTAATATGGGTCGGTAAATTGCCTTATATACTTGTAGTTTTGTTTCTCGCGATATCTCTTTTTTATTAAAAAAATTATTCCTCATGCTGTGGTGCAGCTTTGTTGTTTTTTCTATTCTTTGATTAATTTCAGCGTCCTTTTCCATCAATTGTTACTCCCAAGTACTGAAATGTTCTCACTTGTTCTATTTCAGTTCCTTCTATTACGATTTCTGTATCTACTTGTTCATCTCCCACTACCATTACTTTAGTTTTGCTCTTATTCATCGTCATTCCACTGTTTTTTTAGAGTCATATTCCATGTTATTAGGTTACGTTTCAGATCTTTCTCATTGTCGGCTATAACTACTATATCGTCTGCAAATGCCCATTCCGAAATTTCGACTGCATTCAAGTTAAGGTGTCCAACTCTGAACTTTTTACTTTTGCTTGTACACTGTTTAATAATGTCATCCATATAAATAATGAACAGCATTGGGCTCAGACTTCCTCCTTAGCGTAGTCCCTTGTTTGTTTCAAATATCTCCGATTCTAAATTGTTAGCTATTACAGCATTAATATTTTTGTTATATATTTTCTGTATTAATCGTCTTATTTTGCCATTGACACCTCGTTCTCTTAATATATTCCATAATCTTTCTCTTGGTACTTTATCGAATACTTTTTCCTGGTCTATAAATGCTAAGAATACTTTCTTGTATTATTTGTTTCGCAGAGAATATTTCGTCTTGCTTCTTCCTTTTCTAAACCCACTTTGTGACTCATGTAACGTATTTTCGAGTTTTGTGCTTAATCTTTCATCTATTATTTGCTCGAGAATCTTCATTGCAGTACTTAGAAGGGATATTCCTCTGTAATTATTGCATTCTTTCTTATCTTCTTTAAAAATCATAACAGTTAGAATAGTAATCTCACAGACTTTTTTGGAGAAGATTTAATGTTCCACAAAAAAGTCTTAAAAGTCTTTTGATATCTTCTGTCGTTAAGCCTTAGTCTGCAAAGAAAGGGACAATTAGAATTATTTTGCGATATTTTCCCTTTTTTACGAATCCAGCTTTAACCGTATAAGATATCAAGAAAACTTGTGAGACCTTTTTTGTAGAGCATGATATTTTCTACAAAATGTCTTGCTCGAGTTCTCGAGCTAATTTTGTGCGATTCAATGAGACTGCGTTTGTAGAACACACGGAGTGTTGCTCAACGGCGCCCTCCGTTGCTGCAGACTTGCTTATATAGGGGGCGTAATCTATCCTTGAAAGCCACCCCAAAATTTCGTTTTTCGTAAATAATGTTTAAACAATTAAAGATAGAAAAAAAGTTTCAATCGCAGACTGACACCATTTACGAAGCTCCTTCGATTGGTATGAGTATTCATATACAGGGCGTTACAATAAAGACGCAATAGCGTATGTTATGCTTATTTGTTCGAATTGCAGGAAATGATTGAAACGACTGTATTTGTTGTCACAGACTATATATAAAAATGGTTTTTATAATTGTACAGACTGTTCATAAAATGATGACATTTTTAATACTTGCTTATTTTAACGAGATACTCTGGATATCGTTACGGGGTTGCATTGTACATTAAAAACTAGTGTAAATTCATATCGGGCACAACATGTCTGTTTATGGTAATTATAAAGTAAATAAAATAAAAAGTAACGGTATATTGAACATTTACTTTACTTATATAAGTCAAGCACCGACCATGATTTGTACAGTATATACTGAAACTGATGGAAAAGGAGAACTGGTTGAAAGAAATATTGAATTTGCGACGTAAAAGTAAGCCAATTATTACTATAAGATCTCTCTAATCGAATATAAAGCATTCCTAAGTGATAATTGCAATAATAGAATTATGTAAATCACATCTTGCTAGCTTTGGCAGTTAGCACTATCATTCGATTCCTAATTTGAAAAAATTTTACCTGGAATGCATTAAGTTGTTTGAAGACGGAATAAAAACTAATTTGGAGCAAGGTCAGGTGTAAATTGTACTAAAAAAGACGTAAATGGAAATTAATAAATTGAAGAAATTATAGCTGTAATGTTTGTTCATGATTCTTTTGAATAGAAATAATGTTAATTATTCAATGTAGTGGAACGTCTAGAGAAACAGTTCTATGATTGTTTTGATTTGCGTCATTTCAGTAACGAGACCTTTCAGGAAATACTAAAACTAATACTTATCAGAAAAAGTAATGTTTCCATAAAAATTTTATTTGTCATTAATTTTTTATAGGACTCCTACAAGAAATGTTCATTAAATGCGAATTATATGAAACGTAATTACACATATGTACAACTATTGTAATATGCACGTGTCTGTCGGCTTGGTCTAAATAAAGCGTGTGAAATTAAAAATAATATTTTGAATTCGTTTCGTTTGTTAGATCTTAAAACAAAGCATAGCAGTAGACATATTCAGTTACTTTTATCACTGTAATTGTAATTATTTCTGTATTAAGTTGTATATTTTAAGTAATTATTTTAATTGAAATTGTTTAGAAAATTAGTGGTATTAACCTCGAAGTAACATCTCCAAATTTGTTACCTAAAATGTAAACAATCAACGAACGCGCACTGCCCTTTTTATAAACTCGAAAAATTAGCAAAGCGCAAAATTGTTTTTCCAGAACATGTTGATGTCTCACTTTGTCTAAGCGGTATTTTGACAAGTGTGCTTTTGATCTGCCGTTAAAATTTTTGATACCTCACGTGTGGAAAAGCTGATTATTGACGCAATGTTTCTTCAAAACTTCCAGTACGTCTCCAATATAAACCGAATAGTAACTCTTTTGTTATTTACTACCATATCATGAACCAAATTAATATTGTCTTCAATAATCACAGCACTTTCAACAATTACTTGATATGAAGGTCATCATTATTTTCTCATAGTGACAACCTTTTTTACAAAAATCATATGTAGATCTTACTTCAATTTTATCTATTTTTTGTTAAATTATTGCATTCATGAAATATTCGGTTAGAGAATGAGGGCAGGCACCATGACGTATGTATATTAAAAAATTTTCGTCGAAAAATCTCTAAAACGATTACCATTAGGTATAGGAAATACTAGTAAAACTCCTTCTAAAATAACATTATTTCTAAAGTTGATGTCAATTTTCGGTATTTCCGGAATCATCATCGTGAAAATATTTTTAGTGAACAGATTTAATTACCCTATATGCATATGCAACTTTGCAGAAAATTATTATCATTAGAAGGCCCAATCTTTCTAATGATCGGTCTTAATCGCTCACCCTAAAGATTATAACAGATATGAGATAATTCAAGTTAGCTAGTTAAGGCAGAATTACAACCCATGTAAATCTTTTTGAGTTTATTAATCATTCACTTTTAGGATAGTAATAATATTTTTCTCGATTAGTGACCATGACCTTTATTTATCAGAACACTGTTCAGCTTTCAAAAACATATAAGAGGATAAAATGATGAAGTAGGGTGAATGCGTAAGCGGAAGCTAAATATTTTTTCTTCGTGGTATATCATCGATCAAAAGTTTATCGTATGTCTTGGATTAATAAAATAACATCAATTTCAGTGCACGTGTTTAGTGGAATTACGTACGGTTGTTTTCAAAAGAAACTATTTTCGATCGATTATTTGTCGATTGGGTATTTCTAAAAACAGAACATACATTTTTGTTGATATTTGGATTTTATGTCTAAGCAAGCATCATTAATAGTATTGCAAAGAAATGTTTACAATTGTACTACTCAGTAGTCTCGTGACAAATATTTTTACATACATAATAATATAACTTATCTACAAAAATTGTTTAAATAGTGCGAGATAATTCATAATTTAGCTTCTGAAATACATACACATATTATATGTATATAATTGAGTCAAAATTGAGGGATAACTATTGATATAAATACATAACATATAAGTGTGCAAAAATACGATTAAAAGTGGAGATTTTTTGACACTTGATAACACATGATTTGTAGTTTCTTTTTGTAGAGTCTAAAAGAAATCAGTTCCAGAACTATGTAATTTTACAGAAATAGAATAAGTAAGCCCCTGTTAGGATTTACCAACAAGATAAAGTCTTGAAAAGGAGTATTCTAAATAAGTTTCTGATCTAGAATGACATCGAAATACTTCACTTCATTGGTAGGAATAGCTTTCTCCTTTTGTTTCGGTTACTATTTAGATTTTTCTGCAAGCACCACCAACAGATGAGCTTCCGAATCTTATGATCGTCATATTATTCAGAAGTTTGTCTATGTCAGTAGGAATAGTAAGAGTGAAGGTATTTTTGCTGAGAATGTAAGTCATTATATTTCTGTAGAACAATCTCATTTGCTCTTGCGAGTTGTGGTTCATGTCTAATAACCCTGATAAAAACCTAAGCTGGTTTCAGTTGCTAAAGCTCTTAGTACTGAGCTGTACAGTCAACAACTGAGTAGAATATGTGCCGTCTAATGGTGATTAGAGAATAAGGACTTCTTCAACATTACAATACACCAGAATATAGATTGTGATTTAACAAAAAAAGAACAATAATTGGAGAGAGTGGAGTTTTACTAGATGCAGAACATAACGTGTTTTCACAGTAATTTAGTACGTTTAAAGAAATTAAGATGTGTATAGTATGCGTAGCCGAAACCACGAAAATGTCGTCATTAATTCTGAATTTCTTTACCTAATTTAATTCCTTTTCGTTCCAAAAACTTCCACAATCGAGTGTCACCATTTAGAGTTTGCCAAAAAAATCAGCATTAGGGATGAATGTATCAAAATCCAAAGAATTAATTAATCAAAGATTAGCTTAAGCAACTTTTGTTACCAAAACTGAGGTTTTATGAGATGGGGTAGCAATCAATGCTGAGCGATTCATTAGATACATCTTGAAACTACAAGTTTTAAATTTTGCTCAAATTATAAATTATTGGCTGGATGAAACTCAACTTTTTCGAAATGTATGGTATGCAATGAGGCTCGACCCTCCATCGAACAGATTTGGTGCTTAAGCTCCCGGAAACATGATAGATCGAAGCGAAACAACAATTCGAGATTGGAACGAAACACATCATTTGTCATTAAATAACAAAAAGTGGGAAGTTCTGTTGCATTTTGGCTTACTTTGTAAATAATATTTTTTAAATAAATTATCATTATATCACCGGAAGGCTATTAAAAAATTACAAATTTATAAAATTTTTATATTGTTAAATAGATTATCTTCACACAAGTGTGGTTGCGAAAAATCTGAGGATTTCGACATTCTAATAGAATGAAGGGTTTGATTAACAACTAAAATTATTGTCAAAGGTTTTTATATCAGTTGTTTCCTGTGAAGAAATGTTAGTAAAGTACAATTAATCAAAGACTTCTTAAGGTCGACAGCGACACGAGGCTAAATAATCTTGTTATGTTGGGATTCACATTAATGATAAAGATGTAATATCCGAGTTCGCATTTATTAAAGCTAGAGAGAGCTTAGCTTAGAGATGATTTTGTTATCTAGAGCATATATTGTTTCGAAATAATTATAATATTGCATTTTATTAATAAACGGCACCTTCATTTCATTAAAATGTTTATTTAAATATCTTTTATTAAAATTATTATAATATAATAAAGTTATAACTTATATATTAACACTTAATCTATACCAAAATATGTTAATTTATGTATTGACCTCACGCCAGGGATATCGACAAATAACAATTTCTTAACATCTGTTCTTTTTTGTTTGCATAACATTCTTCCTGTTACAGCAAATGACCACCAGCAAAGACTAAAGTTGTTTACAGTGATTTCATGTTCATAATAAGTTGTTATTACTTGCCAAGAATATTTCAAAAGGTTATCAATTTCTTATTACGCTATAATTACTTAAATTGACAAATAATTTCGCGTTGCATGTTTGGTCATTGTAGTTGTTTTTCAAAAATAACTTAGAAATATACTACGAATCAATATTTCCATGTAATTCCATATACTTTTTATTTAAAAAAATTGTTATGGATTTAGTGTTTTACTGTTTTTAATAACTTCTATATTTTAACAATAAGTCGTCAGTCATTAAAGCTCAATACCTAAGCCCTATATTTTTATTAATGATCTAACAGGTCTGATTGCGTGTGATTAATAAGATAGATATTAATATTATTTATATGCACCATATAGACATTTTGTTTCAAAAAGAAACAATAGATAATAGAAATACATTCTGTATTATTCACCATAATTGATTATATAGTGTCTACATATATTTTGCACTAAAAGATACATATATGACACTAGAATCGGCAAAGAGGGGCAAGTTTCAGTGCAGTGCGGAGAACAACGTAGAGGGGCCGAGCAGTTGTATTAAGGCGAGTATTCAGTAACGTTTACGTTTCAGTTACGTTTACGTTTAAGTATTTTTCAATCATTATTTCAGTCAAATGAGTACGGCGTTCCACATCGAGTCATGTTATATTTGCAAATTTAAAGTAAAATCCTTGTGACAACTTAATGGATCTTTCGACGCACCTTTACAATCGGAACTCTTATCAATAACACTTTCAAATAAGACATAACCACAATTTTTTATCTTTCAATTTTGTTTTAATTCTTCTTTCAGCATAATCACGAGCAAATAGCATAACATTTCTTATCGATGTCCAACTTGTTAATGTATAATACGAATGCTTGCTCTAGAAGGAGGTAAAGGCTTCTTGGTCTAGGAAAATGAACGGTAGATTATATGGAATAAAACAAACAGCTTTATTAAATGTTAGTTGTTCGCTGTATTGTTTGCCACGGATTACAGAACAGTATTTTATACTTTTTAGGTGAAGTTCACAATTACACCTGTTGGTACGCGTCAAGTAGTTGTCGCATGTTACATATTTAATTCTATCACCTTCCCATTCTAAGACCGGTATACTCGCTATTACGTTTTCTAGTTTATTCAAAATACGCCGTTTCCGACATGTATTTAATTGCGACATTTTCTAAGTATGTATGTACTGATAATCACTCACAACGACCAGTAGAAGAATACTAAACAAGTGTACTTTGATACGGACGCTCGAGTTTCTGTGCCACTCCTCTACTTTGCTAATCGCACTGCAATAGAAATTGCCCCGCTTTGCCGAGTCTATTTATAATACATTTGTGCGGTCAAAGTTAGAATAAAGGACTTCAATTTAGTATCCTCACAGTTAAAAAGTTGATTAGGCACATAGAAAAAGTACAAATTTGTACATATTAGACGTGAATATTTTTTTAAATGCCTTGAAGGTTAGAAGGGCTATGCTTATAATTGTGTTTAAGGTAATCGATAATCTTTGACTGTTGTCTTTATTTTGTTTATAGGTATGTGCCTTTCTATAGCACTAGATCTGTGTCTCTCCTCTATGACTCCAGAAACATGTTGCCACCAATTAATGATTTATGTATATTTTATAACGATAATCAAGCACATATCGAACTCTTTGGTTTATCTTTACTTACCTTTAAAACATTACATCATATATGCAATGGTTATTAATTTTAAATATTAAAACCATTTTTGAATCTGGCAGTTTTGTTCTTGTTTAATTTCGGTTGTATTTGTTTTTGGAAACAATTTTGTTTAAATACCAAAGCAAACCTTGATATAAAATCAAAAAAGCTTATTTTACAAAATTGCTGCACGCCCATACCTATTATCAACTAATTTTGTATGACTTGTATGGTATTCGTTTCAGATATTTTAAAATATAAAATAATCCTTCTAACGTAACCCAAATTTTAAATTAATTTTAGTTTATCTTTGTAAGCTTTGCAACTTTAATTATTATTATATCCTTTAACTTTTTAATCAGGTTAATGGTACCTGGTGCTTCTCATGTATTGTCAATATTGGCGTTTGTAGCCTGAAATAAATTATTATACGACAAATCGTAAAATTATATTATAACATCAATAATTCCTGAAAATCAATATAAACGTCTTTGATTGATTGATTTTTTATTTTCATGTTACAAACGTAAGTAAACGAACTAAATATGTTTGCTACATTTGTGCTTTTCCGTAGAACTTTGGTAACATCAACCTGTTTTTTTCCATATTTGCACTCATTTAAGATTATTACAACATATATACGCTTTGCTTTAGCGAAAATGTTTGATAAGAAAAATTTCAAAATTATATTGCTACATTCACATAACATAGTCTGTGTATGACGAAAATTTTAATGCTCTGTTTTTGACCTACTTTTGTTAGACCATGTCAATAGCAAATATTTATGTTAACATACTCATGGACAAAATGTACTTGTACATATGTATTTGTTTTTATAGTATGTAAGGAATATAACGTTCAGACTATGATGAAACATAAGTCCTATGTACTGGAACTTTTAATGTACCTATCAAATAAACTTATTATTAGTCGGAATTCTCCATATCAGCAAAAACAAAATATGTATATGTGGAATTAAATCTAACATGGCTATTATTTAACTCGATGTTTGACGTTACCATAAAACTCATCTCTCGTTTAGCTGTTCTAGACAAATGTTTTAAAAATTGAGAAGCTGAGGATGAGTTTGAACTTATTTTACTTATTTTTTAATGATTATGATAAGTTCTTCACTGGATCTCTTGGTTCAGAAATAGAAGGCGATAATTAAACCAATTTTATTGTAGCCTTGATGGTGACACCTTTGCTGTCGAAAAGTGTCGCTATTTAGTAAAAAGTTTTTTGGTATTTTGTAGGTTGAAGTGTTTAGTGATTACGATAATTTTAAATTGAGATATAATTTTGTTCAAGCTGAATGATAGTTTTGTAAAGATGCACAGTTAATTTCATTAGATGTACTACATACATTGAACACGTGCGTCGCAAGTTGCAATTGTAGTATTTAAACTGCTTATTTATTTTGATGACATAAAATATTTAGGGTCACACAGAAAATTTAACCTTAACTAAGAATAGATATATACTAATGCACAATTCCACAATTATTCTTTAGTGCATTTGCCGATTAATTAAAGGAATTCTATTCTATCTATTGGATACTATCCGTTCATAGTTGTAAATCACAAAGCAAACGAAAACGAGTACTATAGAGTTGGGTTTTTGTCTACAGTTCTAATGCTAGTTCAAGAAGAAAATATCACTAAAAATCAATCAATTCAAATTTTTCAATTTTTTTTTGCAGCGATAGTTTCGCTGCCACTGTTGTCTCTGTATTTTCTTGAGATGTTGATGCTTCTGCTTTCATATTTTCTACTGAGCTGCTTTCCTCTGAAGCAACGTTTAATTTCTTTCAGCTGTCGGGTCTGCTGGGTTTTACATTTCTTTAAACATATCTTTCAATACATTGGCAATCTCCCGAACAGGCTGATTGAGATAAGATTTATTTTAAAACAACTTACCTCTACAGCTACTAATGTTGCTTTGAGCGGAGTAGGGAATCGATCTTTGCTTATGGAGCTAGGTTGCATTTGCTTCCATTTAGTCAAAACAGATCTCGATTTACCTTTCAGTGGTCTGAAATAGCAAAGCTCTAGAGTTTGTGAAAGTTGCATGCTGGTGGGCAACAATACAATACAATGAGTTTTATTGTTTTGGCAGTCCTGTAGTTTTTTAAAATGACGGAGTACAATACATTTAAGCCATCTGCTAACGTGCGTTTTTTAGTAAATATAATCTAATTTCAGATAATCAGTTTGGTTTCTTACCAAGCAGATCATGTGAGGATGCAATATATAGCTGTCTAGTTGAGGTTATGGAGAAACTAAATAATAATCTTTTCGTCTCCAATATTAATTTTGATTTATTGAATAAGTTAGAACGATACGGTATTCGTGGTAGCGCGCTGAATATTATTTGTTCCTATTTGACCAATAGAAAGTAATTTCCATCACTAGTTTGATAAATAATGTCCGAACAACCATTTATAGTGAACCTAAGGTAACAGATCAAGGTATCCCACAGGGATCTATTCTAGGTCCTTTTTTGTTTGTGGTATTTGTAAATGATCTAAATATATCACTACGTGATTGTGCATTGTACCAGTATGCAGACGATACATCAGTTGTATTATCGAGTGATTCATGTGAGGGATTGTCATTGCCGAGTACACAAATTATTTTCGATATGATGAGATGGTGTAATGAAAATCGATTAGACCTGAATATAAGCAAAACCAGCTTTCTTGCATTTAATCAACGTAACAAGTCGTTATATGTTAAATATAACCATAAATCAATACCTCAATCAACAAATTCGAGGTTTTTGGGTTTAGTTTTTGATAGTTCACTGACTTGGTGTGATCATGTTAATAATTTAAACTGTAAGTTAAGCAGCGCGTTCTATGCTATATATTATATGAGAAATCATGTAAACTTGTATACATTAAGGACCTTCTATTTTGCGTATATTCACTCTCGTATAAAGTATGGCATATTGGCCTGGGGACAAAGTACGCTGTTTCGTAGTATTTTTGTTTTACAAAAAAAGATTATTCGTTGTATGTTGTTTTTACCGCGTCGAACTTCATGTCGAGACTACTTTAAAGAAATGCATCTTCTTTCTCTCCCTTCTTTATATATCTACGACCTGCTGAAGTTTCTTAATAAAAATACTGAACGCTTTTCTAGAAATGCTGACATGACTAAATCAAATATGATAACGAGAGGCGCAAATGATTTATCTGTTCCCAGCCATGGGACTGCTTTATATGAGAAAGGGCCGTATTGTGCTGCAATCAAAGCTTTCAACGCTCTTCCTAGTTACCTCAAACTCTCACGTAATAAAAAAAGATTTGATGCCAATGTAAAGGAGTTTCTTATTGACAAGAGCTTTTATAGTTTTGACGAATTTTTAAATGATGTAACAAGATGAGCTCTTCACGGTGTTACTTTTAGCGTTAATACTAGGGTTATTTGTTTGTAAATCTTTGAATTGTGTTTTTCGTTTTATACACCTTACATGTTTGTGCTATTTTTATTGTATGGATATGTGTAAGTGACAAGGTCAATACCTTGTAAGGTCTATGACAATAAAAACTATTATTATTATTATTATTATTAAAATGCAGATCAAACCGCTCAAATATGTTGCAATTATACCGGGCATTTCACATGCACACTATGTGGTCCACCGTAATTTTCCATAATTTTCTTGGCATGTTTACCTGTACGTCGAACAATAACTTTTTTCCGTCCAGAGTCATCGGTAAAACACGTTTTGTCAAATACGATGAATATTTACATCAGAAATATTTTTTAAAGTAATGTAATAACCGGCTTATCAAAATATTCATTTAAGATGTTCGTAGTAACGACTGCACGACTTTGCTTTACATTTTCTGATAGGCAAATGGTTAGCCTCTAATAACGAACAATAAAGTAGTACCAACTATTAACCGGTCTGTTATCGATAAAAGCATCTACTCTCATTCGTTGCTTGTTTAAATAATTTAGAACGAGATCGTTAATATAATTTTTTATACAGGAAATTCTTATTACACAGACAATAAAATAACACCTTTTAAAACCATTTCCGCTACTTGATGCCAATGTTTACCTATCATTTCGGATATTCGTTAAGGCTTCTTCCAGTTTTTCTTTCGAAAAATCATTGTATTTTTCTTTTCCAAAATCTGTGTCAACAAAATGAAAAAATCATTTCCTAAGCTCAAATCCTAAAATCAAAAAACTAACAACTAACAACCCCTTAAGAAGACGATAAATTGTTGTAAAAATATATCACAAGCAATTTGCTGCTACTGATACTTCAAGATCAACTTAATTATATGGTACATCAAAAACCGTGGTTTTCTTAGCTTATGTTATGTATTTCTTGAAGACCAACAAATCTTCTGGATATACTTTTTTGCTATTAAAAACATTCTTTCACCATTGCACAATTAAAACAATTTTTTTTGATATTCACCTGATAGATGGCAACCTTAGCTCCAGGAAAATACCACACTGCGTAAAGCTCCCGCTATGAATTCAAGTCACCCGATTCTACGTCACGTTAATATACAAGTAAATAATAATCTTTGTTTTGAATTGATTAATGAAGTTCTACACAAAGTTACTGTTCGATATTTTTGATAATTTATTTTTTTCTTTCCAATACTAACGTTATATACAAATATAATAAAATCATCTTAAAATGTCATGCTGCCTGCACAATCTAACATGTTCCCACACTTTTTGAAGATAAATGGTTCGCATTGTTAGAACGACACTTTCGACAAGAGTTATGGGAACCTATCAAACAAATAATAAGTTATGAATGAGATTTTGTTAGTTTTAAAAGGAACAAAGCTTTTTTTATGTAGCAGGTATCTAAAGAACGTATTTAACAAAAGAATATGTGAAAAATTTTACTATTATACCGGGTGTTTCTGGGAGGTGGCTCGCCCCTATAATTTCTAAAATATTTGAGATAGAGAAACGAAATTTGGAAATTGTGTACGGGGCTTTAATTTACATTTCTTGACATAGTCGATACATTCTTATCACTTTCGCTTTCACCTGAAATGACTTTAATTTTCGATTTTTAAATGGGACTACCTGAATATTTTTCGACATTTTGATTCGGGATAACATTTTGAGTACAACTGCAGCAAAAGATATTTTTTGATATAACATTTTTTGTTTTCAATTTTTTTTTCATTGAGAGTGCTTTGAAGTTCTTAATATGCTCAGGTGTTACTGTATAAACATGATACGAACAATATTTTTCATTTTTACTGTATGCCCAGTTTTTTAAGCGCATTTGTAGGTCCAAAATTTAGTTTTTATGTTTTAATATAATTTTTCCAAATGGGAACAGGGGCTCACTAAATCATCACGAAAGAGCATTGAAGTACCTTTATGTTGATACCCTACATTCATATGCCGAACGAACGTTTATTAAGTATTTTTTGTGAAAAAAAAAATTAAAAAAAAACTTAAATAAAAAAATATCTTTTGCTGCAGTTGTACTCAAAATGATATCCCGAATCAAAACATCGAAACATTTTCAAGTAGTCCCATTTAAAAATTGAAAATCAAAGTAATTTCCGGTAAAAGCGGAAGTGATAAGCATGTATCGACTATGTCCAGAAATGTAAATTGAAGCCCCGTACATAATTCCCAAATTTCGTTTCTCTATCTCAAATATTTTAGAAATTATAAGAGGAGCCACCTCCCAGAAACACCCGGTATACCTCAATTTGGAGATATACATACATATTTATGATTTAAACGCATGAATAGGTTTATTAATATATAAACTGTAATAACTAACAATAGATGTTATATCTACATACGTAGTACATAACACATACATACATTTAAAAAAGTATAATAGGAAAATGTGTGCACCGATAATATTGAATCTAAATAAATATCCTATATGGAATGCATTATGATAAGACCACGTCGATGTATAAATAATGTCAATACTTCATATCACAAGCTAAAAGTAATATTGCGAAATTCGTTTATTAATGAACCCATAAACTTCCATTTATAGGATAATAAATATTTAGGAAAACTCTAAAATGCATTAATTACAAAATGATGGTGCATATCTACACGTTAATCAGTTATTACATTGGAGATATGCCAAACTCTATTGTTTTGTTGCCAAGTAAAACGAAGCTTTTGAATTATTAAGCTTTTAAATTTAAGTAAATGTAATATGTCTAAATCAAATATTGAAATTTCCGAGATATTAGAATTGTTCAACGAAATCATATTATTTAACTAAAAAAGATTATTGGAGTCGTTTTATTATTATTATCTAATACCTAATACCTATATAAAAACAGGAATTTATGGCTGCCGTAAAAGAAAAACGAAACAGCTATAAATATGTAGCATACTACATATTTGTATTTGAAGTGTCTATAAGGGGGGTGGTGTAGTGATTCAGGTGAAGGATACAGTGGTCATCGACGTCTGTAAGTTTTCTGCTGAAATTGTTCCTATCGAGAAAGATTTCGAGTACTGTTGTGCTAAATTTAATTTAGATAAGAGTATATGTTTTTTAATATGTGTATACCGAGCATCATCAGGAAGTTTTGCTACGTTTAAAAATAAATTAACGGATCTATTAGAATCACTGTACAAACAAAATACCTTCCTTCTGGTGTGCGGCGATTTTAATGTAGATTTTAATTGTGATACCGATGACTCGATGGAGATCTTGAGTATCTTCAACTCTTTTCATTGTATACGAGTTTTTTTTTGATGCCACACGTATAACAAGTCAGTCGGGAACCTGCATCGATAATATTTTTTGTAATCGGTCGGAAATGTTAAGGAATGCAAAATTAGGTAGCACGTATTTGAGCGATCATCAATATCTTTTAGTCACAATTGGTGGTGACCTTGATAATTCGAACAGTAAATGTAAGCTACAAAAACGGAGCTTTAATGATAACAATGTAGAAATGTTTTTAAATTTAATGCGAACTGAAACTTGGGACGAGGTTTATGCACAAACTGATGTTAATATTCAATATAATTTCTTCATCGGGGTATTTCTACACTACTATGATTTAGCATTTCCTTTAAAAACGAAAATGCAGCGGCAACATACGAATAACTGGATTAATGATAGTGTCATTAAAAGTGGGAATAGGTTGCGGGATTTATACAATGCTCAAAAATTATCTGACGATTATGATTTAAAAAAGGCTTATAAAGTAGAAAAGAAAATTCATAACAATTTAATTCGGACAACAAAACGTCAAGTATCTGAACAAAAAATTTTAAATTCTGACAATAAATCTAGAGCTGTTTGGGGAATCGTGAATCAGAATAGAGGTAGGCAAACAAAACAAATGAAAATCTCATTTGAAAATGAAAAAATAACGAACGCGCAAACTATAAGCGAATTGTTTCTAACTCAGTTCAGTAGTGTTAATGGTATTAGAGTTGATGACACTACGGTATCAATTCCTGGTAAATGTGAGCAATCACTATTCATACAACCGACTGATGAGTTGGAAGTAGAAGAGATAATTAATAGTATTGCCAATAAGCATTCCAGTGGTCATGATGGGATACCGTTTTCCATTATAAAGAAATGTGTTCAATATATTAGAAAACCACTAGCAGCAATGATAAATAATTCTTTTAGCTCGTCAATAAATATTCTCGATAATATATCCTGATAGTCTTAAAATCGCTAAGGTTATACCAATTCATAAAAAGGAGTGTGAAGCTAATATTATGAACTATCGGCCAATTTCACTTTTGCCTTCCTTTTCTAAAATATATGAAAAAATTATTAATAAACAACTTATTAGATTTTTTGTAAAATATAATATCTTTCCGCCAACACAATTTGGTTTTTTGCCGGGAAAAAGTACTGAGATGGCGATTTATGATTTCATTAACAACTTAGTTCATTGCATTGATGAAGGTGATAAAATTGCTAGCATCTTCTTTGATATCTCCAAGGTTTTTGATACTATCAGTCACGATGTTCTATTGGCTAAACTGGAGTCGGCAGGTGTGAGAGGTTTGGCGCTTGAATATATAAGATCGTATTTAAGTAACAGAAAGCAGTTTGTTAGTATTGCGGGGGTAGACAATAATATACAGAGAGATTATCTGTCCTCACTCAGTCAAATTTATAGGGGAGTTCCACAGGGATCGATCCTGGGTCCAACCTTGTTTTTGGTTTACGTGGCCGACATGCCTGATATTTTAAATCCTTGTTTTCTCTATCAATACGCTGATGATACATCTTGCTTAATAAGGGGAGCAGATTTTGCAAATATTTCGCAGGTGGGGGCCAATATTAACAGAGCTATGAATAATTGGTGCTCAACTAATTCTCTGGAGTTAAGTATTGATAAAACTGCCGCGATAATTTTCAACAACAAATCAGATGAAAGTATATATCTCAACTTAAATGGTAAATCTGTTCCAAATGTGAATAATTTTAAGTTTTTGGGGATGAACATTGATGCTCGTCTATCGTGTGATGCACATATCTAGTCAAGAAACTTAACTCTGCATGTTATGCAATTCTTAATTTACGCAACTCAGTTAGTGTTGATACTTTGAAAACATATTATTTTGGATGCGTCTATTCTAGGTTGAAATATTGTATTCTTGTTTGGGGCGCATCAGCAAAGTTTAATCGGGTATTCATAGCCCAGAAGAGAATTGTCAGATGTATATTACAGCAGCCATCAAATACGCCTTGTCGCCCATTATTTCGACGACTTTGTATCCTTACGCTGCCAAGTATTTACTTACTTGAACTAGGGGTTTGCGCGCATCGGAATTTGCATAACCTGAAAAGGAACTCTACTTATTACACGAGTATGACCACTAGAGGAGCTAATATTTTGGCGACTCCACGTCATAGAACTACATTGTTTGAAAAAGCTCCGGAATATCGAGCCATTAAATTTTATAACAAGTTGCCAAACTATATAAAAAATGCTACAACTTTTAATATATTTAAGTCTTCTCTAAAGAATTACTTAATTGAACAATGTTTTTACTCGTTCGAAGAATTTTTTTAAATATAATTGCAGATGCGTCCATGACATTTCCCCGGTATAGCAGTCGGGACTATTATTATTGTGTTTGTACTGTTATTGTTTATGTATATATATTTTATTCGCATAATGGATATATTAGCATATAGGTTTTGACTATGTCCATACCATTTGTATTTTTGGTCAGAGGCAGTATATTATATTATTATTATTATTATTATTATTATTATTATTATTATTTGGTTACGAAAATCTCCGAAGAAGAATATAAGCATTTATCGATATCAACTAACAACGAAGAGTCCCCAAGTGTAAAACATTGGTGAAACTTGTTTTATCACCATCAGCGTTTTACCAAAGATTGTAGACCTCCGAAATTAGGTTAGTAACAATATACAAGTCGTTTCATTAATATAAAGTAGTCTGCCACTTTTTGAACAAGCTGTATATTTATAAAAATTACCTTTGCATTCCATACTTAATGGCAAATATAGTCGTTACAGTCGTTTTCTGAAATTCTTTCAAATAGGAGTTGTTTTGAAGAAACAAAATTTAGGGCGAATTGCATACCTACATTACCTAAATATGTGTTTTGGCAGCAATGGATACCACTCCGCCTCTACATGCTTCTACCTTTCGCTAGATGCAACAACTGCGTGGTTTGTATTAAATTTTAAACTATGATTAATTCTTCCGTCTAGTGTATACAGTACAAATCTTGCACCTATAGTCGAGGCTGTTAATCACGAACAAAATTAGCTCGATAACTTAAAAATCATCTATATAATCCAATAATCCCTTCTACCGTAGCAATGGTGTAGGGCATTTATCTTCTTCTAGCTTTTTATAAACGTTTTCCATTCATTTCTATTCCTTGTCATGTTCTGCGCTTCTGTCCATGTTTTGCCTTTCCTTCCCAATATTTCTGCTATGACATCATTCCATGTTGTTCTTGACCTTCCTCTTCTTTTATTTTTCATTGTTCTTGCTTTACATATGCTTCTTGTTTGTCTTGTATTTTCCATTCTATATAAGTGTCCCCACCATCCTAGCTGTCGTTGTTCAATGTATTCTAGCACTGACTGCATTTTTAAATCTTTTCATATTTCCGAGTTTCTTATTCTGTCCATCCTTGTAACTCCTCTAACTCTTCTTAAATACTTCATTTCCACTGCCTGTAATTTATTCTTTTGTTCTTCTATGTAATATCCAGGATTCCCAGCCATATATTAATATGGGTCGGTAAATTGCCTTATATACTTGTAGTTTTGTTTCTCGCGATATCTCTTTTTTATTAATAAAATTATTCCTCACGCTGTGGTAGAACTTTGTTGTTTTTTCTATTATTTGATTAATTTCAGCGTCCTGAGTCCCTTTTCCATCAATTGTTACTCCCAAGTACTGAAACGTTCTCACTTGTTCTATTTACTTTAGTTTTGCTCTTATTCATCGTCATTCCACTGTCTTTTAGAGTCATATTCCATGTTATTAGGTTACGTTTCAGATCTTCCTCATTGTCGGCTATAACTACTATATCATCTGTGAATGCCCCTTCCGAAATTTCGACTGCATTCAAGTTAAGGTGTCCAACTCTGAACTTTCTACTTTTGTTTGTACACTGTTTAATAATGTCATCCATATAAATAATGAACAGCATTGGGCTCAGACTTCCTCCTTAGCGCAGTCGCTTGTTTGTTTCAAATATCTCCGATTCTAAATTGTTAGCTATTACAGCATTAGTATTTTTGTTATATATTTTCTGTATTAATCGTCTTATTTTGCCATTGACACCTCGTTCTCTTAATATATTCCATAATCTTTCTCTTGGTACTTTATCGAATACTTTTTCCTGGTCTATAAATGCTAAGAATACTTTCTTGTATTATTTGTTTCGCAGAGAATATTTCGTCTTGCTTCTTCCTTTTCTAAACCCACTTTGTGACTCATGTAACGTATTTTCGAGTTTTGTTCTTAATCTTTTATCTATTATTTGCTCGAGAATCTTCATTGCAGTACTTAGAAGGGATATTCCTCTGTAATTATTGCATTCTTTCTTATCTTCTTTAAAAATCATAACAGTTAGAATAGTAATCTCACAGACTTTTTTGGAGAAGATTTAATGTTCCACAAAAAAGTCTTAAAAGTCTTTTGATATCTTCTGTCGTTAAGCCTTAGTCTGCAAAGAAAGGGACAATTAGAATTATTTTTGCGATATTTTCCCTTTTTTACGAATCCAGCTTTAACCGTATAAGATATCAAGAAAACTTGTGAGACCTTTTTTGTAGAGCATGATATTTTCTACAAAATGTCTTGCTCGAGTTCTCGAGCTAATTTTGTGCGATTCAATGAGACTGTCGTTTGTAGAACACACGGAGTGTTGCTCAACGGCGCCCTCCGTTGCTGCAGACTTGCTTATCTAGGGGGCGTAATCTATCCTTGAAAACCACCCCAAATTTCGTTTTTCGTAAATAATGTTTAAACAATTAAAGATAGAAAAAAAGTTTCAATCGCAGACTGACACCATTTACGAAGCTCTTTCGATTGGTATGAGTATTCATATACAGGGCGTTACAATAAAGACGCAATAGCGTATGTTATGCTTATTTGTTCGAATTGCAGGAAATGATTGAAACGACTGTATTTGTTGTCACAGACTATATATAAAAATGGTTTTTATAATTGTACAGACTGTTCATAAAATGATGACATTTTTAATACTTGCTTATTTTAACGAGATACGCTGGATATCGTTACGGGGTTGCATTGTACATTAAAAACTAGTGTAAATTCATATCGGGCACAACATGTCTGTTTATGGTAATTATAAAGTAAATAAAATAAAAAGTAACGGTATATTGAACATTTACTTTACTTATATAAGTCAAGCACCGACCATGATTTGTACAGTATATACTGAAACTGATGGAAAAGGAGAACTGGTTGAAAGAAATATTGAATTTGCGACGTAAAAAGTAAGGACTATTGTAAGAAAATAAGAAAACTGAAACTATCAGAAAGTATTATTACCGCATTGTAGGTATTACTAAAAATCACGAGCCGATGTTTTACTTAAGAAGTGTTACTACGTTTAAAACTTAAATTATTTGTTCTAGCACTGTACGCATAAATATGAATAAACACTTTCGACATCTCTTGAGCAAGTAAGACACAGTGCACTATTACAATATTTGCAATCAAATGTGTGCAGTTCTGCTATCGCAATAAATGTCGCAAGTTAGTTGTTAGTAGACGTGCACCTTTTTTGTGCAAGCACACTTTTAGAATACCGAGAGTACAAAATATCCAGCTCTTTACCTATTTTTGTCTTTATTTTTTTTCTTTTGCTTCTACGCATAAACAATATCTAGATCAGAAATGTGTTCCAATAATAGCTTGATTAAACGCAACCACGCTTTGTTTTTTGAAAATTTATACGGTTTGAAAAATATTGCCGGTACATTTTAATAACTCTCTACAAACACGGAAATACAAACTAGACACTGCGGGGTAAATAAAACATTATCAGTCAGACATTGGACATACAGTCCCTGCTCACTTTATTAGACTCACCTGAAGAATTGCTGCGTTTTCAAATTTTAGAAGAAATTCAACGTTGTTTTCAATCTATGGGGTAGTGCTTCCGTACAAAACAGTAGCCTTAAGGGTTGCCTAACCAAATGTACTTGCTTTGATTTAAAATTAGGTCGATAATAGCGAATTATGAAAATTGTTCGTAACTTACAATTTTCCTAGTTTTCGGTTGTTGTGTATTACATTACAATTAAGGGTGTTCGAATTAATTTTTGTAAAGTTTTCGTTAGAAGTTCAAAGGTAAGTATTTATGTCAATATTTAGCTATCAGCTATAATTTTTATTCAGGTTTTAACAAAGAAATTAGTCAACAGGTCTTCGATTGGAATTCTTCAGATGAGCAAATGTAAAGATCTTTCTAAAGAGCAAAAGTCGTCTGTAATTGCATTAATTCGCAACACAGGATATAGCCAACGAGAGATTGCTAAAAAATGTGGGGTATCGCAATTCTCTGTCAAACGTTTAACCAAAAAGGGCAAGAGAACCAACCCGTTACAGCTGCTGGGGGTGGTAATTGTGGCAGAAAACCCTTAGTCACCCCCAGGGTGCAACGATTTTTAAGGAATTTAGCTGTGCAGAATAGAACGGCATCCCACAGTGATCTACAGGGACGATTTCAGGAGGCAGGTTTTTCTGGATCCGTTGCTAAAGTAAGAAGAAATTTGTATTCGATGGGTTTCAAATGTCGGAGGCCAATTAAAAAGCCCAAAATGACACCCAGCACGATATAGAAACGCTTAGCCTGAGCCAATTTACGTAAAGATATGCTGCTTGAGTACTGGCAGAGATTAAGTTCATAAATGTAATCCTATTTTAATAATTTATTATCTATTTTCGCACATGAGCGAGTTTGCTTCAGTGATGAAGCGACTTTGCAGATTATGGGCGAGAGCCCAGTTCATAAGAGGACGTCCAATAGAAAAATTTAGTATGGCTTGTGTAGTCAGGACAGTAAAGCATCCCACGTCCGTGGTGATCTAGTCAGTGATCAGTGCCAAGAGAATGGGAAGACTTTACGTAGTAGAGGGAAGCATGCGGCAGGATCAATACCGGAGTGTTTTGGAGACAAGGTTGATCCCCAGTTGCAAGAATCGTTTGGCAGTGGTCGCAAGGTGTTCATACAAGATGGAGCACCGAGCTATACTGCCAAAAAATCACAATGTTCTTGCAAGAACAAAATATTAATAAAATTAATATCGCCTGGCAACTCACCAGACGTGAATCCAATTCAAAATGTCTGGGAGTGCCTGAAAAGAGAATTGGCCAGAGAAAATATAGCAATGAAAACCCATCTGATAGAGAGAATAACATATCACTGACACCATAATGATACATTAAAAGAAATTGCACAAAATTGCATAGAAACCATGCCGAGAAGAGTTGCGGCATTAAGAGTAGCTAAGGGCGGATTAACAAAATATTAGTGTTTTAAGAATTATATGGATCCATATGTATGTGTATTCATGGTTTTTGTAAAATAAATATATGAAAAGTTCATTGATCTTCATTTAGTGTTATTTTCATAGAGCTACTATACCCGGAATTCATGTTAAAACTAAAAGTATCATAGTTATACAGGCGAGTCTAATAAAGTGAGCAGGGACTGTGGATAGGTAAATCTCAGGTGCAGGAAACATGAGGGGCGAACAAAAATTAACAGTTAATATATATATTTTGTGACCTTTATGTACTTATCTTTCAATTCCTGAAATATTTGCACTTATAGGTCAATAAAACAACAATTAATTAAATACCAATTTATTCCAAAAAATGTTGAACGCTTCACGATTTTGCGTGTCATCCTCGCTTCGGCGGTACATATACTAAAATTGGAACGATACAGAGAAGATTGGCATGGCCCCTGCGCAAGGACGACACGCAAAATCGTGAAGCGTTCCATATTTTTTGGAATAAATTGATATTTAATTAATTGTTGTTTTATTGACCTACAAGTGGAAATATTCAGGAATTGAAAGAAAAATTAACAACGATCTATTTTTCTGATGGTTTCGAGCTTTAATTTACCATCACAATTCCTGCTTTGTATAACACAACTTTCCCAGGGGATAATACGCACGACTTATTTTCAGATTTTTTGTTTTTGGATCGAATTATACTGTTGGCACAGTTTAGACTGTCGATAATAATAACGTTGCTTTCATTTTGCATTACACAACAGACACACGTTTTTCCGTTGAGATGAAGAAGAACTGTGATCTAGATGGGATCCAGGCAATCTATTTGTAGAAATGTGCTCTTAGTTGAACTAGAACCTTACCTTTAACCAAACTTGAAAGAATCTTTGTTATTATGCCATAACATGGAAATTTAAACATGCAATTTCTATTTTTAAGAGCGGGAATAATACTGAATTTCTTTGATGACTTTGGTGATGGTTTGTTTAAGAAATCTAGATGATGATAGAAAATTGTCTTTCTACTTTTTCCATGTGAGTACATCAATTTTTCAAAGACTTTTAATAAATTTCCTTATTTTTCTTTCAACAATAACTTGGACAACGTCGGAGTGTTTGGATGATTGACGAAACTTATCTCTTCTATGAATATGCATACTTTGTATAACTGGATCGTTATGGTCTGTAGAATAACTTAAATAAATAATATGTCAGTTTATCCCAAATATGTTCCTGTCAAAAATTGAAATCATTCTAAAAAATTATAAAAATATACGCTATATGCTTTAACAAAACAACAAAGATGCTTTCTTTTACATTAATATAATATCATAATGTAGGTATACAGCTTTGTTGCCATGCAGACTAATTTCAGTAAGTGTATTGACATGTGGACATAGCGGTTTATACAAATACACTCCTTGTCATTAAGTTGAAATATTATCTTGCCATTGAATCTTAGTTTGAAAAAAGCACCTTTAAATTTTTTTATCGCGTATAGAATTTAATAAAATGAAAGGCTAATGTAGATGCACACTTTGCCAACATCGCCAATTATTTTCAATCAAGATATTTATAAGCAAAAAAAGGACCATAAAGTTTATAATACCTATTTAAACGCTTATTTAATTTGGGTTTTATAGTTAGAAGATGCGGAAATACTAACCTTCCCTGATCTAAAAATATATTTTTTTTAAATATAGTCTTTGTACGGTTTGGCAAACAGTGTCTGGAATGTACTTGAACGCGTTTACGTCAACTCGGAAAAAAATTCCATTACATCCGTTAAACTAAGCGAATTCACGGTCTTAGGTACACCAACGTTCACTAAAAAGGGTTCATTTAAATTCTCTAAAAATTCTCCGTTATTGTTTATTTTAATTTTTGTCTATTTTGTAAGTCCGGTCTGAGAAAAGTGATGTTTGGAACAAAATAAACATCTGATACATGTGGAAAGATACATATGAAAAGCATCCGTTAGTGTGCTAATTACTTCGTAGACTTAAAAATCATGCTGTATTCTACAGGGGTAAACGCCAAATTAGTAATATAGTTTGTTGAAATATTTAGATCAAACGATCGAACTGAATATATTAATTCATTGTTGACCATATGTGAGTGCCAAGTTGATAAATAATAATAATAATTGGGCCATCTTCGGAGATTAGTCAAATTGGAAGTAAAAAACAGTCAAGGTTGCTTGTTTAAAAACGCAAATGTTGAAGATGTAATAAGTTACACTTAGTATTTACATAAAAATTGACAGATGAAAATACAACTGATTCAGTTGCATGTTTGAATCGTCAGAAATCAGTTGTATTTTCATCTGCCAATTTTTATGTACAAACTAAGCGTAACTTATTACATCTTCAACATTTGTGTTTTTAAACAAGCAACCTTGACTGTTTTTTTACTTCCAATTTGACTAATCTCCTGAAGATGATCATTGGCCGAAACATGTAGAGAGATCAATAAATTTTAATGTGAGAAGAACCCAATTTTTATTATTATTTATGAATGATGATTAAAGAGCATTTCAAACACAAATATGGTGGTGTTGGTATTTATATTAGAAGCACATTCGCGGCATCGATAATTGCTGTGTCTGATACCATCGAACAATTGTGGTTGAACCTTCAGGTCAATAATTTTGGATTCATTGTTGGGGTTGTTTATAGACCTCCTTATACTGATTATCACTCCTTTATAAGTGAAATAGAGGACAGCTTTTCATTCAGTTTCTCTTTATCGAACCGGGTTTTCTGTTGTGGTGATTTTAATATCGATCTCCTGAAAAATGACGATCGTGTCGTTGTTCAGTTTAACGAATTTTTAGATACTTTAGGACTGTATCAAGTAATAAATCGACCCACTCGATTTTTTGCTTTGCTTTACTGGATTTGATAATAGCTTCGGCTTCTGAGGATGTCGTGGCTGCGGGCGTCGAGATTTGTGACTTCTCGGATCACGATATGTCGTATTGTTTGTCATCTTGTAAATCATATTCTGTTATCCCTCGTATAATCTCGTATCGTGACCTAAAGCATATCGATGCTTCCTTGTTCCGAGAACACTTACGGACTCTGCCGTTCAATAATATTATTGCTTTGGCGGACGTGGACGAGAGGTCATAGTTTTTAACGAATGCCTCAACCTCATATTTAACGTACATGCGCCAATCATTAACAAGCTAATTACTAAGCAATATATGCCATGGCTGACGGACAACTTGAAATTATTATTTAAACTGAGAGATGAGGCTAGGGTAAGGTTTCAAAAAACAAGATTGCCATCACATTGGGACTATTATAAGTCTCTTCGCAATTTCGCCACTGCATGCCATAGAAGGGAGAAAAAAAATTATTATGAAACAATTTCAAGCAATATTTCCAACACTCATTTGTGGAAACACTTAAACTACTTGAACTTGTCATCTCCGAACTTACAGGTAGAACTTCAATCTATTCTCTCTGACGTAAACAGTATAAATGATTATTTTTTTAATAGTATACTTCATTTACAACGTAATCCTTCATTTGTTCTCGATTTATCTGGCAATAGTCTTCCTGAGTTTGACTTTAGTTTAACTGATAACAAGACTATTATTGATATAATAAATGGGATAACTAGCAATAGTTCCGGTGCTGACGGATTAAGTATAAAAATGATCAAATAATGCTGTCCACATATTGTACCGTACAGAACACATATTATTAACCATTGTATAGAGTATTCCCTCTTCCCTTCTCAGTGGAAACATGCCATTGTAATGCCTCTGCCTAAGATCAAGAATCCAACGGATTTCAGTCATTTACGACCAATAAGTATTTTACCTGTTATATCCAAGATATTTGAAAGAGTAATTTTGGATCAACTCAAAGTGTTTGTTAGAGAATATAATATTCTTCCTGAAACACAATCTGGATTTAGAACAGGATATAGCTGCGAGACGACTCTGCTTAAGGTGTCTGATGATATCTTGCGTGCTATTGACAGTCGTTTAATGACTGTACTTGTTTTGCTTGACTTTAGTAAAGCTTTTGATACCGTTGATCATCAGCTTCTAGTTTCTTTACTACGGCAGCTCGGTATGGGTGAGCGATCTGGTCTTCTAATTAAGAACTTTTTATCGGGCAGACTCCAGTCTGTTAAATTGGGCCCGCGTTTGTCTGAGCCTTTGAGTGTTCGTTACGGTGTTCCGCAAGGATCTATTCTAGGACATATTTTATTTACTATTTATTCGTCTCAGTTGTTCAAAGATGTTGGTTGTTGTTTTCATGCTTACGCTGACGATGTTCAATTGTATTTATCTTTCGAGCCCAGTGATTGTGCAGTTGCAATTAAAAAGTTGAATGATGACATAAATTCTATATTTCGATCTGGGTTGGACTACAACTTGCATCTGAATCCAAACAAATCTCAGGCTCTATTGTTTGGTGGGGCAGCGATGTGTGATTCACTACATAATACGATAACTATTAGCGTAAATTCTACTGCTATACCTATTGTTAACTCAGCAAAGAATCTTGGTTTAATTATGGATAACAGTTTTAGGTACAATGAGCAAATTAATAAATATATTAAATGTGCATATTCCAACCTTAAAAAACTCTACCCACATAAAGCAGTCTTAAATTCTACACAGACTTTGCGAGGCTTTTGTTATGTCCCAATTTACATACTGTGCTTCGGTGTACCATCTATCGACCGACAAAATAACTTCGAATAGAATTCAGAAGGTTCAGAATTCTTGTATTTGATATATATATGGCATTAGAAAATTTGAGCATGTTTCTCATAGACTTGTTGATTTGAATTGGCTTAATATGGCTAATAGGCGCGAACTTCAGATGTGCACGCTATTTCATAGGATATTATTGAATAAAACCCCACCATACCTTTATCACAAAATACGTTTCCGCTCCGATGTTCACAACATCATTACTAGATTTCGTGGTTTAATATCACCTCCTTATTTTAGAACGTCATTATTTACTCGTTCATTTTCTTATGGTATTTATTCTAAATATGATATTTTGAACTGTGAGTGGAAATGTTTGTCTGTGTATACATTTAGGTCTAAGCTTCGTAATGCTTTATTTCTTGGGCAGTAAATCATTGATATTGCAGTACGGCGTGATGCATTCAATTTTGATTTTTTGTAAATTATTTGCTCTTATTCGTGCATTATATATATCTATATAGCATTCAAACACAGCGTTTCTTTTGCTTTTTGATTTTAGTTTTAGGCATACAGTAGTCTTAGTTACTTGCATATACTGTAGGTTGGATAGAACAGCTATAGCTGGATCACGCCTACTGGTTGTACCTAATTTTAATTTTCGATTTGTGTTCCTTTTATAATTTTATGGTACAATAAAGACATTTATTATTATTATTATTATATTGCCTTAGGGTAAAAGAGCTTTTGTGTTCTTTTGTGTTCCTTTATAATTTTATGGTACAATAAAGACATTTATTATTATTATTATTATTATATTTGTGACAAAACTTATGCACCTTATACCCCAAAGCAGAATGGCAAGAGCGAATGCAAATTAATTATAATAAAGCGTCTTTATACAAAATGTTTTATTTGCCAACCTTTTCAAGTATTTTTGATTTTTGATAATTGCAGCTTCCAACTTCCAGTACGAGTATAAACAGGATGAGCGCAATGATGTAGCAAGTCTAGCCAACGCCATCTTACAACAGATTTGGCAAAATAGGTGGGAGAGAGAGAAGGGGAGGAGAAAAGCTCAGTGGACTAAACGCTTAATAAACAACATAAACGAGTGGGTGAGTTGTGAATAAACGTCGTAAAGTCGATTATTTTCTAACGAAAGCACTAATCGTACAAAAGTTCCTTTCATCCTATATGCTAAGCGTTTCGGAAAAGACGTTACAGATAAATGTATATACTATGAGGAGGCTGATACAGCTGAACACACGTTACTCCAGTGTAACAGGTGGCACCAGATAAGAAGCACATTACTAACGTGCCTATGAGAGACAGTAACACCGGCATCAGCATAGTGATGATTGCAACGCCCCAGAACTGGAGAGTCATCAACAACATGATACGATCTAGTATGCAGAGAAAAGAGGCTAATGAAATGGAGAGGCAACGAACAACAGGACGTGAACGAACGAGATAAAGGAAATGACAGAGTAAGCCGGTGGTAACTGATGCAATATTTCCAAATGGTCCCAGTTACTAGCAAAAAAAATGCACTACAAAGAATAAACGTTTCCTTTTTGTTGTTCATTATGGTACACAACATAATAATAGAAGGGGCCTGCCTTATTGTCGCCAAATTTATCCCACACATATTCACGTGCTGGCGTAATATTTTATTTTCTAATCGTTGCCAAGAAATTCATTTCTTTTTCCACGGTGTTTACGTGTTGCTTCCGAAACGTTCATCTTACTATTTTTTTTCTTTTTTAATGTTTGAAACAATATTTCTGTCTCGTAAATCATTATAAGATGAATGAAAAGATGTAGGTTTAGCTTGTTGTAGGAAAAAAACTGAAATCGTTGTAGCACGTGCTTAAAAGGTGCCTTGGCTGGTTTAGTTTTCAGGCACATGTAATGCGTAAACAATTCGTATACTAGCGATCGTAGTTATTTTTCCAAACTTAAGCCAGTTTTATATCTGTCGATTGTTGATGTTCAATTTATAGGCATAAATATCAATTTAGTAATTTAAATTGGTACTTTTATCGCCAGTTTTATTAAGTGTTTTTTTAGTAATATAACATAAACATCAAACATTATAGCTTATATAGCTATGGTTGAAATTAAAAAGAGCTTACTAATATTAAAATCGACCGTAAAACAGACTTAAAATATTGTTAGAATGGAAAGTCGTTGACAAGCAACGCAAAACGGATATTAATGTAAAAAAATGAATCGAAAAGGCTTTAAATAGTTGCGCAATAAGAGAACTGAAATACCGAAGGATTTATGAAACATGTAATTCAAACATTTTGCAACAGAATATATGGAAAGAAGTCGATAATATACAGAAACGTAGTAGTTCATTTAAAAGAGTATTTTTTGTAAATATTATTGTTTATCTTATTCTTAAATATATTTATATTTTCTCAGATAACTATATTTAGAATGTAAACACAAATAATTTTGCCCCTATGGCATTTCTCCATATTTTGATAAACAAGGGTATTTTAGGACATTTTAACATTCTAAATGACATTTTGGCAGTGTTGAAGTTGCTAGATAATGACACTTAATTTCAACAGTGTTGTATTTATTAATACGATTAATGTTGAAATCTATTTAATAAACGATACATAAACAAAAAAGATTTTGATGTTTGGCGGTCATCTTAATATAGTGAAGGAAAGGAAAACGTGGAGTGCAAATAATTATTTTCAATTCTAACAAACAATCAAATTCAATTTTTAAATGACAGAAAAATTAATATTTCTTTTACAAGAGATTATTGAATTCATGTGTAGCTTATTTTTACATTTTTTTTAAACCTATAGTCATATAACTATTAGTTGCATGCGATAAAGTCAATACAGACACATCGCCATATCCGAATCCTTCTTAATAACTAGAGTCGGCAAAGAGGGGCACGTTTCAGTGCAGTGAGGAGAGCAACGTGGACGGGTTGAACAGCAGTATCAAGGCGAGCGTTCAGTAACGTTTACGTACACGTATCATTTATGTTCGTGACTTTCATGAGTGAGCATAGATGATACGAACGCATGAATATTCGCGCATAAAATAATAACAAAAATATATTATGTATAAATTTTCACACTTGTTTCAATCAAATGAGTACGGCGTGTGGAATACATAGTTTTTAAATATGATAAAAACGACCGTTCCACATCGATTGATGTTATATTTGCAAACTTAAAGTAATACTTGTGACAACTTAATGGATCTTTCGACGCATCTTCATAAATTTTTCGTAGTATGAGAAAATCTGAATCCTTGTTAATAACACTTTCAAATCCCGGATCGACTCGCCATTCGCTGTTGGGAGCAAAGTGATTAACAGCGCGGCATCATAAAAAAGCGATATGATGCTGTCACAAAGTCATTTAACACAACTTACACACACCAAACTACACCGTTAGAGTTGCAGTGATAGCCAGACAAGTAATACAGCTTACGGAGTCACTGCAACTAAGCACCCACCACACATTAAAAAAAAGTACCATTTATCTTTTGGAGCGATTTAGTGCTGTGGTTAACAGGGCATTAAATGAAGGGCAGCACGTTTTGTAAGGGTATTGTTCTAACTTGGTTTCTTGATTATCTTTCTGACAGACGTTTTATAGTGAGGGTTTGTGAGACTAATAGTGATGTTGTTGAAGTGGAGAAAGGTGTGCCTCAAGGCAGTACATTGGGTCCTATCTTGTATGCGTTATATGTGAGTGACATTGATGAGGGTTTTGATAGCTGCCAGTGTCCGTTATATGCAGGTGCAGATGCACCTTGATGCATAGGGATTTACAAAGTGCCTCATATATTCTACAGGAAGAATTCTTACGATTCTAAAGATGGGCCCATAAAAAAGAATTGGTAATAAACTCGGAAAAGACCAGGTTTATGCATATAAGATCGCCGCATTTGAAAATAGATAGTGGGTTCCACAAGCATAAATGTTCGCTTACCGATTGTGATTATGACAATATACAGGATGTCTCAGCCAGAGCGTTCATTAGAATTTTATGGCGTTCAGGCCAAAATATAAATTTAAAAATTTAGAATTATATACAGTCGATTATGTTCTCTTCAATTAAAATATTATTAGATTTCTAGTGCTTCCGGTTATACAGGAAGTCGCCATCTACTTTATGATTTTTAATGGAACACCCTGTATATTTTTACATATTGCTCTATGTATAACCTTTATGAATATCTTTACTTTTTGCAATTTGATTGGTAAGTTTTGTAGTTATTCGATTTTTTCTGAAAAAATTTGCTATAGCAGACATTTATTCAAAAAAACAGAGAACACTCGATTTTTCGGATATCAATTTAAAATTCATAATATACTTAAACAACATGTTGGAGTATATTTTAGCGCCGAGAACGGCTGTCTACATTGCGTGGTTACTTTACTATGGTACGTTAACTCTTCGAAATTTTGAAGAACCATAATTTTATTTTTTCAAATGGCACCCTCCATATTTTATTACTTATTCGTCACCGGAGAATTCAGGCGACCCTGCCATTGATCCCTACAAGTATTTTAAATTCATAAGGTATAGCGGGAATTTCTGGCCACCTTGAGTCTCCCCTGTGGGGGTGTCCTTGAGTGGTGGGACATCGTAGGCTTCGGTGTGAAGGCGGGAAAAAAAAACAACCACAATTTTTCAATTCTGCTTTAATTCTCCTTTCAACATAGCCACGAGCAGATGGCATCACGTTTCTTATCGATGTCCGACTTGGGAATGTATAATCTGATTACTTGCTCTAGAAGAAAACAAATGCTTCTTGGTCTAGTAAAGTGAACGGTAGATTACATACAATAAAACAAACACCTATATCAAATGTTAATTGTTCGCTGTATCGTTTGCCACGAATTGCAGAACAGTGTTTTATACTTTTTAAGTATAAATTCCATCTTTTACACACTTAATTCTATCGCCTTCGCATTCTAAATCCGGCATATTTGCTATTACGTTTTCTAGTTTCTTTGAAATACGCCGTTTCCAAAACGTATTTAAATGCGACATTTTCTAATTATTTGTGTACTGATAAGCACTCACAACGACCAGTAGAATAATAGTGAACAAGTGTGCTTCGATACAGACGCTTGACTTTCCGTTGCACCCCTTTACGTTGCTTGCCACACTCCATTAGAAATTGCCCCTCTTTGCCGAGTCTATTGATAAGTCCGAAAGATTTTGGCTACCTAAAAATTCTTTAACTTTGATATAAAAACAATTATCAAACCACTCTTCAAATACTAGTCATCGATGTATTTTTGCTTGAGGTATAAACAACAATAACAGTTTTTTTTTTGTTAAAACGTGAATTTCTTGTTATGTCACAACAATATTTTTCGTGGTATAATTGAGTATATCTACCACAAAGATGTTGCTTATTTTATAAAAAAATTAGATGTTTGACCTTCTTGAATATGAATGAAATATTATAATATATGCAGCTTTTTGTTTATTCTCTTTAGTGATATGCTTCCTAGTTATTTTTATTCGCTATAAAAAGTTCCCTATAATGATATTTTTAAGCAGCAAGCATTTTATATATGTACAAAGAAGGTGTTTTGAATATGAGTGCCAAAACTTCGGTGTAGTTCAGGTCATGTTCAATGCTGGACTAATAATAGCCCGTCAAGAACAAACCAAAATAGATCAAATTCCTGTGGCTTTAGTAATTGTATTACGTTATTCTCTTGATAATTTTCAATTATACAGAGTGTTTGCGAAAACTTTCTACAACAGAGTCAGTTTTGCTTCAGCGATGGATAATCAGTTAAATAGAGAAAGCTTGTACACCTTACGGTTTGCATTTCATGCACGAATACTATTTGCTCTTATATTTAGGGATATAAATTAAAAACAAAACTATATTCGTGGATTATTCTCATACTAATTAATATTTCCCAGTTTATTTGAGTTTTGATTGGTAATTGGTGATGGTAATATTTTTTTGTTATCTATGATTGGTCTATTTCATTATAATGCAACTGTAGAAAATCGAAATCTTTTGTACGAGTACTATTAAATCTGTTAACTCATTCTATTAAATTAATTCCGTTAAACGTAGTGAAAAGAACACTAGTACAGTTATCTTTATAAAAAATAAACATTAACCTTTAAACAAAACAGATTATTGAGATTTAAAAATGTACTAAACTGACCAAAACCGGTTTCTTGACCTAGGTTAAGTGTAATCTTCGTTTGCTCGCTACTAAAGCAGTAATTACCAGTTTCCGAGTACTTTATCTTGTTATAAAACTCTTGACATAAACCAATTCACTTGTTTATTGTTATGTAAACGCGATCTGTTTTTAATAAATAATGCGATAATACCTACATAGTAATTTGTTCTTTGTACTTGAGATATGATAAGATATAGGTAATAGGAATAGAAATTACGTACGCAGATGTAATGAAAATCAAAGTAAAGAAATAAAGTTTGAAGATATTCAACTGAAACATTCTAGGATATTTATTTTTATGTGTTAAATACAAACGTTTATGTTATGTTTGTCACTTTTGTTGAGGGTTGTCTTTGAGGTTCGTTGAAATAGTTTGTCAGAATTAGATTTTGCATGTTCCCTGAAATAGGGATCTCTTTTGTATAATTTTTGTATAACAAATATTTAGTTTAACTCTATTATCAAAATACAGGAAGTAAGACATGTGCAACGCACAAACTCTAAGGATGATAAATGATAAATTGGTTTTATAATAAATTTCTTGTTGTTATTATAACAAGAAAATAATATATACTTTATATGAAATTATCTGAATATCTGCATTTAGTTGGTGCGTGTTTTAGAAATTAAATTTTTACATACAAACAATATCTATAAAAAATAATTCCTTGGATTCAAAAAATTTGAAAACTTCAAACTATACGAAATGATTGTGATAACCCTGATAACTGTTAAATCGTAAGTCATAAGTTATCATAAACACAGACGTTGCAGTTGCAATATTGTACGATAGAATGGAGATAATTATTTAATAACTATTTTCACAATTCCGCAGTAGCAACTGAAAATATGGTAAAAGTAAAGAAAGAATAAACTATACTGTGTCGTTAGTCGTTATATACGGTATACTAGTTTGCAATTACATTGCCTTAGATAGGTGCCTTAGGATGTAATGGCATCCGATATATAGAAGAAATCATCATTAAGAATATATTTTTGTTTAATAGTAGTACTCACTCTTCAATGGCTTAACACACTGCAATGTTCATATCAACTGCAAAGAAATGAAATTTAACTGTTCTGAAAGAGTGACTAGCAATAAGTTGTTCATCTGTCAATAATGAATCTGATAGAATATACAGAGTGGGGCAAAATTTCCAATTCTTTGTGTATAGAAGTCATATTGCGAACCAAAAATATTTATTTTAAATCTTAAAAATTTCTATACTATATACTCTAAAAATAGTACCAACTAACTGAGTACCTCTAGCGTTACTGCACTAATGAGCTCTTTTTAGAGCATTTTGGTGCAGTTATATCAGAAAAACCAAAAACAAATCAAAATAAATGATATGAAGGCTTCCACGGTCTGAGCCTCTGTTATGAGGGCTTCCAGGTTTTGACCGCGTCATTGCTATGACGTGTTCAAAACCCGGAAGTCCTCATAACAAAGACTCAGACCGTGGAAGCCTTCCATATCATTTAACAAACCTCCACGGGAAGGAAATTTTCCGTAAAACCCAAACCTTTTCTGAGCTACGCCTCAAACTATCTACCCTTCTGTGCACCCTTGCCTTCTTGTCTCGCTGTCGCAACCATCAAGTTGTCCCATAATTCCTCAAACTTTCTCACCACATCAGCACTTCAGCATCTCAAACTATCATAAGACGAGCCAGCTTAACACTCATCCGCGAACGTATCAAATATTGCCGTCGTGAATTAGATCTTGTATCCAGGAAACTTCTTTCCCTTCATTTAGAATTCGCCAACACTTTGTCTGAAGATGATTGGTCCCTATTAGATCGCATTTCTTCTATCCAAGCTCAAAGATCCTCAGAACGCATAAAGGAAAATGATATTCGAAAATTTCAATTGCTTGCTCCAAATAATAAGAAAACTGTAACCCATTCACCATCAAAAACGGTCAAAAAATCTATCATCACACCCTCTGTCGGAAGCTGAAACTCTAGTATTATCCAAAGGTTTAAATTTCTCTGTGACTCCCAAAAGCATTCCAAAAGAGGACATCATATCCTTGGTAGAATCATCCATTCGCACACTCCCTAAAGAAAATGCCGATATTATTCGTTTTAAAACAGCCAAACGTCTTTCTTCTGCCAAACCTCCTCAGCCAAACTTGTCCAAAGTAGAACGTTCAGCCCTAGGTTCTCTCCGCACCAACAAAGATATAGTCATTCTTCCTGCTGACAAAGGAAACACAACCGTCATTCTAGACAAGTCTCAGTACGTGGCCAAAATATCAGATCTCTTACAAGATGGTAGCTATACCCCGTTGTTGCGTGATCCCACTTCGAAATTTGAACGGCAAATCTCTTCATTAATTAAATCCTTTGACATTCCTTCTGACATACAGAAACGGATACTGCCCAGGGAATCCAAGCCACCTAGGTTGTACGGTCTTCCAAAAATCCATAAGCAGAACCTACCTTTTCGACCCATATAATACCTCGCTTATACTATTAAGAAATACACGGACAATGCTCCTTCTCACATTCTAAATTCATCGCTCTTTGTAAAGCTAATTTCTGAAATCTCTATCGAACCCGAAGATCTTCTTGTCAGTGTTAATGTTACCTCACTCTTCACAAAAGTGCCTGTCGCCAATTCCGTCGCTATAAACCACCAATTATTGATTCAGGACAACCAATCCCCAGACTTAGCCAAGTTAGTCGAGAAATGCCTTACTTCAACGTACTTTACCTTCCAGGGAAAATACTATCATCAAATCTCTGGCGCCGCTATGGGATCTCCACTTTCTCCGGTTGTAGCTAATATCTTCATGGAGGCATTTGTGACCACTGCTTTGGAACATGCGAATTTAAAACCCAAAACTCGGTTAAGATACGTGGACGACACCTTGATTATCTGGCCACACGGTAAAAACACTCTGCCTACTTTCTTGGATTTCCTGAATAGCCAACACCCCGACATTAAGTTCACCATGGAGATTGAGAATAACGGTTCTCTACCTTTCCTCGATGTGTTAGTTACTCGTCTACCAAATGGTCGTTTAGGTCACTCCGTGTACAGGAAACGCCACACCTACCGTCCGATATCTTCATGCCAGCTCACATCATCACCCAGCACAAAAGCAATCGGTAATCGGTTTTCTAGTACATCGCGCGATCTCAATTGCCTAACCCGACAACATCGACAAAGAACCGAAACATGTGAAAACTGCTCTTCTACAGAATGGCTATACCTCCGGCAACATACAAAGCGTCATAAATAGGTACATTCATCCACGATCTCCTAAGGTAGCACCAGAATCCAGTAATCAGCTAAGTACCATCGTTCTCCCCTACATCCATGGCGTTACAGATCACATCTGTAGAATTTTTCGTAAACAAAATATCCAACCCATCATTAAACCTTTAAACAAAATCTCCAAAATTCTTCCTTCGCCCAAGGACACTCGCCCTGCTCTCTCCCATAAAGGCATTTATAGAATTCCCTGTGATTGTGGCTCAGTGTACATTGGCGAAACTGGAGGTTCTATTCAAACTAGGATTAAAGAACACCAACGGTATGTTAAGTCACGTTCCTCAACACACTCAGCCTTAGCCGAACACCTTATTGATACGGGCCATAAAATTTGTTTTGATCAGGTATCTGTTGTAAGCAAGTCTCATCGCTATTTTCCACGAAAGGTAAGGGAAGCTATCGAGATCCAGAGACATCCCGACACGTCGAATTACCGTGACCTTCGTCGAGTTTGAGTAAGTTGTATATATATTTTTGTATTTTTCTTTTCATTTTTGTTTTATTTTATTTTATTTTATATTGTATATATTTACTATGACGCGGTCAAAACCCGGAAGCCCTCACAACAAATCAAAATAAAATCTATACCATTGGATATGACTCAGAAAAGTCATGATGTCCACACCGTTCTTCGATAGCACATAAGTCTGTTGTTCTAAAACGCTGAGATAGCGGAATTTGATAAAAAGCAGCTCTGGAATCGTGCCTCAGCTTTTGTTCCTATCTCGAAAACATACGAAAGTGAGTCACCCTGTACAGTTTTTTCGATTCAGTATAAACAATTGAGAACTAACAACATCCTGTTCTAAATTCCGACTCATTGTCAAGAATATACTACCAGAATACAATTTTTTTTCCATATACTAATTTATAATTATAATTGCTCTAAGTTAGATCTTGAAAATGTCGATAAATGCCAGAGCATAAAAAAAAATCCTAATAGGCATTCATGGTATATTATTGGAATCACTTTACTAAAACAAAAGCAACACAAATATATTAAGCATTAGAAACAGACCCTGGCTTCAGTCTATTCGTCGTTCTAACTCGTGCAATGGCTGCAACAGTAAAAATTACTAGTTTACTCTAGCTCTCTTCACTCTATTTGTAAATTTTTTAGTTAGCGTGATAAGCCACTTTTATTAATTTGTTACATTTATAACTATATAGATTTATATTAGTGTTCAGCGTTTTTCTCATTTTATTGTAATTATACCCGAACATTCTCGACGGAGCTATTGTATATGTTATAACAATACTGTTTTATTACAATTACACTTAGGTGTCGGTTGTTGACATCGGTCATATCTGCTGTTTATCTGTCTTTTACTGTATATGCAGCTTTCCATTACTCTTTGTTATACATATATGTAAAGAACTTTTCATTTTTTTATTTTAGTTGATGCTACTTATTATATATTTTGGTGTCGAGCTGTGAATCATGAACAACTTTAGTATATCTCACATTAACTGTCGTTCGATGATAAATGGATTTCATCTATTGCAAGATGCTATCAATGAAGTAGGGTTTTCAGTTATTGGACTGACTGAAACATGGTTGACTGAGAATGTTGGCTCCGACGTAGTTAATATACCAAACTATAATCTCATACGGAGGGATAGGGCGTCTCGAGGGGGTGGCGTGGGTATGTACATTCATAAATCTCATAACTTCAAAGTAATCGATACTCCTGTAATGGATTGCATTGAGCAACTGTGGGTAAGTTCCACCTTTAATAACACTAAATTTATTTTTGGAGTGGTATACAGAAAACCCAATTCTGACTATAGTCAATTCACTGAAAATTTTGAAAATTCTATCGTTCTGACTTTACCCATGTGTGATATTTTACTTTGCGTAGGTGATTTTAATATTAACTTATTAAGTATAGGCAGCACTTACACTGATCTTTTCATGGATCTTATTGGCACTTATGGCCTTAGTCAACTAGTACAGGAATCAACAAGAATAGTGGATACATCTGCTTCATTGCTTGACTTAATATTGATAAATGATGATAGTATTGTTCGCAATGTAAGAGTACTACCTATTCATGGCTTCACAGATCACCTGCTTATTGCTTGTGATCTTGTTATGACAATCCCAAAGTTCAAACCATTCGTTAAAAGTTATAGGAATTTTAGGGACTTTCATTATGACAGTTTCTTTTCTAACCTTATTAACACTCCTTTTTGTAGGATTTTTGATATTGATGACAAAGTTGCGTTATTAAATTATCTCATTATTTCACTTTTTGATGTGCACGCGCCCTTGCGTACCTGTAAAATCTCTCATGAGTATAAACCCTGGGTTACTGATACTATTCGCAAACTACTATGCAAAAACTACGAGATAAGGCCTATAATACGTTTAAATGTTCACGTAATCCACAACACTTTACTTACTATAAAACCCTCAGGAATCTAACTAATGCTTCACTCAAAAGAGAAAAGAAAGCTTACCTCGATTACTGTGCCCGCAAATCCAATACTAAGACACTTTGGAAGGAATTCAGAAAACTGAATGTCATCCCCAATAATAAGAGCAACCATATCTTACCCGAACATCTATGTCATGCGGATGCAATTAATGATTTCTTTGCTGCATCCACCTCAACTTCTACCACACCTGATCTAGAAGTTGTCCCATTTTATGATAAACTTAACGCTAGTAGTGATACTGGAAATCACCAGTTTAGTTTTATTTCGGTTACAGAGAACGACATTTTTTCGGTTGTACTAAGTATATCCTCCAATTCCGTTGGATGTGATGAAATTAGTAACGAATTTATTAGGTTGTGCTGTCCCCACATTTTGCCGTTTATGGCTCACATCTTTAATACATGTATTGTAACTAATTGCTTCCCTTCTGCCTGGAAAAAGTTTCGTATCATTCCACTTCCGAAAAAGAAGTGTCTAGAGGTCATGGAAGACTTGAGACCTATTAGCATTTTGTGTGTATTATCAAAAATATTTGAAAAACTTCTGGAAAAACAGATCCGAGGCTTTACTGACTCCTTCAATATTTTACCCGCTAATCAATCTGGGTTTAGAGCGAATTATAGTTGTGCGTCTGCCTTGTCATCTGTTACTGACGACATCTTTTCTGCTACTGATGCTGGCAAACTTATTTGTCTTATTATATTAGATTTCTCACCAGCATTTGACACCGTAAATCATAAACTGCTCTTAATTATTCTTCGATCGCTTGGTTTTTCCCCTTCAGCTGCTTCGCTCATTGAAAGCTACTTATCTCACCGCTCACAGGAAGTAGTTGTTTTGAATACTACCACTCCCACTCTACCATTTCGAAGTGGTGTACCTCAGGGCTCGGTCCTGTGACCTTTACTGTATTCACTATACACCTCCAAACTTCATATGTGTCTCAAGCACTGTTCCTATCATCTCTACGCTGACGACATTCAAATTTATTATTCCTTCGAACGTGCTGACTTAATTACAGCAACTGGTTTCATAAATGATGATCTGAAGAATATAATCAACTTCTCTAAGCTACATTCACTAAACTTAAACATAAATAAAACTTCTGTTCTTCTGTTTGGTAGAAAAGTTGATGTTGACTCTGTCTCTCATGAACTTTCAATTGAAGTAGATCGTATACCACTCCACATAAGCAAGTCCGCTAAAATATTAGGCGTAATTGTCGACTCAAACTTAAGATTTAAAGATCATGTGAGTATTTGTATTAAGCGAGCGTTTTCCGGTTTAAAAGCTTTGTACTCCCAGAGAGAGTGTCTGTCTACTAATTCCAGAAAGATGCTAACTGATGCACTGGTCTTGTCTCACTTTAGCTATTGTATATGGTCCCTGCTTAGATTACATCAGCGCACAGCGTATTCAAAGGATACAGAATTCATGTATAAGATTTATTTATGGTATCAGAAAATACAGTCACGTTTCTCATAAATTACCCGAGTTGAAGTGGTTAAAAATGAGTGATCGCCGCTTATTTCATTCATACTGTTTCTACCACAAAGTTATCAGTAGCAAAGTTCCACCGTATTTGTATTTGAGACTTACTTTTCGTAGTGACGTCCACAACATTAATATTAGATTTACACATTACCTTACTCCGCCCTCTCATCGCACTCCCTTTTATTAGAGATCGTTTTCCTATAACATCACGCACCTGTACAATGATCTACCTGCATACCTCAAGACTTTGTCGCACCATTGTTTCAAGTCATGTCTGCGCAAGATGATTCTCAGCTCTGCACTATAGCTTCAATTATGAGTGTATAAGTCGTAATATATGTATGTATAATATTATTGTTCTTGCTCTACAACAGTTTCAGACGCGCACATTATTTTTGTTTATCTTTTGTTAATTGGTTGAACTGAAAAACAGACCTCATATTTTGTCTGAGTTCAACCTTTTAACCCGAACATTTTTTCTCTGTTTTGCATTTCTATGTTTTTTTGTATCGCTTGGGTTAATAAACCAATATTATTATTATTATTATTATTAAATTAATTCTAAACACATTCTCTGTATCGGGTGAGGGGTTATTCAATCCATATTAGAGTGGCTAGTGGTGAGTAGCAACAAAATAAAGTCTTCGATTTGGAAGAACGCTGATGAGATTGTGAGTGATCTATTTTCATTGCTTATGCTTTAGTAGGATGATTCGAACATTCCAAACTGTAAGCGACATGTATCAGCTTTGCAGTACACGGGTTCTGTACTTAATGCTCATTTATATATACAGTTTAGGAGAAGTCCTAGTGTCGCAAAATCGATGAAACCAATACCAATTTAGGTTACAAAAATTCTTGAAAGCTGCGAACAAAGCTACTGCCTAAGCTTGATAATTATGTAAGGTGATATTGTTAAAACACTTTAATTAAAAGCATTTTTATTATAACTAATTAGTAATTTCGTAGTCGCTGAACGTATCTTCTACAGACCCATATATTCTCTGCTTCCGTATTAACGCTTTTTATATTTGCGACGTGTTTACGTCGTAACAAATTTGTGTAACAAATTTCCCTATTTTATTAGTTCGATTGCCATCAAGTCACTAAATTATTCGCTTAGGTTTTCCTTCTATAATTGTTCAAGGTAAAAGAACTAAATTTATAAAGTATCCAAATTGAACAAGTCAATTTTACACGAGTTTACATTTTATATTGTTTTGTTTATATTGTTTTGTTGTTCTAGTATTTCTTATTAGAAGATGCATTGATAATTCTATGGAATATACTTACAATAACAAAAATTGTCATTAAAAAACGTCATTAAAAAATGTGTTGAAATAATAAAATTATGGACAGATTAAGTTTGCCGAAGAAAAATTTTTATCTCATTTTTCGTTACAAGCGAGATAATGTTTTTAAAATGTGTACATGTAATATTATGATTATGTTTCGTAAACAAATCTATATTGAACTAGCCATAACTAGTTCTTCATATTTTGATTCAATTAATCAAAAGATATTACGCTTAGCACTCTCAATACTTGCGTGTTTTTGTTAGCCTTTGACTTAAATTAAATTACATATTGATGCAGACGTAAAGATTCGTTATTTATTACGAGAAACTGTGATGCAAAAATGTAATCGGATTGTAAACTATTTTGTCAACAAATAAATTCCAGATCGTCATCAACGCAGATTGAATCTCAATATAAATAAGCGGAATATCGCTTTAGTGATTTATTACTGAATATACTTTAGACAAGTTTCTACTAAGATTGTGCATTGCTAGTGTAAAATTTTTTCGAAGATGTTGGGGCAAATTCAACAAGAAGAAAACACATATGAACATGTGCAGAAGAGGCGACATAGTGAAAGACGATTTTCTTCATTTTCTTTCTTCGACGAGCAAGAAGAAAACCTGAAAACTAATCATCTAATTCCGGTATTACAATTTTAAAATATAAAATCGAAAGTAAGTTGTCTTAATTGTAATGATTTGATTTCAGATTGAAGATGTAAACGTTGGAAAGTCGGAACAAATTTTAAGTAACAATGTTTTTGGGTTCGAAGATGTAATAGTTTCACCAAAGGAAACATCGATTTTGGTATGTATAATTCATTATAGTAACTACTTGCCTTTACATTACATACATTAAGTTGTATTACATTTTTATTTTCTTACAGCTTGAAGAACATGAAGATACTTATCCTACACTCACCCAATTAGATGCATCCTGTTTAAGAGACTTCCCTGCTAAATATGCCGTGCGTGCATTGAGCAAACATCAATTTCCAGCCAAAGGTGTTTATGTAGATGACAGAATTATTCCAGGATTTAAATATCGTGTGCAAAGATTACCTGATCATCAAGCAATCAATTCTAAAAATCAATATTTATTCCACGGAAACCCATTAACTTTAACAAGTATTAGTCGCGGTTATGGCAGGAGATTTACTTTTGAACGAAATCAAGAATTCCCAGACGAAGAGAATTATTTCTATAGCGACAATCACTATGGTGGATATGGTTTTGAGATACATGCCATCTCTAAAGGAGATAAATTTACTATTTATGATGCGAATCATGAACCACAAGGAATACTGGATATCACTGAAATTGTTGGTAAACAAATTGAAATGGGATTAAGTCACAAAATTGGCAAAATTGAACGAAAAGTTCAAGTAAAATTCATCGCTAAAGTAGAATTTTATGATTCTGGTATTTTGCAAGAAATTCCACTGTCAGGATGTGCTCTTTGCGTTAAACACAAAGATGGGACTTCTGCTAAAACAATCAAAATAGTTGGTGTTTGTATAAGGCAGCGAAACTATTATTTGATACAAGGATATCATGATCAATTCAGAAGGATTCATGTCAGGGATGTGGATATTCCAACGAAATATACAATTACTGGATTATCCTCTTACGAGTTGCCTGTAATTGGTAAGTCTTTATATTTTCTTAACAAAAATATGAATGTTACAATTTATTCTTTCTGTTCTTGCAGGTACTTACGTCGATCCTAGAATTGTGCCCGGATTTCATTACAAAGTTAGAATTAGTAATCGCAAGAAATACTTATTCAATGGACAATCTCTCAGACTTCAGAGTATAGGTGCAGGATACGGTAAAAAATTAACATTTGAACCCAACTCTCATCTAAATGCTGACAACTATCTCTGGTCGGATAGCCATCAAGATGGTCTTGCATGCGAGGTGAGAGTCGTCATGAATAGAATGAAATTTTCAATAGTATCGGGAAATCAAATCTTGGGAGAAGCTACAGTCTTCAGAACTGATCTACCACAAATCGAAGAACGAATGGAGAAAGTAGAATTTGCGGCAGATCGTTATGGATATATTAAGTATGTTCACGTAGATGTGATGTGTCATATAAAAGTCGACATTAACGATAGTGGTGAATTTCATAACGAGAATTTAGTGAGAGTATATGGTTTAGCCATTGCGAGAAAAGATCCTGGCAGAAGGAATGCGTATGTCGAACAAGTGATAAATGTGGGATTAGATTCGCAATTGAATTTAATATTTGCTAGGTCTCATAAAGGACTTATATTTTTGCCGAAATATTAAAGCTTTATCTGAATTAATTAGATAATGTAACTTAATTCTTTTATTAGTCTCTTTTTAACATTATGTATCATATGATATTTATATGTATATAGGGATGTATGTAAATAGGTATTATTTATTTGTATTTATTAGTATTATATTGCAATATCTTTAAAATAAAATTTTAATAATTCTTAAACAACGTCTTAATTTAGTTATACAACCCAAATGACACTTCTCTTTAAATACAAATATCCACATACAATTTGGTTTTAAACGAAATGATTACACTACCCGACAATTTTAAACTTTTTTTGAATAACTGTTATAAAAATAGGTATATGTATAGTTCCTACAGCCTTTAATGAAAAGTATAACCAAAAACCAAATTTTTACACCACGTCTAGTTTTAAAGTTATAATCACACTCCATTAGTAGCAAAATAATAATTGTATTTACAAATTTTAAGAGAAACTAGCAATAATCTACCATCATGACAAGATTCCACTTTTCCTGATATCGTGTTTCTCTTTCTGCAATATCTTAATGAAATCTCTTCCTATACATCACTCATCTGTTCTAAATTAGCAGGGAAAGAAATCCAAATGTGACTGCAAAAATGAACTTTAAGCGTCATCTCTAAATTTTATAGTTTTCTAGTAAATTGGCTACGATACTTTAGTACTTTTCACTCTTTTGATTTTCCGGAAAATGTTTGCCAACATTTTCACAACAAGGACTCCAACCTGTCAGCCCTAAATCATTCATAGTACGTTCAAATTTTTAATCTTTCAAAAGCTTCCTAATTTGTGAACCAACAAATATTTCTTCGCGAATTTGTGCATCAGATAGCTCGTGAAACTTATCCCTTAAGTATTTAAAACAGTTCCCTTCTTTCCAAGTGCTTTTACAAACTCGAACTTGTTACAGTATTTTTTTAATTGCAAATGTCACGTTAATATTAGTGCAAACAGATAAAAATATAATGTCCTGTAAAAAAATGTCGTTGAGTAAAGTATGCAGGTGAACCAAGTTAAACGACGGCGATAATTTCGGTTAAACAGGTAGCATATGACTGTCCAACCAATTTTGTTCGCTGGCGTATGTACGAGGGCGACCTGAAATATTTTCTGAATCGACAAGAAAAACACAGTATTTGTTTGGTTTTTTATTTTTATTTTTTTGATATAAGCTCTTTGAAGATCAATACACATTTTTAAACAGTGCTCCAGTTTCTTCAAGCCGTCGGAAAACTAGGATGTCTCGAAGTCTGCAAAATAACCATCTATAGCGGCGATGCCCTCTTCATTTGAGGCAAATTTCTTTCCTGCCAGCGATTTTTTCAGGTGTGGGTATAGGAAAAAGTTGCCGGGGACTAGGTCCGGTGAATATGGAGGATGCGAGGCTAATTCGTAGCGCAACTTATTCAATTTGGACATGACGATGTGGGATGAATGAGCTGGTGCATTGTCGTGGTGGAAAAGCACTTTTTCCGCTGCAAACAAGACCGTTTCTCGTTCAATATTGCATCGAATCGGGTCAATAAATCACTGTAGTATTGTCCCGTGATCGTCTTTCACTTCTGCAGAAAGTCGATGAGGATCACGCCCTGGGAATGGCAAAAAAATGGTCGTCATGACCTATCAGGCCGATGGAACGGTCTTTGCTTTCTTTGGAACTGATCCGCCCGGAAAATTCCACTGCTTCGACTGTTCCTTGGTTTCCGAAGAAATCGCTTGGATTGCGTTGAATCCTGGCCAGACACTCCTCCGAAACGATCATCTGTTTCCGTTTTTTGCTCCGGTGTGAGCAAACGCCATTGCGCCGAAAGATTTTTCATTTCGTGTAGGATATGGCCAACGCGCTCCTCTGAGATGCCTGTTGTGTTTGCTATCTCTTTCAGCTTCAATCGCTGTTCGGCCAATACGACATCATGAATCTTGTCGACCGTTTCATTGTTGGTAGCGATTTTTAGGTGTCCACTGCGTGGTTCGTCACTTATTCTTGTGCGGCCATGTTTGAACTCGCTCGCCCAGAAGCTGATGGTCGCAAATTGTGGAGTAGATCCACCATGAATGTCTAGCAAAATATTTCGAATTTCCGTGGGCGTTTTCCCAGCCATCCAGAAGTGTGTTATCACCGCACGAATTTCGATTTTATCAATTTTTGCGAAATAGCCTGACTTGCTACACAAAACACACTCTTAAACAACTATTGACAGTAGAGGTCTGAAATTTTGACAGTTACTGTAAAAAAGGTTGCCTTTGCCGACCAATGAGTCCACTTCAACCTTCGTGCGCTATCTCTTGCCGATTCCGGAAACATTTCCGATCGCCCTCGTATATGTGGAAAGATGTCTAGGCACGTTGAAAGAAAGTTTTTCGATTGAATGCAAATAAGGCACAAAACAGTCGGCCATTTTTCAAAACAATGCTGGAGTATCTATAACCAAAAGTTGGCAAATAGCACTAACAGGTAGGTAAATAGTGTTCACATATTTTTTGATATTTTGCACCGTTAAAATTTAGTAATTAAACATTTTGCGTTTTTCGAGCTTTATCGATATCAGAAATTTTAGTTCGATTACCGTATTTTACGATTAACTGAACGTTCCTTCAGGGGAACGATATGCAGATACGTTAATAGAAATATTTTATTTTTGTGTAACTTGCAATGCAATAGAGTGTTAATTTAATGTCAAGTGATTAATGTTTTTAATTGATCTTGTATACAATATAAAAAATAGTAAAATATGTTAGTATGTATTTGTATTTATTCGTTGTATTTGCTCAGCGCTTCTATTACATTATTGTATAAAAGTTCCACAACGTCTTTAGCAAAAAGAAAATCCCAATGATTAAAGCCCTCATATATCACTAAATGATCGACAACCACGTTCGGCAATTCATCTCGTAATCTTCGGACATCCTAAAACAGGTTTAGAAACGGCTAGAATTAAGAGTTTGGATTAAAAAGCATTTTGAAGTACCTGTGGTTGAGCCAACCAATCATTCTGTGAATAATACAAAGCAATTTTAGCAGTAACTTTATCCAAATCATAAGTGGGAGGGTCAAGTCTTCCATATCTTAGTACATTTTCTATTCCTTGGTATTCATATTGCCTGAAATATCCTGCAAGCATGATTAAAATATTTTATAAATTTTTCGGAATCAGCCATGTTTATGTAACGACATATTTCAATAAAGAAATTTACCGGATCTTACTAGTTGTAAATAATGTATCCATTGTTTGGCGGATGCTCCAGCAGGCAGACTACGCCATATATCTGGCATTAAATTCTGTAATACATTACATGTTTCAGCAATTAGCAATTATGATACTAAAACTAGTGACATTATTTGCAATAAAATGGAACGTAGAGTTTTCTTACTTGATCCAATTGCTCATAGTCATACCCCGCCATTATAAATAACATATTGGAGCAAATGCTTTGACCAATAATACCTAGTTTACACAAATACTTGCTAAGTGTATTTAATACCACATTATCTAGTAAGCCTTGCTTTGGATTTATCTGAAATAATATTAAGTTCAATGATGTAATACGAGGATAATAGTGCATATTCTATAAAACAAATATTGAAAGTAGGTAATTAATAATTAATCTCCTATAGAATACACACGTGTTCAAAATGCGACCCTTAATTGTATAAAATTATATCGCGTATGCATACTTTCAACTCTCAATTATGGTACCTCTGCCATAAAGTTATAATGAATAACATAGATTTGTCTGTGAATATACAGGGTTATTGGTAATTCGATCTATTCTGGTGGAGATGTAAGAAGTCAGGAACTAAAACTAAATGTAACGCATACATGTATGATAAAAAATTTAATAGTGTTTTAACCCATTAACAGCCAAAGGTGCGTAGACGCACCTCGTCGTATTTATTTTTTTCAAGTTTAATAAAAACAATTTTTTGTCGTTTATTTTGTTATACCGTTATTATTAATGCGAAAGTATCTGTAAAATTTTTATATTAAACAATATGCACTGTTTTGTATATTTTAAAAAATACACAATATTACTGATTTCGATTGTTAATCCATTGATTTAGAAAAAATACTAACATGTGTTAATAGTTCAATTATCACAGAAATGCTTCTATGCCAAACACCTCTAGAAATGTTATTTTGGGACATCGCACGAATATATTTATGTTATGATAAACAAGATAATGGTTATAATGTTATAAACATTAAGGGCTCGTATACCCTTTGGCCGAAAACATATGTTTTATAACGTAAATTCAAATTTTTCTAATCAGTTCCGGAATATCATATTTTTAATAACTAGGTCATATAATTAATTCCTTATGCATGGTGGTTATCTATATAAATTTATTCCATATGATGGAAAAGTATAAGAAAAAGCTGAAAAACACCTTTCATTCGGAACGAGAGTTGTATTGGATTTACTATCGGTAGGAGAAAATCCAAAACTACAGAGAATTTTTTCGACAACTTTTTCTCTTCGTATTCCCTTTTCGGTATCGTGAAGGAAAAAGGTATTTTTGCTACAGGAACCGTACGAGATAATCGTCTGGCAAACTGTCCAATTGAAACAAGAAATGTTATGAATAAGAAACGACGACGATCATATGCTTGTACGTTTAATACTAATTTGGAAGTATTACTAATGCAGTGGAACGACAATTCTGTCGTCACTGTAATGACCTATTCTTGCAAAGTACTTCCTCTTGTTAAGGCTAAACGGTACAACAGAAAAAAACATAAAAAAGAACCAGTTCCACAACCTAATATAATATATATACAGGGTGTCCCAAGTTGAGTGGCGTATTAGAATATTTCCTAAAGTACACCAAAGAGAGTGCTGAAAATTTGGTTGCCTTGGTTTCCGGCCATGCTCTTTTTAAATAAAATAATTTTAAAGATGGCCGACTTCCGGTTATAACGGAAATCGATAGGAACTTCGTTATTTTAAATGAAACACCCCATATATTAGTGGATTTTTGGATTTTACGCAAAATTTTAGGCTAACTTTCTTAAATAAACCTTATGTCTAAAATGCACCGTTTTTGAATAATTCCACTTTTTTTTTAATAATTCGACAAATCATTGCTGGGCGTCATTCGGCCTCTCTCAGGCAACGTTTGACTTACAGCCTTCAAAATTTTTATGATGAGTACTAAGGTCTAATTGTAAAGCGTTGTTGGAAAAAAAGTCTAATATCTTACACAGGATGTTCAAAATACACTTGCCAATGTAGACAACTTCGTACCTTGGGAAGTCGCTTATTTCAAATGGAACACCCTGTATTTTATTGGGCCAATAGTTAGGACTTTTTATTCTCTTTTGATCTGTATTTACATTCCCTATACCTAACTCTTAAGGTTTTTGAGTTATTTATAATTTTTATAAAACAGACTGAGATTTGAAAAAAAAAGTTGCCATGAATTATAAAATGACATTTAGAGGGAACTATTTCACTAAAGCTAATTTAATACTGTCTATCAGTAGTTGTCATGTATAACTGTTGGATTTACACCTTTCGGAGTGACACTAAAGTAGGCATAAATAATAAAAACAGGTATGAGGAAGACTATTATTTTTAATGTCAAATGAGAAAGCAAATACGATACTGAAGCAACAAATGGGTAAAAACAGCATGGTACATATACCATTTACAAGTAGACGAAAACAGAAACCTTAGTTAAATCGTTCAATATGATCTCCATTTAGATCTAGGCAGCGGTTTAAGCGACCCATTACACCATCTGTTGTAGCGCGTAAAATTTCGTTTCCCTGTAAAGTCCCAAAGCAATTGCGCACTCTATTTTCAAGCTCTGCCCTGCTATTAACAGGGTCGAAATAGACTTCATTTTTTATTTTTCCCCACAGATAAAAGTCCATTGGCGTGAGATCGGGCGATCTCGGTGGCCACGCCCAAGGCCCACCACGTCCTATCTTCGTCCGATCTTCAAAAAGTTCAGTGATGCACTGCCTTACCCCATTACAACTATGTGCCGGAGCTCCATCAAGCTGATACCAGCAATTTCTGTAGACATTTAGCGGTAAGCTGTCTAAGAACTCCGTTACAACCGTCCGCAAAATTTCTATGCACATTTCTGAATTTAGATTGTCGTCGTAAATAAAAATAACAACATTTGTTGCCCATCAAACAAGAAAAAACGTTAAAACTAAATTTATTTTGGAATCCTCTTTCCCTAATTACGTGGGGATTTTCGTGGGACCAAAAATGGGAATTATGCCTGTTGAACACACCTTCGTGAGAAAATTTGGATTCGTCTGTCCAAATTATCTTTTGTAAAAAATTTACGTCTTCTTGCTGGGCCACCATAAGCATTTCACACAACTGCACTCGAAGTAATCTGTCTGTAGGTTGTAGTGCATGCACAGTTACAAATTTGAAATTGTGTAGCTTATGGTTTCTCATAATCCTGTGTATGGAAGAGCGTGGAATGCCTAAATCGTGTTCAGCGGCTCTGGTTGACGCTCGTGGAAACGCTTCAAAATAAGCCAAAACCGAAACTTCATTATCTTCATTCCCAGTAACCGGAGCAGATGTAGCTTTCTTTATTTTAACGCTACCAGTTGTTAGAAAATTGGCCAAATACCTTCTCAATTTATTTTCTGTCATCGGTGGTAGTTGAGGGTAAGTTTCATTAAAGTTTCTGCATGTTCGAGCAGCCATTCTGTTACACTGTCCATGAATAAAAAACAAATTTAAAATGTCTTCGTTTGAATAATTGTAATTATCCATTATGGTTATTATTATTATTATTATTTGTATTATTATTACTCAGTGTATTGTAATCAAACAGTAAAAACAAATTAAAGCAACAACTATTAACTTAACAATAACACTCTTCGTAATTATCAGATTAGTTTTAGAGTATTTGTTTTATTGGAAATGTCATTTTATGATTCATGGCAACTTTGTTTTTTTTCAAATCTCAGTCTGTTTTATAAAAATCATAAATAACTCAAAAACCTTAAGAGCTAGGTATAGGGAATGTAAATACAGATCAAAAGGGAATAAAAAGTCCCAACTATTGGCCTAGTAAAATACAGGGTGTCCTATTTGAAATAAGCGACTTCCCAAGGTATGAATTTGTCTACATTGGCAAGTGTATTTTGAACATCCTGTGTAAGATATTAGACTTTTTTTCCAACAACGATTTACAATTAGACCTTAGTACTCATCATAAAAATTTTGAAGGCTGTAAGTCAAACGTTGTCTGAGAGAGGCCGAATGACGCCCAGCAATGATTTGTCGAATTATTAAAAAAAGTGGAATTATTCAAAAACGGTGCATTTTAGACATAAGGTTTATTTAAGAAAGTTGGCCTAAAATTTTGCGTAAAATCCAAAAATCCACTAATATATGGGGTGTTTCATTTAAAATAACGAAGTTCCTATCGATTTCCGTTATAACCGGAAGTCGGCCATCTTTAAAATAATTTATTTAAAAAGAGCATGGCCGGAAACCAAGGCAACCAAATTTTCAGCGCTCTCTTTGGTGTACTTTAGGAAATATTCTAATACGCCACTCAACTTGGGACACCCTGTATGACTAAACATTCCTGATGGCATTGTAGTCGCTCTGGAAAAAGCTTCTTGGCCAAAAAATGTAGTGGGAACGATGGGCCAAATCATTCCACTTCCTCAATTCGTCATCACAGGTTGTTGTGTTTCTTAGCTTGATCTCCTATCCTCTTCCATTCATCTCTATGCTTCAATTTTTCTCTCCATCATTGGATCTTCATAGCTCTTATGTTACTGACTACTTGGTCTTCCCACCTTAGTTTTGGTCTCCCTCTTGGTCTGCCTTCCTGGGGTTTCCATTTCATTATTTTCTTTATTACCGAGCTTTATTCTCTTCTGCACACATGTCCGTACCACTTAATTCTTAGAGATTTTATTATTATAACTATGTTTTCTCCCTCCAAGATTTTATCTATCTCATCATTTGTTAGACGCCTATATTGTTCTTCATTTATTTTCTTTCTTCCGTAAATCTTTCTTATTATTCTTCTCTCAAAAATTTTTAGTTACTCTTTCTCTAAGTGTAAAGCACATGCTCTCTGCTGTGTATGTTAGTATTGGTCTTATTGTTGTCTTATACACCTTTACCTTTGTCTTCTTACTCAGGTTTTTGTTTCTCATAATTGTCTTTTGTTTGTAAAAAGCTCTGTATCCTGCGTGTATTTTCTGCTTAATTTCCATATCCTCCTCGTTCTTGTTACTTATAACTACTCCGAGATATTTGAAATAAGTACTTCACTTCTTCGAACGCATATTTATCTATTTTGATTGCATCGCTAGTATTTGCCTTGCCCCTTCTCGTAATGCCCATATACTTCGTTTTGGTTACATTGATTTCCAATCCTCTTTTCCGAGCTTCTTTGCTTATTCTTTTTACTGCTTCCTCTAAACGTTTTACATATCTTGCCACTATTGCGATGTCATCCGCGTATGCCACTAGTTGTATGGATTTCTGAATAATTGTTCCCTTAAAATTAGTTGCTCTTATTGCCCCTTCTAGTGCTATATTGAATAACGTTGCTGAAAAACCATCCACCTCCTCCATACTCCTCTTTCTACTTCTATCTCATGTGTTAGATCTTCTTGTGTGATAACCGCCGCTCTTGATCTTTCTAAAGTAATTTTGATAATTCTTATTAATTTCTCAGGTATATTTAATGTCTTTGCATCCTCTATCAATGCGTCTCTGCCCAGGCTATCAAACGCTTGTCTAAAATCAATGAATACTATGTGTACTTCAATATTTTGCTCATAGCATTTTTCTGTAATTTGCTTAATTGTGTGGATTGCATCTACTGTGGATCTGCCTTGCCTAGAACCATTCTGGTATTCTCCAGTTTCGGTTTCTGTATATTTCTTGATGTTTTTTAGCATTTTTTTTTATGTGTGGCGGGTGCTTAGTTGCAGTGACTCCGTAAGCTGTATTACTTGTCTGGCTATCACTGCAACTCTTGCGGTGTAGTTTTAGTGTGTGTAAGTTGTGTTTAAATGGCTTTGTGACAGCATCATATCGCCTTTTATGATGCCGCGCTGTTAATCACTTTGCTCCCAACAGCGAATGGCAAGTCGATCCGGGATTAAACTCTCTGAAAAAATGTCACCGTCCCTCCAGAGAATTGAACCCCGGCACCTATCGTCCTCTCCAATAGTCAGCCGCCTAACCACTGCGGCCATCGACCCGTTTATTTTTAAGGATGTTAATATTTTATACGTTACATTTAACAACGTTACCCTTCTGTAGTTTTCACATTTCAATAAATCTCCTTTCTTTGGAATGAGTATTATATTTCCCCACCTCCATTCGTCTGGCATAGCTTCTTGTCTCCAAATTTGAATCATTATCTCGTATAATCTTTGTCGAAGTTCTGGCCCTCCGCTTGTTATGAGCTCACTGCATATGTTGTCCGGTCCCGGTGCTTTTCCTTGTTTTAGGGTTTTTAGTACTTCGTTGAATTCCTCTCTTGATGGTTCTGTTGGATCGTCTTTTAATTCTGCAGTTTCTCCTATACATTCGTCAGTATGTTCCATGTTTTCTATACGCACTCTCGTTGAATTTTGTTTTATATACTCTTCCCATTCTAATAATAATATCAGAGTACAATAAATACATGGGAGGAGTTGATCTGCACGACAATGGAATAGTAAATTATCGAATAAAAATAAGAGAGAAAAAATGGTGGTGGCCACTGTTCATCAATATGATTGACAGCTCAATAGTCAACAGCTGGAAAATTTTTAAAATTGCTATCGATTCATGAAATTTGAAGAAGAATCTGAATTAACAGATGCTAAAGCGCTTCTTCTTTTTATGGTAGAATTTCAAAACAAAGTTAACCGCAAGATATAAGATTCGATAATATAAGACACTTGATAAGATCGGAAACTAATACGAGAAAGAAGTGCAAAGTTTGCTCAAGCCACACAATATATCTTTGCAAAAAATGTAAAATAGCTTTACACCGTGACTTTTTTGAATGTTTTCATGTAAATGTTTAAGTTTAGTTATTAAGTGAATTAATTTTTTCAAGTTTGAATAAATCGTTTTTATTTTTGAGTAACACTATTATTTGCCAAAGGTGCGTATACGCACTCTCATTTTTTTGTAAATATTGTTGATTTTTTTTTAATAAACGTTAAAATCGTCTTAATTAAGGCGTTTTAATAAGCAGTAAATAAATATTTCGAAAGCACATAGAATTTTTCTGGTTTTGGCCATAAATGGGTCAAGACATATCAAGTTTCGTATTTGTCTCAAAATGTAAATCCTAATATCTTCCAAGTTAATTTTCAAAAAATGTATTTGACAATTTGTGAATATTTTGTGGGTTATTTACTCCAAATTATGGACATTTGTTTGGACTTTAACATTCGTACAAATTGTGTTAAAAGATTTCTTATTTCAGTAACTATCTATTAAGGCACAAATGTTTTAATATTTTAAAAATTAACTTTGAAGACTAGATCTACTTTTTTGAGAAAAAAAAAACATAAAATATGTTCTGTTATGAGGGCTTCCGGGTTTTGACCGCGTCATAGTTAGACCGCTGCTATTCCTCGTGTACTTTAATGATATACATGCTATCGCAAGCCATATTGATAATGATCACTATTTAACCCACAATTATGCAGATGACACCACAATTTTGTTATCAGGTGACACTCTTGATACAATTATACGAAGAGGTAGCGATTACCTCTCTTCTGTTGAAAATTGGATCTCGTACAACAATCTGACAATTAACTACAACAAAGCCAATGTTCTTATCTTCAAAACAAGAAATCAAAAATATCCAGATACAATACAATTTAATAGCTGCGATTATATAGTTCAGGACTCTGCTCGCTTGCTGGGTCTTCCAGTTGATGCTTCTTTAAAATTTAAAAAACACGTTGACCACCTATGCCATAAATTGAGCAGCTTTTGTTTCGCTTGCGTCGACTGAGGGACCTGGTCAGTGTACCTGTGCTACGTCAGGTTTATAATGCTTGCTGCTATTCCCATTTGAATTACGGAATTGCCGTGTGGGGCTCATGCAGTGAACTTGATAGACTTTTTGTCGTCCAAAAAAGAATTTTGCGCATAATGTATTGTTTAGATTACAATCAATCATGCAGAGGAGTTTTCAAGCAACATAACATTTTAACCATATTTGCAATTTATATTTTCAATGTTCTGCTTTTCTTGTTTAAACAAAAACGTTTATTTAAAGACAAAACGTTTTGCCATAATTACCCAACAAGGAACAAGCAGGATTACTGCTACCCTAATCATAGGCTTTCGCTTACCGAACAAATGTTCCGCCGAAATGTATTTGCATATCTATGTAATCTTGAGCCCTACAGCATACAAGATTTCATATCATGTTAATATTTATATAAATATAAAATAAGATAAGATTTAATTATTAGATTCTTCTTCGTTTTGTGTTGACGTTTGCTATGTTGTATTTCTTTCCGCAATAGCAATAAAATATTTATTTATTTATTTATAGTAAAGTACATATATACAATACAAAATAAAATAAAACAAAAATGAAAAAGAAAATTACAAAAAATATAAATACAACTTACTCAAACTTGACGTTTCGCCACTAATGTAAGTGGCTTCTTCAGGAGCAAAACTAGGTGAGGGCCGCCAGAAGGTCACGGTAACTCGACGTGTCAACCACGCTAGAGGCGAAAACCTTCATTTTTGTTTTATTTTATTTTGTATTGTATATATGTACTTTACTATGACGCGGTCAAAACCCGGAAGCCCTCATAACAGAGACTCAGACCGTGGAAGCCTTCGATATCATTTAATAAAATATGTTGTGTATGTAGGGGTTAGCGGGCCAATGCAATGAAAATAGATCAAGCATTAGAAGTAGACAACGTAGTTTCGACCTTCCAGGTCTCATCAGCGCTACTCCGAATGCAAGATCTATACATTCGCAGTAGCCCCTATTATAGGCATTTCTTTGGTTTTTTTATATTCTCATTTTTCGACGTTTTCACACGCTCTGTTTAATTTAGAATTTATGTTGTTTGTATGCACTTCCTAGACCATAAACAAATCTACTATTAAAGAATTAAACTAAAAAAAAAACTAATACTGCAGTGGCGAAGAATTTGGAACAGTTAGAAGCGCGAACAACTTTTTTTATGTGTTGTGGGTGCTTAGTTGCAGTGATTCCGTATTAGTATTTGGTAGTAGTAAGGCTGTAGCTTACATAATATATGTCAGACATACATATGTTCGCGCTTGAATATTAATGTGAATATTAATATGCATAAGTTATACTAACGGTGCATCTTTGCTTCTGCCATTAAACAATGGCATGCTGTAGTATCCAATATCTCATTTGATACTATTACTTCTGTGATAATTTCTGTTTATTCTCTTTTTAATTATCACGTCGTTTAATGATTTTTTATATGAAATTAAAGTAATTGCGGTAGAGTGCAAATATTTATTTATTTACATATTCACTGTAAGAAAATTTACTTACTGACGGATAGAGTATTGTGTCTGTTAACTATAGTAGCATTGGATATAATTAGACGAAGCTATTTGATTTATAGACAGAAATTAGTGTTTTAACCTTCACTTTTGTTGATATCTAGTTTTCATGTACCTACTATCTGTTTAACACATCTACTTCTAATAGTAAAAAACAATTATCATCACCGTGTTAATTATAGCCTTAGGCGGTTGCATTTCCTTCATTGTCCAATATTATTGATAATATTACAATACATTAAAATTACTTTCGGTATTTTGGAGATCATTTATTTATTCTACCTTGATGATTGTTTATAATCTCCCCTACTGGATGGATTTGAACTAGCTGGGGGCCAGCACATGTTTTACGTTGAATAAACGATTGATTTCTGTTAGAAGCAAACTCCTCCCGTTGTTTTTTTTGCTCACAATTTTCATCAAAAAGCATTTTAGAATGACGTCTTTATTATGACGTAGAGTATATGTAAGTTATGCTATCATCGAAAATTACATTATATTGAAATAATTATTCGATGAAATATTTAGAATGGTGTCTATAATCGTGTATATTCAGAATTTGTAGAACAAATTTTATAGAAATTATGGTTTTCTTTTCTCCTGTTGCCATAGATGAAATAGTTCTTGTCAATTACTGTCTATAACTATCTACGCCCAACCTAAACCGCTAAGGATAGAAATTTCTTTGGAGACAATGTTGATTTTATATTGTGAGCGTCATTTAAGAAGCCATTTTTCGAAATTCCGCCTCTAAGAAGGTGAAAGGATGTAGCAAAGTTTGTATCGAAATACTAAGAAGGCGAAAACTAAGAAGGCGAAACGGAATGAAAGAGAGTGGTAAAGCATTGACTGTTGTACGTTTATTTACTATAAATATGAGATTTTTATAGAAATGTTTACGAATTGACTGCATCTTTCAAAATTTAAATCAGATGCTGAAAAAATAAATGTCGTTTGGAGGTTTTTTGCATAAAATCATTAATTTATTATTCGTCTACTTTTTGTTCAATAAAATATTATCCTGGAATGATCGAGCAATATTCGCAATATAGTTACTACCATAAGGACCGGTATTATAATGAGACAATCTAGTAATATAACGATAACACATGCAACATTGCATATTTTTATTGAAATTACTCTCTCTATAATACCAGCATTAAATATCTAATATCATACCAATTCCCAAACACGCGACATTGCCATAAAAACTGGATTTTTGACATGAGCCATATAAGCAGCTGGTGCTAACCCTATCATAATTTTTATTTTGTCATTGTATTCGGGGTAGATGGAAGTCAACGCCAGAAATGATGTGACGCCTAAAAAAAACCATATTTTATTGTTTCTAAAACGCAATTAATTTTTATCTCGTTTTTACCTTGCGAATGTCCAATGTACGATAATTTTGAGACCCCAGTCTTCGATAAAATATAATCTATAGTTGCTGGATGATCATACAATCCAATTTCATGCCAACTGCAACATTGTAAGTACTTACTGCTTTTATTTTAGTTTAAATTGATTAAATAACTTACCTAAAATCCCAATATTCAGGATTACTTGTATCATATCTTGTATGTCCTCTAGAATGATAAGTCCCTCTAGCATTAGCCATCCACACATCGTAACCCAAGTTTGCTAACAAGAAAGCTAAACTTTTGTTACCGTTTATCATCCAATGCTCGGCAGATTCTTGAAGACCATGGACCAATAATATAACACTCCTGTTACCACTGGAACTATTATTATCAAGACCATGAGGAATTCTATGAATATTCAATTCATAACCATCGCTGGTGTTCAGATTATGTACTTCAATTGGATAATTGTTTCGTTTCACATATTCCAACTGCATACAGGAATGCTATTATTAAACACTTCTTGTTATTCGTTTAAGTTGTACACTTACAATATGATTGGTGTTATAATTTACAGCAATGGAACTAGCTGTATACGCCAAAGTAACGAGAATGATGCAGATTAACATTTTTAAACGTCTATACGTATTATGTATATGGCGAGATATTGACACTTCCGCATTAATATTTACCAAAGGTTTGTTTAATTACATAGATCGTTTTCAATTTATATATACATGCACAAAGATGCAACTAAAATAACTGTTACTCGTTCTAATTACATTAAAGTTGGCTATTCTAACTACATCTGAGCATCAATACAACCGTTAACAGCTCGTTATTTATCTTGAGGTAATTAATATTATTAAAGATAATATTTTGTTTATGCTTTTTTTACTGTGACGTCATAATGAGGATATGTATTTATTAACTGACAAAGTGCGCAATAATATGAAATATTTTAGCATAAACAAGCTTACTTTGTACAATTGAAAAAATAGTGTACCTACAGGGTTATTCACGGAACTGGTTCGTTAGAACTTTTCGATGTTCCTGAAATCTTACAATTCTTACGGATAGTGTTATCTGGTCTCATTGGCTAAATTAGTTACGCTTTTGCATCACTTTCGCTTTACCGGAAGTTCACGTCAACTTTCTTAATTTAAATAGCATGGTATATTTTTTATGAGTAATTTAGATCGTCCATTCAATTCTGCATCAAAACTTACTAAGGTATCTTATATCCTTGCAGGTGAAGACCTCATATTTCACATGTCACTAGCTGAAATACAGCACATCAAATCATATAGGGCCGTCCAAAATTAAAGTTCACATCAATGGAACACTTTATATATTATTGCATTTTTTAATGCACCTAATAATTCTCTAATATATATAACAAGTATAATTTTTTGATATTTTAATGATATGCAGGGTATCGAACTAATACACTTTACAAAAAAAGTATATATGGAACAAAATAGTTACCCTATAAGAAGCAACAAGTAATATCAACGGAATTTGAAAAAAAGCTGTCTTTCAAGTACGCAACGACAGGAACTAGCCAAGTACAAATAATTGGGGCGAATATAAAATAACGCTAGCAGAGTATAACAAAGAATTAAAAACGTTCAAAGTGTAAAGTTTTTGTAAGAGAAATGCAAAAATAACTTCAAAAATGCAAAAGACCAATCAAAAAGGATAGGGAGAAGCTAGATTGACAACTTAAAGGAAAGCCCTAATATGAACTAATTTTTCTAGTTCGATAGGAGCAGAACACATTTAGGATTAACGAAATGAGAACGCTTGTGGACCTCACAAGAAAGTCTGGAAGCAGAATATTAACAAGCGAAAGTGTACGAGCTGCGAAGAATGGAATTCTAGTAGACCAAAATATGAAATTGATTACTTGTCTCGAATACAGACGAATGCTAAGCTGATAAAGGAGTGTGACTTGCAATTCACCATCCGAGCATCAATCTCTCAAAAGCTCAAGGCTATCCCTCATTTTTGCGTCCAAGAATGTCTGAGTTGAGACAGGCAATGAAAGAATAAACATCTCTATCGGTACTGATAGTCAGCCGGCTATAAAAGTGTTTATCTACGACAAACCAATACAGTAGGTATTATATTAATCACTATTGGTTAATAATAGTACTCACAATACCCGGAGGGAATAATGACATGCGTCCAGAGAATAATGAGCCATACCGTTATCATTATTCCCTGCATTCCGCCAATAAGAACATAATGATACCAACGTTATCATATCATATCATATCATTAACGCCGATGCAATTACGCTTGGTTTATTGACCGAAAAATAAAAACATTTTTATATTAAGGCTTACGATAATTTTATGGACTGTCAAACCTTCAAACGCCGTATCAGATTTTCAGATTCTTTATTTATTCTGTAGTGCAGACATGTGCATAGAATATGTCATATATGTTACACAGAAACCTAAAACTAAAATACTAAAATACAAAGTTTAGCAGTCACAACACAAAAAAACATGTACTGGAGTACATTTGTCATACATGTATAATATAAAATCAGTATCAACATCAACATTATTCAAAAGAGACATCTTGCATTCTTACATTATAAAAATCGTTGACACTATAAAAAGCTTGTTCTACGAGGTAAGTATGTAACTTGTGCTTGCATTTATGGTTCTCTAGATTCTTTAGGCGAACTGGTATGTGATTATATAAGTTAACCATTTGCGTCACTACACTTTTTTTATTAGTGTTTTCTTTGTTTGAGGTGGCAGTATGTGTTGATTTTCAATTCCACGAGTGTTGTATCCATGTTCCTGTTGTAGGTCACCAAAAAGTTCATAATTTTCCTTTACAAAAACGGCGCTCTCATATATATAGGGTGCCCGTTTTTCGAGCGCAAGTGTGGGTAACTCGGTTATTATAAGAGATAGGAGATCGGTTAAATTAGGGCAAAGTTGCGCATTTGGGAGAGAAAAGATATGTTGCCGAGAAACTTAAAAAATTTTCATGGGTTGCTGAGATTTTTGGAAAAAAGTGAAAGGAATCCAAATATGCCATCCATTTTTTCAAGACGTCTAGATTCAAAAGTTACGGTAGTTAACTTTGTTTTTTCTTATGGGCACCATATTGGATTTTTACATTTTTGAGTAAAGCTCTTGATTCTGATTACGATGATGTATCACAGGATATGGTCCAGTTTCAGAATTTTATCAAAATAATAAAAAAACCGATTTTAAGAAGCATGCCTTGGAAATAACATCCATACTTGTATTTAACAAATGCATTTGTGACAGTTCGATTAAGTTTTGCTTGTTGTCACTTACATTTATTAAATTTGCGCAACTTTTTCGACAAAATGCCGTTTTCAAGTGAAGAGAAACGAGATATGCTAGAGGTTTATTACGCTTCACATCGAAATGTACAAGTTACTTCAGAAACATATCTTCAGCGGTATCCAGAAAGGCAACAACCAGCTCAGACCTATTTTCTGCTACTCACCGAAATTTAGGCGATTTTGGTTCGTTTTGTAAGCCTAGAAAATATGCTAGACGGCCGCATGAAAATGAAGTTGATATTTTACAAAGAGTAAGAGAATTCCGAAGAATCTCGCACAAAATAAATAATATCAATGAAATAAATTTTTCTTTAGGTACAAGAAAATGTGATTGTGTGGTTTCCATGTCTTTACATATGTTTATTAAATAGTTATTAATGTAATTGAGTTTCTCAGTTTGTGTGTCAGTTCCAGTCCTCAGTTTAATATCATTTATGTCAACTTTTTTGTTATCTTTGCCTCCCGTTATTTTTTTTTACTAAATTCCAGGTTGCCTTCGATTGATTCGTAGAGTTCATAATGTATTGGGAGTTACAATTTTTCTTTTGTGTACGAATTTCTAAATCGAGGTTTTTGCAGTATTCCTCGTATATTGCTTTGTCAATAAGATTATTAGACAAATCCTCGTACAATTGTCTCTTAATCTGGCATTTTTGTTTTATTTCTAACGTAATCCATCTTGAGTTTTGTTCTTATTCTTAACTATACGTTTTGGACAACAGTCATCGATTTCACGAGACAGAAGCTTGATGAAATCTATATAACCTACCTTAGGGTTTGTCTCAGATACAATGTGCGACCAATCGAGCATATTCATTCGCTCTTGCAATTTTCCCAGGGTTTTCTCATTTATAATTCGTCGCTGTATACTAGTTTTAGGTCCACTTTCCGGAATCCATCTCGAAGTAGAAATTGAAATCATATGCGCCATCGATATAGTAATCTTTTTTTTTTTTAATGTGGTGGGTGTTTAGTTGCAGTGACTCCGTAAACTGTATCGCTTGTCTGGCTATCACTGCAACTCTCGCGGTGTAGTTTTTGTGTGTGTATGTTGTGTTCAATTGGCTTTGTGACAGCATCATATCGCCTTTTATGATGCCGCGCTGTTAATCACTTTGCTCCCAACAGCGAATGGCAAGTCGATCCGGGATTAAACTCTCTGAAAAAATGTCACCGTCCCTCCAGAGAATTGAACCCCGGCGCCTATCGTCCTCTCACAACAATAGTCGGCCGCCTAACCACTGCGGCCATCGACCCGTTAATTGATATTTTGGTTTAATTGATTTGTTTTTTTTTTAGTAATCTTCAGTTAGTCGAGCCGAGTTACTCCCTCGCCGCTTACACGGCTCGGTTCGTGAATTCAGCTTTCGGGAATAATAACTGTCATTATTGACCCGTTGTATAAACTACTATTAATTTCATATACATATATAATTTTATTAATGTTAGACAGCAAGCCACAAATGACAGGATATTCCTGACAATGCTAAAGACTATGTGAAGGGATGAATTTGCAAAACCGGAAGCCAATATGCATTTTGTTGAACCGTAACATCTCATTCGCGTTCCCAAAAGCAACTTAGGAAAGAAATTCGACAATCTCTGCCATCTGTCAAATCATACGATACGCTGAGGTCTGGCTGAGGTGTAAGAACCGTTCGATGTTTGTAGTAATCCTAATCTAGGAGAAAAACACCGTTCATAGGTTTATCAAACCACGTTTTTCTCACTCACGGAGATAACAAATGAATCTTACTGTACACTTCTGATGCATCTACTTAGAACAGAAGCAGTTGTGTCTTTATTGCAGTATTATTAGAAATATGACCAATATTTTACTATTTTGGACAGAGAGAAAATATACCGAACATAGATAACCCAACGTACACATGGATTAAAACAAAAGTCTAACCGTTGAGTGAAGAATAGGAAAGAGGCGCAACTATATGGATATTTGCGTACCCACTTTCCATCTTTTATTATCTATATGTTTATTCTTGTCTCTTGCTCTCCGGTAAATGGTGCCCTCTATGTATAATTTAGCAGATTAAAACAGTAAAGTAAGTCATGTAGTTTTTGTAGATGAATCTATGAAGAGTTCCACATAAACAACTTCGACGCTATTATAATGCAAACGGCGGTGGAAGTTTTGTTTGAATGAAACTACGTAGCCGATAAAATTTATTTTCGACGTACTTTGCAGATCAGAACGAGATAATGTTTTATACATTATTCAAGAAGAAAATGGAAACCTTAATGTTTTAAATATATTATACTTGTAATGTTTCTTTAAATAAAAATATGAATAGGTAGGTATATGAAGAATGGCATATATACATAGAGTCTAATAGACAAGTGATTAATGATAATAATGTTTATTGAATAACTTTTCTGCATATGACAACAATAATAAATAATCATTCTGAAATATATCTGTGTAGTTGGAAATTTTTGAACACATTTCAACAACATAAATAGACATTTTAACAAAATAAAAAAACAAATTTTAACAAAAATATATTCATGCACAATTTAAGTATGAAAAACCTACATTCGCCTTACGCACTCAAAATTTGAATTTTGCGATGCGACTTTCTGTTTTTCATATTACCGATATTTTCGGATTCCCATTTCAAATTCCTGTACATTTTAATTTTAATTAATGTGCGAATAATATCTATTTTATGCGTTAGACAACATTAATTACCTTTATCGAGATTATTGAAGCATTTTGATAAATGCTTTTCGATATTGTGAGCAATTTTCTCTGCTATTTTATATTTATTAAAAGCATTATTGAATTCTTCTAGTAGGTGACTCACAATGTTAGTAAATGCTTCAGACGGTCGCTTTAGATACTGAATATCTTTTGATTTTTGGGAACCTACATAATCCTTATAGAAAATTAGCAATTCATTTCTATTTGTAAGTTCGTCACTAGAAACTAAAAATTGTTTACATTCTTTACAATCATATCTTTTTATTATACTATAGGCTAAATATCATTTAGAGAAGTAATTACATCTTTTATTATGCGTTGCAAATCATCTCCTTTGACAGGTCCTGAAGATACAAAATAGCAATATGGTATTTTCCAATTGTAAAATAAACCTCGAATGAGAAACACAAGTGCAGTGTTTGCAAACTTTTCTTCTCTACCTAATGTGGCAAGATCTTGATATCCTTCAATCATGTCGGCGGACTTATTGTATTGCAGACATCTTTTCAAAGCGATTTCGTCAAACATCACCACACAATGTTTTTCTTGATTAGTCATTGTTTTGGCTTTTAAGGCAAGTTTCTTGCTAAAATTATTTTTCAAACCTGTAGATAAACTTACAACTTTTAGCCACATTTGAATGGTTCGTATGGAAGGTAAAGAAAATTTTAAGGTATTTCGCATAAATTTGTAACAGCTTGGCGACTTGTAATATAAAGTCATAGCTAAGTGCTTTTCGGCCATCGTCCATGGCCTTCTCTTGTTGTAAAAACATTGCATGTATACAAAGGTTTTCACTGAGCAGTATTTCAACATCGGGAGATTATCAAGGGATGACCGTATTATATTGCATTTCTTTGATAATCTATATTTTTGCGAATAAATCACTTTGTATCGTTTTTTTAGTTTGTTAAAAGCAAGTGACATTTTTTTAGTTTTTGATTCTATTGTTGCTGCATTGGGAGATGGCATTTGTAACACACGTTCACTAACTTTTGTCTGTGGGGAACGATTAGTGGAAGTGTCAGTAAAAGATGATATACTTGAACAACTCCTAGTCCCTTTTGCTATTTTAAGATCTTTACGTGATTGTGGACTTATACTTGAATTACAGTATGTTCTTTTGCGGCTACATGTTTCATGGGTAACTATTGGCTTAGTTAACAAACTATCGATGGTATCTGTGAAAATAACGATTTTATAAAAATATGTATTCTTTTGTTAAGTAGGGAACAGTGTCTCGATCGGATACAATAACTCGCTCTTGTATCGCTATATAGAATGACTTGATATGTTTGTGCGCACACTCATTGGTACCGCTTTATACCCAAACATGTGTGAACCAATTAGATTTTCTCGTACCTCGTACTTGAAATAGTTTTGATTACAATACTTATTCATTCAGATAAAAACTTAACATTTTAATTGTTGTTTGAAACAAATATCGTTGAGTCACAGTGTACTATTAGAGTTGCTGTGTACCACAGGGTCGAGTCACTGTTGCCAAGTACCGGTAAACAGTGACTCATTTCTCATTTTTTATCTATTACTGCTCATCTCCTATATGATTGTCTTAATTAAAAAAGTAATGATGCAGATGAAAGCTTAACAACCAAAGTCTTTTCTGGGTGCATTTCAGCTTCCTACCGAAACAAAAACTACCTAATATGATTGTCTGAACAAAAGTGAGTCACTGTTCCCTTATGACCTTATACAGTGCTTTCTACATTTTTTGAGAATATAGTATTATTTGTCAGCGTTTAATAGCATAAAATCTACTTATTCTCTAAAACGTTAAATAAGGCCAAAGCAATTATTTATGGTAAGCAAAAACACGTAATCTTGTAAGTATGCGGTCAAACATCTCGAAATCGAACTATGAAAACCAGCAGAAAAAAACGGTTACAGGAAAAAAAATGTACACTCCAGCAATACACGGGAAATATTCCCGTTAAAAACGATTTCGAGTTAGAGAACTTCCACTGAACATATGTACAAGCATTTTTGCCATTCTTTTGTGCGATTACTATTACCAATTGGAAATTTGAAAAAAGTTATATCTTTATTTTTACTTCTTGTATTGGAACAGTTAAAATAAACACACCTCTTATTTGCAGTTGTATTCATACTTATTGATTAATTAACACTTATAAACAAGCAAAGCACAGTGTTAATCGAAAAGCTATATATTACATGTAATTATCAATTCACGCATGCTACTAACATAAGCGCAATACACTTTTAAGAAAAGATATTTCATGCATCATATCGTCTAGCAACTACCTCACTCATTGCTAGCTCGATGTGAACTAACAAATCTCGGTCCCAAATACTACTAGAGACCCCTATATCTCGGAACCTTTTGCGGTACGCTTTATACTATTGCATTGCGCCTCTTTCCTATTCTTCACTCAACGGTCTAACTGTACAGTGCTGACATCATGTATGAAATAGACAAGCTCCGCTTAATCTTTAAGAGTGTATTTTAACAGTAATCTAAGATACCAACTACTTGTTGTGTACCTCAATTTGTCGCTGCTTTATATTTAAATCTGCGTCTGCGTCACTTGCTAATTTATTGTTTAATTTCTTTATGCATTTAATTAAGACACGTTGGAAAGAAACATATCTATTTAGTCTATCATAGCACTGTCGTAGTTTCTGCAGGCTTGATTATAAAAGTCTAGTAAGCACATCTGCTGTAATTTAAATTTGAAATATATTACCTACTTAAAAGATTTTATGCTTCTGATTGGAATATAATTAATCGAATCTTAGTTTATGTTAAGCTAATTTAATTTTCTAGAACAATTCGAAGATTCTCTAAAAATCTAGAAGCCGTATTTGGGTGTATGAGCAGCTACAACGCGGAGAGGTTAGTCAGTCGAAGCCAGTAAGTGGAATTGCATAATTGACATTGTGAGATGTCTCGAAAGTGTGTACCCAATCTAGATCACTGTTATGTTTGTGGTGAGGCTACTTTTACGTCTCAGAAGCGGTCTATTACTCCATTAAGAAAACAGGCATCTCAGCTTCATTTGAGCTGCATAATAGGGAATCAAGACACAATTTTGCTGTAATATATACGCTGATAGTTTGAGAAACTGGTTAAATCATAAAAATTTTGTCTGTGGTTTGCTGTCCCCATGGTCTGAAGAGAGCCTACAAATTATATTAATGTTAACTTTGTTAAGGTGCTGAATAGAGATAGGCCGACGGTTCAGTACTTGCGTCAGAAATTTGCAAGTCTAACTGCAGCAAAAATTAAAGAAAAAAACAAATACCTTGACAGCACTCTAATACATATAGAAAAATGCTTGGAATTACTGGCAAATTACTGGTGAATCACAGCGACCACCTTAAAATGCTCACGAATTTTAAAAATATTGGTAAATGGGTTCCAACTTTAATGCCCAACACATCCACCGAATCCAAGAGGGTACATAATTGAAATGAACATTCAACAAGTTCTGATAACCAATCCCACACGTCCAAACTTACAACATAATAAATTTTACGCAAAATTATTCATTGAGAAGATAAAACACAACAAGAAAGGTTTTCTATATCGCCATTGTCTTACAATCTTCTGTGCCGGTCCTTTCTGTACACTAACGGGCGACCATCTATCGTATGGAATTCGAATCAGGTATATAAAAAAATTAATGAAACACAACATTATTCGAATGACTGCTACGGCTGGTTCTACAGTACGCCATCCGATCAATCCAATTATACAGTATTTTTACGTCTGTTTGAATTTGAATTACAGCTCCAAGTCGGCCAGTTGACATCAGAATTTCGGCTGATTATTTGATTTTCAAAAAACGGCGCCCAAAAGTTAAATTATTACGTTTTTTGCGTGGAAAATAGTGCCGTCCTGTTGAAGCCCAACGTTGTCTATATCATCCGCTTCAATTTGAGGAAACAAACATTTGTTGAGTATGGCACGGTAATCGCCGACATTATTAAATGTTAATTACACATAAAATATAGACACATCGAAAAAAATCATAATTAGAGTAGGCTATGTGAATGGATTGTTACTTTAGCCACTTTCACATAATGACATTTATTCCTTGACATTTAATTTGAGGTTATAAACCATTTATAAACTTTGGTTACAATAAAATGTCAAATAATAAATGTCATTATGTGGTAGTGGCTAAAGCAACGATGAAAAACATTTACATAGCCTACACCAATTATGTTTTTTTCGATGGCACGTTACAACTGTTATTGTTTTGCTAGTTTTTATCCAAATACTGTCAATTTAAAAATATAAAGAAACAAATCAATCAATTTGTTAGATACAATCATTTAACCACAAATTTAAAACAATAATATTTTACAATTTACAAAAAAAGGCATTTAATTTTCTTAATATCTTGTTTTTATTATTGGTTTATTGTTAAGATGTTTTTTTTTGTTAGTTTGACATCATTTTAAGATTGTATTCATATTTTACACGAGTGACTCACCTGGAAACATCCATAAATTCCAATAATCGGATAGAAGTAAACTTGATTATTGAAGATAACGACTCCATATTTTATTATAGGTATGTTGAAAAAGAATCCCTGTGAGAAATGCAAGTAATCAATAAAAAGGTATTCAGACTAGAAACACCTGCTAGCTATATCTTTGCTAATGTTTCTTTTGTTAAGAGTTATTGGATACATTAGGTCATGATCTGGGTTTTTTTAGGACGGGCTTAATGGTGTTTTAATGCAAATCTCTGCTCATCATCTCGCCTCAGGGTCAGGGACGTCTTGATCTTAGACTGTATGCATAAGCAAAATTCCAGTTTCGTCTTTTCGGAGGTATACCTAGTTGTAAAAAAAGAAAAAGATCGAGCTCTTTTTATGTGCTATTAGCGGATATGATGGTAGTACCTAATTAAAGATATTTGCATGAGTTTATCAATACAAATTTATTACCCTATTGTCTCAACTGGCAACTGTTAACAAACTAAAATGTTAATATAATATTATATTCTTCTTATATACGAGGACGGATTTGTTAATCTCTAACCCATACTCCACTATTAAAGTTTTTGAAATTAAATGATCTCATCTTCAGCGATGCAAACTGACATGAGTTTCTTAACACAATAATATGATAATGATAATATTTAAAATAGAGTCAAATGAACGCCGGAATTTCTATAATAAGGAATGAAATTTTGAATGAACTACTAAAAGTTTTACAAACTATCGGTAATAGGAGATGATCTGCAACACTTGACAGAGCTTGCCTTAGAAGATGGGGATACGTATCAAAATTATCTGAGAATGTCGGGAAAAAATGTTGGACTATGGATTTGGTATTAATATGGCTTATTAAATGTGTTACAGGTAGCCGTTAGAATAAGTGCTCTGAATGTCCTCGTTGAGCAGCAATACACGCTTACCATCATCAAACCATTGATTGTCGAACTCGCTTGACAATTTTGAAGCTCTATCAGACTATATGTCCTATTCAGTCGCATTCATTCTCTGCCAATCCAACAATTCAGAAAATCATTATTATTAAGTACTCCTCAGCAACAATGTTGAAATGTGGTAGAGCACCGTCTTAAATAAACCCACTAGGGTCTTGAACTGCGTAGAGGTTCCGCTCCAGAGAAGTACGACGCAAATCGAAACAGCGCAAATCGAATCAACACAGTTCGAGACCCTAGTGTAATAGATATTATTTTGTAAAAAAAGTAGATACCTATAATTTATACCATTTTGTCTATCTCGCGTCGGTCCTATTATACAGGGTGCTTCATTAATAATGGGAAATATTTTAACTGGAGATACTACGTGTCAAATAATGACCACTGACCAAAAAAAAGCCTTATTCAAAATCGCACCGCTTTCGAGATGAAGGCCTTCAAAGATCCAGAAAAAAAAAAATGTTGTTTACATAGGAAGTATTGAAGAATATTCGAAGAATTGTCCTAAAGTCGCAGATTTCTGCTGTTTAAACTATTTTTAGCCACAAATCCTTCCAAACTTTCTCGTTTTTTTCTCGAAAACCAAGCATAATAAGAAGTTTCTACAAGAACACCTTATTTTTGACATTTTAACTGGTCTGTTAGGTGATGATAATTTCGTGGTCGTAAATAAAAAGCAAAACAGTTCTATTGATGTTAACACAAGGGAATATTTTTTCTCTTTGCTATAATTTTGCTAATTTCTGAAAATTCCATCATAAGAAGCATCTAATAATACTAAATCGCCATGGGAAATTTTATTTTGATCGTACAAGTAGATTAGCTAAAAGATGGAAAATACTATTTATTTTCTGGAACTTTGAAGACCTTCACCTCGAAAACGGTGCTATTTTGAATAAGGTTATTTTTGGTCAATGGTCATCATTTGACACGTAGTACCTCAAGTTCAAATATTTTCCATAATTAATTAAGCACCCTGTGTAATCGCCAACAATGTCGGTATAAATGCTGCATGAATAAATATTTGTGGGTGTCTTGATTGCTTATTCGCATAATAATTTTCTTCTGGCCATTGACGGTTATTGCGAAAATTGCATCGTCAATAAATTTTGCTTCGTTCATAAAAAGTGCAGCCGATAGGAAGAATGGATTGATGTATCATTCAAATCATTTTCAAAATGGAATTCCTTCTGAAAAATCAGTTTTAGTCATTGCAGATTTTGCACTCGCTGTAAATAGTAAGGATTTATCCACAACTCTCCATGTTTTTAAGGATAATTTTTTCGTGAGTAAAATTCATAACTAAAGTGAAACTATTTTTTTCTATTGGTGCGACAAGCTGTCCAATAAAACCCAAACGCATAGCAGATAGTCCTCAACTGTATTTTGGGCTTCTGTATTTTCTAATTAAAATGTAGCTATACATAATATTATGTGGTATTTGAAGAGTTCTAATTGAATTAATTATCATTTAATTAATTTTTGAAATGTTTAATGTTTAATAATGGTTATAACTTATTAACTTTACGTTAATTGTTAAAAAAAAAAAAAGACTTAGAACAGCGATAGAGGGAGTGAAAAATGAAAAACACAAATATAATAATAGTAATTTTTTATTTGAGAGAAAAATTCAAAATTTAATGTAACATACACATAAAAACACATACATGACACAACACGACTGACGTAACGGCAGTTTTGGTAGTTCGGAGCAGCAGCAGGTGGAAGTAAACAGATTATTTTTTGACAGAAAAGAAACAGTCACTAAAAATTAAAATTTAACATAAAACCGCATAAAACGATTTGATAATTATACAAAAACACGCTACAAGTGATAAGTGGGTGTCAGGAAAAAGAAAGAAGAAATAAAAAGAAGAAAGAACAGAGAACAATTCATCAGGACGAGCGAACTTAAAGGGAAATTGAAGAGGATTAACTAAAGAAGAATAACAAAATAAACACGCACACACACACACATATAATTAGCAAGGTAAGAAAGAGGGTGGGATAATTTTAAGACTTTTTGTACAATTTTATTATTATATTTGTGTTAATAATTTCAATCTTTCATTTCTGTCGTTTGTGACAGAACAATTTATTGTATTTAAAGTTCCTAATTCTACTACTCACTTTACCGAAAAGTGGAATAATACTCATAAACATAGTAGAGCGAAATTTCTCTTAAGTATTGCTATCGACGGTAGGCATGGATACAATAAAAGGTCATCTAACACTGGATCCAAATTGTATACCTAAGTGCACCTAGTCCACATTTAATCTATAATATTTGATTTCAAAATATAGATTCCAAGCTCGGAATGACACTCTACATTATGTATTAGACTACATACGAAAAGCACTATTTTACCCGCAAAATATGAAAAACATTCAACATGAAGTCAATACGTTTCAACAGAGAACGTATCATTATCAAGGTAATAATGATATGATACTGAATCAAACTGCATACTTTTAAAATTAAATAAATTGTAGGGCACATCGGAATTGGCTGTCTAAATTGGCGCAGGCTTTGTAATTTGTAGCACCATTCCATTTTCTGTCCATTTTCCTACTAGCATCGGATATTCTGAGTCTTTGGACTTTGATTAAGTTAAGTTATTTTTGCGGTATTGAGTTTCGCAGATCATGTTAGATTTCTAACTACTTTTCCAATTCTACTCTAACAGAACCTACATAATTGAGTGATTTCTTTTGTCAATTATAGTGAGTGAAGTTGACAACATTTGTAAGAATGATCTTAGAATTGCAGAATTAATTACTATTGTACGATGGTTTTCGCGTAGTAAGTGTAGTCACAGGTGGTAGTATAGTTCCTGCATTGCTTTTCTTAAATTACACACATTCACGTATTTCTAAAGCTGTTTGCATATCTTTTGAATTTGTTTTACTATATCTGTAGTATCGTTGACAAAATGCATAAAAAAAAATTCTAATTCGAAATTCTAAAATGCAAGACCATGCAAAAGCACATTAGCTCGGCACGCTGCAAGACATAAAAACTGGACATTAAAGCAATCGAATTTAGTTATCTGGAACTATAAGGCAAGCTTTGAGCTTTGTGCAAAATAGTTACAAAGCAGATTAGTTGAGATAACGAAATAAAGACACAACATATAGTGTCTTCAGAAAAAAAGTTTTAATGTGCAATTATGATGTGAAGTCTTCGCTAATGGTGTCGATGAGATTGAAAGAATAATCATAAACGCAGAAGAATAAATTTCCTATTCAGTCCTTATCAGAGGTAGTATAAATTATTTATTTTTTTTATATTTTAGACTGTACACGAAGGGCAAAATGAAATAAAATAAATTAACAACAATAAAAGCCAGGGTCCGCAACAATAAAGAAAAATAATGCCGAAGGAGATTCTATCATATCTTTATTAATTCGTTTATCTCAGATAAGTGTGAAGTTTGGTTCAACATAAAGAAGAAGAACCCTCGTAAATATAAAAAACATTATTATTATTTTAGGATAATTTATATTACGTTATAATACGTTATTTTGTATATAATAACAGACTAAAGTGATACCCGCCATAAATTATAATTTAAAAGATATGATCTATCGCAATAATTAATCTACCTGCGACTCCACCAAAAAGACAAAAAAGTAAAATACAACTAAAAGTTCTGGTTGGATGAGTATTTTATTGTTTATTATTTATACATATAACAAAATAAACCATAAACATAACGTCAGTTCCTGTGGATATGTGAAAATAATTAATTCTGGGAAACAAAGTCAAACGTATTATACACATATATATGTATGTTCAGATTTAATTCTAAGTCTTTACCGATAATTTGTTTTCTTGTCTGGCTTGAAGATGTTTTTAAAAACGGGATTATTATATCTATTATTTACAATGTCCTTGACATCATGATTTTATTTATATATTTTTTTGTATATAAATGCAATTGTTACGAACAGCGTCTAGCCCAAACTTTTTTGTTGCAGGTATAATTGAGTGTTTTATGAAAGGATAATAATTCTCTCATGTCAGTCATCTATATATCTTTGTAAAAAAATAGAACCTGCTGTGTGTTAAAATGACGAATCTGACATTGACCGACCTTTTGAAAATTAAGAAAGGGTAGTATGTTTTAAATAATAAAAATAAAAGCTAAAAGAAAAAGTACACTGTCTGCTACGATGATTTTATTGGAAGCCATCATAAATGCTTTTAACAACATGGATTAATGATGATATTTTATTACCTAGTTGAAGTCTTCGATAGTGTCAAGCACGATTTTATTCTTAAAAAACTGTACTGTTATTGAGTAGAAAAGGGGAAAAGATACATAAATTTTTGGCATCATATATAAGCACTGGGTGGAAGAATCCTCCACCTATTCCGTAAAAGAAAACACAATAAAGTGGTATATGGATGCTTCTAAAACCGACAAATGCATATCTCTTAGCGTCATTGGAAGATGTGCTCAACTGAACCTGGACAGGAACTATCTAAAGCAAAGTATTCAGACAGCCATAATGGCGGTGAGTTCTAACATCATCAGTTCGAAATTAGTCTGGGAGTGTCTTAAGAGACTAAACAATCTAGGAAAAGAAAACAGAGTTGCATTATGCTGGGTACCAGGACCTACTGGAATCAGCGGCAACGAAGAAGCTAACCTAATTAGCGAGGAAAGCCGCTACAACTTCGTTTCAGGAGCCGGAACCGTACTGAGGTACAGGGATGAGCACCTACAAAAAAGAAGTCAAAAATAGAGAGGAGAGGCTCAGAGCATTCCTCTGGGAGAATCTCCCTGGTATGAGACACTCCAAAATATTTCTTAGAAACTACAACACGGATAGAGCAAAGAGCTAGTTAGAACTAAGCAGAAACAGACTATGCATCTTGACAGGTTTTCTTATAGCGCATTGTTAACTTGACGAATACATGACAAGGGCGGAGTAAAAAAAATGAAAATCTAGAACACCTGACATCTAACTGCAGCGAGCTAATTATGTTGACATAGACAAAGAAGAAACACCTTCTCTGAAACCATCACAGTTATTGCAGTTTATTAAAGCTTTTAGACTGGATGGGGAGCTCTGAGAGCGGGCAAACCACAACAGCTTACAGTTCATATAAGGGGGCACAATAGATCGCAGTGCAATATCATCCTCAATTAAATCTAAATCTAATACATAAGCGTTAGAAGTCAAACTCTAGTCTGGTATTATATAGCATCGGAAAATATAAATAACAAGAGGAGTGCCTCAACGGTCTGTATTAGGACCATTAAGAATGTAAATTGTGATAAAATGCGGTCCTCGGTTTACATTTGTCGGTTAATCTCAGCTATAGGTATCGTATACAAGAAATGATAAAGAAATTAAATTAAATTAAATTAAAATTAAAAATTAAAAAATATATCATAGAAAAATGCTTTAAATTTTATTTTTGGGATAATAACATTTTCTTTTAAGTTTTTTGTTGACGTTTAATATAAACGAATATGATAAAAATAAATCTAGCAATTTTAATAAATTGTGTCTATTAGAAACTTTAAGACATTCACTTGAAGTATTAACTAACCTGTCGAGTAATTTAGGTCAGAGTAAAATTGCACGTTTATCTAAATGAAAAGAAAAACAAATATCCATAACATATTGCTTACTCAAAAACAATGTTTCAAAATTCATTTGAAACACTACAAGGAAATTATGGTAGTTCAGGATAAATATCTAACAAGCATCGAAAAGAAAAAAAGAAGACTATTGAAAGTTAACCAAATTTAATATAAAAACAAAATATCTACTAAATCATTGCTCCACCATACCTTAAAGGCAGAATCTATAATTAGAGGTTACCGTGTTCCTTTCTAAATTGCTTTCATTTAATATGCTCCAAGTCTAACTTGTGTATTATATTATGATTATGTCGAAATCGTCTTCCAACGATCGATTTTCAAAATAAAAGCAATCTAGTAAACAACGTGCCTGATTTTGCTGAGGAGCTAGGGGAGAACCAAGAACAGAATCGCGGGTTCCTTTCGCGAGGAACCTTAAGGTTGCCGTATAGCTGCCTTTAAAGAATTTTATAAATTATGGCTGTAATTTAAGATTTCGTGAAAAATGATTTATATAAAATGTGTTTATAAGTTTACTCTGTAGGTCCCGACGTAATGCTTTTTTTAAATTTCGTATTAATAAATAAAATAAATCACAAAAAAAATTAATTTTGAAAAACCGGATACGTGCGCGTCTGCGGAATTTTATTCTAATCAATAATCTCTAATACATTTTTCTTCTATTTTGAACAATAAATAAATAATTCATTAAAAATTGAAATTTTTTATCAAAGCTGCCCTGCATTTGTTTAGTTTCTTATTGACGCTGCTATACGACCGGGGATTGGGAACATACGATTGAAAACAAAAAGTTGAGTGGGATAAAGATACGCCACTTCCCCGAGCTCTAACCCCCGACCCTGCAGCGAAGACGTTAAAATTCCCACCAAGGTATACGGCAACCTTAATAATTAGTGGTAGGTATGCGGCGGCGGTGTCAAAGACAATCGAAATATTTAAAAGAAACGAAATGAATTCGTCGACTATTTGGTGGGGACTCCACGTCTGTAGAAGTACACACTTTCTCTTCATCGCTCGTATGTTCGAGTCTGTGTGTGTCTGCGTACTGATTTGCCAGTAGTAACGTGATGAAAGAGTGTCCATGCGTGCGTATAAGTAAAGTGTCTTGTCGCAATTCCCTCGACAGTATTAATCGTGTTTTCGATAAATTACCGAATTATTTCGATGAGAATCTATGTGAATAGATGAAGTGCGCGATTGTTATAATACGATAAATTTATTTCTGTAGTAATCTCGATTCTCACTAAAGCGATTTTTCCAATTTTGGTTTCCTTTTTTTTGTACCGCCGCAGTGCTTTTTCGTTCTTTGACAACGTTCCGCCTTCAGTATACTCTCGCATATGTATGTATAATAAAATGCAGGCGTGTGCGTCCGCATATTTCCGTCTCGTCTAACAGCGCTTGGAGGATGTTGATCAGCTGTTCATACTGATTCATATTTTATCTGGAGCAAAAGAGGAACGATTACTACACAGTTACTGCGATGAGACGAAGAACTTGCGTCTATTACTTGCGATCGTCGACGCTACTGTTTTTGATATGCTCAACTGCCCTTATTAAATCCGGTAAATAATTTTTATTTTGTATTTATAATTGATGTTCCTTTTTTAAATATGTTGTAATTGTTTGCCAATAATTGTTAATATAGTAATTATAACAATAGAAAAGTGAATTATCTCGAAAATTGTTTTTTGTAGCACTTTTTTTTATTAGAAACAACTGATTTCTAAAAATAAATAATATTTTATTGTAGAATTAAATTGCAAATCGAAATTTTGAAAAATAAATATTCCATTCGTTATGTATTGAAATCTACAGATCCAATTTTCAGCGTAGGTTTAAGAAATATGGTACAACAATTTTGTACATCTGTGCCATTCGATTAACAATTTTATTCTGTACCTTATCTAACTATGTGGGTGTCTTGTATATATTTATTCGTTGTAAATCCTTTCGTGGGCGTCCAATCCCTTTTAGTATAGATCGCATTTTTTCTTGACATCATTTTTGTGTGCCATATAGAAGGAATTTTTGCAGGTATCTTGTTTTTTTTTAATTTAAGGAAATTTACAACTTTTGAATAAATTTTTGTTTATTATATTTCACTCTCTTTACAAATCGTTAAAATCTTACACTTTATCGGTTGAGAGGGACGGTCTTGAATTGCTGGTTCACTAGAGGTTTTGCTTTAAGATTATAAGAAGTGTTTTAAAATTATTTGTATTATTGAACACGATGGGTTAAGAAGAAGCTACAAATCTGTTTATATTGTACCACAAATATTGAACATATACAGACTGTCCCGTAAAAAACGCCAACAATCATAATTCCGTTATTTATTGTCCGATTTTATTTAAACAAAAACTAAATTTAATGGCATCAAAAGTACTATAGAATAGCAGCGTTTTATCTGTTTTCAGTTGTTTTCATTAATGTCAAACGATATTCAATTTTTTTATTTTAAATGGCAACATATATATGTTTCGTTATATTCGGATTGGATTTTTTTTTCTGAATTCAACGATGTATAACATGTCTATTTTTGATAAACATTTATTGAAAAAAATTACATTTAATAAATTTCATCTTTTTGTTCTATTATTTATAAATTTTTGAGTATGCCATGAAGTATCAAAAATGCTATAAACATTGATAAGTGCCAATGTGACTTTATTAAATCTTTTTTATTGTCCTGTTTGAACGTTTTGCTACAACACGTAAAAATGGATAACAATGAGTTAACGGACATGTTACAAGTGTTCTTTGAATGTAATAAAAACCGACAGAGAAATTCCAGATTCGAAAATATTTCAGAGAATTGAAACGAATTTAAGAAATTATGGATCGTTTAAGAACCCAAAAACGCAAAAACGTAAATTCTCCGAAGATAAGGAATTAGATGTTCTTCTTGCAGTACAAGAAAATTTTCAAACTTCGACTCGCGAAATTGCACATAATATTGGGGTATAAAAAACAACAGTTCATGGTATATTAAGAAAACACAAACTTAAACCGTACGTAGCTCGAAAAGTTCATGCATTAGAACAAAATGATCCTGGGCGAAGAATACAGTTTTGTCGTTTTTATTTAAATGCGCTAGAACAAGACCCGAATGATACAGAATGATAATCTGGTCTGATGAATGCACTTTTAGCAACAATGGTATTTTCAATAGAAACATACATCGGCAATGGAGCCAAGATAATCCGACGTTTGTCATTGAAAATAATTTTCAAAGGCGTTTCAGTGTAAATGTTTGGTGTGGCATTTTAGGCGATCACTTAATTGGGCCATTTTTCATAGATGGTTGCTTGAATCAAGAAAAATATCACACTTTATTAAACGAAAATCTAATCTTAAATATTCTATTTAAATTAGCTTTGGCAAATTTAAATAGAATATTTTATCAACAAGATGGAGCTCCCGCGCACAATGCCAGGGTTAATACTGATTGGTTGAACACTCAATTTGGAAATAGATGGATAGGAACATCTGGTCCCATCGCGTGGCCTGCGCGTTCACCGGATCTTACTCCCCTGGATTTTTGGTTGTGGGCTTATCTACAAGATCGAGTTTATTTAACAAATCCAGAAAATGTTAACATTTTAAGACAAAGAATTATGAACACTTGTCAAGAAATACCTGCCGTTTGTCTTTTAAATGCGAGTCGTGGAGTAATTCGGAGATGTGCGATGTGTGTTGAGCAAGGTGGCGGGCAATTTGAACAATTATTGTAAAGTGGTTTGTTTTGTTTCTTATAATAGTTACATTTCCAATGTCTCATGGTACATTCGAAAATTTACACATAATTTATTAAAAACAAAGTTGATTTTGAGAAATGGTTTTCTTCTTTAGTAAACGTTTATGAAAAATAGACATATTATACATCGTTGAATTCAGAAAAAGAAATCCAATCCGAATATAGCCAAAAATATATATGTTGCCATTTAAAATAAAAAAATTGACTATCGTTTGACATTAATGAAAACAACTGAACAAAGTAAAGTATTATTTATTTTAAATTCTGTAATTCGTTCCTACTTTACTTTTGTTTGTGTTTTTCAAATTCTTCTTTCTCAAAACTAAAGTCTTTAGTTGACCCAAGAAGGTTGAAACTGCAGTAAACAATATTAAATAAAGTGGTTTAACAAAGTAAAGTATTATTTATTTTAAATTCTGTAATTCGTTCCTACTTTACTTTTTTTTTTTTTTCAAATTTCATAATGAAATGTTATCTTATTAACACTTTGTGTTTACTATTTTATGTCATGTTCCCATTTAAGCAACTTGTAATTCTAAAATAAATTTCACACAGGCCAATCATAGTCATACAGGTCAATCATAGCTACTACTGATTTTTTCACTCAACTTTGCGTCAGATAATGATAATTTTAGCGATTTAGGTATAGAATTGTATTTTCCTAGCTAAGCGGCAGTTTTCGTCTAATATTGCTATTCAACTAATCAAAATCAAACCCGTTTTTGTTTCAAATCATGTTTTCGTTATAGAAACGCAAATAATTCAAAAACTATCACATTTAGCTATACGAAATGTTTAATAAATAATAAAGTTTGTAAAGAGAGGAGTTTACTCCAATAATAAAGTATAGGGTGTTCCATTTGAAATAGGTGAGAAAATAAGCATTCCGAGTTATGACTCGCCCTGTATATAAATATTGAATACGCCGATAAATAAATAATTTCTGATGATAGGAGATCACATTAGAAATGTTTCTAGCGCAAATAAATTATTTTATATGGAAGCCGTAGTACGGTAGGAGGGGTCAACTTTGTTATGAAATTCATACAAAACTTCCCATATCTTCTGAAGTATACTAGATAACATAGCAAAACCCTATATTATAATAAAGGTAACACCTATAAGAATCGTAAACAGTAAAAATATACAGGCTGTTCAATTTAAAATAAAGTAAGTTTAGTTTACCCTGTCTTTATTTGACACCTTGTATAGTTAAAAATATTTTTAGGTTATAGCTCCCCATGCGCTTCAGTTTTTGTCTTAATAAAATTTTCTCATTTCTCTTATAATACAGGAGTAATTAGACTTCCTCGCACTAATGCCCCACCCTGTATGTATTTTTGTTGTTTTATGAAGGCATTGTTTAAAAATTTTATTAATATGAGGATTGGATTTGATTTATTTCTTTTTTTTATTTCGATGGTAATAAAATAAAATATCTAAAAAATTGTTTGTGGTTTGATTTGAAAAGTAGCAAGAATCATTGTTCAGATTGAAGTGGGATTGCGGTTAAACAATTGACGTCGTAAATAAATTAAGTTAAAGATTAAGTTGTTATTTATGATATATGTTTCAAAATCTTCCATAACTAGTTAGGCAATTATGGACGTGTTTCGCGAGATTATGGCATAACCGAATTTCTGTTAACATTTATTCTAAAAACTGATGAACTTAATAAAGCATACATATTGTCTGACACGCAATGAATTGAAGAAGTATTAAATTAATGAACTAGACTTCTCAGAGAATCAACACTTTGATAACCATATTATTTCAATGAGGCGGATGTTGCCAATGTCTTCAGTGAATATTTCTCGTCCATTCTGAAGCGTTTGGTCACGTCTTCAATATAACTCATTCTTTGTTTCTCTTACCAATTACTCAAAGAATTCGCGTTCATCTGGTTATAATAGTATCTCTAACTTTCTGTTGAAAAAGAAACGATAAATTTGATACTCACACCACTGCTTCATATCATAAATCTATTATTTAAAAAGGGTGTTTTTCCGATTAAGTTAAAGCATTCAAAAATAATTCCTATTTATAAATGAGGAAGTAGAGAAGAATTGGAAAACTATCGTCTCATCTCCCTCGTTTCGAGTTTTTCCAAAATTATGGCTGTCGTCGTCGTTTGATCGATTTTCCAGGATGGATTTATTAGGAGGCACTACCCTTGAACGTGTATATATGTAAATGAGTCAATGTCTACTATCAATGAAGGCACCTTCCTCGTAGGTATCTCCATCGACTGTGGTGGTTTTGACTGCGTAAATCATGATGCGCTGTTTGGTGAGCTCAAGACTTACGGCATTAAGGGAGTTGCACATCTTTGGTTCCAATCTTACCTAGGGTCTGTCTTCGGTCAAAAATTATTCTCAATATATATCAATCAACTCTGCTGATGATACAAACATATTCATAACTGGTAGAGGCACAGTCTGAATTAAGGGGAAAAAGAACAATTCTTGCAAAACGGTGGAGTAGCGGTGGTGGGCAACCGAAAGATTGCTTCTGATACAGCCATTTTCAATAACGACATAGTACTGTGTTGAAGTCTTCTGGGTGTTGTCGCGTAGATCTGTTTGCACTTGACGCTTCGCTGATCATGCTGTCAGCTTCTTCAGAAGGTTTCTAAAAACTGATGTTGTCTTCTGATCCTCGTCGAGGACTACGCGACATCACCCGTAAGATTTCAGAACTTGCAGTGACATCGATATATTGATTGTTAAGTAAAAAAATAGCAAAGAACAGAAATTTTAAAAGCACTATACTTTGCAAGTTTTCAATCCTAGTTTCTATGTAGCCTAACTCACTGAACTTGGCTTGATGGCCTGCATTGCATTTTTTTACTGCAGAAACTGATCGTGAGAATTACGGCTGGTCTTTCTTCATGAAGATCCAGTAAAATCTGAAAATTTTAACTGTCCATTCTCTGTATGTTTATCAAAGTTTGTGTTATGCTTTCAGCAATAAAAACAAATTTCCAGGATTATAGCAGAACTATCAAACAAGAAATCACTACGATAGTAAATCAAATACGTTTTGTTTCAAAATATCAGAAGTGCTCCGACTTTAACGTTTCTAAATTCTTCTTCAGATCGCATAGCACACGAAGCTAAAGAAATAAAGTGATACTATATATTTAATATCGAAATTATGAATCACTTGCCTTATACATCGTCGATGACTTTTTTAAATTTTCTTATTAGTGTTTTTATGTCTCCGTAAATACATGAGTAAGCACGATCAGAGTAATTGTTGTTCTAATTAATTTAAGTACAGAAATGCCTATCTTTGTCAATTCTTCTTTTGTACTCACTGACTTTGTTTCATTAATATACTAAAATGTATATGTACCTATATATTTTGGATATTTCTTGAAATACTTTGCAATTATTATTATTAAATTGAAAAGGTGTGTAATCTGCGCCTTGCTTTATTTTGTTCTTGTTTGTTTTCAGCCATTTCAGTCAATTTTGTAAAATTCACACAAAGCTTTCCAGTGCTAATAATTTTTATATAATATAATATATACATATATATAATATATATATATAATATAGAGAGTGTCCAAAAAGCAGACCGACAAACGCTTAGATGATGTTCCGTGGGTCATTTTATGAAGATCGAGATCAGCAACCCGTGTCTGATCTATTCTCGTTTTCGAATATCTCTTATAACTTTGTATTGAGACACCAAATGGAAAATTGTTTCAAACAAAAGTTGGTTAGCTAAATAGGAGAAAATAATATTGTAGACTCTGTATTTTTTATTTAATAACTTATTTAAGCATATCAAAACAAATATGTTAAGCAAGCACACCACAATTATTTTATATTGTTATAAAAGTTGTTCAAACTGGCGTCCATTTTTTGCAATGCATAAGTTGCATTTACGAATCATGGATCGTCTAATTCTATTAAACATTCCTGGCGGATGTTAAATTCTAGTAAACGCAGCCATAAGTCTCACTAACAGTTCTTCCTGTGAGTTCATCGAATTTTCGTAAACTTATGACTTAGCATACCAAATACTAAAGTCAATAGTGTTGAGATCTGGAGATCAAGCGGGCCAGTTAACAGGACCTCCACAATCAATCCATCTATTTGGAAAGGATTGATTTAAATAATTGCGCACATTCAAAGTGGACCACATTTCTCTTCGAATTTGTAGAGGAACATCATTCAATAAATCTGGTAATACATTTACTAAAAAGTTTAAATAAATACGGCCCTTCAGTCACTGCGGCAACAAATAAAACAATAAATGATCTCCCACCACTGCAGCCTAAATATTTATTGAGAATTTGTGTTGGTTATTCATGAAAGCGATGGCGTGAGAGTTCTCATCGTCCCAAATGTGGCTATTTCTGCTATTGAAGAAACCATTTCTTGGAAAGCAGGCTTCATCTGAGAAAAGAAGGTAACTAACAAAATCAGTTTCATCTGCTTGACGTTGTAAAAACCAGTTGCAAACATTAGAGCGACATTCATAATCCTCAGGATCGATGGTTTGAAGTGAAGAGGATATACTTAATTGTTGGTCGTGTAATATTCTCCATACAGTTGACTTTGGAAGATGAGTTTGATGAGCTAATCTTCGCACACTGATAGAAGAGTGTTCATCTACAATTCCCAGCACGTTTTCTTCATTGCCAACATTTCTTGCTACTCTTGGCCTGCCAATGATATTTCCGCGTCTAAAAGAACCATTTTCTATGAGCCGTCGGTGAAATGGATATCGCTCCAAATATAAACGTTGCGCTTCGCTTCCATTACAAAGGGCTAATAAGTGACACTGTCAAATTTTAATTGTTGTATCCTTTTCCTTCAACAGCAACCTACGATCGATAGAAGAGATCAGACACAGGTTGCTGATTTCGATCTTCATGAAATGACCCAAGGAACATTATCTAAACGTTTGTCTGTCTGCTTTTGAGACACCCTGTACAATGAGAATATAAATGCTAAATACAATAGGTCTCTCTCTTTTGTGTACTTTGTTTTTTGACACTCTGGATTCCAATTTCTTTATGAGATTGTAATTTTGATGCGATGATATTGGAAATTTTAAAGAAACCTGTAAAAAAGACGTAAAATTGTAATATATCATGTTGTGCCATTTAAAATTATGATTGGTCTTGGGTGGCTTGGAGGAAGCATAATATTGCTAAAAGTTTTCCTCTCCAAATAAAGATCCATCTGCTTCGACGTTTTTTTATGTTTGTTAAAGGTGAATCTTTTAAATTAACACCTCATGCAAATGCATTTTCGACAAAGGTGAATGTGTTTTTGCAATATAAAAAAAAGTTGTAATGATTTATTTAAAACCGGCAGCTAGAGCTGAGAACTGGCTGAATGTTTTTGTTGCCGATATGGCATTATTCTTTTGGTTTACAAGTAAATTTGCAAAAGACACTTTTTTGTCAAAAACATACGCTGATAAATACAAAATAAAACGTCTTCAAAACTTTGCATTTTAAAATCCCAACAAACAGACCTTCTATAACTGCTATTATCGCCTGGATAATGACAGCTTTGCTGTCGAAACGCGTCGGTTTTTAGTAAAAAGTTTTTTGATGTTTTGTGGATTGAAGTGTTTAGTGTGCAAATAATTTTAACAGTTATATCGTATATGTGACTAGGCTAAAGAATACATTGACGATAGAAATTTGTAGTTGTGGATGCGTGTTTTAAAAGAATATTATAAGTTCTGGTATGCATATCTCTTTTACATTAATATTCACATCTCGACTTAATACATATGAACGAACTAAAGATATATGGTGACAGCATTAATTTTTATTGTCGTAGTTTACTATACATTGTTTCGTAAAGTTACATCATACATAAATACCTCTATATAAAATGCCGTTGCAAATTGTTGCTACGTCATAATTGACACTATTATTATTTAAAGTTCGAAAATTCCAAATCATCATAGGAATTTCTATCGATATTAGCAATAAATATGCGATAATCGAATTTAGATACACGATATCATGTTAGATTGTGCTTTTCTATTGGTCGTATTCAGTTAAATTTATTTTCACTTTATACGTAGTGATGTTTAACGGTTAGTCCTCTACATTCAAGTAAACGTCTATGGAAATTTTCCATCTTGGTTAACGTCCTGTTGTAAGAAGCTGTAGTAATTTCCCAGATTAAATTAATTACATTTTAAATACAAGATGTCGTGATCTAAGTTTTTTTCACTAATTTACTTGCAGGATATTTCTCGATCGTAACAATTAATACATCAAAAGAATCGATGCAGCAGAATTTGATACAAATATAGTATATAAATAAATATTGTCGTGAGAAAAAAAGTATGTATTTCAAATTATTGGCATTAACAACTATTACTTGGGCCTCAATTGTATGAATAATTTAGCAGCTAAGATTAGAAATAATCATTCAAACGCATTGCACAACTGAATCGATGCAGTGCTGTCAGTTGTGATATTTGTGAAAACTATAAAATTTCAATTGTGGTTTTTTGTGATGGCTGCAGTTGTAGCGACTTCTTAAACCATATGGGCTACCAAGGCTATCATTATAGCTCTTTCTATGCAAATTTGATGTATTTAAACCGTTTCACGGTTTTGTTTGAGCATCATCTTCTCTAGACTATACTGATCTGTCAGAGACGATGAGACCACAAAGTATCCTAAAACTCTCGCTTGGCAATCCCTCACTTTCCAGTCAGTCGATTTTATCAGTTCATTTATTGAGTCATTGCATTAAAGTGACCAAAAGAATCATTTTAAATGTGAACATAAGAAATTATATTATATATATTATATACAGATCAAACAGCCGCCCTATAGTCGGGGCATTGTATATCGGAACTATTCGGGAATAGAGAAGTAGGGATGTATTACTAGATAGTTAGATGCACGCTTCACTTGAGACCGTACGGTTGTATTCTGTTCAATACATATGCACAATACAATAATTATTTGCTTATTCTCAAAATGTCTATAAACTAATCAGAAGCTTCTGGTAAAAACATTGATGATGAACTCTTCGTGAAAATGTGATTCACAAATAAGCAATTACACACGTAAAGAAGACAATAAAGCATTTCCCCTGTAAAAAAAAAATAAACATCTTTCCGTAAGCTATCTCTTGAAAATGTGCAAATAAGTAAGCTTTTCTAATATAGCAATCTTGAATTTAGAATTCATTTAATAAAAACTGTTCTAGTAAAAAATGTAGAAATAACGCAAAAATTATTCTAAAACCTAAATAATGTATTTCCTTAGAAAAGTAAACCACAAACGATGTTTTATTGGTGAAGTCTAATAAACGATAAGGCAAACAAGTCGTCAATTTATGGTATTACATGTTCAAAAGGATCTCCTGCTGCGAAGACACAATACCCTATTCTATCCTAGAAGCTTCTCAGAACATTTGAAATTGTTTCAGGTTGAATATTTGCCATATGATGGACAATTTGTGCTCGTAATTGTTCTATTGTGTTAGGCCTGTTATTTCGAAATTGATAAATTGAAGACTTAAGGTACCCCCATAGAAAAAAATCATTAGGCGCAAGGTCAGGTGATCTGGGAGGCCAGTGAATAGCACTCCAGTTAGTTAACAACCTGTTATCAAATATGCTTCGCAAATATTGTTGTACCGGTGCAGCACTGTGCGCAGGACATCCGTCTTGCTGGAACCAAAGCGTATTTATATCTGCTACATTTCGTAAAGCTGGAATTATATTATTCTGTAAAAGATCGAGATATTTTGCTGCATTTAGATTTCCCTCTACGAAAAATGGCCCAATTATATTGTTATGTAATAGGCCAGCCCAAACATTTAATTTTGCAGGGTATTGTGTTCGAGCGTCATAAGTACAAGGTCTCTTTTCTTGTGACCAATACCTTGCAACACTTGGATTGTGTCGACCATGTAAAGCGAACGAAGATTCGTCTGTAAATACAATTTTTTTTATAAACTCGTCGTCATTGTTACATTGTTCGATAATCCTCTCGCAAAATTCTAGGCGTTCATATTTATCATCGGGAAATATTTCATTTGATTTTTGTAATTTATACGAGCGATATTTACATTTTTTTAACACACTACGAACCGTAGTGGCAGAAACATCAAATTGTTCTGCGATGTTTTGCGAAGGTATTTGTGGTTGCTCCTCTACAGCAGCACAAATTAAAACATCGCGTTGCTCATTTTGTAGCACTTTCTCCTTTTTGTGTTTACACGGATTTAAACAGCCATACCTTTCAAAGTTATTGATTAGATGACGAACTGTTTCAAAACAAATAGTTTGTTGGAACTCATCGTGAAATACGCGTACAATATCTCTTATCGAGTAACCACAGTGATGTTGTTTTTATAAGATATTTCTTTTGTTGAAGGGTAAAAATGTCCATCATGAATTACAAAACAATCAGCATCTGTAATAGTAACAATAATAGTCATATATTTACGATAGCATGAATTACTCTATCTCGCTAACAGACTACAACTGTGCGCTGTCGAGTAAAGCCTACTAATGCATCCCTACTTCTCTACTTCCGAATGCTTCCGACAGACGATGCCCCGACTATAGGGAGGCTGTTTGATCTGTATATATATTATATTGCAAATTCTCTACATTCATAAATATCAAGATATTTCGGTGATTACCACTTTAACCAGAGAGGTGTCTTGTATTTTGCTTTGTTGCTCCATTAAGTTGTTTATTTAATTCTATCTCTTACTCTGTTCTTTTATTTTCAAATGTCCTTATTATTTTCTGCCAGGATATACAATTGCAACACTAACGCTAAAATTAGATTACAATTTTCCAAGGAGGCCCACACTACTAGGATTTATAGTTGAACATTACAATAGTTTATTAAACTAGAGCTATAATTGATAAAATTTTGCCGGACGATACAAGTAATACGATTAAAGCTCAGAAATCTCTTGCTTAAAGTTTGTTTTGTGAGTAAAAAATGTAATTATATAATTTCACATTAAGTTTATAAATATACGTTTGAAATCATGTATAGTGCTTAAGCCCAACAGATGAAGTTTTGTGATTGTTTAACAAAATGCCACTTATACGTCTTATACCTTTTTAAACATAAAAAGTTATAGCTGTAGTGCTTTTTAACATTATTACTTAACACGAATTTTTATATGACTTGCAGTTTGCCTGTAAATTAATTTTATTGTGCACTACACCGACTTTAACACTACGATTTTAAACACGCTCTTTTGGCGTTCCATTTAAAATTTGTCTTTTTCGTAGCATTTAGACCGCAGATGGATAAATCCTAATTTCAAAAATAACCCCTGTCTGGCATTTGCATGCCAGATAGCTTTAAAAAAACCGGTAAAACTGCGATTATTTTACGTAAACGTATACGTTTCTCTTACTTTATTTGATAAAAACACGTTCTGCAAGATCTTTATGGTGATCGCTGTTTCTACCTTTATTATAATTTAGACTTACTTAAAAAAAAGTGCTTGGAGACTCTCACAGCTTTGACGGTCTAAAAATAGTAGTCGTAACGGTCTTTAAAATGTTACAATGATGTGGTCGTAGATAAAATGATACCGATTCGGTCTTATTACGTAATTAACTTTATATTCTTTGAAGATATACTTATAAAGATTGAACCTGAAATAAGTGAACGCATGCAATATTATGAAATTTCAATATTATTATTTTCTAAATACACAAGAACAAGTAACGTACCTACTAGTAAGCGTATTTGACAGCTATCAAATCTAATAAAAACCAGTTCAGTAAAGATGTCCTCTCACTATTAGACCGTTATGTGATACAAAAATGATGTTCCTTCAAAGTAAGATGAAGAAAAAAATTCGCAGTTTATGAATGATTAAACAGGTTTAATTGATTTAATTTTCTTAAACTTCCTTAAGAAAGATGTGTGTTTGCTCATCTATGTAACCCAGTCACTTATTACCTTAAATTTATTCATTTATGCAAGCTTTTGCATTAGTTTTAATGAATTTATTACAGTAAATTTCAGCTGTCGTGAAATATATGAGTGATAATCTTTAAGATGTACCTATTGATAATAATACGATTCTTAGAACAGAATCCTGTGGTATTGGTTTTGAATTCAAATTCAACATATTTTTACTAAAACTTTTTGAGATTAACAATCAAATGTCTTGGATAGGCCCTACATAGTATTCTCAAAACATTTGATTATGTCGTTCATAATTGGTTTCACTGGTTGGAAGTATAAAATTAGAAATATTTTTAAATCAAATAGTGAGAACTAGAGCTTTGTTGTGGAAATAGAGCTAAAGATATTTTCTCATATACAGTTTATAAAAAATAGATTTTGAATGCCATACATAATCGGTTCTTCTATATACAGAAAAGTATGTCAAGATGTTATTTAGTTGTAAGGTTTGCCATGTTACTATTTTCGAGAAAGTTCTAGATAGCTATCATTGGAATAAACACAGCTTTTATGTAATACATACATACATATATACTTTTTTTTGCAGTTTCTTCACATGAAATTTAAGTAGTAAATGATTGTATATAACCTCATGTGTCTTCTAGAAAATTTGGTGTTTTAGAATTTAAGACATGTCTAAAAGTCACTAGAGTTAATAGACATTATTCAGTTGCTAACATATCACAATAATGTACTTGTATTTTTTCTGCATTAATATAACATTTTCTGCATCTTAGATTCACACCTAAAGAATGACGCTTGCTATTTATTTGGCATAATTGAGTCCACAAAAATCTATATGCAATAATTTTAGTCAACAATTTACAGATTATACACGTCATTATTTTAAGGTAAAGATCGAAAAGTAGATTACAACGCTTTTCATAAAATTGAGGCCAAGTATCTAGACTAGTTGAGCGTAGGTTTTCACGATTGTCATTTACTGTGTTGAAGTCTTCTGGGTGTTGTTGCGTAGATAAGTTTACACTTGACATTTCGCTAATCATGCTGCTAGCTTATTCAGAAGGTTACTAAAGACTGATGTTGTTCTCTTCTGCTCCTTGTTATATACCTTATTTCTTCTTCGCTTCGCTGATTCGTTCCAATTCGATGAGCAGCATCCATTCCGATATTGTGGTTGGCTCAGTTGAAGTTACTTGGATTCCTCATAATTTCCAGTGATTCACGTGCCAGTTTCTGATGGTACTGAGTTCATATATGCCTTTGGTTGTAGTTTAGGCAGCCGATCTTTATTCGGCGGGAGTAGCTGTTCTATCTTATTGACAGTGTTAAACCGTGCTGTAATAGTTTTCTTATCTAACGTTTTTTTTTAGTCTATCAGTTATTCCAGCGATGTATGGTAGATACGGATACGTATGTTGTTGCTTCTTGTTGACTTACATCCTCCTTCTTCTTCTGTTTGCATCTTTGACATATGTTATCAATTTATAAATATGTATGTTTCTTCTGTTTGGGCATGTATATATGTACGTGCATTTCATGTTTTCTATATATTTTATTTTAAAGCTTTCATGTTGAATACAGTTCTAAGTTTTACTCCATAATTACATCATAGTTATTTATAACCTTTCGCACAATAAAAATTAAGTGAAACTATATTTGTCTTGCCTTATATGAACATTTCCTTCATTGTAAAAATTAATTAGGATAGATATGTCTAAGCATGCTACAGATCTAACGATTGCTTCATTAGAGAGAGTGCAGCTTTTATATTTTGACACGATACGTTCCTTCGCGGATCTGTCACATACATATGTATCTTCATTCTTATTGCTTATTGTTACAATATTGTTGTAGTTTAATCATGCCTAGATTGTATATCCCAACCTTAAGAGAAATTTACCCTAAAACGTTCTAAACCGTTGAGACTTGAAAAAAAATTTATTTACAACAAAAATTTGGTATCCGAGTATATTATATAAAAAGTAAAATAGTGCAAGAAAGTTTCTTTTATTGTCACATATGTTATTTTTTAAACACGTAATACCTGAATATCTTTATTTAACCTTAACCTCATTATTCTTGTCAACACATGTTAGGTAAATTTGCAAGCTTTATTGTCATTTTTATTCCAAGAATGTGTACATAAACTTGCGCGAAATAGACTTTCATCGTTAGTTTTATTAGCGAATATGGCTTTCTCTATTTGATAAATGAAAAGTAAAAGTGTGAAAATATGAAAACAACGTTTTAAATCTTTTGTTACTTAAACACCGCTGTTCATGATCTATAATAACGTAGACGTAGATATTGCTTTTTTGAAACAATGATTCTTCTGTTGCAAGTGACATAATGTATTAGTCTAGTAGCTTGTGCTTTCTAATTGAATTTCAATCGTTGTTTTTGTTACGTAATCTATGTCGTATGTGTGGTTTGTCGACTGTTGTATCACTCAAATATTATATAGCCATTCTCTAGGCGATGCATAAGCGATAAAGCATTTTTGGTGAAACACAGTAAGAATGCACAGGTAACATTATACATTTATCCATTATTTCCAATCTTTCTGATTAATATATTACTCCAGATGTGTATAATAGTCTTAGTATGCATTAGTATAGCTTGATTTAATATTTAATAATATATTGTTTCTTACATACACAATCATTTCATATGTATAGGTATATAATTCTTTGGATGGGGTGAAATTGTTTTAACATAATTTTTCTAATATCTTGTATCAGCTACATACGTGACAGTCCGCACATATCTGCACATAAGATTCAATAAAAAACAATAACATCTGTACACATTAAAAAATTTATATACATATGTACTTTGATAATACCAAACTATAGGATAGTAGTATAGTAGTTAGGTTATTAATTATGCTAATATATTTTGTGTTACGCCCATGTTTGTCCACTTAACCATCATGAAAACATCGTATATGCATTTCCAATGCAATTATAGTGTATCCCTAATATATACAGTCAACCAATAAATTATTAGCTCACTAAAAAAATCGAAATAGAAATGAGATTGAAAAAGGTTGCTTTCGTCACAAATTCTTGAATTAACAAAAGAACAACTAAAATGTGGTGTTATTGGTTTGATATGTTTCATATTAATCGAATGTAGGCTTTCACGGCCACTGTTCCATAAAGATGTATCTTTCGGGTATTGCCGTGGTTGTTGTGATAAACTTGACGTTTCGCTGATCATACTGTCAGCTTCTTCAAAAGTTCTCTAAAGACTGATGTTGATGTCTTCTGCTCCTCGTTATATACCCAGTCTCTGTTCCGCTCCAGTGATGCGTATCCGTTCCAGTCCGCTGAACCGTATCCGTTGTCGTTCTCTGATCCGTGTCCGATGCTTCTCCTCGATTCGTGTTAGATGATCTCGGATGCGTCCTCGTTGGTCCTTGGTGCTTCGGGTTCTCCAGCGCTAACTTCCATACCTTACTTAATCTGTATCCGTCTTCCCGGTTGAAGTTGTTCGGATTCTTCATTATTTCCAGGGATTCTCTTACTATCCGTGGGTAGTAGTGATTGCTTTTGGCTAGTATCTTCACGTCATTGTAGTCGATTACGTGACTGCTTCCGGTGTGGTAGTGTTCAGCTACTGCAGATTTTCCAGTATTCCCCTGTTCGACATCTCCGCGATGCTCTTTCACTCTGCACTGTATACTGCGCCCGGTTTGTCCAATATACGATTTCCCGCACTGGCATTGAAATTCGTAGATGCCTTTAGCTTGTAGTCTCGGTATGGAGTCTTTGTTGGATGGAAGCAGTTCTTTTATTTTCTTGACTGTGCTGAACCTGACGTTGACGTTCTTCTTCTCCAAGGATTTCTTCAGTCTGTCCGTGACTCCAGCAATATACGGCAGGTGTGCGTATCCTACTGGCTTTAGTTCTGAGTCATCCTTCTGTTTCTTTTCGGCTCCGGCTAATCTCCGAATCTCCTGTGGTTTGTAGCCGTTCTTCTGGAGTGCATCTTTCACATGTTGAATTTCCTCGGTTTTGTTGGTAGCACCACTAATCCGACAACGGATACGGTTCAGCGGACTGGAACGGATACGCATCACTGGAGCGGAACAGGGACTGGGTATATAACGAGGAGCAGAAGACATCAACATCAGTCTTTAGAGAACTTCTGAAGAAGCTGACAGTATGATCAGCGAAACGTCAAGTTTATCACAACAACCACGGCAATACCCGAAAGATACATCTTTATGTTTCATATTGTTCATAACAAATTTAGTAAAACAAATCTCAATCTATACAGCATAAGGGAATGTGTGTTAATAATTAACATATCAAAGCAATATTTTTCGCTAATTGTGACACTCACAATCGTTTTCCTCTTCACTTCAAGGGCGAAGAAGTACCAAATTTGACAAACACACGCTGTTGTTGAGTTACTGACATACTTTTAATTTAGAAAAGGTAAGAAAAATTAATAGAAAGACATCTTGAAGTTAAAGTTTGCATAACTTTTTTGTTCTAGACACATCGCTTTCCAAAATTTATTATTCAGTTTTATACATTTTTTTGATATACGAGGGACAAGCTACAATTATTGAGAATAGAAAGATTGATACAAGTTTTTAGAATTTTTATTTTAAATATGTTCAAAGAATTGCCATTTACAATAGTGCACTTAACCGTTCTCTCCTCCTATAGTTTAAAAGCGTTCAATCAGCTGTCTTTAGGGATACTATAAAAAAACACTTCACGACGATGTCAATCTCTTCTTCTGACAGGAACCTTTTCCCACTCAAATGTTTTTTTAGCTCAAAAAATAGCCAGAAGTCACACATCGTCAAATCCGGTGAGTATGAAGAATGTTCTATAATTTTGATTTTGTTTTCCGCTAAATACTGAATAGTTGTCGCTGCTGTATGGGACGACCCGTTATCATGATGTAACATGATTCGCTTTCTTAGCACTTTACTGAACACAGTAGGCAAGCAATTTTCAACATACCATCTACTATTTTCTGATCTTCTAATTGAATTCCGGCCACCAAACCCGTACTTCTAAAAAATATTGTGTACGTAACTTTTTTTCAATACTCGTTGTTTTTTCACCATCGTAGAGGTTTCTTTATCTTCATGTATCCGGATTCAGCTTTCTTGGCGAGTGGGAACATAAAAAAAACTGTCTACAGGGTCATTCACGGAACTGGTTCGTTACAGATATCAACTATGTGTATTTATAGTAGAAATACAATATCAATTATTTTGACATTTAAGGATTACTGAGATTTTAAATGCATTAAAAAGACGTAATTTTTGGACTTTCATCAGGAAATCTCTAATAACTCAAAAACCGTAAAAGATAGAAGCTAATATGTCTAATAATCAATGATAGAGAATTAGTAAGTGTATTCAAAAATGCGATAATATACCGGGTGTTCAAATTGAAGTCGGCACTATTGCTAACTTCGTTATTATTAATGCTACGATGTCAGTTAAATTAGCAAAGTAGTAGGGTTTTTCCTTCCGAATAGGATGATAAAATTTAAAAAACAATTGAACTTCGCGTTTTCGAGATATTAACGAAAATTAAATTTTTTTAAATGGAATACCCTGTATATTTTTGCACATTTTAAATGATAACTTAATTATAAACAAAATCTATTAATACATAGACACCAAAAAATTAACAAATAAACGAAATACAAGCATTAATGGGAAATCATGTAGACATTGACATCAAAAAAATAATACACTTTGCTCTTTATTATTGTCACTATTAATCTTATTTGAACAACAAAAAAGGAAATTCTGAATGCAAAACATTTAATGCATAACCACCCTACTTTTAGAAACTATAAGGACGTAAAGGTAAAGCTAGTATTATTATTTTCTAAATGTGTAAATGCCATTGTTGGAGCAAATTCAAATAGCTGTGTACTTAAGATGTCTAAACTAACACTCGTAACCTTGACAGATACTATGTATCTTTTGTTGTTGTCCTACTTATCCCTGATAAATTTAAAACTAATGGAATAAATCGATTCTGTCTACGGTCATAATAAAGATAAAATTGAAGCGAAAGCTAAATTGCGTTTTTATTATTACTATTAGCAAGCGATTAAAAACTAAAATATGATTACCATCAAAGCACCAACGATTTTTTGTTCACCTTAGATGATAGATGATAATAAAATGTTTCTTTTACTTGCCAACAATCGGACATTCATTGGCTCTACACGATATTCAGATCAACTTGAACTGGTACATATAAATGCTTGTAGTTCATTTATTTGTTAATTTTTGGGTGTCTATGTATTAATAGATTTTGTTTGAAATTAAATTTTCATTCAAAATGTGCAAAAATATACAGGGTATTCCATTTAAAAAAATGTTATTTTCTTTAATATCTCAAAAACCCGAAGTTCAATTGTTTTTAAAATTTCACCATCGTAAGCGGAAGAAAAAACGCTACTACTTTGGTCATTTAACCAACATCGTATCTTTAGTAGTAACAAAGTTAGCAATAGTGCCGACTTCAATTTGAACACGCTGTATAGCGGGTTCCATTTAAAGTGACTTTCATCGATGTGAATTTGGTTGAAATTGATGTTAATTTTGGACGACCCTGTATAAATTATGATAAATTTTAGGACGTAGATTTGATGTATGCCATTTCGGCTAATAACATGCCAAATATGGGGTATTTAGCTGCAATGCCTTCAGAAATACAGAATTTTGAACATTACGTTGCAATTGGCTGATTTTTGACATGGGGTGTCTTAGTTAGTTTTGATGCAGAATTGTATGCCCGATATAAAAATCTCATAAAAAATATACCATGCTATTTAAATTAAGAAAGTTGACGTCAACTTCCGGTAAACCGGAAGTGGTACAATGGCGCAGATAATTTTGCTGATGAGTTCAGATGATATCAGCTACAATTACAAGTTTTCAGAAATGTTGAATTTCAAGAACATCAAAAACTTCTAACGAACCAGTTCCGTGAATGACCCTGTATATGTACGTTTCATCGCCAGTTACAATTTTAGAAATAATTTGATGGCCTCCAGCATTCAACATATCTAAAGTTTGTTGGCAAATTCTAACACGTTCTGCTTTTTTGTAAATCTCTCGAAGGTAAATGTTCTTGCTATATTGATCTCACTTGCGATGATCCTATCTTCAGATTGGACTCTATCATTGCATAGATAATGCGGTTGTCCTCTTCCACCATCTTCTTCACCGCAGCAGTGTTTTCGGGGTTAAGAGCAGTTAAAGGAGGGCCGGCCCCTTTTCTGTGTACCACCGACTTGCAACCTTGTTCAAATTCTTTATATCATCTATAAGCAGTAGTCAATGATGGTGCGAGATCCCCAAATGCCGATTTTAAACTTTCCTCAAATCATAGTAAATCATTATCCGAAAATTCTCTCTTGATAATTCCGTTTTTTCGATAACAGAAGCTTATTCTATGGACTATTTCTTAGACACTATTCAACCGAATTCCACAAACTAATTGCAATTGACGGATAAAATAATGCACTATTTAACAAATAACAATTTGTTTTGCACGGGTAACTAGACTTTTCAATTCTCAATAATTGTAGCTTATCTCTCGTATATAGATATGATTTGACATTCTACTCTAATGTTATTATTAATTTATATATTATAATGAATATTTTTTTATATTTCTTTTAAATCTCTTGTAATCCATAAGTTAGATTTATTATAAATAGTAAATATATACAAATAGTCTTTTCCGCATTTATTTTTGCTAGAATAATATCTAATGTTGGGCAAATTCTCATCACATATTTGTATAAACTTTAACGTGTACTTGTGCAAGCGAATTCAAAATAATCTTAATTAATGCTTACATAATATCACATAAAACAAGAACAAATTAGAAACAGTAAATTAATTTATAGTTTGTAGTATGTATTTAACCGGTTACATGTGTGAACAAAATTATATACGATTAAAAAATTTGTAAAGGAAATTTTCGGAAAAGGGCAAAATTACCGAAAGCTAACTGGAATGCTGTATTTCCTTCTAATTAGTGTTTATTAATTTGATCGATTAAGAAAAAATCTTATTTCCATATATCTACATATTTATATATGTATGATATATGTATATGTATATGTATAAAATATGCTTTGGATCATTTTTGCAAAATAACTCGTATTGTCGCCAATGTTTCTAATATTTTAAATAGAGTCTTAACTATACGACCTTGAATGTAGACGAATGAGTATGAGAGAGACAGTGTTAGTATTTGGACCTCTCGAATCATATTATTTGCTGTCCTTCTACTTTAGTTGACTAGCGTACAAAATATGTGTAAGCATCAAAACAAGATACAAAATCACAACAGCCTCTCAAATATAAATTCAATATCATATCAATAGTTTTTTTAAAATCTCAACTATCAAGCATAATCATGGATATATTGACTTGGTGCGTAGCGTCTCATAATGGCATACTAGGTTTTTATTTTGCTGAAGACAAAGACAGTGGAAGTCAAAACATAATTAAAAACGATCTCCAGCGAATGACCTGAGAATGTTCGCCATTACTTCAAGCGTAATTGAACGATAACACAGTTGTGATGCGCTCTTTCAAATAGTCATTGTCTCTAATTTTGTCTGTGTACACTTTACATAACACAGCACACCACTCATCCGCCACGACCAATCAACTGGAGGAAATTTTTATCTAGGTAATCACGAACTTGTGTATCATAGTGTGGATGTGCATCGTCCAGCATGAAAAAGCAGTTCATGTCCGAGCATTGTCATGTGATTTTCAGTATTAACTGTGCCAAAAAAGGGGCCTATGATCCAATCTTTCTGCAACACACACCAAACTATGATGCAATCAGCTCCTTGCTCCTTATTGGCGACATGCCAATGAGAGTTACTTTCAGACCAATAACACAGGTTATGTCGGTTGACCTATCCATTTACATAAAAATTAGCTTCGTTCGAAAACGTAACTTTAGATAAAAACTGTTGGTCTTCCTCCAATTTAGTAAAAAGTCAATAACACATTTCTATACGGCGATCAGAATCGTCTTCTCACTGCCTACTCTTCAGTGGTCAACATATTTCAGTCCTTGAATAATAAGACACTTTTCTGACACCTTGGATGTTGGAAGATTGTTGAAACCCCTACAAAAATATCTAAAAATGTCTTCAAATACTGAAAAAAATTAAAATCTGTTAAACTCGAACTAGACCTGGTTGTTAATTTTATTCTATGGTTGAATTTATGTTTGTAAGTCTATGTCTAAAAAAATTATTTGGTGGAGATTGTAACAATACCAATACTTACTAGTAAATTTAAATAAATACTAACTGCTGGTTTAAATTTGCTTTTATATATTTAGACACTACAATTTAGCAGGACATACTTAACTAGTTTATTAAATTATTAAATATTCAAAAAGAAATTACGAATAATAAAGTCATTATTACAAATTAGGTCTTTTAAATACGACCGTATTTCCATAATTAAACCCATTAAATCAAACTAAACGATCAACCAAAAAGGAAAAGCATTAATTGAAGTACATACATGCATACATATTTTTGGTCTGTCATTAATGAATATAGTACGGAGGGACGAATTAAAAAAATCGTTTTCTGTCAGAGAACTAAATCAATCAGACTATTGAGAAAGTTTTTTTAATTAATTCAGCACGACAACCGTGCAAATTATGCAAAAACCGTGAAGACCACGATTACATGGTGAAATATGTTTAAATTTAAGATAGGTACTTATTAGTTATTGGAAAGCAATGTAATTTGTAGTAGTAGGATTTCTATACTCTACAATCATGATACATTTGGCTTTCTACAGCCTAATTTCAAGAAATTAATTATCGAACTATAAGTAGTTGTAATTAATCAAGTGGTTGACTCATTCATTTAGAATTAAGTATACGTAATTTGTATCGGATGATTTTTACAATGCATTGCGTTTGTATAAGCATAATAAAAACTATATTAGGTCGCAGTTGATTCTAAATCATTTGTCATGTCCCAAGGAATACTTTACCGTTTTCAGTTCCAACAGATAAACTTATTTTTTTTTACTCCGCGACCTTGCGACATGTAATACTTTTGGCGCATTATAGCCGTTTAATAGAGAAAGTGAGCAATCTACAGCCTGTTATAGTATGTAAAAAGTAGGTTATTCTTGTAAACATATTGAAAATGAACGACGTAGGTGTTCCAATTAGTGTACGAGCAATAGTATTACAGTATACACTTGCATCTAAACTCAAATATAGGTTATGCGAGTGAATTTTCGGTGGTATTTTTTTATTAACGTAAAATGATTTTTTAAATCTTATTCATTTAGCCTTGATATTTGATTGTTGTTGACTCGTGACAAATGCAAATATATCAGGGCGTAATAGATAAACTAACTGTGTTAAAGTGATGGACAATTAAAGCGTAACAACTCAATAATATAGTCTATGTGATTTATTGCACATTTGGTTATAATTTAGTTTTAACTTTTTAATCATATGCAGCATTTCCTGTTTTTTTTTTCACCGTGGCACATTTAGTCGTAGCGTAGCGTTCAATATATTATTTAGGTTTATTACTGCTTTCTTTGTAAGTTGCTTTAGTATTTACAAGGCCCTGCAGTCCTTAGTGCTTCTTGGTTGTCTGCAGAAATACACTCGGCAAAATTTCTGTAGTGGCATATGAACTTTTGAACAGGATATTTTGTTTTTTTTAATTATCTTTGACTTTCTATGCATCGAAGTAATGCTAAACTGTTAGGTCTTGTTTTCAAAATGCTTCAACCATCCAGGTCTTGATACTGTCTATCAATTTGATCAATGTTGAAATAGGAATATCATTCCAACACCTCGTTATATCTCAGATTATAGTTCTTTGTTCATGCGATTGCGAGAGATATTGTTGGATAGAGTAGTGATTAGATTATACTGGCGAATTTATTGAAACATATTTTTTCCAAAAATTTTCAGAAGTACGTATGTTGACTCACATTTTTGTTTAAAGAGAAACTACAATTTAATTTTAATAAGCCTACTTATACGTTAGGTTCATATTTACTATGCTGGGCGATAGTCTTTTCTTTTTCCAGGGTTGGATTGTGGCTCGTAAACCCCATTGCCTATTATTTTTCTGACGGGCTTCTTCCATCGAGCACATTCATATGATATCGTCAGAAAAATGTCTTGAGTTTTTTAGCGTTGGGGGAAGGGAGAAGGGGGGGGGGAGTTCGTAGAGATTGGGCACTACTGGGTTCATGGAGAAGGGGAAGAAATAGAAAAAAGCCAAGTACAAAAGTACTTGGTTGGAGGAAGAGTTTTAGATAAGTAGGGATTCGATGTTGCGTCACAGCCTCGCTGTTACCTTCCACCGATGTGCTGATCGTGGTGTGGTGTAAAGCGTCAGGTTTGGTTTTGGGAACCAATCCATGAGCCTCCTAACTTGAGGGTTTTTGGAGTACCATTCTTAGCACTTCTGTTATAAGTGGTTTATTACATTAGGTCATCCAGCGGAGAGTCAGAGCTTGACTAAACCAGGGATTCTGTATATAATTGGTCGCACGAAGACGGTATATATGAGTACCTTGATGTTGAGACTCAATCTACTCTTCCGACACAGAAATGGATAGACCACGGATCTCGTCGATAAAAATCTTGTCACCGCTTTGGAGATATGGTGGCAAAAGGTTAGTCTCATTCATTCCCAGATATTTTATGCTTTGGACCCACGTGAGGCTGGTATGGCCCAAAAAGATGTTATACGAGGTCACTTTCTCCAGAAAACGGATGGCTACGTGTCGTTCGCAAACATGGCCAACTTGAGTTTGTGGTTGGAGAACAGAGCCCTGAGGGACTCCCACCATATTCCACACACGTTTCTAGAGCTTAACTAATACACATTATATGCTGTATATTAAGGGATTAATTAGGCGATAAATATGTTTTGGTAGTACCTACTGATTTTCTCTTGGTCCTGATAAAGGATGTAGAATTTATCGAAAATCTTCTATGCCGCTCCACGCCGCTGGAGTTAATCCAGTTGCATCATTTTCTTTTGTTATTTATCTTTATAAAGATGTATCAGTTCATATTTCAACTGTTAAATGTTCAATTCCACTAGTCCCAAGCGTTTGATGGAAAAAAATATACCTACTGATGCTGTCTTTGTTTATTTTGATATAAATCATTTCTTTAAACAATCGTTTATGGTACTTGCTTTCGAAAAGTAATATTTCTACGTTCTTAAAAACAAATTTGTATCTGTAATTTTTATATAAGTAGGTATTGATGTTTTAATAATGGTATTGCATTGAAGTTTCCTTCGTTCATATTGTATTGGCGTGAGGAAATTTGTAGCTTAAATTTTGAAAACCCTTTTTTAAAGTATAGTCTTAGTTCTGTTTACATTAAATTTAAATTGTGGTTATTTTTTGTTAAATGCGTTAACATGATTTATAATTTCAATGCCAAGATGCAATCATCATGATTCCTTTTTTCAAATATTTAAGATACATTTGCAACCACTTTAAAATTCGATAATAATTGACAGTTAAAATAACACATTTTAAATTGACGCATTTATAACAACTTTAGAGCAGTCTTCGGCACGAAATTTGAAGTGAAATTCGTTACTAACTTGCACTTCGTTGCTTGGTCTCGCCAACTATCGAATTGGAAATCCCATAATTGGCTGCTGTGATTGGTTGATACTCTGAGACAGATATTTACGTTCTATGATGATAGATTGTCCAATTAACATTTGAACATTAATCCACATCCATTCTGTCCATATTTGTCGTTCATAATACACTTGTAATAAACAATTTGGCATAACAGGTTATTACTAACAGAAAATATACATTAATAGAGTTAATATTTTCATGCATGAATTAAGCCGTAAACTTTGCAATGTCATGCGTACTCACAAGCTTAATTCGCAATTTTGAATTGGTTGTAGGTGTAGCTGTACTATCAGCTGAATTATTTTAGATTACATGTGTCAGATTTTACAAATACAATCACACGAGTACCGCCTACTAGATTCTATAACTATTATGATTTTAATTACTTATTTCCTATACTATTAATTAAATATACCATACCTGCTGGATTGTATGAACAATTTAATTAAGTTTGAATTAATTACGATTTATTAAACGATTAGCAGTCAGGTAAATCATAGGATATCATTGTGTCATTGTCACTGTACCAATAATAAGTTAAATAAACCAGGAGATATTCTTTAGTTAGCACGCTGATAATGAGTTTTCACAGAATTTACCAGATAATAAAAGCAATATTTTTAATCACACCATTCAATAATAGCACTTTATTGAGAATTGCTTTTTAATACGGGATAATATGACTGTGTAATGATATAATTATATATGAAGAAAATTAAATTAGTATCGTGTTTTACAATGCCAACTTATATTATAACACGCGGTATAGTCATAATAATGACGTTGTAATATCGTTTACTAACAATAGTATAATAATAATTATAAAATAAAATAAACCTTAATTGGGTTCCACACCATGACGAATTGGATAGGTTTTAAATCAGTATCATCAGACTTATATTATACAATTAATTTTCTTAGGTTCTTAATGTATATGAAAGGCAGATGAGCTGAATTACGTAATTTTCCTTTATATATATATATATCCTATGCATCTTCCTCTTACTTTTTACGATTATTAAGTTAAAGAGAACGCAAATTGCAATGACGCGTTAATACTAATAGAGAGTACATTAACCTACTGACATTTAAGGTTCATAATAGATATTCAACGGCACATTCTAGAGGTAGAAATTGCATACTTGTATCTGCATTTAGACATTCTCTAATTCTCAACTTCTTAATTAACGAAAAATGCGCTTTATGTTGTTTATTCAAGCAAGCTGTGGTAATTGTTCTTTCTTTCGTAACCCTATCTTGTCTAATTATGTTTGTATATTGTTACAGATACACTCTACAGTAAAATCGAAAAGCAGAGGTACGATGGATGGTTCAATAACGTAGCACATCCGAATTGGGGATCCGTAAGTAAGTAGCATAATATCGTTGCACATATCCACAGGAAAATTGAGTAATTGCGGATAAAAATTTAATGTTGGTATATAAAAAGAAAAAAAACATAATGGATTACGTGAGGCAAGAAGAAACGAGAAAGTTGTAATCTTGCACCATCCTTTGTGTATTTTGCGAATAATATATAGATTCTATTGTTATTAAAACGTGTATTCATTTCTAAATTTTGGTTTTTAATTAATTTTTTATGACAGATTTTCGGAACTAATTGGTAGATTAATATGGTAAAGATTATAATTAAATTTGTTTAGTTACAATTCCTGAGGAAAGAAGTGCAGTGTTTCAGAAAAAGTTCACAGCTAAGCTATTTGCAAAACACGAAATATTTCCATTTCTTTTAACCTCGTCAGTTAGCGCAGTTGGCTATGACTTCATAGAAGGAGCTAATTTTTTCCCGTTGCAACAATGGCTAACTTTTTATATTATTTACATCGGATATTTTACGTTCTATTCACACAAAGCTGGCAATCTATGCAGACGACATCACGCTCTATGCATCTCCGAATGACGCTTTCGTTTGCTGACGTCTTCAGAATTCTGTCGACGAGGTGGTAGAGCACTCACATAGCTGAAGACTTAAGCTTATCTCCTTCCTCTACCACCATTGTGGTTGAGAGCGACCATCTATGACGGCCAGATGTATTTAGGCGTAACACTCGATTCCAAGCTGGTCTATAGTTAAAACTTTTCCAACATTGCCTCCAAATTTTTCTGGGTAAGATCCTATATCCAGTCGTGTGCTAGAAAAGCTCTTGAAAAACAGGCTGTTGATATACACATGTTTTTCCGGTCGATATTGACCTAGTTTCTTTCCAACGCGCAAGTATTAAAATTTCAACTAGTATTGGCAGCTCTTTGAAGGAATTACATTCGTTATAACAAACACGTTTCTGTGGATGAGAGAAATTGATGGTGAAACTAAACACACTGTCAGGTAATGTCAACACTGACACATCCCACAACTGACAACTGGTCTCATAGCCAACTCTGGTTAGTGAAGTGCCGTATGTGGTTTATGAGACTTTGTTCTAGCTAACTATATCACTAAGGATAAAAAATCACTAAAATGTCTCGAACTCATTTAGTTCATAATTATGTGACGTAATACATTCTTGTAACACGGAAAATAAGTTCTTTTTAATGCGGTCATAGCCAACTATGGATACCATTTAAGAAATCAGAAGTTTGTGTCATTACTCTGATAAGGCAAAAAATAAACAAATATAGTAGTAAGCAGTACTATAAGTACTTACCACAGATACCCTATGACAGGAATTCCTAAATACTTTGTCGTGTACACCCCCTATATCATGATTTCTGCCATTTATACAGCATAAAGAATACAGAACTTACAGACCAACATACGTCCTCACAAGAGCGCCCTGAAGAAAATCTTTAAATTCGGCTGGAAAAATAAACTTTCTATTTTTCCATTCTATTAAATTTACGTTTGGTAAATTGGTCGATATACCAAGTGGAAATAAAACAGTCAATCGCTGTGCTATATGTCAAACAATAATATTCCCAAAATCTTGTAACGCTTTAAATTTTTTTTGTATTGTATTGTTTAACAAAGGAATTTGGAAAACTATTTTGACAGTTTTAAATAAAATGACATTTTCTACTTATAATAAATAACTAAATTCAAAAATGTCCAAAACGCGACGTTGGAAACTATTTTATACCAACTTATTATTTCAAAAATTCAAAAGTGGAATAATATAGAGATTGTTCTTTTTAATATGTCGAAATGAGTGACAATTTAGTACACTTTCCACAAAACATGTGCATTTTTTTAAAAAATTGTGATTGTTTATTTGATTTTTCTTATTTTAAAATGTGTTGTGTATGAATACTTTGCACATTTCCGTCTATAAATCACATTTATTATTGTTGTAGTATGTTATTTGTTTAATCTGACTAATGTTCCAAGAAACAACAGCGATAGATAAAAATGAGCACAATTTGAGGTTCGATTCTGTGAATAAATGGATTTAAAACCATTTCCTTTTGAATAGTTCATTAAAATTGATAAAGAAACTGTACCATGACGTTTGATCTTAATTTGCTTATTATAAATATTACAATACATTTTTATTGGCTTTTAAATCATTTTATAGTTAATCATGAATCTTTTCCTATTTTATGAATTTAATAGCCGGAACTGCTCTGAAAGACAAAAGCATATATTTATCTAAAGCACATTAAAATTCTAATTATTCCTTTTGATATACAGTACATACTGGTAAACCAGATTAATGATTAGGGGTCTTCTAAGTTTATGCTTTGCATTGGAAAACTAGTAATCGAGTTTTTGGCTTTCGTACCGCGTAGTATCTATCGTTTTAATCCCTAATCCTTGCATAATTGAATAGGTACCAATTAAAATGGTAGAAAATGCAATTAGCTAAGCTGGATTAGTTTTCGTAATTCTCAGGATTAAGTAATATGTACTGTCGGCAATGAAATGATTGCACGTATGTATGTATGCATAGTTCCATTAGAATAATTCACAAAATAGTAAATTAAGTCTTATTTTAACTTAAATTAAATTAGATTTCTAGTGTAAAAGTTAATAATTTTTTGTATAAACAACAAACGCTTTTTGATTTTTATTGTGAATTTAACTTTACACTCTAACCGTTTTAATTTAACAATCCTAAACGATAATAGGAATCTTATAACTACAATGAGACTGTATGGAATAAGAGTACGTTTCGAATTTTCTGAGAACAATCATTTTACATCACGATCACTTCGGAAACTTTGAACATCCTTTAAAACATATTTACTACAATAAATTGTGACGTAATAACAATAAATATTGTTTTACAATTATTTTAAGTACTTCGATTACATTTGCAAGTATAATTAAGAGCGAATTATAAATTACCTATTCATTCGATCAATACGATTAATTTATCGTTATCTGTGCCTAATCTATAAGTGGGTTTCCCGTTACGCCGAAAATCCCATTACAATAAAATATAAATACAAATTACCCACAAGAAAATATATTATTATTAAATGTCAATCGGATGCAAAACTGTTGACTTTCAGGATTTAAATTGTATTTTCTGTAGTAATCTATTCATGTAGAATATCTTTGCGTGGAAGAGAATAGTTCAGTAGCCTTGGTGTTCGCATTACTTACAAGAAACCGAATACTCGACGCAGACATTCAGTCATTGCATAATGTGCGGTAAAGATAGTTTAAGAATATGCTGTGAGTACAGCGTATAGACGGACATGCTATTATGCATAATGTAGACATTCCTGCTATCGTCTTCGAGTGACTATTTATTGGGCAATTTCAACAATTATAACTTTTAAGTGTTCGGTAATATGAGGTTTCTAATGCGGTTTGTGCACATAATTTTAATTAGAAAATGTATAATAAAGGTTTATCGACATTTAATTCTTTTATCTACTTTCAAATGCATAGCTGTTGCTCAAAATATACGACTTAAATTGTTCTATTGTACTTATTTGAAAGTTCCTGTAACCATAACTGGCAAGTTGAGCTATTGCTCGTTTTGGAGACAAACACTGAAAAGTTGCGACTTGGCCTGTTTCGACTTCGTCAATTTTTCATAATCTAAACTCCACCCGAACCATCTGAGATAATTGCATAATTTAAAATGACTCACCCCAAGCGGTCTCTCAAATTTTTGTCCGATACTTGTCAATATCTACAGGAGCTGTCAATTTGTTTGACAAGTTAGCAAACTCCATTTGGGCAAAACATAAATAAAATAATTTGAAAAGTAAAAGCAGGCAGCTTAGTCTTGGTGAGCGTATGTACAATACGCTCAGATGATCAATAATTCAGAAGTCAATAGGTTGTTCCGTTTTTAATACCTTAAGAGACACAAAAATAAAATATTTTCTTTATTTTAAACAGTAATAAACATTGCTGGCATAATTGGAGAGCTCAAGAGGAGGAATATCCCAAGATATCTTATCAATATTGTGGAGGACTACTTCCAGAACAGGCAGATTCTACTTTCCCCCAAAGAATATTTGGAGTTGAACGCTGGCGTTCCCCAGGGCTCGGTTTTGGGGCCGACCCTGTGGAACATACTGTACGACCCAGTCTTACGTCTAGCCCTCGAGGAAGGAGTTACTACGACAACATACACAGACGATCTCGCGATAATTATAGAAGCTGAGGACCAGAGAGACCTAGTCTTCAAAGCCAATGAGTCACTAGAAAGCATTGCTAAATGGGTGGAGGAGAAAAACTTGCAACTAGCCCCGGAAAAAACTGAAGCGATCATCCTAAAGGGCCCCTACAGGAGGGTAGACGTCAAGTTTGTTGTGTCCGAGAAAGTGGTCACTCCCCAAATAAACCTGAAATACCTAGGCATAATGCTAGACCACAACTTAAAGTTCGGGATGCACGTGAAACAAGTACTAGAGAAAGCAGACGTAACCCTTACAGCCCTGCTAAAAGTGCTGCTGAATATAGGGGGTCCAAGTAGTAATCGCAGGTAGATACTGTATAAGGCCATAGAATCGCAAATCTTATATGCAATTCCAGCTTGGGCCACTGCATTGGATACCAAAAAAAAACGAGAAGCGCTTGAAAGAACCATGTCTACCGGAGCGGTGCAGGTTATAGCGGGAGTTCCACCAATTTCCCTACTTGCCGAAGAACAACGCAGGATCAGTATTCTCAAGAGCGATAAAAGATCAGAGAGGGCCCTAACTATACCAAGATGGCAAAGAAAGTGGGAGAACTTGGAGTACACGACCAACTGGATCAGAACTCTCGTAGGCAACATAATTCCGTGGCTGGATTGCAAATTCAGGAGGGCGAACTACTACCTAAGCCAGTTTCTCTCAGGGCATGGAAATTTTCGAAATTACCTCCAAAGATTTAATTTGGCAGAAGATAACCTGTGCCAGGACTGTAAGATGGTTGATTCGCCTGCCCACATGGCTTTTAAATGCGACAGGTGGAATATGGACCGAACTATGCTAGAGAATCAGTTACGCCGGCCAATAAGCGAAGAAAACATTATCGCGACGATGCTAGCAAGTGAAGCAAACTGGCGGACAGTGAAAGGATACATTAAAAAAATCAATTAACAAGAGACAACCGCGCCATTGATGCAACGCCAACAGCACTTCCGATGGTCCGGCGGCGAAAGAAATGAGGGGTTTTTAGTAGGTAGGTCACGATGGAGAGTCCTACACTATCGACCAATGGCTCGATGTCCATTAAGAATTTTTCCCCCGGCAAAAAAAACCCTGTCGGATATAATTAAAATAAATAACGTTAGGTTTTGTTAACTTTTATGATTGAAATTTTTAAGAATGTTATAAACACGTTGACATCTTACTATTGTTGATGGTTGATGATTGATGATTAAATTAAAGAAAAAAACGTGTGTTTCAATTCTGCCCGAGAGCCTGAGATAAATCACGAAAAAGAAACAAAATAATATCATAGAAACTATAATATTACTTAAAATATGTCTATCTTCAAGAAGATATCATTATAATCATCATATCATAATCAAAAGTCGAGTCATTTAGTATCGTCATTTCCTTCCGATGCAAGGATAAATTTTGCTTTAAATGAAAAATTTTTATTAATTCTATAAATAGGTAGTTTGCTATTCTAATTGCTCAGTTTCTTACTGACGTATTCGGAAAATGTCTTAGCGCTTTTCGGTTTCGTTTCGCGAGAAGCGTTACGAATATCTTCGAGCTAATTGTATTCGACAGCGATATGAACGTGACAGCGTTTAATTCGTATAGAATATAAAAAAAAATGAGGAAGAATTTTTATTGGTTTTTGACTTGATATATCTATTACATGAATATGCCTAATTACATGGACGATGACACAGTACAAATATTCTTTTTCAATTTACATTTGCTGCGGGGGCATTTAACTATTAATTCACATTGAATGTTTGAACATTTTTTTTACAGAAAAATAAATCATGTCGACAAATTCTGTTGGTTGGTATTGAATTATCGACGCAAATGTCGTTGCACTAATCTATCACCGCCTCACACAAACGTAAATATTTAGAAAAACTACCGCCTACTTATCTGTATTACAACCTTACAATTACCTCCTATCACGTTACGGTAGATTAAAACATCAGATACATAAATAAAAGGTGTTATTATCTTCCACAAGATTCATGTTCAAATTATTTATGTGCGTGTATTTAGAACCGTTTAGTGACCGCCCAGGATAATTACATGCAGTCAACACAGTTATAGTAATTATTATCAGTTTAGTATCGAATATTTTCGTTTCGGTTATAGTTGCTTGGTTCGCTTAGCTTTGTACTTAATTGAATTTTAAAACCACAGACATAATTGAGAGAAAATTACCTTGATTTGCGCGAGGAATGCGGAAAAATAAACATGTCATAATGGAACCCTAAAATCCCAGCTTTGAGCGAGTATAAGCTCTTAGAGATATTACAATCTTCAGTAAACGTTCACGTTAATTCATGATTAGGTTTGTATTATTTAGAAGGAATGGTATTTAGTTCAATGCTATTCGTTTTTTCTTCCTAATTTATCATAGGATAGTTAAAAATAAATTAGATTTGAGTCTCCACTAGCGGTTAAAAAGATAGCGGTTAAAAAGATGTCTTTTTTGTGCGCGTTAAGAACGGTACAATGTCATTAGCAAGGCAATGAAAGCCAATACCATTTCCCAATTCTAATCAGTTGTACGCGTCTTAGTTCTTTATGTGAACGCGTTGCGTTAAATGTACTTGACATTATAAACAAGATCTGGATCGAATTATAGAAAATTAGCAGCTCCTCTCACGGACAACTAGATCCGTGCATACTTTTCTTATGAGATTGATCGTTAGTTTTTGTACAAAGCGTAGCAAATTTTTATTGTTACCATTTTCTTAATTGCATCGACGTATAATGCGAACTACTTACGCTGAATAAAAGTTTGATTATGTTGGTTTTATTAAGTACTTCAAGCGATTAATAATATAAACGCCTCTTTAGTAAATTTTTGACCTAGATTTTGGGTGATTTACAACGAGCAGATCATTTATCAAGGTTGATGCTTTGGGCGTTTCTCGTATTTTACTATTGCAAAGGAATATTCTGTAATAGAATTTTTTTGGGTGCGTGTATGGGGTCATGTTACCTAATTATACCTGTCATTATATGTAGTATATGTTAATTTGATATCGAACGTTTCTTTTTATGATGAAATATATGTTAGTATTTATTCAGCTGATTTTAATAGTCTCGTTGCAGTTAACATGGGTCATTGTTGTCAATAACCTGCTGTTAATAGTAGAGGAATGTATCTTATTAATATGTTTTGAGACACAGACGTGTTGTAATATTAATGAATTAGAAACAGGTTCTAAATATAGAAAAATAGCAGTGTAATTGTTGAATGAGATCGGAAAATGGCTTCATTATGTATATTTACAAGCTCCTTATACGGTGTGGTTTATACTGGATCTATAAATTTATTGTTAATTGTTTTAATAAATGGAAACTGTAATAGGTACCTCTGTATGATGTGTAAATTACGCTGTTGTTTTAAGTATATTTGCCAAAAATTTGGAATGGCCATCTTACTTGCCAAGATTATTTTGAAAAATTATTCTAAAAATGATATATTGGTGATATCAGAATGTAGAAACTAAGAAATTGTACGAACTAGAAATCATACAACTGTTTCAATGATGATGCTGGTACCGCTAAATGGCGGAATTAATGAAAAAAAGGGATGTACATCCAGATCACTCGAAAGGGTCGAGTTAACAGTATGTAACTAACCACATAGAATAAGCCATCTGGTGGTGAACGTACAATTTTAAACGAAATAAAATGAAGTAGGAAGTTATTGGGCAATGGATTAATATGCATTTTGTTAGGCCAAAATCTTTTTTCTTTCGCCTGTCTAAAACTCAACCACACCCTGCTAAATAGAAATACGATATAAATGATATATTCTGTGTGTCTATGTGTTGTATTGTAATCATGATTTCGGAGCTATCACGCAGTAATTAGCCTTGTTGATGAATAGATTAGTATCAATTGATGTTGCTTATAGATGCACTTGAAATGGTAATACCTCAATAACTTTTAAGCATTTCAATAAGTTTTAAGTATTTCGAAGTTTGGATAAACTACATTAATCTCGACAAAAATCACAATTTATAATAATAATAATAATAATAATAATAATAATAATATATCTTTAATAATAATAATACAAGTTGTATTGCGTTACAAGTTGTATACAAAACGTCATTTACAAAATTCACAGAAAGTGTGCAAAACTATAGCTAGTACAACAGATAATCACTTAGAGTGTACGGTTCAAGATTTATTAAAAACTTAGACACATGTGATTTAAATAAAGACAAATTCTTTATTTGCTTTATTTGGGATGGTAACTTATTGTAAAATTTTAAGCTCGTGTATGCAGGACCGCCTTCACTCAAGCTTAATCTATGTTTAGGAAAACAGTATTTATCCTTGTTTCTGGTACTATAATCGTGCTCGAAGCAGTATTGGTTAAACAGATGTTTATTTTTTAAATAAAATACTAAAATTTCATATATATAAATTCCAAACACAGTTAACATATTATTATCTCTAAAATGGTTTCTGCAAGACTGATTAAAATTTAAGTGTAACATGACCCGTAAAATTCTCTTTTGACACACAGAGACACGATTGATGTCGCTACTACTCCCCAAACCACAATCCCATACCTGATTTGTGAGTAACAGCATGCATAATATACAGTACGAAGCGTATTTTAGTCCACAATATCCCTTAGTTGTCTAATAGCAAAGGAAGTACTACTTAATTTATTACACAATACATCAACATGTTTCCCCCATTTAAGGTATTGGTCAATTGTTACCCCGAGCAGCTTAGCGCTCGACACTAAAGGATAACGACAGTTGTTAAATTCCACATGCTCAGCATTATTACTGGGTTTAGTTTTAAATGAAATTACATTTGTTTTCTGATGATTTATTCGTAGGTGATTGTTCTTCAGCCATGTTTCAATATTCTGAACGTAGGATCCACCGCGTGTCGTTAGATCTTCAGATGAATTCGCATCTATTAAGAGCGTGGTGTCGTCCGCGTAATTAATAAGTAAATGATTGTCACCAATGCTTTTATCAGTATGAATGTCATTAAAGTATATAATAAATAGGAACGGACCCAGCACACTTCCTTGAGGCACACCCTGTTCTAGTAATCTCACTGATGAGTGAACACAGGTGTTGTTGTTAACTAAACGCACAATTTGTTGCCTTCCGGATAGGTAGCTGGCAAACCAAGACAGCGCCGCACCTCGAACACCATAACATTGCAATTTTTGCAGTAATCTGTTATGATTAATGCTATCGAATGCTTTCGATAAATCTAGAAGTATACCATACGCCAATTTCTTACTTTCAAGTGCCGCAAGAGCAGCTTCTATGAAATCGAACAGCGCAGTTTCAATACTTTTACCCTGAATAAAACCGTGTTGGAATTTACTTATTAGTTGGTGTTTCTTAAAGAATGCAAATAAACGATTGAATACAAGTTTCTCAAACAATTTCGAAAATCCAGTTAATAAACTGATTGGTCTGTAGTTATTGATGTCATCACTGGGACCCTTCTTATAAAGTGGTACAACAATAGCCGTCTTGAGGTAAGCGGGGTAGACAGAAGTTTCAAATGATCTATTTATTATATGTACCAATGGTACAAGAAAAGATTCAGAACATCGTTTCAGAAAGTCCAACGGAATTCCATCAACGCCCGCTGACGACGAAGCGTTAAATGTTCGAATTATTGCTTTGAGTTCCTCTGCGCATGTGGGACTCATAAAGAAAGAGTTTGGGTTGTTGTGTATATCAATATCTTTACTCGCATCCCCGCTCGCGTGGGTGATAGACCCGAAATAGCTATTGAATTGCTCAGCAAGATGTTCCATATCGTCTGCAGCCGGCAGGATATGTTTTTTCTTTTTACCCATATTAGAATTGATGATACGCCACATCTCTTTATTTTTGTTTGTAGAATTTGACAACCGAAAATTATTATGTTCTTTCTTGTACGAATTAATACAGCAATTATACATGTTCTTATAGAAGTTATAAGTAGCACTATAACTAAAATCATAACGAGATACAATACGTAACAATGATACAGTATTCTTAATTTCTAAAATATATGCTGGAATTTAATCGACAATTAAAAATTAACGCAAAACAGTTAAAAACATAGTTTTTCCAAACAATTTTATTAATCCGATAACATAAATACGTGTTCTTTTTCTTCAGGATTATTTCTTAAAATCAGTTTCTCTAAATTTTTCGGCCTTCAAAGGTCATCTTCGGGAGAATTAATCAATAGAATTAAGGAAATGAAGCCGTAACATTTAAACATGTAATAAAGTAAAAATTAAGGAATACAATTAAAAATACACTTATGATGTAGAGAGAAATAGATGTCAACGATGTCATATTTTTATTTATTGTTTGAAATCATGTCAAAGCTCCATATGCTAAGTTTGGTTGATAACAAAACAAATATACGCCGCAACATTTTCAAGTCTAAGTTCTCACAAGATTAGCCTCCTAGATTTTATATATGAAGAATTATTCAAGTTAAAGCAGGCCACAAAGTTTTCAATAACTTTTTTAAAAAATCATCCAATCTTTTAGAGAGTTGAAGAAACGTTAAAAAGAATTGAAAAATGAATTATTATTAAATGGTGATTTGGCAGAGAAAACTATGTTATTTCTTGTGGTTCTTACTTATTTATTTTAATTTTGTTTTGAGAAACTAGTTTAGCCATTTAATAATGCCCCAGAAGCTTCATATATAGAAAGAAGTTTTTTTTATTCACAAAAAAATTTAAAAATTATTGATGTGCTACCATTTAAAGTGGTAAATATAATAATATGTTTTCGTTAAATAACTTCTTCAACCACTGAAGAATTTATTTAATATTGATTATTGATGTTCTAAGTTGCCTACACACATTAGATTTACCAAATACAATTGCTTGAGATTTGGTCGAATTGATACAATATGGATTAGTAAAGTTTACCACAGCTTAAAGGTACTGATATCAACATATGTACTACATATGGAATTTAAAGAAATTACTAACATTAGGTAAACCAGCAGGATACTATCTACATATCCGATAAAACCAAGAGAGTTAGTATCGAAGCTATTACAGGGGCGTCTTTATCAAATAAACTAAGATAAAACTTTGTTATCAACATCACTAATTCTATAAATTAATTGAAGGGGCAAAAATTGTAAATCAGTATAAAGCACGCCAAAGTTGCTACTACCAAAGCCACGATAAGTTACACGCATGAAGAATACGAATGTCTAAGATAACATCGTGATTCAAGTTAGTGCAATTGATAATACTAACACTATTAACAATATCTACGCGAGTAGGTTTAGTGATAAGGATTTTAAGATTAAACGATTCAAAAATGCTTTATAATCAAACTGAAGTAGTCTGCACACAACCCCGACATTAATTTTAAATTTTCGTACACTATCCATAATTGTTCAATATCATCATCACTAGTAGACAAACTACGTCACCTCCCTTCGAAATGGTAACCATTTGTGTCGAGGCCATCCGCAGTGATGTTTTCATTCGACCAGGTCTTAGTAATATAAAAAATGTCGAAATTATGTATGGTTAATGTCAGTTGCAGAAGATCCACTTTAGGGAAAAAAGAAAAGATATTCAAATGAAAGTTCTCAAAAAATAGAGTAATGGATGGTATCAAATTAACAAAATATATAAAGCACAACAAATTTACAAATTTGATTCTGAAAATAAAAAGAGAAAATTAAATGAAAAAAAAACTGAAAGTCGGATCAATAACAGCACAAATTTCATTTAATATTTGTAGGTACATACATACATACATATATACAGATCAAACAGCCGCCCTATAGTCGGGGCATTGTATATCGGAACTATTCGGGAATAGAGAAGTAGGGATGTATTACTAGATAGTTAGATGCACGCTTCACTTGAGACCGTACGGTTGTATTCTGTTCAATACATATGCACAATACAATAATTATTTGCTTATTCTCAAAATGTCTATAAACTTTATAAACTAATCAGAAGCTTCTGGTAAAAACATAGATGATGAACTCTTCTTGAAAATGTGATTCACAAATAAGACAAGCAATTAGACACGTAAAGAAGACAATAAAGCATTTCCCCTGTAAAAAAAAAAACATCTTTCCGTAAGCTATCCCTTGAAAATGTGCAAATAAGTAAGCTTTTCTAATATAGCGATCTTGAATTTAGAATTCATTTAATAAAAACTGTTCTAGTAAAAAATGTAGAAATAACGCAAAAATTATTCTAAAACCTAAATAATGTATTTCCTTAGAAAAGTAAACCATAAACGATGTTTTATTGGTAAAGTCTAAATAAACGATAAGGCAAACAAGTCGTCAATTTATGGTATTACATGTTCAAAACGATCTCCTGCTGCGAAGACACAATACCCTATTCTATCGTAGAAGCTTCTCAGAACATTTGAAATTGTTTCAGGTTGAATATTTGCCATATGATGGACAATTTGTGCTCGTAATTGTTCTATTGTGTTAGGCCTGTTATTTCGAAATTGATAAATTGAAGACTTAAGGTACCCCCATAGAAAAAAATCATTAGGGGCAAGGTCAGGTGATCTGGGAGGCCAGTGAATAGCACTCCAATTAGTTAACAACCTGTTATCAAATATGCTTCGCAAATATTGTTGTACCGGTGCAACACTGTGCGCAGGACATCCGTCTTGCTGGAATCAAAGCGTATTTATATCTGCTACATTTCGTAAAGCTGGAATTATATTATTCTGTAACAGATCGAGATATTTTGCTGCATTTAGATTTCCCTCTATGAAAAATGGCCCAATTATATTGTTATGTAATAGGCCAGCCCAAACATTTAATTTTGCAGGGTATTGTGTTCGAGCGTCATAAGTACAAGGTCTCTTTTCTTGTGACCAATACCTTGCAACACTTGGGTTGCGTCGATCATGTAAAGCGAACGAAGATTCGTCTGCAAATACAATTTTTTTATAAACTCGTCGTCATTGTTACATTGTTCGATAATCCTCTCGCAAAATTCTAGGCGTTCATATTTATCATCGGGAAATATTTCATTTGATTTTTGTAATTTATACGAGCGATATTTACATTTTTTAACACACTACGAACCGTAGTGGCAGAAACATCAAATTGTTCTGCGATGTTTTGCGAAGATATTTGTGGTTGCTCCTCTACAGCAGCACAAATTAAAACATCGCGTTGCTCATTTTGTAGCACTTTCTCCTTTTTGTGTTTACACGGATTTAAACAACCATACCTTTCAAAGTTATTGATTATATGACGAACTGTTTCAAAACAAATAGTTTGTTGGAACTCATCGTGAAATAGGCGTACAATATCTCTTATCGAGTAACCACAGTGATGTTGTTTTATAACATATTTCTTTTGTTGAAGGGTAAAAATGTCCATCATGAATTACAAAACAATCAGCATCTGTAATAGTAACAATAATAGTCATATATTTACGATAGCATGAATTACTCTATCTCGCTAACAGACTACAACTGTGCGCTGTCGATTAAAGCCTACTAATGCATCCCTACTTCTCTACTTCCGAATGCTTCCGACAGACGATGCCCCGACTATAGGGAGGCTGTTTGATCTGTATATGTATGATTTCTAGCCTACTCTGTAAAAATATCATACATAATATGAATCGTCACTTTAACTAAAGTATTAAGTTTAAATTTATTTACTAACAACTACTTTTTTTTTTTGGATTTGAAATTTTACATCTGACACCTGTACCACCATATACCATATAGTATATTATCTTAGGTAACAACCTCAAAATATTTATCAATATTAATACCTGTTTCATATCACTATTGAAGATGCATAGGAGACTGAATATTATTATAAATTATGGCATTCACACACAAGGCTACTACACTATTCCTAAACTTATTCAACTAATGGTCGTATATTACAGACATTACACTATCAAAGTTCTTGCGATTAGATTCGGTAGAACATTCGCTAAAGAATGTTAACGTGTCGGTTATTTTTCAAGCAAACTTTGCATCTAGTCTTAGTATAGTAGACGCACATTCACGTCTTAATGTACACATTATCTCATTAATTTTATAATTTGCGCCTTCATGGTACTTAGGCATATTGAATGAATCTATTATATTATATATAATTAGAAAAATCCGCGTAAGCTACATAATGTTGATTGTATTTTATGTCATGAGGATTCGTGATCAGAAAATGTGTTCTAATTGGTGACGGTATTCAATTCAAACACCTGCGTGCTTATTTTATGTAACGTTATACCTCCATTTATTAAATTGTGTGTAATATATACATCTCCACCGGCAACATTACCATCTGTTACCTAGATTCAGATTCAATTGTCTTCTACATTAAGGATCTAGATTAATTGACGACGAACAAGAGAACACGAAACAAAAACTAGCAGTCGTACATAATAGGTTGTGTGCAAAACGTGACTGACAAGGACGACATGCGATTGAGAAATAATCCATAATTTGCCTTTATCTAGATAGATAGAACCGTATTCTAAGCAGCGATTTTACGATAATTATAATTAAAATTGTTGACCCCAATACAATAAGCTAACAAGCCGGCTTTCAGTACTACTTGAGACGACGTATATTTAAAAAAAGTAGGAAGATAATTGATTGAATCATAATGCGGCAGTTGTTGTAATTGTATGTACGTTCTATTGTTTCATTATACTGTAATTCATTTTAATGCGGTTTGTATTGTAGCTTTCGAAAAATGTTTAATCCCAAACATTAGATGTGCGTGAATCTATTTTAATTGATAAAATATATAATTAAGATTGGGTTGGTTTATTTTAAAAGAACTATTCAACGAGTTGTTCCGTGAAAGGATGAATAAACGATTAATAAATGTGAATTCAGGAGATTGTATATTCGATCAAGGTTTATGACACCTATTAAGGAAATAATTATCCCTAAACCTCTTATCTCAAGAAACAATACCTATATAAAATGTAGTTTAAAATTTTTATTGAATAAATTTATTAATAATTATTGCTATTTATTATATTACTATTATTAATGGTTAAATTTATAGTTTTTTACATCATGTAAATATTTTTAAAGAATAGCGTAGCTGCAGAAGGAGAATAAGGATCTCATAACATCGTATCTTCAACATCACAGCATGTGTCTATTCGTACATAGTACTTGAAAGGCTCCATAAGCGCTACGAAGAAACATGCTCTTTGATATACAGGGTGTAACATTGGGAACGCCGTGGTCTCTGGTAGTCAAATGGTAACAATTTTGAAAAAGTTACATGCGGAAATATATGTAGGTGGATTAGATCTACAATTTAAAAATAATAGGCAATATACAGCGTGTTTCAAAACTTAGCAATGTATCAAAGTTATGTCTTTCTTAATGGAACACTCTATATTTTATGGCATTTTTTAGCTGTACACTGAAATCTAGATCAACTTCATTTAAGGTTTCCTATGTCTAATTTTTGCAGTTTATGAGATATTTGAAGTTTTTTGAAAATGCAATGTTGCACGAAAAGTTTAGTATCTCGAAAATGATTTAATTCAGTGAAATTGAACGAAAAGCGTAAATAGTAGACCCTTTGGCTGATTGAATGCCATATTCAAAGTTATCGAGTATTCTACAGGTCGTTCAAATAACGAGGCCAAACTTTGTGAACTTCTTTCGTGCATAACTTTGTTATTTTAAATGGAACACCCTGTATGTATTTATGTTATCAGATAGAACATTTTATTGTCTAAAAACCAGTATCAGGAATCCCTATGACTATCTATACTAGTTTTTAAGTTATTTGCGTTTTTTAGATATCTTATGGAAATTTGCAGCAATTTGACGTGTACTCTGTTCACATCATGAAGGCATACTCGTTGCAAGAAAGAACTGATATGATTTTAATTATTGGTGAGTGTCAGGAAAATTACTTCCTTGCATCTCGGGTGTATTCGCAGAAGTAACCAAATCGAAAACATTCAGATAAAAGGGTATTTGAAAATTTGTTAGATAGATTCCGTGCCACAGAGAGCGTGAATTCGTGGTATTGGCAGCAGTTACTGAAGAACCGCATAAAAGCGCAGGACAGATTGCCAAGGAATTATAATTAGAACTCATATGAGCGTATCTAGGATACTAAAAAAACAGAAATACCATCTCTATCACTTACAACACCATCAAAATTGATACGCAATTGATTATGAACGGCGAATTGGTTTTTGCATATGGGCTCTTGATAGAAACGCAGAACGTAATGATTTTTTTAATTACGTTTTATTTACTGATGAATCCACTTTTCATAATAATGGATTAGTAAACTGTCACAATTTTCATTATTATGATATCGAAAATCACCATCTTTTTCGTACTTTGGATCGGCAGCATCGCTGGAGTTTGAACGTGTTTGGAGGCATTATAGGCGGTTATGTAATTGGGCCATACTTCTTCAATAGGCACCTGAACGGAGACGAATTTCTAAGATTCTTAAAAAGAATCTTTTGGACCGTTTTGGAAAATATTTCCTTGAATATTAGAAACCGGATATGGCTTCAATTAGACGGCGCTCCTGCCCGTTTTAAACAGTCCGTTAATAACTACCTTCACAGGAAATTTCCTAATAGGTGGATCGGAAGAGATGGTCCGTGCAATTGGCTACCAAGGTCTCCGGACTTAACATGTATGGAACTTCTCCTATGGGGGTATGTAAAAGGGATCGTTTACAATATCTTGCCCACTATAGCAGAGGATATGAAAACGAGAATCAGAGACGCCTTCAGTTCAGTACCTAACACCGGATATGCTGAGGAACGCTAGAACAGCATTTAAACAGAGGGTTATTTTCTGTATTGAAGAAAATGGCAATTATGTTGAACGCTAGCACTTTTTCGTTTATTTTATACGAAATCCTTTTTCTTAATCCAAATACAAAAATAATTACTGCTGTTTTATTTAGTTTATTTTTATTACTTTATGTTTTCATGTAAATTGTAACAATATAAAATCAACTTCTTCGAATAATAATATTTCTATCCACCGATGTAAAGATATACTGGGTGTTCACTTACAAAAAAACATATTAGTTCACTTAAATTATCTAAAAAACGCAAATAACTTAAAAACTAGTGCAGATAGTCATAGGGATTCCTGATACTGGTTTTTAGACAATAAAATTTTCTATCTGATAACATAAATACATACAGGGTGTTCCATTTAAAATATCAAAGTTATGCACGAAAGAAGTTCACAAAGTTTGGCCTGGGTAGTTGAACGACCTGTAGAATACTCGATAACTTTGAATATGGCATTCAATCAGCCAAAGGATCTACTATTTACGCTTTTCGTTCCATTTCTCTGAATTAAGTCATTTTCGAGATACTAAACTTCTCGTGTAACATTGCATTTTCAAAAAACTTGAAATATCTCAGAAACTGCAAAAGTTAGACATAGGAAACCTTAATAAAGTTGATCTAGATTTTAGTGTACAAGTCAAAAATGCCATAAAATACAGGGTGTTCCATTAAGAAAAACATAACTTTGGTACATTTCTAAGTTTTGAAACACCCCTGTATATTGCATATTATTTTTAAATTGTAGATCTAATCCGCTTACATATGTTCCAGTATCTAACTTTTCAAAAATTGTTATTATTTGACTACCAGAGGCCACGGCGTTCCCACTGTTACACCCTGTATACATATACCTTGATATAAACCCGGACTTCTGGTAACACTAGCAAAAGTACTAGCAGAAATATCGTTGCAATATTAAGAACTATTCTTAATAGGAGACAGTCCAAATTTAAAGCAAAGATTATAGTGGAATAATAATACTTTCCATTAAGATTTGATATTCAAAGTGCATTTTTGGGGTTTCGATCATCCTTCAATTTTTTTTTAAGTTTATAAATTTTTATATCATCCCAAATTCTGACGAGATTTCTTGACTTTGAAGCAGAGCAGTGCCTCTGAAATTCGTTGACGCTTTCAAGTTATCTTGCAGTCAAGACTCTCTCTAGCGCTAATTTGTTTGTCACCAGCCAGGAATCAGGGCTAGTTTGTTTGTGACTAGCCAGGAATCAGGTTCTTTTATCATCCCCGTATCACCGCGGCCTATGGCCTATTGCATTGTTCCGTACCTAATGAATTTCTTTACAGGTTAGTTTCTTTAACTAGATTTAGTAAGCTATGTGGTAAATCTTTTCTGGCAGTTCTGTCGGTAGATTTCTTACTCCAGGTAGTGGCAGTCTACGCCGTTCCAAATACAGTCTACAAATAGGCTCATCTTTAAAGATGCTGATGATTCTGTGTAGGTATTTCCTTAGACAGCCGTGTCCTGATAACAGACTCATCACTGTTCTAAGCTGTACTCGGTTGAAAGTCAGGACATCTGTTGTGTATCTGCCTGTATTGAACGATATTCCAGGGTACCTGGTGTGCTTTTGTACTCCACTCAGCCACTGCACCACGTATCTGGCCTTGGTTATCGCCAGACCCGGTTCAGGTCCAGTCAGTGTTATTTCAGAACCCTTTTTTGGCAGCTTGTTTAGTATTTCGTTGCCTGGTATGGCCTTATGCCCCGATACCCACACCAGTGTGATTTTGTTATGCTTGTTCACAAAAACCTGATAAATTTAATCTCCAGTAAAGGAGCATACAGCCCAGATGAAGTATGAATTCATTAAATAAATTAACTTCAGGAGAATTAGTAGGATTGAATTCGTCAATATTAAGATCATCAAATATACAAAACGACCCGCCAGACTTATCAGCTGGCGGGTGCTGATAAGTATGAAAAATAATATTTTCAAAATCACCAACATATTCATTAAGGTTGGTTCTAGGAGGTCTAGAAAAACTAGCAACGATAGCATTACGCCATTTAAGCCTAATATGAACAATAGTGATATCCAAAGCACCAGTAATCAGAGAATCACATTCCAGTATTTGACAATCAAGTAAAAACTGTAATGAGCAGCAAGAACTAAGGTGGATTCCAAAAAGTGAGGATTCATATTATGTATGATATTTACTTTAACAGCTAAAAAGGCTTTGGAATCTTGTTGGAATTCCTCTTGAGAGAAGTTTATAATTTCTAAAGTGCTTTTTGTGATGTATTTCATACAATAACATGTCATTCCAAAACCTGACAAAACTTTTCTATTGGTTTGATATGCTCTCTGGCAACGCATTATCAACTATAAGCAGGGTTATATACAGACTAAGTCGTGAGGAATCGACCAAACTCGAGAAGTTTATTCTACAGGTGACAATAATGTGAAAAAACTAAAATGTTATTCGATGTTTATTTGTTTTCGAGTTGTAGCGTAATTAAAAATGTAGATTTAGTATATCATGTTTATGTATATATGCGTCTAATGTCACTACCTCTAGTTCATTGTTGACATAGTGAAGGCGCTGCCATCATAAAAAATGTTCGCTATACCTACATATATGTAGCAGAAGAAGACACAACTACCAGCTCATGGAGAATTAGTATTCAATGGGCATTCCACAAACAAGGGTGATAAAAACACTCCACGAGCAAGGCTTATGTCCGTACCATGTATGTACCAGTGCTGCCAATGCCTGAAGTCGAAAAGATCCACCTTCCCAATGAAAATTATCCGATTTTGTCCGATATTATCCGATTTGTTATTACCTTTATGTATGTGATTTATAATGTAATCAATGTAATAATAATACTAACGTATATTACTGGTTGACTACAGGCGTAGTCTATCGGCGAAATTTCTTTTATATAATGTTAAATCGCCTATATTCAAAAGTTATATTTTAGTGAGAAAATAAAGCTCGTAAATTTTTCAGTTTCTTGGTTGCATCTATTACCTATCCAAGGGGTCAAATCAAAATTACAAATAAAAATACAATATGCAATACAAATCTATTTCTTTATATAGGAATAATGCTGTGAAGTCCCTTAATAATTTTTGGGATTTTTAGAAATTCGAACTTCTCACAATATTTCACAGTTCATACTCCGCCTAACCGTTAAGTGATTAACTATGCACGAGATAAATAGGAAAAATTATAGATATTTACAAAATTTAATATACTTTGTATCAGTAGGTTGAGATGGCTATGCATTTCTTCAGTAAGTTATTTACAGCAATTTTTTACTCCCTCTACTTGCTATTACATGAAGTACCTACATTATGTAGAAGAAGAAAAACAGAAACCGATCGCTTCTGTTAACCTGATTTTAGTTTCAGTTATTTATTGGTAAACGGCGTTGGTGTGTAAATTATAGATCGAAGTTATCCATTTTTTATCCAATTTTATTGAATTATCCGTTTTTTATCAGGGTGAGAAAAGGATCCGCCACCGACTTAAATTATCCGCAAATCGGATAATTATCCGCCAATCGGCAACACTGGTATGTACATACAAAGAGCACCTACAACCAAATGATTATCGTAGACGTATGGAATTTTGTCGATGGATAAATGATAATCCTCGTTCTGTATCGCGTGTACTTTTTACGAATGAAGCAACATAAGAATCACCTCACGGGAGACACGTATTTACATTTTGAATGTTACCATAAACATCAGAATCCAAATTTTCTACCAGCGCGATGGAGCGCATGCACATTACGCTCGTTGCAGTGAAACAACATTTAAATGAAAGTTTTCCAGGGAGTGGGATTGGTCATGGTAGTCACATTGATTGGCCTATTACTCGATTATTGTTTATGGGGCTGGTTAAAGAATGAAAATTATCAAGTAGAAATGGACATTCGTGATGCACTAATTCAACGAATTAGGAATGCTGCTGACAATATCAAACATCAACCTGACGCAATCAGGAACGCAACCAGACGATGTAGAAAATGTTTAGAAATGAATGGCAATATTTTTTAAAATATATTATAAAGAACGATAATACCAATAGAATCCCAAAACTTTAATGTTTGAAATTGTCTTTATTTTTAATTATGCTATAACTCGAAAACAAATAAAAATCGGATAACAATATTTTAGTTTTTTTACATTATTTTCGCTTGTAGAATACACTCTTAAAGTTTGGTCGATTTCTTACGACTCGCCCTGTATATTCCGGCCCTTTCTGAACAAATTATGACTCTAATGATATGTCCATTGATCTACATTGTACAAACTCTACAGGAAGAAAAATCTCATACACGCCTTTAGACATTAATACTACTACGCAAGTGGTTTCTTATTGTTTGTGTTGTAGTTGCCTTTCAGTAGCTATTTAAAATTTGACAGTGTTTCGCTAAGAACATTGTTAAGTTCAATGCGAACGAAAAGTCTTACATCCATTGGGCAAGAAAAGCTGTTTTATAAGCCAATTTCTACAAGCTCTTACAAAACAATAAAACGTGAAGATGATGTACAGTAGACTAATAAATTGAAAAGTCATCACGGTGAAGTTGGCTTTACCTTGACTATCGCTCATAAAGGACGCGTTTTCGGAAATATGTGTTTTTTACTGATAAAAAGTAATCAATCATGTCTATAAATTTGGCATGCTTTTATTCGCAAATAGGACGCTTTATGTAGAATGATCTAATCGTATAATTTCGCGGAAAAACATTAACTTCTTTTAAGAAGAATTTAACGTTGTTGTTTTGTATGAGATCTGTCCATGTTAGAAAAAATTTGCAAAAATGTTTATCTAGTCAAGTATTAACCTTTTACTACTTACTTTAACATCAACATCGGTATTATATAAAATCGACACACCGAAAAAAAATCTATAAAAATTAGATTAACCGTCTATAAAATTAATTGCATGATCTATTTATAATTCTGCATTTCTAATTTTGTATCCGCTTACCTAAACTAATAGAGAATGCATAGAGCAGAGGGGGTAATGTATCCTGTAAAATAACAAAACTTTGTTGTTGTCTACAAATCGACAATGTCATTTATTTTTAAGTAGTTGAAATATTTATCTCCCAATTTCGTATAGATGGACCACTTTGTTGTTTCTTCATAATTGTTGAGGTGGTTGTTGATTTAAAATTGCTACGTTTAACTTGCACAGACAGGCTCTCAGTTTCTTATTTTTAACACTTTTACACCCCATTTCTGTTTCTCAAAAGAAAAAAAAAACCACTGCTATTTTCCTAGTAAATTAACTTACTTTGTCAATTTGTGGTAAAAAAATGGAAAAAGCGGATGTAAATTAAGATCAAGGTTGAGTAAATAATCCCTCGTACCCGAAAATGGCGTCAGGTACTAGAACCTTAAAGGTAAGTTTACCACAACAGTGCATAGCAGTGATGCAAGTTCTTACTAACGTCTAATACTTCAGATGGACATTGTACCAGTTCCAATTTTTTGTTGGAAATGCAGTTCTAATTTTGCCTTGTCAATCTTTTATATGTTAATGTCGTTTGTGTGACGTAGTGTTCTGGGTTACAACGTCTTATACCACTTCGAATTCTTGTGAGAACTTTTAAGAAAATTGACTGGGTAGATTATTCTCTTCTTTAGTTTCTAAACATTTTGGCTGCAACAAACGAAAGAATTAAATGTTATATAACTTAAAGAAAAACTGCACACCATAGGGCCCTCGCTGCATTTACCTTTTACAACTGAAATGCATTTATCCTGTCATAACAAACATTTAGAAGAAACATCCATTATTCACTCATTACTACTAATCGTGTACATAAAACATCCGAAATGATCTATAATTAAATCACCTCTTATTTCATTATAAATCATTTCGTACACAACTGCAATTACGAAGAAGCGCAAATTAAGATAACTGCACGGATTCTTTTTTATATAATATTGGATATTAGTAAAAGAGGACAAAAAGTAAAACTATGATTTTGGAGATAATTCGAAACTGCAACGAATTAAACTTCATTCTCAATTGTCAATTTTTTCATATTGGTAGAAACTCATAAATTACTAATGACAGGTTATCATGAGATAACCATTTCATGTTTCTGTGTGTTATTAAACAATAAGAAGAAGATCTTCCGAGTTAATTTAACCTTTGATTTTATTAACAAAGGATAATAAAAGTTATTGATGTATTGGGTTGACATTACAATCTGCAATAGCTGGGATGAAATTTATTGTTACAAGGTTCTGAATATGTAGGTTTTCAAAACATATCTATTAAAATAATAAATAATACAAACAAAGGACTAAAGTGTCATTCTTTTTATAGCATTTTTAGCTGTAGGAATTAAACAATACGTGTCCTATAGTATTATTCTAGTTCACGTTTTATTTGAAAAAGAAATTCTACTACAATTTTTCTTTAAAACTATCTTGAAATGTTGTTAGATCAATATTGCATATATTCTATTCGCGATATATACGAGTCATTTCTTCGAGAAAAAAAATGTTAATTGTTTTCCACCTTCAAAAGCAACGAATATCGCTGACGATTAGCGAATGTTTTGATAATAGTAATTCGAAGGCTAACACAAATGAATGAATGACTCAACACAGATGCATCAGGACAATTTAAGAACAACTAGTCAGTAGTAATATTGCGGACGCGACCTTGACGTTTTAACTTTCCATCGCGATGTAAAAATTGTCACACAGGTATAGCCCAAAGAATATATTTAGATCACCGATTTAGTCATTTGACTTACATAAACAGCAAGCTGTAGGTTGAAGGTTCCGGCTGGGATAACATAATGTAATTTAAATTAATCTGTTAAACAGTAGCTGATGTGGTTAGATAAAACATTCTTTGACTGTTTATTTACTAATAAATTAAAGATGTGATTAAATAATGGTACTATTTTTTGACAGCACATTTTAAATAACAGAAATAATATCTGTATTATGTTTGTTGAAAGGTAGATTACCACAATTAACACGTTAGTTTGACATTTAGGCAAATTCCTAAAATGATAATACACAGATGTAGATTACATTGAATTAATTTTATTGATGTTAAATTGTCATTAACAACCAGGCCAGAACCGTGCCTAGGTTATAGGAAGTTAAAATATAAGGTCTTAATTAAGCAAAAAAAAACAAGCTTTATTTGAGAAAATTATAATATGTACTTACTGTTATATCATATAAAATATTTTGTTACGTAAAACAATGTGAATACTAACAGAAAAGTCAAATAAAAGTAACAAGTATAAACACATCAAATGTCAAGATTGTAAATAAATCAATAAATTATAAACGTGTTTATATACATCATTTAGTTGAAAAATTATTTAAATTTGCATTTGTGTATTCGCCTAAAGAAAACAGATGCCTCAGCACAAGATGAAGGACGATTGGTGTCTTAACAGAATACAGACGCATTAAAATATGACAAATAGAAACTGCATACATTTATTTTCCGGTTAAATAAAAATTTCGCATCTTGTTTGTTTTTCTCTTGCAGCAGGTGGACGCTGTCCTGGACTAGATACTTGTAATTATTAGCCACGACAAACAACAAAATTATAGGCAAAGGTATTGGCTGTCAATAATTTTATTGAACACAAATTGACAACATTTTGATGAAAAAGAGAAGTGGACTCAAAGATATTTATCAGAAATTTACTAACGTGTGTAAGGAAGATTAATTTTTTCTAGTAAAATTTTGGTCTAAGCGATTGTAATAGGGTAACGAATCATTGATCCATTATATGGAATACCTATCGAAGCAAAAACTGAGGAAGAGAATGTTTTGGAACAGGTCTTAGCAAATCGAACAAAAGGTGTCAATGGTTGTCGTTGAAACGGAAATATCTGAAACCACGATGATTGGGAATAGGAAAAATGTCTACACAATGCATTACCAGTATGCTTATACCCGCCCAAAAATTGTGTTATCAAATTTGTGAGGTAATATTGGGGGATTTTAATTGATGATGTAAATCGAAACATCGAAAGGCAAGGACGCAAAGTTTATCTGAAAACATGATGCCGACGTTGTTGTTTGGCATACAAAAGGAATCTTGTTAATTGAATACATGCAGAAAAAATCAATAGCAAAATGTTAAAATTTCACGTGGAAGATATTTGTTATCAGGTAAGAGTTTAAACGAAACGGTGGATAAGCATATATCCTACTAGATAACAAAGAACTCAATTTATTGACATAGCATTTAAATCCAATTTACAATTTAAACGAGGTTCAAATTTAACCGATTGTATGTGTACAAATTGTTTTATTGGTACTTACAATTAGTTGCAGTGACTTCGTAAGGAGCATTACTTGTCTTGCTATCATTCCAACTCTCACGGTGTAGTTTTGTGTGCAAATTGTGTTCAAATGGCTTTGTGACAGCATCATATGGCCTTTTATAATGGCGCACTGTTGGAAGCAAAGTGATTTGCTCCTAACAGTGAATGGTAAGTCGATCCGGATTTCAACTCTCTTAAAAAATATCAGCGTCCCACCAGGGAATTGAAACCCTGCTCCTATCGTCCCACCACAACGATAATCACCCGCTTAACCACTGCGACTATCGACACGATTCTTGATTTCTTGATTGTAGTAATAAGTTGTTTCAAAGCTACCAGTGAATGTTATTACACTTTAGCAAGTACATTGGATTATCAACGAACAGTATAATTTCAGCAATAACGTTACGATGTAGATTTCTTATACCGGGTTCTTTTTTTATCATTACACATACACTTTTCCTATGTGTAACTTTAAAAAAAAATAGTCAATGCATTATAGCTGCATAGTAGGCAACCAGTTACACAGTCGTATTTTGACAAGCGAAACCATGAGCTGTCATATTTTTATTAACTTTATTATTTTGAAATAAAAAGTAAAATTGTAGAGAAAATACTGTACGATACACATTTTAAAATGCTATTTTACTTTGCTTATTTTAAATTGTTTCATGCGCTAATAATCCCTGGTGTCGCAAATCTTACTCCGAAAATAAAATAGCACTTTTAACACTCGTGTCGTAAATAACTAGTTTGTAAAAGTTTTTCTTATATTTTTAAAATTCGAAGTACATCATTACTTAGGCAACTGTATACAATAGTTTTTTTCCTCGATAATTTTTGTAACTTTTAAGAAATCTTTCAACATTTCAAAGAAAATACCATTGACGTAAATGGAGAAAATTTCCCGCCAGTTCCGTTAGCCGCGTGGCGTGATATAAGCCAATATAAGCAAAAAACTATTCTGTAAATCCACTATTCATAGGACTATAAATTCTAGAAATCTAATATTAATATTTTTATACCGAAAATCTTTACGAGATACATCTAAAACTTTTCAAATGTATTACAAAACGTAGGATTTTACGCGAAAATATTTGATTGGGCAATAATACTGTCCTTATTAGCAATTAGTAACAGTGGGTGATACGGTGATTGACGGTAATACAGAGCAAAATAAAGTCACAAAGAATTAGGTTATGTTTCTAAAAAAGAAAATGCAGAATGGCAGTTGAACGAAAAAATAAATTTATTATAACAATTGCACAAAAGAAAGTAGTAGAAGGTAAAGTTAAATTTTATATCAAGTTTTCGAAGTGCCCACCTTGTCTTTCAAGGCAATAAGCGAGACGATCTTGAAAACCACGAAGCGTATTTCTTATAAATTGCGGATTTATTCCATTACATCCTGTACGTATACGATCTTTCAATTCGTCCAAGTTACGAATTTGTCTGTTATTGTATACTTTACTTTTCAGGTAACCCCAAAGAAAGTAATCATTAGGTGATAAATCGGCTGATCTTGGAGGCCATGATATGGGACCAAACCTACCAATCCACCGTCTTGGAAATATGTTATCTAAAAAGTTTCTGACAGTGTTTGTAGAATGTGGCGGAGCCCGTCCATTTGGAACCAAGGTTCCTCAACATTCAGCATCTCAATTTCTGGAATTACGTGTTCTCGCAACAAATCCAAATATTTTGCCGCAGTGAGGTTACCCTCAATAAAAAATGGACCAATAAGTCTGTCTCTTATTATGCCGATCCAAACATTTACTTTTTGTGGGTACTGTGTTCGGGTAAGGTTTTGTGCGTGAGTATTTGTGTGGGACCAATACCTAATGGATTAATGGAAAGGAAATGTAATAATTTTTAATGGATAAATGTGGGGTACAAACCGAAAGTTCTGCGAGTTAACTTCACCATTAATGGTAAATGTAGCCTCATCAGTAAAAATGATTTTATTTAAAATTTCGTGGTTTTCATTTAACATATTAAACATTAATTCACAGAAATCAGTTCGTTTTATTTTGTCTTCTTCAAATAGTTGTTGGTGATTTGCTATCTTGTACGGCTTATATTTAAACTCTTTCAGAGTTTTATACACCGAACTGTACGATACTCCGAAATGTCTGGCTACATCTAAAAGCGATCCTACAGGCCGTGCCTCTACATAACACAGAATATTTAGTTTCATGTGTTCTGTTAAAATGTTATTTGTCCTATTTCTTTTTTTGTGTGAATTTAAAACACAACCATCTTCTTTAAACTTATTAAAAATATTTAGAATTGTCTTTGTGCAAGGTATAGGCCTGTCGGGATAATTGACCGAAAACATGTCTCGAACTTGCCTTAAACTATGATTCTTCTGATACCACATTATCATTGCCACTTTTTCATTTTTATTGTACTTATTCATGATTTAATGAATTATTATTTAATAAAATGTATTTAATTTATGACACTTATTAATAAAAATTCAGAAATATTTAACATGTTTATTTTTCTCCATAGCAACCCTTACGTAAATTCATGATTGGTGTATAATTGGTTGCCTACTATGTCAATGCATTGACTTTTTTCTTTTTATCATTACACATAGGGAAAGTGTATGTGTAATGATAAAAAAAGATCCCTGTATACATAATTAATAGTATGAAGCCTGATGTGAATTCTTGCAGTACATCATACGGAGCATTTGCTGTTTCACTGAACTATGAGTTAAAATATACTGAATATGGCTGGATAAATAATAATTTATAGTTTCTTCTATGGATTCTCTAGAGTTAGAGCCGTCGATCCAATATACATATATATAATATATACTCATCTTCTTGACGTGATTTCTTAAAAGGAAACGACCAGATAGAAAGCTCAAATGCGGCTTTCTAACATCAAGTAGTTTTGTTCTGTTTCTATTTGGCAGGAAGTTTATAAATTGTATCGCTTTGTTTGCCCAGGTGTTTTTCTCCAAAGAGAGGCATTTTCATATATTTAATTTTAAAGAGTGCTAATCGTCTTGTCTTTTTAGAAGAAGCAGCTAATCTATAAGTTACTTTCCGCGGCGAAATCTTGAGCTTCTTTAAAGTTACTCTTATCATATTTTTGAAAATAACCCATTTGATTTAGACAGATTTGTTCTATCTCACAATTTGAATTTATTAAAATATGAACTCTACATGTTTCAATAAGCGAAAGTTTCTAACTTTCACTAATTGACTATTCTCTCCTGATGGCATATAGCCGAAACATGTAGAGTTCATATTTTAATAAATACAAATTGTAAGACAGAACATATTTTTCTTATTTATGTATAACATTTACTTTAATATTTTGTGGCACAACCTTTTAAGGCAATTACAGCTTGACAACGAGCAGGCATTGAGTCTACTAACTTCCGTAAGTATTCAACTGGTATTTTTATCCATTCTGTAGTAAGGGCTGACTGTAGTTCGTTTAAATTTCGACAATCTTTTTGTTGAATTTCTCTATCCAGTCGCTCCCATAAATGCTCACTTGGATTCAAATCCGGTGACTGAGGAAGTCACTCGAGAAGTTCAACATCATTGCCTGAAAGCTATTTCTTGATCACTCGGGATGTGTGTTTAGGGTCGCTGTCATGCTGAAACACTCTTTCCGGTGGCATACTTGTATTTCTATGAGGCAGCATCGACGTCTCAAGAATACCTCGGATTTATATTAATCTATGATGCCTTGAATCCGAACTAGTGGTCCAACTGCATCCCTACTGAAGCGCATCCTAAATATATAAAAATATAAGAATACTATTATAGTACATATTCGATAGCATTTTGTTACCCTAAACGATAACGTTTCCACTGCCATGTTTAATTGTTGTTATATTATACATAAAATTTTCTTCCCATGGGTCGTCGCACCTAACAAGTGACATCTGAAGAAAATAAATTGAATTTACTTTCGTCGCTCCATAGGATCTTAGACCATTTGTCAACATTCCAAGTTAAACAACGTCTCGCAAACGAAAGACGAGCTTGTCTATTTTTCTTCGATATTAGTGGTTTTTTTTACACGATCGTCTACCAAAAAGTTGTTCTCGATTAAGAATTCTACGGGCGGTCCGTTTACTAAAATTAAGTCCCGTGTTTTCTATGGCATATTTTCTTACATCGGTAGCAGTTTTTCTCGGGTTTTTCTTCACGATTCGAGTCAATTCACGATCCTGCCTGACATTTGTTTTTCGTGGACGACCACTTCCAGCTTTTCTTTCTACACTGCTTGTGTTAATGTACTAGTTGTAAATATTCAAAATTGTTTTATGATCTACCCTAAATTGTCTACCAATATCGCGTAGAGATCGTCCTGATTGTTTGGCTCGTATAATTGACAACTTATTGTCTATGGATAGTTGCCTCTTAGGCATTGTTGAGTGGATTATAAAGACCGATTTCGCTAAAAATTATTTCGTGGGGAATTATTTTTGTCCGCGCGAGAAGTAACATTCGACTTATACTGCTTAATATGTACTGCGACTGTGCACGAATCAGCTTGGTACAGTTGTTATTGTATAGTGCTGCATCATTCAGTTTATCTTAAAATCACTGTTTCATATTTTTTGTTAGATGGTATGCAGTCTAATTGTTTTATATTATGGAAACTGGGAAATTTTTAATAGCCGGTACTATACGTATTGACAACACACTAGACAGAATATGTTTTTACATTATGCCAATTTGTTCCAATCAATTGAATAGAGATTTTGTTGTTACAAATATTGATTACACAGCCTTTGACAGATAGATACCGTACTTAGAAAAACATGTTCATTGATCAAATGTACGACGATGAATTAACACATTAACACATATTGTTTCATTTACACTTTATTTACAGAACACCAAAATATACCGCAAAAGCTTGAGACTCAATAAATATTAATATTTTAAATCAAATGACAGAAAATGTTTTGGTTAGGTTGAGATTAATCAAACGTTGAATAGTACGATGTGGGTACGCCTATGAAATTTTGAAGTTGCCAATATTAGATAGATAGATAGATAATTGAATGGGATGGCTATGTGGCCTCTTGCTACTGCGACCCATAGGTCTATTGTAAAGACCACCTGGTCTAGCTTAGCCTTTTTTATAAAGCTTTCCAGCTTTGCCGGGTTGGTCTTCATGTAGCTCGCCGCGTGTGGGTATGGTTCGCCAAATGCACTCTAGCCTCAATTTGGCTAGCCCCTCGCATTGGCACAGAATGTGCTGCGAGGTCTCTTCATCTGTCTGACAGATTCTGCACATGGTGTTTTCCGCCAAACCAAGGTTGCTCATATGCTTGTTGAGTCTGTTATGTCCTGTTAAAAGGCCTCAACTAGCCTGACCGTTCTCCTGCTTTTGTTCAGAAGGTCCTCGGTGTATTTAGGCATGTATTCTTTGATGAATTCTTTAGCCTGCCGCTGTCCTGGGGAGTTTTTCCACCATTCGAGGGATTTACTTGCCGACCATTTCTCCATGGTTTTGGCTAATTCCACACGATGGTGTAGGTCCAATGAGTGGCTTAGATGTTCCTTCTTTGGCCAGAGCATCAGCCTTGCCAATATTACAAATTGAAAATGTTGCGTGACGTCACTTCCAATCATTTACGTACACTCTCTATGGCGCAATGAATTTCTTTTTAAATACTTGATGTAAAAAAATTTCGACTTCATTTAGATGCCAATTATTAAAACATACTTTTTGCTGAAAGAACACGTTCTTTGATTTTATATGCCAGACACTATTATAAATGTTTATTTTTTGTTGCAAAACAAGATGGAAGCGCAAATATTCCATTTATCGACTAGGATAAAAAATAAACTGAAACACTGAATTTGTCTGCCGTAGTAGGAGTTTTTAGTTTCTATTGATAAACGGGTCAATGGCCGCAGTGGTTAGGCGGCTGACTATCGTTGTGAGAGGACGATAGGTGCCGGGGTTCAATTCTCTGGGGGGACGGTGACATTTTTTCAGAGAGTTTAATCCTGAATCGACTTGCCATTCGCTGTTGGGAGCAAAGTGATTAACAGCGCGGCATCATAAAAGGCGATATGATGCTGTCACAAAGCCATCTGAACACAACTTACACAAACCAAACTATACCGCAAGAGTTGCAGTGATAGCCAGACAAGTAATACAGCTTACGGAGTCACTGCAAATAAGCACCCACCACACATTAAAAAAATTGATGATTATTATAAAGAGATATTCGATTGTTTTAATAATTAAAAAGTGCTACAAATTGGAGGAGAACAACAGATTAAGAAGATACTAGTAATAATTCAAAAAGATAAATTAAATACTATACATTAGAGTTAAGTTAGATATTATAACCTTTGAATTGTTTGTATCATGGTATGGTGTACACTCAATTCTATGCGTAAAAAAAGTTCAAACACAAATTCGAAAAGAATTTATTTAAAAATAGAATAGGAATATTTTGTTGTATTAAGGATATGAATTACATAATTACGTCGTAGGTTACGACAATTAAGAAAATACTAACGTGTTAGATTGTAATAAAAATTTCAACCAACTAAAAGTTAATGATAGGTGTCAACTTATTTGTAAATTAACGTGTATTATTTATTATTATACTATATTTCTTTAACGGATATGTATTTTCAAATAATTGCCAGGTTACATCTAAAAATTCGCGTAACTGTTAAATTATGTAGTTTCGTAGAAGTTAAATGAAAAATCCGCATGTTTATGAGGTAATTTATCGTGTTATCTTCAATCTATTATTTCTATGCCGACTTGTTAAAGTGCGTCAAATCAACACCAAATATTTATACATTTAATCCTGATTAATACAAAGAAGACTTCTTAATAAATTATAGATATGTATAAACTTATTCTTGACCTTTACTTCGGACTGTTTATGGGTGTAGCTATACGTATGTCGATTATAGAAAATTACAGGATATATTATAATTTATTGCTGCGTATAATTGCGAAAGAACAATTACCGACGAAAATTTTTTTTTTGATATTTGCACGTAAATGTAAATCTAAAGTGAATTTGTTTTTAATTTAATATTTGTTTACAAGTATTACCCTCTTGTTTTCAGATAGTCACCTTATACGTAAAGCACCACCAGCCTATTCGGATGGCGTCTACATGATGGCCGGACAAAATCGTCCTAGTCCTAGAGTACTTAGCCGCTTATTCATGCGCGGTTTAGACGGTTTAGCCTCGATGAACAATAAGACTGCTCTTCTGGCGTTTTTCGGCCAAATGGTGACGTCAGAGATAGTGATGGCTAGTGAAAGCGGATGCCCTATCGAAATGCATCAAATAGATATCGAAAAATGCGACGATATGTACGATAAACAATGCGACGGTAATAAATACATTCCTTTCCATCGAGCCGCTTACGACAGAAAGACAGGACAAAGCCCCAATAATCCTCGAGAACAGGTAAGGACAAGGCATTTGTAATGTTAGAAGAGAAATTTTTAGTTATAATTAGTTAGACTTTTATGCAAGAGTTTGCCTACTTAGGCCTGAAATGATTGTTATCTATAATAGTTTGCAAAATACTTTTGATTTTATTATTAAATGATAAATATCGCAGAAAAAATTGAGATAGCTTTCTAACAAAAGTAACTTTTTTGCAGATGAATCAAGTAACGAGCTGGATCGATGGAAGTTTTATTTACAGCACAAGTGAGCCTTGGATAAATGCGATGCGTTCTTTCGCGAACGGTGCTTTTCAAACGGACGAATCAGGAAAGATGCCATTGAGGAATTCGATGAGAGTGCCACTATTCAATAATCCTGTTCCAGAGCAGATGAGGATGTCGAAAAGCGAAACTTTATTCTGTAAGCACAATTTTCTCACTCACAGTTAATATAATAATTAAGAAATCTTTTAACAGCTATTAAACTAATTCCTATCAACTTAATTTTTTACAATAACCATACGTGATAAAGTAACTCAAAAAAAAGCACTCGTTATTGCTTTTATTTGATTATTATTCATATACATTTGTACGTTTGTTTTTATTTTCTTGATTAACAAAATTAGAATATTTCTGATCATCAAACAAAAGTGCTGATTTTTCAGGTTAAAATTTTGAAGATTATAATCATCAATCAATTTCTCGTAACTGTCAACGGTTTTTTTTTTTTTTGACTCTACTGAACTATAATGATGAAAATATTTCTGATGAAATCGTAAACAGATTCACATAGGTATTTTTTTTTGTTTTGACTCTACTGTCAGTTTTAGAGTTTTAACGGTTGTCGAACAATAGAAGCAACATTTCCTTACTGTCTTTGCAGGTATAACAGTCAAAATACTTGTTTATTTATATTTGTCAAACTTTTAACAAACTAATCGCTTGTTACTATTTCAATCAGTGTAATTTGTCAAACATTTCTGACAACTGTCAAACCATATGTATAAACTGTAGTTTACTCAGGGTTGGCAATTGTAATTGCCAAAATACGTCAGAGGGCTGTCAAATTTTAAAATCAGTGTTTCACGTTTTCAATAGTTGTAATTCAAAATACATCTGCGAGATGGCAATTGTAAAAACATTTATTACTACAATATTGAGTATCGTAACGGCTAAGAAAGTCGTCGAATTGTAAATATTATTATTTTTGGCCATTTTGACAGTTGGCGTATAAATTGGATATTTTAACTAACAAAATATTTCTAACCACTCATTTGTCACTCTTTCAAAATCTAGAAAAATATATTTTTTTGGGAGGTAATAATGGAAACAGTTATTTCTTACTATTTTGACGGGTGTTTTTTGAGTTAAAAACTACTTATTTTTACAGATTGTCGTAACTATCAAAATATTCGAATAGTTGTTGAGTTCTAAAAAGATATACATACAGACGTTACCCATTTGAACAGTTTACCAGGCAAACAAATTTCTGATAGCTACAAATTGTCAAAAAATCGGAAAACCGTCAAATTGTAAAAGCGATTATTTTATAGCCCTCAAATTTTAAATAAGTTTTGCCCGTTTAGTTAATTCTTCTATCAATTTTGACAGTTCATCCAACAAAATATTTTTGATTGCTCATTTGTCAATCTTTCAATGCTTTCAAGGCATTTGTTTGAAAACTATGAAAACACATATTGTCTTCCTGTTTTTGACAGGTGACATCGTAGTATTTTAGACATCTGTCAAATCATAAAAACAGTATTTTTCAGATGTGTCAATTGTAATTTGTAAAAATATATTTGATAGTGTTAAAATTGAAAAACCCGAAATTTTTATAGTTCTAATAGTCGCAACGGTCCCAACATTTCTAACAGCTCTGAAATAATTTTTTTTCTGGCCAAAACTTGCACGCGTTATAAGTTTGAATACTGTCAAACTGTCAAACTGTTACAGCTATTAAAATCTAGATACATAGAAATGTTTTTGATATCTGCATCCTCTGACTTAGAAAGCATTATTGAGCAGTTGGGCAAACAGTTAAATGTGTACAACATTGAATATTGCAGTCAATTAATCTGTGAATTGCTTTTATTATAAACTTTTTTTCATATCAACTGTATTTTCCGATAGTCTCTTCTCCAGTTTCTCGATAGAAGTCAGATTTATTTTAAATACGGCATTAAATATTTTTTGAGGACGAGATAGTAGGCATTGATTTTATTGTGAGCCAACTGTTTTTGTTTTCAACATAAAATGAAGGGTTAAGAAATTAAATTAATCAATGAAGAAGAAAATTAAAACAAAACAATACCAAGAAAACAACTGAATTGTATCGCGGAAAGCAACACAAAACCGCAATTAAAATATAAATATGTATTTAGTTTTCTCTAAACGACCCTGAACTTAGAAAACGCTCCACGATTGCTAATTATTAATATTAAAGCATGAATATGGTTTGTGTAATAGTACGAGCTTTATTTCCGTAGTGCAAAAACTGATTTTATATACTTTCAATAACATTTTATTTCTAAATAGTGGCAACGAGTGACTGTATGCATCTGCAATACCGAATATATTCAAGGATAATTATCTCATTTATCACATTTCTCGGTCCAGGTCGGTACAACTCCACTAGGAAGCTATTAAAAAGTGTTAGTGCTAACAAAAAGCTCGAAACTGTTTGCTCTACGTTAAAGTCTATTTAAGTAAAACAACAAATAAGAACCTGTATGTACCTACTCATCATACGTGACACGTGTCACAATGCCTTGAATTTTTTCGGCGTTCCGAAGCACTTTCATCCTCTTTACCAATTTACTTTCATTACATACATACATTGTTTGCTCGCAATCCATTTTACTTTTACTTGCTTTCTACTTTACTGTACGGTAAAATTTATTATTAGAATAAATCACGGAGCATGATTTAGAATTTATAAATGTCTAGGTAAGTAATGTATGCAGTATAAACTATGAAAATACCAAACTAATTAGAAACATTTCTGATTCAGCTACTTTACAATACAAGGTTATCATAAAATAAGACATGTTATGTTCTATAAGCGAAAATTAAAATAATCTCTGTAACATCTTCCCTTTTTCGTGAACGCAGCTTACAACGAGCAAAATATTAAAGCATTGTAAATCCTTTTTATAGAGCATCACATTTTCTACAAGAAAATCTTAAGCGAAAGCTATTTTAACTTGTTAATTTTCATCTTCCTTTTTCATGAACGCAGCTTTTAATGACCAAAATATTAAAGCATTGTAAAGCCTTTTTATAGAGCCTGATATTTTTTACAAGAAAAGCTTAAGCGAACACTATTTTAATATGCAATCATGAAATTTGCTGTGAAATCGCACCAAACAATGACTTTCTTATTATGAAGATTTTCCTGAATGGTTGCATATGGATTTTTTGTGAACTACATGCGACAGTTTTAAGTATTGACTTCACATTTAAGAGAAAATGTTGGTTTTATTTCAATCTGTGCCATTATTCGCATCTTGATTACCAAATCTGCTTCATTAACAATTATATAAAAGCTACATATTGCAGAGGATATGAATATTCGTTTGAATGGAGTTCCTTTAAGGAATGTGGACGATTGCTTTATATTTTGTTCTTTCAATAGGCAAATAAAAAGACATCGCAGTTACATAGTTAGATCAGTAGATGATAACCATAAACTCTTCCTCGAAAGAATTGCTTTAGATATTTCAATCTTCTTCATGATGCACTGTTGCTCCATCTTGCTGAAAATACGGAATTGCTAATTTAATGAACTGATTTATAACCTCAGATAAATCTTCTGTAACGTTCTACAAACAATAAGTTTACCATCCAAATATTGGTCCACTAATTTTAGTTCTGCATATTGCAACCCAAATTTCAGCTTGTACTTATGTTGACGGTTCAACATATCAATATCAAAATAAATACATCTACGCTTATTAACCTCCAGATTAAGATAAATGACTGATGGGAGCATACAGACTAAGAAATACTAACAACTACAGAACCCACTATGCGGTGGGACACACCAGAATACAAAAAATGGTACAAAACCCAGTCTTTGATATGAGTAGTGACATATCAATCACCAGGATTTCCTACGACAAACCCTTCAAAATTTTCTTGAATTGAGATGGGTGGAAAAATGGTGACAGGAGAAAACCGCACACCCAAGACAGGTACACAGATGGGTCAAGAGCGGGTACTAATTCTGGCGTTGGTGTCTATGAGGAAAACAAGGGTTACAACGGTATTTTAAACAGAAATATGTATATGCTATACAAACCTGTGCGTTGTAGATTTGGTCGCCAAACGCGAGGGCAGGCGATCTGCATTCTCTCTGCAGACAAGCAGGCAGCCTTAAAGGCTCTAGCATCTTATTACATAGCCTCCAAACTAGTATGGGAATGTCTGCAAAACCTAACTGCTCTGACCAGAAAACAAGGTCACCTTGGTACACAGATGGGTCAGCTAGCGCGGGAAGGTTCCCAAATGATATTTACCGAACCAAAGTCAGGTCTAATTCTGGAGTGCAGTTGGTGTTAATGAGTGGATTATAAAACAACCAACTAAACTAGAACCATGTAGCTGGACAAAGGCACAGCAAACGGATGATAGAACGAATGGCTGACTTACTTGCGTTAAACAGGACTCAGCTTAGGGTAACATGTCTATGAGCAGGACATGGCTGTCAAAGGTCACCCGAAAGATGGGGATCTAGAAAGATGAACCCCTATCTGTAATGAGGAGGAGGAAACAGCCTATATCATCTTCGAATGCGTAGCACTAAGCAACGTTGCTATGATTTGATCTTCATTTACAATTTAAACCTGATTGAGGAAACTAACCTGTTCGAGTAAAATGGAATCAAGGTGGAATAATTTTAGGCAAAGACTTGCCTAGATATTTACTTTTTCTTGTCTTCAAAATTTCCGAGTAATTTTAGGCTTGCCTATTTTACTTTTTCTGCTTAAAAAAGACGATTTAGATCCGATCTTAATGGATTGCAATTTAACGTTAGGAATAAGTGGTAATAATTTGTTTGTAACATGTTTATGTGATGTAATTCTAATCACTAGGAAAAGGCTGCCAAATATTTCAGTTATCTTGACCAAACCAAAATTCGATTTTGTACCAACTATAGTCTTCTTGAAATTAACTGTATTTTCTGAATTTGTATAAAAACTATACCCCTGTATCTTATGGCAAATTTCATAATCCTTTCTGAGCGCCTTTGAGTTTTGGAATTTCCGAAAATTTAAATATATATCATGGAAAATTTTATATCAAGTAAACTGGTATTCAGAATAAAACGGATGGCAAACCATGTAAATTGTTACGCAATTAATGTATACGTTTGTTGTTAAAAATAAATGTTTTTTACTTTAGTCATCTCATTACACATAAAATTATCAGACGTAAAGATTAATTCCCAGTAAAATCGATTGCTTTTGTGATTTCTGAATTTCTGTTCAAATATGCGACAATGAGATGGAAATGTGGTGGTAATACATATAACTAGTTTGCATAATAGAACTTGTGATGGTAGTTAATAAAAAAAAATGATGAAATGTTACCTATATGAAAGAAAATGATAAATAGGTATTTACATACATGTTAAAAGTTCTTAGAAGTAAAGGAAATGACTCATAATCATAAGATCAAAATTAATTTTTTTCAGTTGAAAACAAAATTAAGTAACTAATTTTGTAGAACAAATATCACTAAACAAATTGAAGTATCATCATCAGAGTATGGCATGTATGTATCCATTTTTACTTAATTTTTCCAATTTGGGATGTCTAGTTTGAGTATTGTTGAAGGTAAATAGAACATATGGCTACATAAAAAAAAATTAAACAATAGTAGCACTTCTCCAATAGATATAATACCAGAATCACACAAAATGCTTTCCTTTTTTTGACGATGTGCTGATTGACACGTGTATCTTTTAGTGCTTCTTGTCCTTTCATAATCTTATTTTGGAGGATGATAGACATATTAGATTTTATCTCTACAATTACCAGATCCGACTTCGAAATCAAATTACTCAACGCTATCTTTGTGTTCTCCTTCTGACATAACAGGCACACTTTTTATCAAGTCATTTGATGCCAGTTTTTATTTCATTGTAGAACTGAACATATGAAAGCAGAGTATTGTTTCTTGTAAAACCAAAGATTAAAATTTGGAACAATTTCCTCATAAGCATTGAAGCATTTCCAAGAATGTATAGGTTTTTATGCCTTTCTTACACTTATTTCTAGAATTACAATAGCTAAATGAGTTACTATATTGCTAGTATGTTTCATAATATTGCCAGAGATTAAAGTATGGTGCCATCAAATTAACCTAAGAAATTGCCATGAGTTTTCAACGAATATTAGTGAGTGTGCAGATCTCTGCTTGAATAGAAAATATCAAGAAGCACAATGCGCGACACCTACATTTTCGTAGTTGAATCTCAATGTTACAATTTATACTAAAGAACGTTTAAAGGACAGTGGTTATAATCAGAGACTTCCCATTTTTCAAACTTCAATTGTTTGCCAAATGAAAGGTCAATTTTAGGATATCATAAATATAAAATAGGACTAGGAATTTTAGTTCATGTATGGTAAGACTTGTTACTGTATTCTATACTAACTACAATTATTACTACACAGACTAAATACACACTTTATCTACTTTGAGTTCTTACTTCTTTTGCTGTTATAAGTATGATTATGCTACGTTTCTTCTCCATCATTTGTTTGAAATATTTTTTCTGTGATGATTATTTCTGGTGTATTTTTATCTTCTCGACTAATTAGTAGAACTAAAATTGGCATAAAAGTGGAATTATATCAGAAAACAAAATATAAACATACTGATATCACCAAAGTGAACGTTCCGAATTCTAAGAAAAATAAAAGCAATAAATAAAACAATAAAACCCAGGAAAATCTTTCATGCCACTTTTATGTCACTAAGACAACAATGTATTATAAATCAATTCATTCTACAATATGCAAAATTGTGTTTTTATTCCAGATTTTATCAATAGAATCAATTGGCAATGATAAATGATAAATAATATTAAAATGTATAGTCCCAGTTGTCAACATAAATATATAAAAAACAAAGAAATCATAGTCACGAGCTTAAGATAATAAACTTCAGATATGAATTAAATTACTATAAATTATATCTAAATATTCTCATATCTACTCAAATTAACTGCATACTAACTAGTCTTTTTTGTTATTCTTCTTATATCATTACATAAATTGGTCTTTTTTATAATTATTCAAAATCAAAATAATAATGTTGAACTTTAGTAGTTTTTATGATCATGTTAAGATAAGCGAGAATTGTTAGTTATAAGTATGTTTTTTTCTTAATACTAGTTAGTTTGTCTGATAGTCTGCAAAGACTTATAAATCTTAGACTTATCTATAAATTATACTGCAAAGTATCGTTCATGGAAATTTCTAAAATTTTCTAGAAATTAAAAAATTAATAGAAACTTTCGTCAGTCGAGGATTTTCAACAGTCCAGTCATATAAATAATGTGAAAATTTTCAGAATTCAAGAGGTAAGAGAAAAAATCTTACTGCACATATTAGAAAGATAAGATAGGTTGTTGATGTGAAATTTGATGTTAGAGATACGTGTGATTATCTGCCGTCACAAATGCTAAATTGCCTAAAAAGATTATAGCAAGATTTTTATTACGCGAAACTAAGCAGAGGCTCTCGATAATTTTAAAAAAGGGGCCGCGAATCTCTGTTCTGGTATTATTAGATCCAGTGACGGTAAAAAATCTCTCCATCTCTCAACAACCTATAAACTTCTAATAAAAAATTGCAGCACTGTGCAAGAATAATAATTGTGTAATAATTTAGTCAGTGCATTTTCCGATGAATATCATTTTGGATTGATGTTTTAACAATTTTAGTCTAGTTGTAAACTGTTCCAAATTGACACTAGTTATTTTAATTAATGGTATAATCTGCAATTATCTCGTGAGGTTTATAGATTTTATATTGGTTTTTACGCTTATTGTTATACAATTTTTGTACATTCAATTTGGCGTTAAGATAAGGTATGACCACGAAACTGGTAGCTTAATTAATTATTAATACAAAATCTATAAGAAGACTCATTGATACTGTAATGTCTGGACGTAAATAAGAAAAACCAACTACTTAAATTAACTGTATTTCCACACATAAGCAATGCTATATCTTTTTTACAACAACGCGTCTTGCTACGGAGCCATCTTGGAATGTGTTGCGCCAACGGTCCACGCCGCTATTTACCTCCCCACGTTACCAACCCATACCTATAGTACCAACATACACAACATCCCTCCGTCAGCAAGACTCGAACATCGGTTATTATAAATCTAATCTAATGGGTTTCTTAACGTTTCTTTTCGGCCTCGAGCAACTAATATTTTGCGCACCTTCAACATTTGCTAAAGGTTCCTTATTATTATAAACTATTTCGTGATTATTAGCTGCTCCTGGTTCACAATCTTTCCTATCAATATTTATACAAGTATAATGTCTATCATCGGTATTTGAAATAACATTAGGTGTAGTTTCAACATTAACATTAGTCTGAGTTGTTTTATTTATTTGATCTAAATGTCTTCTCCAAACTAAATTAGTTCCATAAATTTTACATAAATAAACTCGTGGTCCCAACACTTTTGTTATTTTTCCTTTAGTAAAACTTTTTCTGTTAAATACTCTATAATCTCTAACATACACCTCCTCCCCCACCTTAAAAGTTTCATTCCTTCCCCGTTTCGTTGCGAGTTCGGTCTTTTGGTCAATTTCGTTTTTGTTTGCTGCTGAACTGCTGTACGGTTAATTTAGTAGATATCTTGCGAGAATACAACTAATAGATATACCATTATTCTTATTATCGCTAAGTGCTTTTGCTAAACCAACGTTAACTGATTTAACTAAGTTCTCAAGGTATGCTTAATTGCATTTTTATCGCAAAGATGTTTAAATTCTTTCCCTGTAAATTGTGGTCCATTATCAGATATAATCTGATCTGGAATTCCGAAACGTGCAAATAATAACCTAAGAGCATCTATAGTAGCTTCTGCTGTTGTCGACGCCATTTCGATGACTTCAGGCCAACGGCTGTAAGCGTCAATGAGAACTAGGTAATTTTTATTTTGTGTTGGTCCAAAAAATCTATATGAACGCGCTCAAAAACATGCTTAGCAGGAGCATATGGCAATACCGTTGCTTTTGGTGGGTCTGGTCGCATTCGATTGCATGCGTCACATTTTCCAGCTATTGACTCTATATCAGCGTCGATAGACGGCCACCAAAAATATGAACGCGCCTTACTTTTCATTTTCACTATCCCGGTATGGGCTGAATGCAATTCGTTTAATAATTGGGTTTTAAATTTACTTGGTATGACAACTCGATGTCCTAACATAATAATACCGTCTTCTACTGTCAAGCCCAATCTTCTGCTAAAATAAGGTTTGATCAAATCCTTATTTTTGGGCAAATAATTTGGCCACGAATTCTTAATGTAGTTGAAAACTTCTGACAATACACCATCTTTCAATATTTCATCTCGAATCTGATTCGCTAAAATAGGAACATCGGAATTATCAAGAATAAAATTTAGATAACAATATTCTTCTTTTAGTTTGTGTTTCGTATTCACGGGTAAACGCGATAAACAATCAGCATTGCAATTGTTCTTACCTTTAATATACTCTGTTTTAAAATCAAAACTGTTTAAAAATACTGCCCATCTCTGCAGTCGGCTAGCAGCCATCAATGGAATTCTTTTTTTTTTCACCGAAAATATAAATTAATGGTTTATGATCTGTTGAGAATTTATTACCACACAAATATTGATAAAACTTTTTTACTGAGAAAAATATTGCCAAAGCCTCTTTATCAATCACGGAATACTTAGCCTCTGCAGGGCTCAAAGTTCTGGAAACATAACTTATTGGTCTTTCAGTGCCATCAGGAAACACATGTGACAATATTCCTGCTATACCATAAGAACTAGCATCACATGCAAGTTTTATAGGTAAATCAGGGTTAAATGGACAAGCACATTATCTGAGACCATTATTTCCTTGATTTTTGAAAATGATTCTTTACATTCTTTATTCCATTTAAAATTCACACCCTTTCCTAATAGTTTATACAATCGCTTAAGTACTTGAGAAATATTAGGTATAAATTTGGCATAGTAATTTACCATACCAATAAATGATTTAACTTGAGTAACGTTGGTGGGACTAGCGCAATCTAAAATCCCTTTAACTTTAGACATATCCTTCTTTAAACCGTCTTTGTTGATAATGTGACCCAAATATTGAATCTCTGATTGGAAAACTAAACATTTCTCTTTTTTTAGTCTAAGTCCAGCATCTAATAATTTCTTAAAAACCATTTCTAAATTTGCTAAGTGTTCTACGTCATTCTTACTCGTAACTACGATATCGTCTAAGAATAATACTACTCCTTGTAGAACTTTCTCCATCGTTTTCTGAAAAATTGCACAAACGGGCTTGGTTCCGAAAGGTAATCGCTCCATTTTAAAAATATCTTTGTGTGTACTCCAAGCGAGAAGGTTTTTGGTAGATTCCTCCAATTCTAATTGATTATACGCATGACTAAAATCCAATTTTGAAAACTTTTCTCCTCCTTGAAGCGCTGCAAATAATTCATCTATCCGTGGCAAGGGATATTTGACATCCTCCAAGTATGGATTGACAGTTATTTTATAATAGCACAAATCCTCCATCTCGTTTAAATACTGGAACCAATGGAGTGCCCCAACTAGATGTAGGAATAGGAGTGATTATACCAGCTTGCTCTAAACGACATAGCTCCTTTTCTACTTGTTCTTTGTAAGCAAATGGTAAATTCCTGGCTTTACAGAATTTAGGTTTCGGGTTGTTGATCAGAGACAATTTTACGTTTTCATACTTAAAATGACCAATTTCGTCTTTAAATAAATTAGCATATTCGTCTAATATACCACCCATACTGCTGTTCTCCCCTTTGAGTTAATGGAATTATTTTCTATAGTTAATATGTCTTTGTTAGAGAAAATAGATATATCAAATTTTGTTAATAAATCCCGCCTAAAAGTGGTGGGCCACCTTCCTTAATAACTAAAAGATCTACTTCTTTAACAACACCATTAATTTTTAAAGGAATATGCAAAATACCACTAGGGTAAATAGATGTACCATTGTACGACTTTAACACTGTTGAGCAATCTCTTAATTTAATATTTTTAAATTTACTACTGTAATATCATAATTGATAGCAGATATAGCAGATCCAGTATTGATATGCATTACAAAAGGAATATTATGAATCTCCGTATTAATTTTAAATTTATGTTGAACATTTTCATCTTGAATATTATAAAGAAACTTATCATCATCAGATTCTGAGTCTACTCTCTCAACTGAAAAATCTTGACTGCTATTTTCCTTTTTTTACAGACTACTGCAATATGTCCAACCTTATTACAATTTTTACATTTATATGTTTTGTAATCACAGTTTTTAAAATTGTGATTTGTCTTACCACATGCAAAACACTTTTTCTTGTCTTCTTCACTTTGGAGTTTACCTTGTTTCTTCTTTAGTTGAAAAACTTAACGCTTAACCATGGAAGTCGTACTCAATTGAATCGAAGCCTCCTTCGTTACAGCAATCTCCACTAACTGTTGTAAATTCTTGGCCGTAGGGTCCTCTTCGCAGAGTCTGTCCAAAACTTTTCCTTTAGACATCCCAGTAACAAACTTATCTTTTAACACAGATTCTAAATTTGCTCCAAATTTACAACGAATGGCTAGTTTTTTAATTCTAGCGTACCAACTATGTAGTTATTGACTCACCATCCTCCTGTCATGCTTCATGGAATATTATTCTTTCATTAAAGGTAGAAATTCTTTTCGTATACTGGTTTATTAAAATTGTACACAGGTCCTCGTAAGATTTGCTATTTGGGGTCTCGGGATGATACAGGTCACGTAAGATCATATACACAGTTGAGTCTAAAGTTGTAATAAGTACTGGTACCTTCTTTTCTTCTGCGATGTCATTTGCAATAAAAAATTGCTGTAATTTTTCCTTATATATCGTGAATTCCCCTGCGGGTGTAAATTCTGGTATATTACCCAGAAGCGCCATATTTAACTATTTATCACTTGTTCCTCGTCGCCAACTGTCCACGCCGCTATTCACCTCCCCACGTTACCAACCCATACCTATAGTACCAACATACACAACAGATACCTTATAATTTTAAATATTATTATTATCTCTTGGCAAAATATTTATAGAACAGTTCAATTTAACAATGCCAAATCACTTTGGTCGTTATTAAACAAAAAATGTACTACAACGATATACTAGTCCAAATAGTGTTTGCTAATTGCAGCTCTTCCTTTTTAATTCAGGAAAGATGTAAGCTTATTTATTCCTGCAGCTTATTTAACTTTACCAACATTACTGCAAGTTTATGATATTATATCTAAACTTAGTACAAAGAACAGACGTGTTTTATTAATTCTAAATGTGTTTACTGTCAGAATAAAAAACTCAAATAAAATTTTATCTTCACCATACGGAGAATTGTTTCTAGAAAATAAAGTTGTAATCGGAGATGAATACGTAAAGGATCTAGGAATAATTTTTAACTTCATTTTGTCAGTATGCCTGTATCAGAATGCTTTCCATGATTTTTCTTGATTTACAAAAGAATTGTTATCAGTTCTCAGTTAACTATACTTATAAATAGATACGGCAAATTCGATACACATTCCAGCAGCGTACTCCCACAATTTTGCATTTAATTTAAATTATAAGAAAAAACTTTCTTGATTAGGTCTTCGCTAATTACGTTTTCATAATTTTTCAGTATTAGGTGACCCACGCACCAACCAAAACCCAGCGCTATTAACCCTTAGCATCTTATTTTTTCGCTACCATAATTACGTAGCTAGTCAAGTTCAGAAGGAGAATCCCGATTGGTCGGATGAAGATATTTTTCAAAAAACAAGACGAAAAGTTGTAGCTACGCTTCAAGTAAGCAACAAAACTTCATAACGGTAATCAAATAATTATATGAATAAACAAAACATTTCAGAACATCATTTTATACGAATACCTACCGGCATTCATTGGCGAAAGAATACCTGCTTATCAAGGCTACAAGCAAGAAGTCCATCCTGGTGTTACACACGTTTTTCAAAGTGCAGCGTTTCGTTTTGGGCATTCGCTAATCCCACCGGGAATTTATAGAAGAGATGGCGAATGCAACTTCAAAAATACGTCGAGTGGAGATAAGGCTATCCGCTTATGTGCCACCTGGTGGGATTCTAATGTAAGTGATTGACATTTTTATAATATATTTTTACAGTTAAAATTTTAAAGGATCATAAATTGTTTTGCACTTTTATAGCGTTATTTCACACTTGCAAAGTTTATTGACTTGTTTGTTTGTGTGTAAATAATAACTCACGTTTACGATTACAGTATGAGAATGAATATAAAAAAACCTTTCGCTTTTTTCATACCGTCGCTAATTATGTGCGCAATTAACTTTTGCAGTTTTTAGCTGCGGAATATAGTACTTGACACTTCTTCGTTGATTGGGAGGAGTCCTTGTAATGCCTGTTGTCATTTTTTAATTGTTTACACAATGTAGGTCATGTTTTACACATGGGTAGGTTACTTCTAATAGCGGCATTAAACATTCTCTACTCCCGCATAAATTATGAATGTATGCATTGAACTTTGTTTTTGCTATATGAAACTGAATGCTATACTGTGAAATATGGTAATAGTTTCGCACACGTTTAAAAATTAGTACAAATATGATACATTCATTATGCCGGTTCATTTGAATAAAGATTGTGTTAATCACGCCTCAAGTTGTTTGTGGTTCCCTGTTTGTTTATATAGTTTTTTGTTAATTAACACTGGGTATATTATGTTTAGAATGTAATAATAATAAATACATAATTACACAGGAAGTATAGGAACTCTGTTGCTTGTTGTTTTTCACAGTAAAGTAAAATTGAAAATTGAGGTCACTTCTTGTAAATCTTAAAAAATTGTTTTCAATATTTATTGTACTATAAGAGACAAATGAATTGAATCGAAAAGCCATAAAATTTCCTCGACTAAATCAGGTAGCGAAATATAAACAAACAACTTGGTCAACTGCAAAGTGCCAGCGGCTGTATGCTGTAATAGTTATTTAAACCAAGGCAAATCAATTTCGCGAATGAGTGACCAGTTTGGACACGAATTCGCGAAATGTTTCACGCACGAAGTTTGTACAATACTTTTTGTACGAGAACTATAATAATAATACACACAAATTGTTAAATACATTAGCGTTTATGACCATAATTAAGGTTAGGGATTTAAATTTCAAAATGACAAATTAATAAAGTTCCAGGAAGTACCAACTTTACTTTTACGCACTCGTGCTTAAAGTGACTTTTTACGCACGCAAATCGAATCGTGAAATGACAGGTTTTGATAAGCGAGTACAAAAAATATTCTGCAATAGCATACACTGTAAATATACCTACAAATAGCATTATCACAGTGTCCGCTGTAATATTTATCAATATATGTGTTAGTCGTCGTATACACATATAAAAAATAGTTATAATTTGCGAGATATAAAATACTACATTAAGAAACAAAATTTTTTTACTAGGGTGATTACAAATGATAGATGTGGCTATAGAAAATGATAATCCTTTCGAAGTATTAATGTCTTATCGCATTATAATCTTCAACATTTTCCTGAAATGTTATATTAAGTAGATTTTTTTTTGTGTTATAACCTTTATTAATTGTTAATTTTGGAAAATTTTATGATTTGACTTTCTACTGTGTCTTCGAAATAGAATATTCAAAAAATTCTGAAAATTATTATATTCTTGAATTGTTTGGTTTAATTTCTACACTCCGGCCTATCTGTTATTTTAAAATATACAGGGTGACTGGTAACGGTCATACTTTACAGCGTGTTAGTTAAAATCATTTGCAATAGATATAGCCCAATTTGCCTTATTCAAAAGTCACTCGTTTTCGGGATATGGTTCATTAATTACTCTCACTCAAACCTAAAATTTACGAAAATAATGGAACTTTTTCTCAATTTTTCAGTTTATCGGGCTGTAGGACATTTCAACACACATTATTTATAGGTGACAATTACGTTAAATACTTGGAAAATTAAAAAAAAATAAAATTTTTGATGAAACTGTAGACACAATCGCTAAATAAATAGTTACAAAGGTAGCGGTTGTGTCTACAGTTTGTGATACTTTAAGACTTAAAAGTATATATATTTCAATATGTATAAAAATTTAAAACTTGATCAGTTCTGACACTGACAGTTGTAAAATTTAAAACGTGAAATTATGCAACTAATGCAGAATATGGGTTTCTTCTTTTAATTTAAGAAAAACAGTAGTTTCCTACGTGACATTTCGTTTAATTATTTTTTGGCTGCTAATTTCTGCACATCCTGTATAATTTTTTTGAAAGTTATGACAGTTGTCAGTATCTATGACCCTTTACTATCGTTTGCAGAAGTTTGGTATCTTACGCATCAAAGGGCTATAAAACATTAATTTTTCTTGAAGATGGTGCAATAGCAAAATTTTAAGGAAAATTGTAAAATATCTTCGAAACAGTTGAACTTAGGTAGAGCAAACATTAATACAAAATATTTGCAAATAATGCGTAGAATCGATTGCATTGAAGAAAATTATATCAAATAACAAAGTTGCTATTTACTTCCGGTATAACCGGAAGTCAGATTTCGTGCATAATATTTTAAAACAGTAGAACTTATAAGTACCACCAATGCAACTGTCAAAATTTCAGAATTGTACTAAAAGTAGTTTCCGTAAACTTTCTAACTAAAGGATTATGTGAAAGACCCTATATACAGACTGGTCAGATAAGAATGCAAAGTGCTGCATCTCTGAAAGTATTCGTCGTAGACTTGCAGTAAAAATTTGTAATACTAAAGTGGTCAAAAGAAAACCGAGAAAAATATTTTCAGATTTCCAAGATGGTCGCCAGGGGGCGTAACCGGCATCTTAAATCTTTAAAGTGATTTTTCACTGAAATCGACCTAGTAAATGTTGTGGAGTAATGTTATCCAAGATCTTGTAAATGGACTTAATATCTCTTGAATAGTCTTGTGATTTTGAAATCTTTAGGCATTATTTTGTTAGCCGAAGTGAGAAACTGTAATTTATTGCAGCATATTCAAGTGAATAAATGGCAAAGAAAGGCTACTAAAAATCGAATGCTATCTTAGGTACGATCATTTGGCTAGCAAGGTCAAAAATGTTGCAGGACACGGTCAAGGACGCAGAATATCAGCAGCAATAAGGGAAGACGTTGTCAACATGTAATTTGTGAACATTTGATCATTTAAAATTTATAGTTAGTAATATACGTACTTTCACATAATAATTTATATTTTATATGTAAAATGTTAATTTAAGTTTTTTAATTATCTTTTGAATAAATTTGAAAATGAATTACGCACATAATGCTATGACATAAGCGTAAAATGAATAATGAATATTAAGCTTATTTAAGATTAATTTATTTAAATACATTTTTATTTATTATCATTAACTATGTATTTGAAATAAGATATTACATATTCATATTTAATTAAAGGGAAATTCTCCAGTTTGTTTTTCATTAAAAATTCGCTGAAAAAATCGTATTTTGGCAACGTCACATTTCATTACGGAAGGGTGGAGTGGAATACATGATTATTCTACTACTACATTGTAAGCTTGTACAACTTTTGTATTAACATTTTTTTACTAAACTCAACCGTTAACGAGATATTATCCATCGGTACACTCGATCGCAAAGTAATAAAATCAATGATTTTTTGTTCGTAAAACATAAATATATACTAATTTGATACAATTGGCATCTCGTATTGTTAGTATTGGATACCACCTTGCTCGATGATATTTATTACATGGATGACGTCATTGGCATTTATTTAATTGGCAAACTGAACTGTTTTCCTAATTGTAATGGATTGACTTATCCACTATTCGATAATTTCAAAAAAATAGTCTATCTCGTTAGACAGTTGTTGTTGTAAAAAAATTGCCGGAAAAACATTTGATAGCTGACCATAATATACCGGGTGACCATATGGCGCTCGGCCATGTCTCACGAACGGTTTATAGTACCGCTTCGGGAAAAAATATCACTGACTAAAGTGGCCCCGAGAAACATCTGGAAATTATTTTGCGACAACTTTTTTTGAATTTTGCCCAATAAGGGGGCGAGAGCAGGGGAAATGTTGTCTTGAATGAACGCTTGTAACTCCGGTTCTGTTGAACCGAATTTTGAAAACTTAGTCTCGTTGGAAACAGCATTACTCCTCCAATATAATGCTTACAAACTGAAAGCAATCTTAATAAGTAACATGCATGCTGGAGGGCGCTGTTTATTTTTTTTCAGAAATTTTCCTTTTTATCGAAAATATTAAATGGAAACATACATTTTTGACTGTAGATTAAAAATGTAGGTTAAATTACCAACAAATCAGCGAAAACCAGGTATCCCTATCTTTTACCTACGCGAAGATATCTTGACGGACGTATAAGTGATAAGAATTTCTTCAATAAATTAATATATAAATTATTCTACTTCTCTTGAACGAAATTTAGCAAATTTGTTATATCGAACGGTCTTCAAACGCAAAAGTTAAAGTCGCAAACGCTAGAAATGGTATAATTTTTGTTCTTATTGTCAGAAGAAGATTTAAGAAAGCAAGAATGTCGCTCTAGCACATAAAGACGCAGGATTAAGATTTGCTGAAAAATTTGCAAATTAAACCGTCGATAATTGGAACCATGTTTTTTTACAGACAAAATCGGAATAAGTCTGCTATAATCAGATCGTCGAGATAGAATGTGGCGTAGACGAGGAAACCTTTTGCGATGATTTAAAAATGTTTTGGGGGTCAAATTTGTTTTAGTAACCATAAAAAGTTGGTCACGGTACATCAAAGGTCAATAAATATTCAGTTTTATCGAGAAAGCGTTACTGATGAACATTTTATGCAACTGCTCTTTTATAGGGAACAATTTTGTTTTAGTGCAGGACAATGTTTGCTAACATGTGGCAAGAACGGTTTTAGACTACTTGCATTATAGTAATAGTCAAGTTAGATACCAATCACCACAAAGCCCAAACTTGTATCCTAGTTAGCACCTTTGAGATAGTATCAAAAGAGAAGCAACCTGCCATCTTCCTACATCAATGATTTAACAATAACTGAAACGTGTTGTAGTTAGCAAAAGAAATAGTATCCAAAGCAAGCTACTCAAAAATGAATTGCAGACGTATAACAACCAATACAGACAGTGATCAGCGCTATAGGCATTAGTCCTTTTTGAATATTATTGTTAAACACAGGTTTCCTTATTAAATTTTCAGTACGCAGTATTGTCTATAGAAATTACTTTACATCACCATAAATAAATCTTAAATAACAATTGCAAAATAGAACTATTTGCACATGTAAGAGGTACCTACGTTAATTTGGAACAGGAGTTTATATCGAATAGATAATACCGGGATTTGTTGGTGTTAGTGGTTACGCCACCACTTCAAATACCAAACTACTTTTAAAATTATAGATATTATTTGAAGTTATCTCTTATAACATTGTTGAGTGCGCCACTAAGAGAAATATTGTTTCTCTGAAGTATGAAAAATCAGTAACGATTGGTGCGATTTCACTTTTCGTCTAATAAAGGTTTGCTGCTCTAACTTTTGTATGACTAAAATAAGTTGCAATGTTGGTCTTAAGAGAAAAAAATGTGAGAAATGCTCTAGTTAGAGAGGCGTTAAATTTTCAATGCTCTCCCTGATAAATTTAAAACTTTAAGTTCTAATTTATTTAAAGCTACCTTAAAGAAACTTTTGATCAGTCACGCTATCTACAACGAGAATGAATATTTTGATTGTGTCAGGACGTTGCACTCAAGCAGTCTGGTGTGAGCTTGGACAACCGGTTTCTCTTTCATTCTGCTTTTTTATTTTGTATTATTAATAATAATTTTTCTATGTACATCTTCTCAAATAGGTATTGTACTATATTTTTTTTGTTTGTAAAACTTATGTTTATGTTTGTTCTATACCACCATCCATGTATGTATATATTGTACCTTAGATTTTATCTCTTTCAGGAAGTCCTAACTCACAATACATTAGAAGAGCTCCTTTTGGGCATGGTCTCTCAATTAGCCGAAAGAGAAGATTCCGTCCTTTGCTCAGACGTTCGCGACAAACTCTTCGGTCCTATGGAATTCAGCCGTAGAGATTTAGGAGCATTGAATATTATGCGCGGTCGAGATAATGGTTTGCCCGATTATAACACGATAAGATCTCATTTTAAATTACCAAAAATAAAAACCTGGGAGGAGATAAATCCGGTTCTATTCAAAAAAAGACCCGATATTTTAGAGAATCTTAAGAAACAGTACAAAAACGACTTGAATAACATCGATGTTTACGTAGGAGGCATGCTGGAAAGTTATGGCAGACCTGGCGAATTATTTAGAACCGTTATTATCGATCAATTTACCAGAATCCGTGATTCCGATCGGTTTTGGTTTGAGAACGTTGATAATGGGTGAGTTAAAAATAACAATCAATATATTTAGAAGCATAAGTTTATCATAGTATCACGATGTTTCAGGATATTCACCGAAGAAGAGATTGAAGAGATAAGGAAAATTAAGTTATATCATATTATCGTTAATAGCACAGATATTAGAGAAGAGTATCTACAGAAAAATGTTTTCTTTTGGATGGATGGAGATGTTTGTCCACAACCAGAGCAACTGAACGCATCCTCTTTACATCCTTGCAATTACCTGAAAGGTTATGATTATTTCGAGGTGAGTAATACTATTTTAGATTCCTTCATTCTAACACACACACATAAACGTTTTAAAATCAATTCTTGGAACAGATTTTTCATTGCCAAGATCAATAATTAGTCATTTCGGGAATCAAGAACGACTGACTGCATAATCAATTTGAAATTTACGATTTACCAGAAAAACTGCTGGATTTATTTATAACATTATTAATTTATGTAAATATATCACATTACCCACAACCATGGCATTGAATATGTGCTTGTCTGTATTTAAGAGACATTTCTGTAAGATCAATAACCCGTGACTTTCGTTAAACCTTGGTGAAAACCTTGACATTTATTATAAAACTAATCAGAAATTAGTGTCTAGAATGAGCGTGCAAATACATATTATCACGCGTGTACCTGCATCACGAATTTACTTCTAGACACCAATTTGAGGGAAAAAATCTCACGAAAATAATTGCTAGCTTTGCTACTTCAAAGATGAAGATGTATTTTGCGGTTGCAAAAAATCGCAATACCCACCACTTAAAGACACATTATTAAGATGTGAAAAATATAACAGTTGGGTTATGAGAATGTGGTTTTTGTGGGTAATGTAGAATTAAGTACTTTCAGCAAAAAATTGCTAGAGGTACCGAGAAATAATATTTGTTTTGAAGTTGATGTATTGACAGGAGTATTTTTATCTAAGAATTTGCAACATCTACTCTTCATTAGACATATACGAGTATTTGCAAAAAAAAATTGTAAAGTCCATGAACCATATATGTATATGTATCTTTTAAAGGTAATGCTCACTGACCGGTAAAGAGTTTGTATGTTGTAATAATCAAACAGGTGTTTGTAAGTGTTTTTTGTATGACATCCAAGAAATATCTACATTAACCTTTCTACCCAAGAACTTTTTATAATTCAAGAGCTTATTGTAACAGTGTGATGTACCACGTCAGTTAATAAAAATATTTCATTCCATATCGTCACTTTAACGTTTTTGCTCGCGCATATCTTCTAGTGAAGATTCATAGCTTTTATTCGAACATTGTTTTGATTCATCGCTTCTACAATACATACAAATAATATCTTTACCCGATTATTATTAAAATCAGCAGTAGCTCCTAGTGCTGGTTAGGTTGTTAAGTGATACAGACTTTAGCTTCCGATGTTTGTGTGGTTGGCCAAGAATGATCCCAGTCTTTAATAGTCCCCATCAATTCTTGATTTTGAATTTTTGAAATTGATTTATCATCATAAGCTCCGAATATCCGTCCTCAAGGTAGAACCATTATGTAGTAGCTTTTTTTAATATCAGACATCTTTTCACTAGGCATTTCTATTATTATTTATATTAAAACAACGGATAATACTACTACAAAATTCGTTTGCAACTATATTTGTATGCTCATTTGCCCTGTTAATACCTTATAATTCATTATCTATAGAAACAAAACAATGCTAAGTTTCTACCACAAAGAAATAGCTTCGTACTTTCGAAATGCAACTATGGTTTGACGTTCCATAGTTCTGACTGTATTGATATCGGAGTTTCATGGAAACAAAGTCATAATTTTTAAATTATTAGCTTTCTCCTATTCGTCAAGATCATTTCTACAGATCTGGGCCGTATATTTTGGATAATTATTCTTTACAAACACACAATTATGGCCAATTAGTTGTAAACCAGACTCAAACGCATGATTTCCCAAAATATCACAATGATTTATTTTTCGCTATGTAGCCGAAATTCTATTCAGTGTACCTGTTCCACGCACAGCCTAGCGATTCCGTTCTTAAACCGCCATTATTTGATTATTGGTACAACACTTTCGCGAAGAGTTGTGCGAACGGCTCGAACTTCAACTAGCCAGACCACGAAACGTTGCCCCATTGTTCTATCGACTACGTTTGATGTTGTTATCCTCACTGTAGCCTTTGTAGTTGATTTATCTTACGGAGAAAAGGTACAGTACGGCTATACGACTGTTCTGTATAGAAACGTTCTAGATTCTTTCCGACTTTAATGACTTAAGAAGAAAATCAGTGACGTACCTGCACTGGTGGCAGCATGAAAATAAATAATATTCATTTTGGATATACCACCAAAAAATGCTTTCTATACATGTTCATTAGAATAAATCTAGATTCCTTAGTTCGATTACATTGCTAAAATGGTCCATGTATTATTCCTCTTTTAAGATGTTACTTATACAAAAATTCCAAAAATGAGATTAAAGTGTGCATAATAAATTGAAGAAATGAAAAATCCATAACCAGAAATTATTTTCTTCTGGACAAAAATGCAGCGAAATTATATTATTAGATATACTGCTATTTCATTTTAAATAAGACATTGTTTAGCTTTAACAGTAACTAATATTGAAATTAAGTGTTTAGTCATCCTGTATAATTGTAAGAAAACACCTTTACGCAAGCACATCTGCGTTTCGAAGAATTCATTTTTAAAACTTCATGTTTGGTATGTGAAACTTTACTAGAAAATGGCCTGCAACCTTCTTAACCCTTCCATGCACGAAATTGTCAAAAGTGCTCTTAATAAAAAAAAAATATTGTCCATTAAATACGTGTATCTTTTAAAACTAATGTTCACTGACCGGTACAGGGTCTGTGTGTTGTAATAATTAACCAGGTGTTTTTAAGTGTTTCTGCATGACAAGAAGTGCTTACGTTTTCTTTTCTACCGAAGAACTTTTTATAATTGAAGAGCTTAATGTACTACGTAACTTAATAAAAATATTTCAACATGTGCTGGTTATATTGGTTTGTGTTTACTTAGTCAAGCTGAAAAAAAAAGTGAATAAGGTAATTAAATTGCTAAATTTGTGTGATACACTTTATACACTTATTTTTAATATAGTTTTTCAGAATGCTATTTATATTTTTCCATTAAAAAATAGTTTTAGTAATTTCAATATAAATAAGAAATATTTTTACATTCTTGGTAGATTTCTACTGTAAAGTGTTAAGCATCCTACGTTTGCTATCTTAGGACTGACATCCAACAGCGTTATTATCAATGATCTTCCCAACTGCAACAAGGTTACGTCCGTATTTCCTTTAATAAATGTAACAATAAAGATATAAAAATCAAATTTGTTATTGACAGGTCAAAGTTTTTTCTGAGAAAAATTATATTTTTAAAACAATCGTAGATACTTTTGACTTCAATTATCTCACCGTAATGGCTAAAAGTTTGGAAGTACCACTCAAGAGGTTCAAAGACCTCAAGAATATCTGTAGTATCTGTAGGTACAAATTTTAAACCAAGTGCTTTAAATTAGTGGTACTAATTTCGTCAAAATATCGAACTTCGCTAAAACTAAATTTCAACATAATGTTTTTCTTTCAAATCTTAAAGCTTTCTTTAGAAACTATCCTGTCAAAAGTCAACTTGCAATATCCAAGTGTTTCTTCAATAAACATGTGGGGTTTGTGTAAATAACTGTACCTCTATACATACAGTGTGGAACAGCCAAATGGAATAAATTCGATAACAAATAAATGAGGGTGTATTGGGAAAAACGCTTGGACACGTCGATTTGTATTTTTAAATGCGCATTAAAAAAAATTATACAGGGTATGTCATGTGACAGTGGCCAATACCAACTTTCTAATTTTAAATGGAAACCCCTGTATATTATTTATTTTTTGGGTTCTTCGGCAAATTCTAGACATAACTCATGTACAATGTCCCATACCTATCTTCAACTGTTTCGGAAATATTAAGTGTTTTCAGATTTATTACAAAAATTAACATTAAAAAAAGAAAATTATTTTATTTCACAAATTCGCTACATTACACTAAAAATCTATTTCCCATTTAGCTCTTGATATTGATAAAGTAAGCAAAAACCATTGCTGCGTTGCTTTTTACTGATATGAAATTAAAAAAATACAAAGACCGTTTTGTTTATTTTCGTAAAAACTCATAGGCCTAGCAACATATTGTCTGCCTGCATGACAGTAGTGATCAGTGTCGGTGCTATTGTCGTTTGAATTTCGTTAACTGTACGTAATAATATCAGAAAAAATGGTTCATTTAACAGAAATGCACAAAATAACCATTCTACAAATGATTAGTTATGGAGATAACACACTAACACAAATGGAAGTTTATTTCACAAAAAATTTCCAAATTTGTCGCCTGTATCCCAAGGAATAATTAGCAAAATATAAAAACAGTAGCTGCCAATGCAGTAAGTGATGATACGAAATTGGATATTATGCTTGAGTTTCAAGAAAACCCACATAATTCTGGTCGAAAAGCAGCCCCATTGTTCAACATTAGCCACACATCAATTTTTCGAGTATTAAAGGAAAGTAAAATGCATCCCTATAAAATGATGCCAACTCAGGAGCTCATGGAAGACGATTTCGATAGGAGAACGTATTTTTGTGAACAGATGATGGCAATGTTAGATAACAATGTGATCCAATTAGAAGATATTTTATTTTCTGATGAGAGCACATTTACACTTCACGGCCATGTTAATCGTCAAAATTGCCGCTATTGGTCTAATGAGAATCCTCACTGGATGAGAGAGGAACATACACAATATCCTGAAAAAGTTAATGTTTGGGCACGAATTGTTGGAAGTCACATCGTAGGTCCCTTTTTCATTGATGGTAACTTGAATGAAGATAAATATTTAGAACTGCTCCAAAATAATGTCGTGCCAACTTTCGCAAACTTATATCCTAATCCAGGAAACCCACAAGTTCCTGCCAATACAGTATGGTTTCAGCAAGATGGAGCAGCACCCCATTTCCAAATCAATGTCCGGCTGTACCTGAACCAAATTCTTCCAAATCGGTGGATAGGGAGGCGCGGATCGATAGAATGGCCAGCACGATCTCCTGATCTGACGCCATTAGACTACTTTTTGTGGGGATATGTCAAAAGTCTTGTATACACAACTAAACCCCTCAACTTAGATGACTTAAAAAGAGGAATCACGCTTGCGATTAGATCAGTCACGCCCGAGATGTTGAGTAATGTTAGAAGACATTTCTATACTAGATTAGCATGTTGCCAAGACGTTCGCGGCGAGCATTTTGAACATTTACTACATTGACATTAATGTTTTTTGTTTTTTTTTTACATTATTAAGAAATAATCAGTATTACTTATTAGGTTTTTAGTGTAATGTAGCGAATTTGTGAAATAAAATAATTTTCCATTTAAAATAAGAAAGTTGATATTGGCCACTGTTACATGACACACCATGTATAATGAACAAATCGACGTGTCCAAGCGTTTTTCCCAATACACTCTCATTTATTTGTTATCGAATTTATTCCATTTGGCTGTTCCACACTGTATATGTATGTACATTACAAGTGAAAATTAAGCGTTAATTTTTTTCATGCTTATATAACAAAACAAGAAACTTTTATTTTATTTATTTTGTATTGAAAAAAAAATTGGTACATTCTGGTCCTTCCATAGTATCGAACCTGTCAGATTTTTTACGACTCGCGAACATCGCCTGTTCTGACAAAGCCTTTGTTGTACGAAGAGTTAAAAGTGCTTAACATAAAAGCTCGAAATAATATTGCTTTTTCACTTCTAACCCACGTAACCTCTACTAACGTTTCTTTTTTTTATGACATATATATTACATTTTATGTGAGCAAGTGTCAGCAAATTCGAAGTTTAAATTTCTTAATTTGCATAACAATAATATGATGTATATCAGCATACCCAGTGTATAAGAAATGTTTTTCTACACATCTTTGTTATGATGGTGGACTTACACAAAAGGAACACTATGGTTATTCAACTCAATTAACTAAATCACCGAAAACAGTTTTTAATAAATTGCCCGTAATCTGTATGTTTATCTGGAAATATCACAAGACAATAAAACATTAACTATTTGTAAATATTATCGCGCGATCAGCTTAGATTTTCGAGGAAAACGTTACTTATTAACAAGACTTAAAGAATTAAAAACAACTAAAATTATTTTGTTTACAAATTAAAATGCGGATATTGTATTAATTGATACATTAACCAGACAAAACAATATTAAAAAATCAGACGTATTTAGCATTAATGATCAATTGATTGCACTATTAAAAATACTTTTTTAAAAACAATAATAAAAATGATCAGATTTTAGTATTAAAAACAGATTTTTAAAATAATAGTTACGATTCATGGCATACATATTGCAGGATTAAAAAATCATATTATAGGTACATTAAATCCCATCGTATTTCATATTTCAGCATTATGACTCTTAAATGTAAGCTCGCTAACATTAACATTAAATCGGGTACTGATGGCTATAAGTATTTGTCATTACATTTCCAAAAACACACAGGCAAAATTAAGGGATTGGATGCGGTTTGGAGGACATTAAGAACAATATTGCATTCTTACAGCAGAATAATTTGTGGACTTCTTTTCAAAGATTCATTATATTTTAAAATATAGACATATTGTTTTGCGGTATTTTCAGGAATAGGACTGTACTAGTTCATCCACGCACTAATTTCCTAAAAATGAGAAGTTCTTGCACTTAATAACTCAATATATCATACCTGTTGACAGTCAAACACAACTATGATATCATCAGATCATTGCGAAAATAAATAATCAATACTGAACAAAAAATTATGAGTAACACTGTATTGTAGCACCTGCATGTAATAATGTTTTTTTATAAATATTATAAGAAATCGACTAGAGATAAAAAGTTGCTTGAACTTGTATAATATCACCCACGTTGTTTTGATGACAGCATTATATTTCAAAGATGCCGTTAACTGCATTCCTACTCCCAATATTAATGTGTAAATAGAGCAATAAGATAAACAGGAAAATATATATGTATATCACAACTACATCTACACGTGCATTTTTAATTCTTTGATAATATAACACTCTAACAATATAGTTCTCATATTGCAGCATTTCTTAATCTTTTTGACAAGTTGAATCGATCACTGTTGTCAAATTATTAAAATAAAATGTTAGTTGCAACATTATGACTTTGATCTTTTAGTGAACATTATAGTCAGGATACAATACTGTAATATGTAGACTCGGCAAAGACGGGCAAGTTTCAGTACAGTGCGGAGAACAACGTACAGGGGGAGTATCAAGGCGAACGTTCAGTAACAACTTTGACCAGTGTAATAATGATGAATGAGTATGCTTTAATACGGACGCTCGAGTTTCCGTGCCACGCGCTTTACCTACGCCTACGTTGCTCTTCGCACTGCACTGAAACTTGTCCCTCTTTGTCTACTCTAATAATATGAGTCAGCACTTATACCAACCAAAATCGTTTAGTAAGCTATTTTTTCCTTTTCTCACTTTACAGGGCAACGAAGTAGTTTACATCTATGCTTGCGTCTTCTTGGGTTTCGTTCCAATCCTATGCGCTGGAGCTGGATATGGAGTAGTAAAATTGCAAAACAGACGTCGCAGACGTCTTAAAATTAAACAGGAAGAACTAAGGAATAGCGCTGAAGGAAAATTACCAGTTGATACCATGATCGTTCAAGAATGGCTGCACGCGAATCATAGGCGTATAGTCAAAATCAAATTCGGCCCTGAAATTGCTATTCACATTATAGGACGTAAAGGTGAAAAATTGAGAACAATCAATTTCAAGAACACAGAATCTGTCACCATCGAAGAATCTGTTGACGTAACCGGAAAAAAGAAACCTTTGGTATTGGTCAGGGTGCCTAGAGATCACGATTTGGTCATTGAATTCGACGCTATAAGTTCTAGAAAGAAGTTCATCTCGAAATTAGAGATCTTTTTAACATCTAATAAAAAGCATTTAATTTGTAATCAGGTAAGACAGTTTTTAACTTCTTAAGGGAATGATTTTCGAACGGGCTTTTTAATATTATAGGTAGTACGCGAGATTTTATTAGCAAAAGCTGAAACTAGAGAGCGTCGCCAGAAAAAACTAGAGCATTTCTTCAGAGAAGCTTACGCTTTAACGTTTGGATTAAGACCGGGTGAAAGGAGAAGACGCTCCGATGCCAGTATCGATGGTGAAGTGGTCACAGTTATGCGGACTTCACTGACCAAAAGTGAATTTGCTAGCGCCTTAGGCATGAAGTCAGATGCAGTATTCGTAAAAAAGATGTTTAATATTGTAGATAAAGATAGTGACGGTAGAATTAGTTTTCAGGTAATTAGACTGCCTGGAATATTATTCAGGGAAACTAAAGTTTCGTTTGTAGGAATTTTTAGATACTGTAGTATTATTTTCTCGGGGAAAAACCGAAGATAAATTGCGAATTATATTCGACATGTGTGATAATGATAAAAATGGAGTAATAGATAAAGGAGAATTATCAGAAATGCTGAGATCATTAGTAGAAATTGCTAGGACAACCAGCTTGTCAGATGATCACGTGACCGAACTTATAGACGGAATGTTTCAAGTAAGTGTAACAGAAATTGTTGTTTGATAGAATCTTTACCTTTATAAACATGTCCTATAGGATGCTGGTTTAGAACACAAAGACTTTTTAACGTACAACGATTTTAAAGAAATGATGAAAGAGTACAAAGGTGACTTTGTCGCCATAGGACTAGATTGCAAAGGTGCTAAACAGAATTTCTTAGATACTTCAACGAATGTAGCTAGGTAAAACATATTGCAGTAAATCCATTTAAAATAATAATTTATTGTAATTATAGAATGACTAGTTTTCATATAGAGCCGCCTATTGATACGGAAACCAATTACCTTATTTTAAAATGGAATTCGTTGACGACATTTTTAGAAGAGAATAGGCAAAATATATTTTATTTATTTTTATTTTACGTGGTTACTATAGGTTTATTTGTAGAACGTTTTATACGTAAGTATTCCCACTAATATTATAATACATTAAATATTGATTGATGTTGTTTTATAGATTATTCTTTTATGGCTGAACATACCGATTTGAGGCATATCATGGGAGTTGGTATTGCGATAACTAGAGGTTCAGCAGCGTCTTTATCGTTTTGCTACAGCATTTTACTGCTGACAATGTCTAGAAATTTACTAACTAAGTTAAAAGAATTCTCTATACAGCAGTATATTCCTCTGGATGCTCATATTCAATTTCATAAGATCGCTGCTTGCACTGCGCTATTCTTCTCCTTATTGCATACAGTCGGTCATATAGTTAATTTTTATCATATTTCAACCCAACCGATTGAACATCTAAGATGTCTCACTAGTGAAGTTCGATTTCCGTCCGATTATAAACCGGGTATTGCATTTTGGTTATTCGAGACGATTACAGGTGAGTTTTGAAGAAATTGTCCATTAATATGTTTAATATGTAGACGCGTTTCGGCAGCAAAGCTGTCATTATCAAGGCGATAATAAAACTAAATTAAAATAAAACCTACAACTAACAAATAACCTAAATGTTATGCACGGTCAATCGGATACATCGATGTTGTGATCCGTTTCAAAAATATGTTGGGCAACGCTTTATTTCTCAATTCTATTAAATCTAAGATTGGCCATATGCTCTTTAAATCTCATTGAGACTGCTCTCCTGGTATCCCAATATATTTTTGATTACAAACTTTACAATCGATTTCGTAAATACCTAACTTTTGTAAAGATTGTATTTTATCTTTAGGGTACCGATGAGACTACGTAAACTAGTCCCAGAACTGTAAACTATTCTGATATTCTTTGAAGATTTTGCTCAAACCTTTAGCGATAAGGGGAACGTAAGAGACGGTCACAACGGGTGAAGCTTTTACATCCTCTCGAAAGTTGTAGATTCTTTCACAGTTTTCTTATAATTAAACTTCCTAATTAACTTATAGATATGCTGAGGCTAGAAACCATTACACTTAGCCACATCTTTTATAATTTTAAGCTCTTTCTCACATCTCGTCTTGTTCAAGGGAAAAATGAGGAGTCTGTGTACCAAAAAATTCAGGCTTGCCATTTTTTGCTGAACACAATGATGGGAATCTGAAGGAATGTAGGGAAGTGTAGAAAGAGTCTTTTAGTCGATGAAACGGGATGTAATAACCTTTGCTCTTTTTCGGCTGGAACATCGGGTAGTACAAGAGCCAATGTCCTCTAGAATGTACTTCTCTTTAGTGGAAAAAACCATGCTTCTTCGGTTAATGATATAATATTTTACAATTTACAATTAAATGTGGATGTTCATTTTTCTTTCACACCAATAATACTGGAGATGCATAAGGCCTCAATAATTTCAGTTACAACACAGCTTTTTAATTCTTCCCCAATATCCAAAAAACTTTTTGATATTCGTCTGAAGCATTATGTGGGTCACACCTTACAAGTGTGCCGATATTAGCAGTAACCAGTATTGTAATTTGTCTATTTTTAATGCAAAACAATCGCGAGTGTTATAGATTAATTCAAGTAACGTTAGTTTGTGTGATACTTTTATATCTTCAGCGACATTCAACATTTCTTTCGTAATCTTCTCAGGTATTTCTGTGAATATATTAACATTCATATCTTTTAGTTGTTTCTGTATATTTTGTATGCTAAGAACATGCCCAGCTTCTATGAATAATTGTTTGTCATCTGCATTATCGTTTTAGAAAGATTTGTTCTGTTGTAATATGTGAAAGCATCTTGACCATTTAGGTTTTTTATTGTTATATCAGATATAGTTTTATAAAAATCATCCATTGACAAAGCTTCGACGTCAATGTTTTGGCATAAGCAAAAAGTAAGTTGTCTCTTCTTTTCAAGTATGGCTAAGGTCAAGAACAACACAGATATTTACATGTTCTATCTCAGAGGTGTCGCTGTAATTAAATATTACGTTATCTAGATCTAGTTTTTGTTTTAAAACTGAGGCTTCAGGAGACCTTCTAAAATGGCTGATGTTATGAAATAATTTTGCAGAGCCTTTGTTTCTATTATTTATCTTATTTTCTATCATTTTAGTATCTGTGTTTAAAAAAATTAGTAATATTAGTAGTTCATCTTTTACGCCGGAAATAGATTCTTCACTATATTTGGCGCTACTAAAAGCAAGAACTTCATTATTCGACTTCAGTTGATCTGTAACACTTCTAGCACTATTTTCATCAGCTGCAAATACGGTTTTGTTGAATGGGGAAATTCCTGTTGTTTTTTTAACCCGCTGTTATATTGTGAGGGGTCATAGCTTTTATGAATGCAAATCCACCACATTTAGTTATTTCATAAGTCTATGTACATATATTGGACGACTAAGATTCCTTAATCGATTGCTGCATTCTAATAAGTTTTAATAGATGCAACACCGATAGATTCAATGGCTAAAGTCGATGTGAACAGTGGGGAGCAAATGTTATAATCAAAAGTCTATTTTTGATCAGATCCAATTCCAGATCCAGATCTGATAGATGGCTTTCATAATTAATACTATTGGATTTTCTAAACAACTGAAAGTATATTGAATGAATTGTTTTATAACATCTGCAAATAGGTCATCCATTTAGTAGGTTGTGCAACTCCCTTAACTAAGTGTTTCAGATGGTGCTTCAGTACTAGTGTGGTTCAGTAGTCACTGCTAACATTCTTTCTTAGATTTAATTATTAACTGAACTATATCCAACTCTGGATAAGTAGCTGCAGAATGCTATTTTATTGGGCTATTTAAGCAGGCATATGCAAAAATAACTGTTAAGGGATTTAAGGTTGTGATTGACCCCTCTGGCCCAAAATATTTTTCTGTTGAAGTCTTCTGAGTGTTGTCCCGGAGATAATTTTTCACTTGACGTTGCGCTGATGAGGCTGTTACCTTCTTCAAAAGCTTTTTCAATACAGCTTTTAGAAATTGTCAAGTCAAAATTTATCAACGCCACAATACCCGGAAGATGTCTAGGCAGTAAACAACAATCGTGAAAACCTGCGCTCGAAATATTTTTACTGAAGATTTTCTACCAGCATCAGTAGAGGTGGTAGAATGAAATAGTATGAATAATGATAACATACTGCTCTAGAATCTGTAAAATCCAGTCATTTACAGGAGGAATAATTCCAAACACCTGAACGTTTGAAAGTATTACGTTTGAAGTCATTAATATCCTATTACTTATTTTTTTTTAGTTAAGTAGTATGATTTTACTTAACATTTTGTATTTCAGGTTCTACCGGAGTTCTACTTTTTGTCATAATGTGCATCATATTCGTGTTTGCACATCCCACTATTAGAAAGAGAGCTTACAATTTCTTTTGGGCAACGCATAGCTTGTACATTTTGCTTTACGGAATCTCGCTAATTCACGGCGTAGCCAGGTTGACAGGTGCGCCTAGATTTTGGTTATTTTTCATCGGACCCGGAATCATTTTCGCGTTAGATAAAGTAAGTCAAATCCTTTAAATGATTACGCATTTAATTTATTTTTCAATATTTCAGGTTGTTAGCTTGCGCACAAAATACATCCCATTAGATGTGATAGAAACAGAACTGTTACCATCAGACGTCATTAAAATAAAATTTTATCGACCTCCCAATTTAAAATATCTTTCAGGTCAATGGGTTCGCTTAGCATGTACAACTTTTAAAACGAACGAATTTCATTCGTTCACTTTAACTTCAGCACCACATGAAAATTATCTATCGTGTCATATTAAGGCGCAAGGTTAGTCAAGATTTGTAAGCCCGAAATGAAATTGAATTAAATTTCTTTAATTCGTAGGTCCTTGGACTTGGAAACTGCGAAACTACTTCGATCCTTGCAATTATAATCCGGAGGATCAACCTAAAATTCTTCTCGAGGGACCGTTTGGTGGTGGAAATCAAGATTGGTATAAATTCGAAGTTGCAGTTATGGTTGGTGGAGGTATTGGTGTTACACCTTACGCTTCAATACTGAACGACTTAGTGTTTGGAACATCGACTAATAGATATTCAGGAGTAGCTTGCAAAAAAGTAAATATAGAATGCATTAAACTACCTAATGTGATTGATAATTAGCAAAAATAATGGAAATTAAGCTCATTATTATCATTATTGTACATATTCTTGTCGAAAATGAAAGTTAGAGCAGATAGTTAAAGAAACCTATCCAACTCAAAACATTCAAATGTGCGATACATTTTTCAAGACAGCTGAATATTTTAGGAAAATAAGCTTAGCATTTTTCATTTTAATTAAATTTTATTTAGCCCAATGCCTTCAAAGAAAAAACAAGAGAGTGACTTAGACGAGTAAAATCTATCGATAAGCTTATTCCAGTCACTTGAAATAAGCTCTGTAACTAATACATTCAAATCTTGTGGTTTCATATGGCAAACTCTACTTTTGAGGAGGCCTACAAGAAATCATCAAAAGAGAATAAATTGGGGGATCTGGATGGACGCCTATGGTCTGTGAGAAAAAAAATTAATCTAGGTACACGTGGGGTCGAAGACCGGACGAGGGAGAGGCATCATCCAGCTTAAATCTAGCGCTATTGAAATTTTTATCGAGTGCTTCTCCAATCCTGAATACAGTATACAATTAGATTTCGTAACATTAGTCGGTAATTTTCAACATTCAAATTAGTCTTTATGAAAAACGGACTTACCACAGTTTACCAAGTGTTAAGATTTCCTGGTCTTTGAGAGTAACGCTCAACCACCTATTTTGGATTGACATCACACAAATATTGACAACTTGGGTCATATTTTCGTTTAAAAGAAGTTACATCATCAGGAAACTTGTCGTGTATGTCATTCAATGATTCTATTACTACAACGCATTTTTTCTTGTCAATTGTAATGTTTTGACGCTTTGAATGTGCCCATCCTTAAGAAAACCAAATTCTTTGAAATTACTATTCCAAGGTCGTTCGAGAAATGTTAAACAAATTTTAAATTTCATAACTTTTTTTCGTTTCACCAGAGTCACTCATCATCAGTCCATTAAGACGCACTTTTTCATTCAAACCCACTTCCCCTAAAGGAAAAATAATGAATAGCAATAAAATGACATCTAATGACAACAAGGTATTTCCTAAATCAAGGTGCTTTATACATACCAGAGATTACCATGAAATTCATTATCATTGATAAATGTGACCACATTTCGAAACCTAAAAAAGGTATAATCCTTTCATTAATGTTCTTTTAAACAATCGATTATATAATAGTAGTTTCCGTTTGAAATTTTGAATTGGGGAAGTAAAAGCTTCTACGAAGGAGTGCACTAAAATATTGGTCCCCTCTCAGAACTGTCAAATTACATTTGTCACTGTGTAGCCGTTCAAATTAAACGCTTCATATATCAAATTCAACACTAAACATATTAATGTATACATAACAAAAATTTCGCGTACATAATTACTTACACTATCACCCACCGAATTTTTAACCAAGAGAGAAAAGGTACAAAAATCAAACAAAAAATGTTTTCCTGTAATTCGTCCCACAACAGCTCTATCAAGTTGAGTTAGGCAGTTTGGAGAATCAAGTGATAGTTTTTAAAATATTACTTTTCTCCTGTTAATCAAGATAATTTTTGCATATCTGGGCAGTTCTGGCCAGTTAGTTGTAAACCAGACAGAATAGCATGCTTTTTCAATATATTTTGGTTATCTTATTCTTGCATTATACTCTGAAGTGCTTGTCTTTGAATAGCAAAAACAAATTCAAACGAGAATTGAACTGCTGCTGTGTTGCGAAATATTTTGTTGATTCATTGAACCTCTCTCAAAGATTCTCCGTCATTGACAGAACAACTCAAATTTCGACTAATTTCCATGTTAATTTATCCATCGTAGCCTGTTAAATCGATTAACCCTACAAAGTAAAGGGTTGGAAAAATATCTTTGGAATCAATTCGTCTTTGTCTTCATTTTTCGTTCTTTCGCGAGGATACTATGCGATACAACTTAATTTGTCGAAACCACAACATTCTGCATAATTATTATTAAAATTGAGGATATAGCTGCTCAGTTTTACTGCTCAAAGGGGCCCAAAAAACACGCCCTTATGAACTAACGTTATAATATTGTGCCTCTAGCAATTGTTTACATTTAAAATAAATTTGCAGTATAATTCAGAAAAGACAAATTCCTCTTTCTTTTTGTGATTTTTGAACTTATTTGAAAATATTTTTCGAGAATATTTTAGGAAGTAATGTTTGTGATTAATTATTAAACTATTCTCTCTTCCAGGTGTATTTCTTATGGATATGCCCATCTCATAAGCACTTCGAATGGTTCATTGATGTACTGAGAGATGTCGAGAAGAAAGACGTCACCAACGTTCTAGAGATTCATATCTTCATCACTCAATTCTTTCATAAATTCGATCTAAGGACAACTATGTTGGTAAGTGTGTAAAATCCATTACATATTTAGCTTATTGTACATACAACAAAATCAGGTTACAAATTCTGATAAATATTAAATAAACAATATTAAAATTTGTTTAGATGGTTGGTTTGTTTTTAGATGATATATGCATACATTATATAATACTAAACTTTATAAAAAGGCACGAAAAAACCTCTTAAATCACTAATCACTCTATAAAATTCTAAGTTTATAATCTGCTAACATATATTAAGATATCTTGTTCTCTTCTAATTACTACACCAAGGATATCCTTTCACAATATCCTTTTCATGCACCCAGACATTATAAATCATCTAATTCGTACTGAATTAGTTGACATATTAATAACTCTGAAAAAGCACGTGAGACTAATGTGTCAAATCGTAATAGTGGGAAAAAAAACACTTTTACATAGTAGTAATATTTATTCTAGTTTAACACATATACACATACATAACTTTGGCCAAATTAATTAGTTTCGTGTTTTCGGCAGACACTAATATCAAAAACTATTTATAAAAAGCTTCACAAATACAAACATCCGTCAATTATACATATAGTCGTGCTTAGCATAACCTGTGGCATAACCGTTCTACGGGGAATAGAGAACAGGTGCGAGCCAATTATCGATTTAAAGAATTCGCCGTAATTAATGAAGCGTTTGAACTTTATTGATGAATGTAATTATAACGTTAAATGAACTAAGTACCTCCATTCGATACGGTGAATTTAAGGAATGGAACCTGTACTATTAATTTCTGATTACTCATTCCAAATACCTAAATTGACTTCATCTTTGTTCTTATTAAATATGATTACGACCTTGATATTTTTTACTATAATATAAATGCTTTCAATTACTGTTACCTTTAACTTTTTGCTTTTGTTTTTCAGTATATATGCGAGAATCATTTCCAAAGGCTAGCCAAAACTTCCATGTTCACCGGATTGAAGGCAGTCAATCATTTCGGTCGACCAGATATGATATCATTCTTAAAATTTGTCCAAAAGAAGCACAGTTATGTAAGTTTATATTGTTTTTTTTTTAATTATTCTGCGTTTTACGTCATTATGCAATTACACGATAGGTATATGAGTTCTGACAATCCAATTAGAATATATTATATATCGAATGTTTCAACTTTAACGTAATGGCACCGATATTAAAGCACAAGAAACTAGGAGCACTGTTAGTGTAAAGTATTGAGCAAAAGAAAGCAGCACCCATTACAAATTGTTACAAACTATACCATTTCTTAAGCACTCCGGTTTTCACTACCGTCGTTTACGGTAAAAACTTCCGAGTGTTGTCACAAAAATAAGTGTGCACTTGACGTTTCGCTAATGCTGTCAGCTTCAGTGTCAAGGTATCGGTGCTTGACAGCCTAAAACCGTTATTTGCAAAAAAAACAGTGATGTGGTCCATGACATTGACGTGAAATATAAACGAATCACTGTGAAATTCATAGCTTAGACTTGTGGATTTCCAATAGGTAGCTTAGAAATCATTTTACATAAGGAATTACGTCTCAAAAAGGCTGCTGCCCGATGGATACCGAAAATATTGACGCCAAAGCGAAAGCGCATTCGACAAGTCACTTTAGAGACAAATTTGGTCATCATTAAAGTGGATGAAGCCTGGGTTCATCATTATGATACTGAATCAAAGAGGTAGAGCATGGAATGGAGGCGCAAGCGTTCACCACCCCCTCCAAAGCATCTGTGGGGAAGATCATGGCCACAGTGTTTTGGAATGCCGAAGGAATTAGACTTATAGATTTTTTTATCACGTGGTCAGACTATAACTGCGTGCTGTTTCATCAGGACAACACTTCTACCCACAGTAGCTGTGCTTCATTGTCACAATTCATAATCCAAGCTTCGAAATTTTCCAAGAGTCTCCCTATTACCCAGATTTGGCCCCTAGTGACTTCCATATATTCCCCAAACTCAAAGAGCACCTTCGCGGGCTTCACTATCGGGACGATGAGATACTGGTGATAGAGATGCACGAGTGGTTTGCTGCCCAAGACAAAACATTTTCTTTCTGAGAGCGTTAAAGCTTTTTACCATCGTTATACCAATATAGATAAAAACTATTGTAGTAAACGTGACTTTATTATTAAAATATTAAAACAAGATGTATTATTTATAAGGATAGCATATAGACATCTAAGTAATTCAGCCATTAGAATTTTACGAAAAAAAGACCCAAAATGCTTGGAGGTCGAGATTAACCAAATTAAAGAGACATAATTAGTCATTCTAATTCCCTTAGTACGACTATCAGAATAAAGAAAATCAACTTAACGAGTTATTTAGAGAATTTAACGACAAACGACTATACAAAGCAAAATAAACAATTTGAAGTGGTAGTAACACAACGCCCCCAAATGTATAAAAAAAAAAAAATTGTGAGGTGGCCTTACCAGTGACGACTTCTTCTCCGTCAACCAGGATCAATTGTTGGCGCCACCAATCCTTGCTTCTAGCCCTGTGGAGTAGGTCTCTCTTGACACCTCTCAACTTGGAAGCTGTCTACAAAGAGATCGAAAGCAGTACTTTTTCATAAAGTACAGAAAAATTCGGAACAACACCAAAAATAAATAAAGCATCACTTATATCCAAAGTAAATTTTCAGGAAAAATTAATTGCAGACTTATAAATGATTTGAAATTACAAGTTTACAAAAAATGAATTAAGTGTTTAATACACAATTCACTTGAAACTATAAAATTTATGCAGGTTAAATTTTGAAGCGAAACAAAAAAAGTGAACATTGGATTGAGTACTGCATGAAAAAACTTAATAATAAATTTCTCTTGTCAAATAATAGTTGTTGCAGCACACATACTTGAAACAATCTTCAAATATCATTAAAAGCACTAACAGTCGGTTTACAACTAACTAAATAAGGGAGAAAGACTTAAAACGTGAATAAATTTGATGTTTGTTTATTTTGAATAAGATTTAGCATTTTAGACGCACTGCTATACAGGAAATTGGACAAGTAAGGTAATTAAGGTAGTGGGAAGAGACCACTACAATTAAGAAACGCCCACTACAACCCATTAATCATAGCAATTACTTAGATCTTAAAAGTAGCGGTAAAACCGTTATAACAGCATTATTTGGGAGACTTTTAGTAAAAACTTGTCATGAGACACACTATGAATAACTTATTTAGGTAAATTGTTTAAAAATGTGACTAACGTAAACAACTAATGTTATAAACATGACTAAATCCGTATTAGTAACTCCAGCGTTTGTACTAAAAAAGCCATTATCCTTTATTGGAAACAACTTGATGTAAATAACTATGCAATAGATCTTGTGCGGTAGGTCTTTATGTTTATTGTCCGTGACCCGGCTGACCAATGGCAGAGAAAGCCGGTCGAGAATTTCATGTTCAAATAAATATAGTTAGGTACTTACATAGATTGTTATGCCGTTCAATGTGGCGGCGAATTAACATACGGTTCATTGTGTTTCTTCATGTCTTCAAAGAGAGAGAACAATTATCATATTAACATAAATTTACATTCAAATTGCCCAAAGAATTCTCAACGTTCCAAGAATGCAAACAATTTAGAAGAAGACGATGTAGATTTCGCAATACACGATAATTATTTGTAGTGTTATTGTTGTAATGGTATAAAAAAAATGTCAAGATCTTGTAAAATCATTCTTAATTTATGTTTTAAATGGAGACATGTTTATCCTTAACATATTTTGATGAGGTAATCATTTCAAGGAATTAAAGATTTATTTTAAATAAAAATCTAATTGCGAAACCTATTGCATTAATGTTTTTATCTAATTTGCAGGTGAGCAAAATCGGTGTCTTCAGCTGTGGTCCTAGGCCTCTAACGAAAAGTGTTATGACAGCTTGCGATGACGTCAATAAGGGGCGCAAGTTACCTTACTTCATACATCACTTCGAGAATTTCGGTTGAGCTTTACTTGGCAGGATTAGTTTCGTGCGTAATTTATTATCTTATTTATTTGTGTCCTGAGTGTTAAGGAATTGAATAAAGGAAAATATCATAATGTCCATGATGCGATCTAAGTGTATGTATATATGTATATAAAGAAAAAAAAAGTATTTTTATAAAATTTTTACTTGCAGAAATAAAATTTCCTTAAGAAACAATATCGTTTTATTTGAAAACAAGATCACAGCGGTACTTATGTTACCCTAAATAAAATAAAGTAATTATTGTATTTTGAAATAATTGGTATTTACTCGTGTAATAAATATTGCCTTTGCATTTAATATTATTAACAGAAATGCGTGTGGGAATGTACTTTATTGATTCAACGCGTAACCTTCCTATTACGAAACAACAGGTTAAAAGATCATTGATAATTTTTATTATGTGTTGAAATTTTTAAGAATTTATCTGTACTTTACGCCAGGAGTATAGATGTTTTAATTATTATTTTATTGATTTATGCCTTGCATTAACTTTTTCTTAAAGATGGGACATAAACATCTAAATAAAAAAGAATAATTCCTATAATTAACTTTACACATAGTAGGTTGTGTTCGGTTGCGTGCGTACCAAATCTTGTTCAAATTCACCAAAATTAATTCCATAGAAATATTGAAGAGAACTTTAGAGTAAGTTACACCCTGGCTATTTAGGACCTATGCATACATAACACATTTTTTGTACCAGTAGTAAAAAATCATAGCATTTTGACACATCATAGAACGCCGAGAAATGTCATTTCTCAACCTCTGAACTAATAGCAGGTGAATAATGGCCTGAAAAACAAATAACACACATGCTGCAATCATACAATCGCCGTAGGATGTCAACCGTTAACATTCTGAATATGTTTTCGTATGAAAGCGTTTTGATTCATGCGCAAGCTAGTACCCAACTACCTGTTCTGTAATCTTGTACATTTCAAGTGGTATACATTTAAAATCTTTTTTTTCAGGCATACATAAACAGAACGAAAAATAATCTAAAAAATACTTCGCTTTTCGTTTCAGCAGTTATGTCAAAACTTATCTGTCAACATCTAAATAAAGCCTACTTACATTTGTTTTATGTTTTATTACAAGTGCAATCTTACATAATACATTAGCAAATTCTTTCTAATTATCAAGGTTTCAAGATCCAATTAGACTACTTGTACAAAAAATAGTGTACAACTTCTCAACCTTAGTATGTAATATACTATTAGTGCTCACTCAAATGCTCACTCAAAGTGGATAGAAGCTCTTCCTAAGCATATAGTAGTACCGACAGTAAAACCACTATAGATACATATTTGAGAAATTTATTTTCACGATTTGGTTTTTCTGAACAGCTACTTTCTCACAATACAGCAAGTTTTGTGTCAAAACCATCATGACTACTACATACTGCTACAAATTACTACACAATATTTTGACTCACCTAGAAAATAAGAAATGAGGATTATCTGCTATATTTCACTTGTGCAGCATTCCTTGATACCTCGTTTCCATAGCTGAAATCACCTGATGAAGAAGTCTAATTGTGAGTGCAGGAAGTATATTTTTAAGGGCATATTACAACCCAATATTGTATAAGATATTGTAAGATCGTTGACAATATTACGCCAATTTTCGCAAAAAAACTGTGAGTAAGATTTTTGAATGATTGCCAAGCTGCTTTTTCATTTGATTTAACACTCGCTTCAACTCTTTCTCATGTGGTATTTGGTAATGGTGGTATTTGTGGATCCACTATCCCCACTGCTATCGCATTTACGTGTGTGCTACGCTAGTAGTAGACCTGCAGAATAGTAGCAACGGTATTATCTCAGTTAGCGCATTAGCTTTCATATTTTCAATGCTGCAGTTTTTATTTGATTACAGAGATATCCCTAATTGTACTCGTATAACTGGTGTTGACCAGTCAAATTATTACTTGGTACAATTATTTGAAGTGAGTTAGGTTAATGTTACTTTCTTTTTAATGTAATAATTTTAATAATAATCAGATTGATTGCGAAAATAATGTAAAACGCAAATAGTATTTAGTGTTTGTATCACAAGAATTTTCGATTATCAGAACAAACAAAATACATGCCAAAAATTCTATCAAGATTGATTTATATAATATCAACACAAAATCAAAAGAAACGTGGACGATTAAAAACTAATTAGGAAGAAAATTGTGCACATAAATAATTACCACATCTATATGCATATTCAGATCGATTAAGGTGACCTTGAATAAGTCTTCTTTTAGTAACCAATTTTGAGATACTATTTCAAATAATTAATTAATCTAAACGAGAGGCCAAACTCCCAGCAGGGCACATTAACGTCTTATAGGGCTAAAATTTCATCGATATTTTCTCGAAAACCGTTTGATGAATCTACTTCGCTCTCGGCCAGTTGGTTCAACTTGTTAATCTAAACGAGAGGAGCGCTGTGACCGTTCAAACTTTCATAAATTTTCTCGACAACTTTTTCATCATATAAATATTACCTAGCTCGATAACCTTCGTTTAGATTAACAAGGTGAACCTACTTGCCGAGAGGGAAGCAGATTCATCAAACGGTTACGAGCTAGGTAATATTAGGTAATGTATATGATGACAAATGTCCAGAAAATTTATCAATTTGGAGCGGTCACAGCGCTCAAACGCGTTAATGTGCCTTCCTGGTAGTTTGTCTTCTCGTTTAGATTATCAAGATGAACCAACTTGCTCAGAGCGAAGCAGATTCATCAAACGGTTCTCGAGAAAATTTATCTCTATAACGCATTAATGTGCCTAGCTGGGAGTTTGGCCCCTCGTTTAGATTAATAAGGCGAACCTACTTGCCGAGGGGGAAGCAGATCCATCAAACGGCTATCGAGCTAGGTAATATTTATTTGATGAAAAAGCTTCCAGAAAATGTATTAAAGTTTCAACGGTCACAGCGCTCAAACGCGTTAATGTGCCTTGCTGGGAGTTTGGCCTCTCGTTTAGATTCATAAGATGAACCTACTTGCCGTGGAGGAAGCAGATCCATCAAACGGTTATCGAGCTAGGTAATATTTATATGATGAAAAAGTTGTCCAGAAAATTTATGAAAGTTTGAACGGTCACAGCGCTCAAACGCGTTAATGTGCCTTCCTGGGGCTTTGTCCTCTCGTTTAGATAAACAAGGTGAGCCATCTGGCCGAGAGCGAAGTAGATTCATCAAACGGTTCTCGAGAAAATTTATCTCTACAACGCGTTAATGTGCCTTGCTGGGAGTCTGGCCTCTCGTTTAGATTAACAAGGTGAACCTACTTGCCGAGGAGGAAGCAGGTCCATCAAACGGTTATCGAGCTAGGTAATATTTATATGATGAAAAAGTTGTCCAGAAAATTTATGAAAGTTTCAACGGTCACAGCGCTCAAACGCGTTAATGTGCCTTGCCGGGAGTTTGGCCCCTCGTTTAGATTAATAAGGCGAACCTACTTGCCGAGGAGGAAGCAGATCCATCAAACGGCTATCGTGCTAGGTAATATTTATATGATGAAAAAGTTGTCCAGAAAATTTATCAAAGTTTGAACGGTCACAGCGCTCAAACGCATTAATGTGCCTTCCTGGGGCTTTGTCATCTCGTTTAGATTAACAAGGTGAGCCATCTGGCCGAGAGCGAAGTAGATTCATCAAACGGTTCTCGAGAAAATTTATCTCTACAACGCGTTAATGTGCCTTGCTGGGAGTTTGGCCTCTCGTTTAGATTAACAAGGTGAACCTACTTGCCGAGGAGGAAGCAGGTCCATCAAACGGTTATCGAGCTAGGTAATATTTATATGATGAAAAAGTTGTCCAGAAAATTTATGATAGTTTGAACGGTGAGAGCGCTCAAACACGTTAATGTGCCCTCCTGGGGGTTCGGCCTCTCGTTTAGAGTAATAACGTGAACCTACTTGCCAAGGTGGAAGCAGATCCATCAAACGGCTATCGAGCTAGGTAATATTTATATGATGAAAAAGTTGTCCAGAAAATTTATGAAAGTTTGAACGGTCACAGCGCTCAAACGCGTTAATGTGCCTTCCTTGGGGTTTGTCCCCTCGTTCAGATTAACAAGGTGAACCTACTTGCCGAGGAGGAAGCAGATCCATCAAACGGCTATCGAGCTAGGTAATATTTATATGATGAAAAAGTTGTCCAGAAAATTTATCAAAGTTTGAACGGTCACAGCGCTCAAACGCGTTAATGTGCTTTCCTGGGGGTCTGTCCTCTCGTTTAGAGTAATAATGTGAACCTACTTGCCGTGGAGGAAGCAGATCCATCAAACGGCTATCGAGCTAGGTAATATTTATATGATGAAAAAGTTGTCCAGAAAATTTATGAAAGTTTCAACGGTCACAGTGCTCAAACGCGTTAATGTGCCTTCCTGGGGCTTTGTCCTCTCGTTTAGATTAACAAGGCGAGCCACCTGGCCAAGAGCGAAGTAGATTCATTAAACGGTTCTCGAGAAAATTTATCTCTACAACGCGTAAATGTGCCTTGCTGGGAGTTTGGCCTCTCGTTTAGATTAACAAGGTGAACCTACTTGCCGAGGCGGAAGCAGATCCATCAAACGGTTATCGAGCTAAGTAATATTTATATGATGAAAAAGTTGTAGAGAAAATTTATGAAAGTTTCAACGGTCACAGCGCTCAAACGCGTTAATGTGCCTTCCTGGAGGTTTGGCCTCTCGTTTAGATTAACAAGGTGAACCTACTTGCCGAGGAGGAAGCAGGTCCATCAAATGGTTATCGAGTTAGGCAATATTTATATGATGAAAAAGTTGTCCAGAAAATTTATGAAAGTTTGAACGGTGACAGCGCTCAAACACGTTAATGTGCCCTCCTGGGGGTTTGGTCTCTCGTTTAGGTTAACAAAGTGAACCTACTTGCCGAGGGGGAAGCAGATCCATCATACGGTTATCGAGCTAGCTAATATTTTTATGATGAAAAAGTTGTCCAGAAAATTTATGATAGTTTAAACGGTGACAGCGCTGAAACGTGTTAATGTGCCTTCCTGGGGGTTTGTCCTCTCGTTTAGATTAATAAGGCGAACCTACTTGCCGAGGAGGAAGCAGATCCATCAAACGGTTATCGAGCTAGGTAATATTTATGTAATGAAAAAGTTGTCCAGAAAATTTATGAAAGTTTGAACGGTGACAGCGCTCAAACACGTTAATGTGCCCTCCTGGGGGTTTGGTCTCTCGTTTAGGTTAACAAAGTGAACCTACTTGCCGAGGGGGAAGCAGATCCATCAAACGGCTATCGAGCTAGGTAATATTTATTTGATGAAAAAGTTTCCAGAAAATTTATTAAAGAATCAACGGTCACAGCGCTCAAACGCGTTAATGTGCCTTGCTGGGAGTTTGGCCTCTCGTTTAGATTCATAAGATGAACCTACTTGCCGTGGAGGAAGCAGATCTATCAAACGGTTATCGAGCTAGGTAATATTTATATGATGAAAAAGTTAATGTGCCTTGCCGGGAGTTTGGCCCCTCGTTTAGATTAACAATGTGAACCTACTTGCCGAGGAGGAAGCAGGTCCATCAAATGGTTATCGGGGTAGGTAATATTTATATGATGAAAAAGTTGTCCAGAAAATTTATAATAGTTTGAACGGTGACAGCGCTCAAACGCGTTAATGTGCCTTCCTGGGGGTTTGTCCTCTCGTTTAGGTTAACAAGGTGAACCTACTTGCCGAGGAGGAAGCAGATCCATCAAACGGCTATCGAGCTAGGTAATATTTATATGATGAAAAAGTTGTCTAGAAAATTTATGAAAGTTTCAACGGTCACAGCGCTCAAACGCGTTAATGTGCTTTCCTGGGGGTCTGTCCTCTCGTTTAGAGTAATAATGTGAACCTACTTGCCGTGGAGGAAGCAGATCCATCAATCGGCTATCGAGCTAGGTAATATTTATATGATGAAAAAGTTGTCCAGAAAATTTATGATAGTTTGAACGGTGACAGCGCTCAAACGCGTAAATGTGCCTTCCTTGGGGTTTGTCCCCTCGTTCAGATTAACAAGGTGAACTTACTTGCCGAGGAGGAAGCAGATCCATCAAACGGCTATCGAGCTAGGTAATATTTATATGATGAAAAAGTTGTCCAGAAAATTTATGATAGTTTGAACGGTGACAGCGCTCAAACGCGTAAATGTGCCTTCCTTGGGGTTTGTCCCCTCGTTCAGATTAACAAGGTGAACTTACTTGCCGAGGAGGAAGCAGATCCATCAAACGGCTATCGAGCTAGGTAATATTTATATGATGAAAAAGTTGTCCAGAAAATTTATAATAGTTTGAACGGTCACAGCGCTCAAACGCGTTAATGTGCCTTCCTGGGGGTTTGTCCTCTCGTTTAGGTTAACAAGGTGAACCTACTTGCCGAGGAGGAAGCAGATCCATCAAACGGTTATCGAGCTAAGTAATATTTATATGATGAAAAAGTTGTAGAGAAAATTTATGAAAGTTTAAACGGTCACAGCGCTCAAACGCGTTAATGTGCCTTGCCGGGAGTTTGGCCCTTCGTTTAGATTAATAAGGCGAACCTACTTGCCGAGGAGGAAGCAGATCCATCAAACGGTTATCGAGCTAAGTAATATTTATATGATGAAAAAGTTGTAGAGAAAATTTATGAAAGTTTCAACGGTCACAGCGCTCAAACGCGTTAATGTGCCTTCCTGGGGGTTTGGCCTCTCGTTTAGATTAACAAGGTGAACCTACTTGCCGAGGAGGAAGCAGGTCCATCAAATGGTTATCGAGCTAGGTAATATTTATATGATGAAAAAGTTGTCCAGAAAATTTATAATAGTTTGAACGGTGACAGCGCTCAAACGCGTTAATGTGCCTTCCTGGGGGTTTGTCCTCTCGTTTAGGTTAACAAGGTGAACCTACTTGCCGAGGAGGAAGCAGATCCATCAAACGGCTATCGAGCTAGGTAATATTTATATGATGAAAAAGTTGTCTAGAAAATTTATGAAAGTTTAAACGGTCACAGCGCTCAAACGCGTTAATGTGCCTTGCCGGGAGTTTGGCCCTTCGTTTAGATTAATAAGGCGAACCTACTTGCCGAGGAGGAAGCAGATCCATCAAACGGTTATCGAGCTAAGTAATATTTATATGATGAAAAAGTTGTAGAGAAAATTTATGAAAGTTTCAACGGTCACAGCGCTCAAAAGCGTTAATGTGCCTTCCTGGGGGTTTGGCCTCTCGTTTAGATTAACAAGGTGAACCTACCTGCCGAGGAGGAAGCAGGTCCATCAAACGGCTATCGAGCTAGGTAATATTTATATGATGAAAAAGTTGTCCAGAAAATTTATAATAGTTTGAACGGTCACAGCGCTCAAACGCGTTAATGTGCCTTCCTGGGGGTTTGTCCTCTCGTTTAGGTTAACAAGGTGAACCTACTTGCCGAGGAGGAAGCAGATCCATCAAACGGTTATCGAGCTAAGTAATATTTATATGATGAAAAAGTTGTAGAGAAAATTTATGAAAGTTTAAACGGTCACAGCGCTCAAACGCGTTAATGTGCCTTGCCGGGAGTTTGGCCCTTCGTTTAGATTAATAAGGCGAACCTACTTGCCGAGGAGGAAGCAGATCCATCAAACGGTTATCGAGCTAAGTAATATTTATATGATGAAAAAGTTGTAGAGAAAATTTATGAAAGTTTCAACGGTCACAGCGCTCAAACGCGTTAATGTGCCTTCCTGGGGGTTTGGCCTCTCGTTTAGATTAACAAGGTGAACCTACCTGCCGAGGAGGAAGCAGGTCCATCAAATGGTTATCGAGCTAGGTAATATTTATATGATGAAAAAGTTGTCCAGAAAATTTATAATAGTTTGAACGGTGACAGCGCTCAAACGCGTTAATGTGCCTTCCTGGGGGGTTTGTCCTCTCGTTTAGGTTAACAAGGTGAACCTACTTGCCGAGGAGGAAGCAGGTCCATCAAACGGTTATCGAGCTAGGTAATATTTTTATGATGAAAAAGTTGTCCAGAAAATTTATCAAAGTTTGAACGGTCACAGCGCTCAAACGCGTTAATGTGCCTTCCTGGGGCTTTGTCCTCTCGTTTAGATTAATAAGGTGAGCCATCTGGCCGAGAGCGAAGTAGATTCATCAAACGGTTCTCGAGAAAATTTATCTCTACAACGCGTTAATGTGCCTTGCCGGGAGTTTGGCCCCTCGTTTAGATTAATAGGGCGAACCTACTTGCCGAGGAGGAAGCAGATCCATCAAACGGTTATCGAGCTAGGTAATATTTATATGATGAAAAAGTTGTCCAGAAAATTTATGAAAGTTTGAACGGTGACAGCGCTCAAACACGTTAATGTGCCTCGCTGAGAGTTTGGCCTCTCGTTTAGATTAACAAGGTGAACCTACTTGCCGAGGAGGAAGCAGATCCATCAAACGGTTATCGAGCTAGGTAATATTTATATGATGAAAAAGTTGTCCACAAAATTTATGAAAGTTTCAACGGTCACAGCGCTCAAACGCGTTAATGTGCCTTGCTGGGAGTTTGGCCTCTCGTTTAGATTAACAAGGTGAACCTACTTGCCGAGGAGGAAGCAGATCCATCAAACGGTTATCGAGCTAGGTAATATTTATATGATGAAAAAGTTGTCCAGAAAATTTATGAATGTTTGAACGGTCACAGCGCTCAAACGCGTTAATGTGCCTTGCTGGGAGTTTGGCCTCTCGTTTAGATTCATAAGGTGAACCTACCTGCCGTGGAGGAAGCAGATCTATCAAACGGTTATCGAGCTAGGTAATATTTATATGATGAAAAAGTTGTCCAGAAAATTTATGAAAGTTTGAACGGTCACAGCGCTCAAACGCGTTAATGTGCCTTCCTGGGGCTTTGTCCTCTCGTTTAGATTAACAAGGTGAGCCATCTGGCCGAGAGCGAAGTAGATTCATCAAACGGTTCTCGAGAAAATTTATCTCTACAACGCGTTAATGTGCCTTGCTGGGAGTTTGGCCTCTCGTTTAGATTAACAAGGTGAACCTACTTGCCGAGGAGGAAGCAGGTCCATCAAACGGTTATCGAGTTAGGTAATATTTATATGATGAAAAAGTTGTCCAGAAAATTTATGAATGTTTCAACGGTCACAACGCTCAAACGCGTTAATGTGCCTTGCCGGGAGTTTGGCCCCTCGTTTAGATTAATAGGGCGAAGCTACTTGCCGAGGAGGAAGCAGATCCATCAAACGGTTATCGAGCTAGGTAATATTTATATAATGAAAAAGTTGTCCAGAAAATTTATGATAGTTTCAACGGTCACAGCGCTCAAACGCGTTATTGTGCCTTCCTGGAGGTTTGTCCTCTCGTTTAGATTAACAAAGTGAACCTACTTGCCGAGGGGGAAGCAGATCCATTAAACGGTTATCGAGCTATGTAATATTTATATGATGAAAAAGTTGTCCACAAAATTTATGAAAGTTTGAACGGTCACAGCGCTCAAACGCGTTAATGTGCCTTCCTGGGGCTTTGTCCTCTCGTTTAGATTAATAAGGTGAGCCATCTGGCCGAGAGCGAAGTAGATTCATCAAACGGTTCTCGAGAAAATTTATCTCTACAACGCGTTAATGTGCCTTGCTGGGAGTTTGGCCTCTCGTTTAGATTAACAAGGTGAACCTACTTGCCGAGGAGGAAGCAGGTCCATCAAACGGTTATCGAGTTAGGTAATATTTATATGATGAAAAAGTTGTCCAGAAAATTTATGAATGTTTCAACGGTCACAACGTTCAAACGCGTTAATGTGCCTTGCTGGGAGTTTGGCCCCTCGTTTAGATTAATAGGGCGAACCTACTTGCCGAGGAGGAAGCAGATCCATCAAATGGCTATCGTGCTAGGTAATATTTATATGATGAAAAAGTTGTCCAGAAATTTTATGAAAGTTTCAACGGTCACAGCGCTCAAACGCGTTAATGTGCCTTAATGGGGGTTCGGCCTCTCGTTTAGAGTAATAATGTGAACCTACTTGCCGAGGAGGAAGCAGATCCATCAAACGGCTATCGAGCTAGGTAATATTTTTGTGATGAAAAAGTTGTCCAGAAAATTTATGAAAGTTTGAACGGTCACAGCGCTCAAACGCGTTAATGTGCCTTGCTGGGAGTGTGGCCTCTCGTTTAGATTCATAAGGTGAACCTACTTGCCGTGGAGGCAGCAGATCTATCAAACGGTTATCGAGCTAGGTAATATTTATATGATGAAAAAGTTGTCCAGAAAATTTTTGAAAGTTTGAACGGTCACAGCGCTCAAACGCGTTAATGTGCCTTCCTGGGGCTTTGTCCTCTCGTTTAGATTAATAAGGTGAGCCATCTGGCCGAGAGCGAAGTAGATTCATCAAACGGTTCTCGAGAAAATTTATCTCTACAACGCGTTAATGTGCCTTGCTGGGAGTTTGGCCTCTCGTTTAGATTAACAAGGTGAACCTACTTGCCGAGGAGGAAGCAGGTCCATCAAACGGTTATCGAGTTAGGTAATATTTATATGATGAAAAAGTTGTCCGGAAAATTTATGAATGTTTCAACGGTCACAACGCTCAAACGCGTTAATGTGCCTAGCCGGGAGTTTGGCCCCTCGTTTAGATTAATAGGGCGAAGCTACTTGCCGAGGAGGAAGCAGATCCATCAAACGGTTATCGAGCTAGGTAATATTTATATAATGAAAAAGTTGTCCAGAAAATTTATGAAAGTTTGAACGGTGACAGCGCTCAAACACGTTAATGTGCCCTCCTGGGGGTTTGGTCTCTCGTTTAGATTAACAAAGTGAACCTACTTGCCGAGGAGGAAGCTGATCCATCAAACGGTTATCGAGCTAAGTAATATTTATGTGATGAAAAAGTTGTCCAGAAAATTTATGAAAGTTTCAACGGTCACAGCGCACAAACGCGTTAATATGCCTTCCTGGGGGTTTGGCCTCTCGTTTAGATTAACAAAGTGAACCTACTTGCTGAGGGGGAAGCTGATCCATCAAACGGTTATCGAGCTAAGTAATATTTATGTGAAGAAAAAGTTGTCCAGAAAATTTATTAAAGTTTCAACGGTCACAGCGCTCAAACGCGTTAATGTGCCTTGCTGGGAGTGTGGCCTCTCGTTTAGATTCATAAGGTGAACCTACTTGCCGTGGAGGCAGCAGATCTATCAAACGGTTATCGAGCTAGGTAATATTTATATGATGAAAAAGTTGTCCAGAAAATTTTTGAAAGTTTGAACGGTCACAGCGCTCAAACGCGTTAATGTGCCTTCCTGGGGCTTTGTCCTCTCGTTTAGATTAACAAGGTGAACCTACTTGCCGAGGAGGAAGCAGGTCCATCAAACGGTTATCGAGCTAGGTAATATTTATATGATGAAAAAGTTGTCCAGAAAATTTATGAAAGTTTGAACGGTCACAGCGCTCAAACGCGTTAATGTGCCTTCCTGGGGCTTTGTCCTCTCGTTTAGATTAATAAGGTGAGCCATCTGGCCGAGAGCGAAGTAGATTCATCAAACGGTTCTCGAGAAAATTTATCTCTACAACGCGTTAATGTGCCTTGCTGGGAGTTTGGCCTCTCGTTTAGATTAACAAGGTGAACCTACTTGCCGAGGAGGAAGCAGGTCCATCAAACGGTTATCGAGTTAGGTAATATTTATATGATGAAAAAGTTGTCCAGAAAATTTATGAATGTTTCAACGGTCACAACGTTCAAACGCGTTAATGTGCCTTGCTGGGAGTTTGGCCCCTCGTTTAGATTAATAGGGCGAACCTACTTGCCGAGGAGGAAGCAGATCCATCAAATGGCTATCGTGCTAGGTAATATTTATATGATGAAAAAGTTGTCCAGAAATTTTATGAAAGTTTCAACGGTCACAGCGCTCAAACGCGTTAATGTGCCTTAATGGGGGTTCGGCCTCTCGTTTAGAGTAATAATGTGAACCTACTTGCCGAGGAGGAAGCAGATCCATCAAACGGCTATCGAGCTAGGTAATATTTTTGTGATGAAAAAGTTGTCCAGAAAATTTATGAAAGTTTGAACGGTCACAGCGCTCAAACGCGTTAATGTGCCTTCCTGGGGCTTTGCCCTCTCGTCTAGATTAACAAGGTGTGCCATCTGGCCGAGAGCGAAGTAGATTCATCAAACGGTTCTCGAGAAAATTTATCTCTACAACTCGTTAATGTGCCTCGCTGGGAGTTTGGCCTCTCGTTTAGATTAACAAGGTGAACCTACTTGCCGAGGAGGAAGCAGATCCATCAAACGGCTATCGAGCTAGGTGATATTTTTGTGATGAAAAAGTTGTCCAGAAAATTTATCAAAGTTTGTACGGTCACAGCGCTCAAACGCGTTAATGTGCCTTCCTGGGGGTTTGTCCTCTCGTTTAGGTTGACAAGGTGAACCTACTTGCCGAGGAGGAAGCAGATCCATCAAACGGTTATCGAGCTAGGTAATATTTATATGATGAAAAAGTTGTCGAGAAAATTTATGAAAGTTTCAACGGTCACAGCGCTCTAACGCGTTAATGTGCCTTGCTGGCAGTTTGGCCTGTCGTTTAGATTAACAAGGTGAACCTACTTGCCGAAGAGGGAGCAGATCCATCAAACGGTTATAGAGCTAGATAATATTTATATGATGAAAAAGTTGTCCAGAAAATTTATCAAAGTTTGAACGGTCACAGCGCTCAAACGCGTTAATGTGCCTTCCTAGGAGTTTGTCATCTCGTTTAGATTAACAAGGTGAACCTACTTGCCGAGGAGGAAGCAGATCTATCGAACGGTTATCGAGCTAGGTAATATTTATATGATGAAAAAGTTGTCGAGAAAATTTATGAAAGTTTCAACGGTCACAGCGCTCTAACGCGTTAATGTGCCTTGCTGGCAGTTTGGCCTCTCGTTTAGATTAATAATGTGAACCTACTTGCCGAGGAGGAAGCAGATCCATTAAACGGTTCTCGAGAAAATATCGATGAAATTTTAGCCCTATAAGGCGTTAATGTGCCCTGCTGGGAGTTTGGCCTCTCGTTTAGATTAACAAGGTGAACCTACTTGCCGAGGAGGAAGCAGATCCATCAAACGGTTATCGAGCTAGGTAATATTTATATGATGAAAAAGTTGTCCAGAAAATTTATCAAAGTTTGAACGGTCACAGCGCTCAAACGCGTTAATGTGCCTTCCTGGGGGTTTGTCCTCTCGTTTAGGTTGACAAGGTGAACCTACTTGCCGAGGAGGAAGCAGATTCATCAAACGGTTATCGAGCTAGGTAATATTTATATGATGAAAAAGTTGTCCAGAAAATTTATCAAAGTTTGAACGGTCACAGCGCTCAAACGCGTTAATGTGCCTTCCTGGGGCTTTGTCCTCTCGTTTAGATTAACAAGGTTAACCTACTTGCCGAGGAGGAAGCAGATCCATCAAACGGTTATCGAGCTAGGTAATATTTATATGATGAAAAAGTTGTCCAGAAAATTTATCAAAGTTTGAACGGTCACAGCGCTCAAACGCGTTAATGTGCCTTCCTGGGGGTTTGTCCTCTCGTTTAGGTTGACAAGGTGAACCTACTTGCCGAGGAGGAAGCAGATTCATCAAACGGTTATCGAGCTAGGTAATATTTATATGATGAAAAAGTTGTCCAGAAAATTTATCAAAGTTTGAACGGTCACAGCGCTCAAACGCGTTAATGTGCCTTCCTGGGGGTTTGTCCTCTCGTTTAGGTTGACAAGGTGAACCTACTTGCCGAGGAGGAAGCAGATTCATCAAACGGTTATCGAGCTAGGTAATATTTATATGATGAAAAAGTTGTCCAGAAAATTTATCAAAGTTTGAACGGTCACAGCACTCAAACGCGTTAATGTGCCTTCCTGGGAGTTTGGCCTCTCGTTTAGAGTAATAAGGTGTACCTACTTGCCGAGGAGGAAGCAGATCCATCAAACGGTTATAGAGCTAGATAATATTTATATGATGAAAAAGTTGTCCAGAAAATTTATCAAAGTTTGAACGGTCACAGCGCTCAAACGCGTTAATGTGCCTTCCTGGGGCTTTGTCCTCTCGTTTAGATTAACAAGGTTAACCTACTTGCCGAGGAGGAAGCAGATCCATCAAACGGTTATCGAGCTAGGTAATATTTATATGATGAAAAATTTGTCCAGAAAATTTATGAAAGTTTGAACGGTCACAGCGCTCAAACGCGTTAATTTGCCTTCCTGGAGGTTTGTCCTCTCGCTTAGAGTAATAATGTGAACCTACTTGCCGAGGAGGAAGCAGATCCATTAAACGGTTCTCGAGAAAATATCGATGAAATTTTAGCCCTATAAGGCGTTAATGTGCCCTGCTGGGAGTTTGGCCTCTCGTTTAGATTAACAAGGTGAACCTACTTGCCGAGGAGGGAGCAGATCCATCAAACGGTTATCGAGCTAGGTAATATTTATATGATGAAAAAGTTGTCGAGAAAATTTATGAAAGTTCGAACGGTGACAGCGCTCAGACGCGTTAATGTGCCTTCCTGGAGGTTTGTCCTCTCGTTTAGAGTAATAATGTGAACCTACTTGCCGAGGAGGAAGCAGATCCATTAAACGGTTCTCGAGCTAGGTAATATTTATATGATGAAAAAGTTGTCCAGAAAATTTATCAAAGTTTGAACGGTCACAGCGCTCAAACGCGTTAATGTGCCTTCCTGGGAGTTTGGCCTCTCGTTTAGAGTAATAAGGTGAACCTACTTGCCGAGGAGGAAGCAGATCCATCAAACGGCTATCGAGCTGGGTGATATTTTTGTGATGAAAAAGTTGTCCAGAAAATTTATCAAAGTTTGTACGGTCACAGCGCTCAAACGCGTTAATGTGCCTTCCTGGGGGTTTGTCCTCTCGTTTAGGTTGACAAGGTGAACCTACTTGCCGAGGAGGAAGCAGATCCATCAAACGGTTATCGAGCTAGGTAATATTTATATGATGAAAAAGTTGTCGAGAAAATTTATGAAAGTTTCAACGGTCACAGCGCTCTAACGCGTTAATGTGCCTTGCTGGCAGTTTGGCCTCTCGTTTAGATTAACAAGGTGAACCTACTTGCCGAAGAGGGAGCAGATCCATCAAACGGTTATAGAGCTAGATAATATTTATATGATGAAAAAGTTGTCCAGAAAATTTATCAAAGTTTGAACGGTCACAGCGCTCAAACGCGTTAATGTGCCTTCCTAGGAGTTTGTCATCTCGTTTAGATTAACAAGGTGAACCTACTTGCCGAGGAGGAAGCAGATCTATCGAACGGTTATCGAGCTAGGTAATATTTATATGATGAAAAAGTTGTCGAGAAAATTTATGAAAGTTTCAACGGTCACAGCGCTCTAACGCGTTAATGTGCCTTGCTGGCAGTTTGGCCTCTCGTTTAGATTAATAATGTGAACCTACTTGCCGAGGAGGAAGCAGATCCATTAAACGGTTCTCGAGAAAATATCGATGAAATTTTAGCCCTATAAGGCGTTAATGTGCCCTGCTGGGAGTTTGGCCTCTCGTTTAGATTAACAAGGTGAACCTACTTGCCGAGGAGGGAGCAGATCCATCAAACGGTTATCGAGCTAGGTAATATTTATATGATGAAAAAGTTGTCGAGAAAATTTATGAAAGTTCGAACGGTGACAGCGTTCAGACGCGTTAATGTGCCTTCCTGGAGGTTTGTCCTCTCGTTTAGAGTAATAATGTGAACCTACTTGCCGAGGAGGAAGCAGATTCATCAAACGGTTATCGAGCTAGGTAATATTTATATGATGAAAAAGTTGTCCAGAAAATTTATCAAAGTTTGAACGGTCACAGCGCTCAAACGCGTTAATGTGCCTTCCTGGGGGTTTGTCCTCTCGTTTAGGTTGACAAGGTGAACCTACTTGCCGAGGAGGAAGCAGATTCATCAAACGGTTATCGAGCTAGGTAATATTTATATGATGAAAAAGTTGTCCAGAAAATTTATCAAAGTTTGAACGGTCACAGCACTCAAACGCGTTAATGTGCCTTCCTGGGAGTTTGGCCTCTCGTTTAGAGTAATAAGGTGTACCTACTTGCCGAGGAGGAAGCAGATCCATCAAACGGTTATAGAGCTAGATAATATTTATATGATGAAAAAGTTGTCCAGAAAATTTATCAAAGTTTGAACGGTCACAGCGCTCAAACGCGTTAATGTGCCTTCCTGGGGGTTTGTCCTCTCGTTTAGGTTGACAAGGTGAACCTACTTGCCGAGGAGGAAGCAGATTCATCAAACGGTTATCGAGCTAGGTAATATTTATATGATGAAAAAGTTGTCCAGAAAATTTATCAAAGTTTGAACGGTCACAGCACTCAAACGCGTTAATGTGCCTTCCTGGGAGTTTGGCCTCTCGTTTAGAGTAATAAGGTGTACCTACTTGCCGAGGAGGAAGCAGATCCATCAAACGGCTATCGAGCTAGGTAATATTTATATGATGAAAAAGTTGTCCAGAAAATTTATCAAAGTTTGAACGGTCACAGCGCTCAAACGCGTTAATTTGCCTTCCTGGGAGTTTGTCATCTCGCTTAGATTAACAAGGTGAACCTACTTGCCGAGGAGGAGCAGATCCATCAAACGGTTATCGAGCTAGGTAATATTTATATGATGAAAAAGTTGTCGAGAAAATTTATGAAAGTTCGAACGGTGACAGCGCTCAGACGCGTTAATGTGCCTTCCTGGAGGTTTGTCCTCTCGTTTAGAGTAATAATGTGAACCTACTTGCCGAGGAGGAAGCAGATCCATTAAACGGTTCTCGAGAAAATATCGATGAAATTTTAGCCCTATAAGGCGTTAATGTGCCCTGCTGGGAGTTTGGCCTCTCGTTTAGATTAACAAGGTGAACCTACTTGCCGAAGAGGGAGCAGATCCATCAAACGGTTATAGAGCTAGATAATATTTATATGATGAAAAAGTTGTCCAGAAAATTTATCAAAGTTTGAACGGTCACAGCGCTCAAACGCGTTAATGTGCCTTCCTGGGGGTTTGTCCTCTCGTTTAGGTTGACAAGGTGAACCTACTTGCCGAGGAGGAAGCAGATCCATCAAACGGTTATCGAGCTAGGTAATATTTATATGATGAAAAAGTTGTCCAGAAAATTTATCAAAGTTTGAACGGTCACAGCGCTCAAACGCGTTAATGTGCCTTCCTAGGAGTTTGTCATCTCGTTTAGATTAACAAGGTGAACCTACTTGCCGAGGAGGAAGCAGATCTATCGAACGGTTATCGAGCTAGGTAATATTTATATGATGAAAAAGTTGTCGAGAAAATTTATGAAAGTTTCAACGGTCACAGCGCTCTAACGCGTTAATGTGCCTTGCTGGCAGTTTGGCCTCTCGTTTAGATTAATAATGTGAACCTACTTGCCGAGGAGGAAGCAGATCCATTAAACGGTTCTCGAGAAAATATCGATGAAATTTTAGCCCTATAAGGCGTTAATGTGCCCTGCTGGGAGTTTCGCCTCTCGTTTAGATTAACAAGGTGAACCTACTTGCCGAGGAGGGAGCAGATCCATCAAACGGTTATCGAGCTAGGTAATATTTATATGATGAAAAAGTTGTCGAGAAAATTTATGAAAGTTCGAACGGTGACAGCGCTCAGACGCGTTAATGTGCCTTCCTGGAGGTTTGTCCTCTCGTTTAGAGTAATAATGTGAACCTACTTGCCGAGGAGGAAGCAGATTCATCAAACGGTTATCGAGCTAGGTAATATTTATATGATGAAAAAGTTGTCCAGAAAATTTATCAAAGTTTGAACGGTCACAGCGCTCAAACGCGTTAATGTGCCTTCCTGGGGGTTTGTCCTCTCGTTTAGGTTGACAAGGTGAACCTACTTGCCGAGGAGGAAGCAGATTCATCAAACGGTTATCGAGCTAGGTAATATTTATATGATGAAAAAGTTGTCCAGAAAATTTATCAAAGTTTGAACGGTCACAGCACTCAAACGCGTTAATGTGCCTTCCTGGGAGTTTGGCCTCTCGTTTAGAGTAACAAGGTGTACCTACTTGCCGAGGAGGAAGCAGATCCATCAAACGGCTATCGAGCTAGGTAATATTTATATGATGAAAAAGTTGTCCAGAAAATTTATGACAGTTTCAACGGTCACAGCGCTCAAACGCGTTAATGTGCCTTCCTGGGGGTTTGTCCTCTCGTTTAGGTTGACAAGGTGAACCTACTTGCTGAGGAGGAAGCAGATCCAACAAACGGTTATCGAGCTAGGTAATATTTATATGATGAAAAAGTTGTCCAGAAAATTTATCAAAGTTTGAACGGTCACAGCACTCAAACGCGTTAATGTGCCTTCCTGGGAGTTTGGCCTCTCGTTTAGAGTAATAAGGTGTACCTACTTGCCGAGGAGGAAGCAGATCCATCAAACGGTTATAGAGCTAGATAATATTTATATGATGAAAAAGTTGTCCAGAAAATTTATCAAAGTTTGAACGGTCACAGCGCTCAAACGCGTTAATGTGCCTTCCTGGGAGTTTGGCCTCTCGTTTAGATTAACAAGGTGAACCTACTTGCCGAGGAGGAAGCAGATCCATCAAACGGTTATCGAGCTAGGTAATATTTATATGATGAAAAAGTTGTCCAGAAAATTTATCAAAGTTTGAACGGTCACAGCGCTCAAACGCGTTAATGTGCCTTCCTGGGGGTTTGTCCTCTCGTTTAGGTTGACAAGGTGAACCTACTTGCCGAGGAGGAAGCAGATTCATCAAACGGTTATCGAGCTAGGTAATATTTATATGATGAAAAAGTTGTCCAGAAAATTTATCAAAGTTTGAACGGTCACAGCGCTCAAACGCGTTAATGTGCCTTCCTGGGGCTTTGTCCTCTCGTTTAGATTAACAAGGTTAACCTACTTGCCGAGGAGGAAGCAGATCCATCAAACGGTTATCGAGCTAGGTAATATTTATATGATGAAAAAGTTGTCCAGAAAATTTATCAAAGTTTGAACGGTCACAGCGCTCAAACGCGTTAATGTGCCTTCCTGGGGTTTGTCCTCTCGTTTAGGTTGACAAGGTGAACCTACTTGCCGAGGAGGAAGCAGATTCATCAAACGGTTATCGAGCTAGGTAATATTTATATGATGAAAAAGTTGTCCAGAAAATTTATCAAAGTTTGAACGGTCACAGCGCTCAAACGCGTTAATGTGCCTTCCTGGGGGTTTGTCCTCTCGTTTAGGTTGACAAGGTGAACCTACTTGCCGAGGAGGAAGCAGATTCATCAAACGGTTATCGAGCTAGGTAATATTTATATGATGAAAAAGTTGTCCAGAAAATTTATCAAAGTTTGAACGGTCACAGCACTCAAACGCGTTAATGTGCCTTCCTGGGAGTTTGGCCTCTCGTTTAGAGTAATAAGGTGTACCTACTTGCCGAGGAGGAAGCAGATCCATCAAACGGTTATAGAGCTAGATAATATTTATATGATGAAAAAGTTGTCCAGAAAATTTATCAAAGTTTGAACGGTCACAGCGCTCAAACGCGTTAATGTGCCTTCCTGGGGCTTTGTCCTCTCGTTTAGATTAACAAGGTTAACCTACTTGCCGAGGAGGAAGCAGATCCATCAAACGGTTATCGAGCTAGGTAATATTTATATGATGAAAAATTTGTCCAGAAAATTTATGAAAGTTTGAACGGTCACAGCGCTCAAACGCGTTAATTTGCCTTCCTGGAGGTTTGTCCTCTCGCTTAGAGTAATAATGTGAACCTACTTGCCGAGGAGGAAGCAGATCCATTAAACGGTTCTCGAGAAAATATCGATGAAATTTTAGCCCTATAAGGCGTTAATGTGCCCTGCTGGGAGTTTGGCCTCTCGTTTAGATTAACAAGGTGAACCTACTTGCCGAGGAGGGAGCAGATCCATCAAACGGTTATCGAGCTAGGTAATATTTATATGATGAAAAAGTTGTCGAGAAAATTTATGAAAGTTCGAACGGTGACAGCGCTCAGACGCGTTAATGTGCCTTCCTGGAGGTTTGTCCTCTCGTTTAGAGTAATAATGTGAACCTACTTGCCGAGGAGGAAGCAGATCCATTAAACGGTTCTCGAGCTAGGTAATATTTATATGATGAAAAAGTTGTCCAGAAAATTTATCAAAGTTTGAACGGTCACAGCGCTCAAACGCGTTAATGTGCCTTCCTGGGAGTTTGGCCTCTCGTTTAGAGTAATAAGGTGAACCTACTTGCCGAGGAGGAAGCAGATCCATCAAACGGCTATCGAGCTGGGTGATATTTTTGTGATGAAAAAGTTGTCCAGAAAATTTATCAAAGTTTGTACGGTCACAGCGCTCAAACGCGTTAATGTGCCTTCCTGGGGGTTTGTCCTCTCGTTTAGGTTGACAAGGTGAACCTACTTGCCGAGGAGGAAGCAGATCCATCAAACGGTTATCGAGCTAGGTAATATTTATATGATGAAAAAGTTGTCGAGAAAATTTATGAAAGTTTCAACGGTCACAGCGCTCTAACGCGTTAATGTGCCTTGCTGGCAGTTTGGCCTCTCGTTTAGATTAACAAGGTGAACCTACTTGCCGAAGAGGGAGCAGATCCATCAAACGGTTATAGAGCTAGATAATATTTATATGATGAAAAAGTTGTCCAGAAAATTTATCAAAGTTTGAACGGTCACAGCGCTCAAACGCGTTAATGTGCCTTCCTAGGAGTTTGTCATCTCGTTTAGATTAACAAGGTGAACCTACTTGCCGAGGAGGAAGCAGATCTATCGAACGGTTATCGAGCTAGGTAATATTTATATGATGAAAAAGTTGTCGAGAAAATTTATGAAAGTTTCAACGGTCACAGCGCTCTAACGCGTTAATGTGCCTTGCTGGCAGTTTGGCCTCTCGTTTAGATTAATAATGTGAACCTACTTGCCGAGGAGGAAGCAGATCCATTAAACGGTTCTCGAGAAAATATCGATGAAATTTTAGCCCTATAAGGCGTTAATGTGCCCTGCTGGGAGTTTGGCCTCTCGTTTAGATTAACAAGGTGAACCTACTTGCCGAGGAGGGAGCAGATCCATCAAACGGTTATCGAGCTAGGTAATATTTATATGATGAAAAAGTTGTCGAGAAAATTTATGAAAGTTCGAACGGTGACAGCGTTCAGACGCGTTAATGTGCCTTCCTGGAGGTTTGTCCTCTCGTTTAGAGTAATAATGTGAACCTACTTGCCGAGGAGGAAGCAGATTCATCAAACGGTTATCGAGCTAGGTAATATTTATATGATGAAAAAGTTGTCCAGAAAATTTATCAAAGTTTGAACGGTCACAGCGCTCAAACGCGTTAATGTGCCTTCCTGGGGGTTTGTCCTCTCGTTTAGGTTGACAAGGTGAACCTACTTGCCGAGGAGGAAGCAGATTCATCAAACGGTTATCGAGCTAGGTAATATTTATATGATGAAAAAGTTGTCCAGAAAATTTATCAAAGTTTGAACGGTCACAGCACTCAAACGCGTTAATGTGCCTTCCTGGGAGTTTGGCCTCTCGTTTAGAGTAATAAGGTGTACCTACTTGCCGAGGAGGAAGCAGATCCATCAAACGGTTATAGAGCTAGATAATATTTATATGATGAAAAAGTTGTCCAGAAAATTTATCAAAGTTTGAACGGTCACAGCGCTCAAACGCGTTAATGTGCCTTCCTGGGGGTTTGTCCTCTCGTTTAGGTTGACAAGGTGAACCTACTTGCCGAGGAGGAAGCAGATTCATCAAACGGTTATCGAGCTAGGTAATATTTATATGATGAAAAAGTTGTCCAGAAAATTTATCAAAGTTTGAACGGTCACAGCACTCAAACGCGTTAATGTGCCTTCCTGGGAGTTTGGCCTCTCGTTTAGAGTAATAAGGTGTACCTACTTGCCGAGGAGGAAGCAGATCCATCAAACGGCTATCGAGCTAGGTAATATTTATATGATGAAAAAGTTGTCCAGAAAATTTATCAAAGTTTGAACGGTCACAGCGCTCAAACGCGTTAATTTGCCTTCCTGGGAGTTTGTCATCTCGCTTAGATTAACAAGGTGAACCTACTTGCCGAGGAGGGAGCAGATCCATCAAACGGTTATCGAGCTAGGTAATATTTATATGATGAAAAAGTTGTCGAGAAAATTTATGAAAGTTCGAACGGTGACAGCGCTCAGACGCGTTAATGTGCCTTCCTGGAGGTTTGTCCTCTCGTTTAGAGTAATAATGTGAACCTACTTGCCGAGGAGGAAGCAGATCCATTAAACGGTTCTCGAGAAAATATCGATGAAATTTTAGCCCTATAAGGCGTTAATGTGCCCTGCTGGGAGTTTGGCCTCTCGTTTAGATTAACAAGGTGAACCTACTTGCCGAAGAGGGAGCAGATCCATCAAACGGTTATAGAGCTAGATAATATTTATATGATGAAAAAGTTGTCCAGAAAATTTATCAAAGTTTGAACGGTCACAGCGCTCAAACGCGTTAATGTGCCTTCCTGGGGGTTTGTCCTCTCGTTTAGGTTGACAAGGTGAACCTACTTGCCGAGGAGGAAGCAGATCCATCAAACGGTTATCGAGCTAGGTAATATTTATATGATGAAAAAGTTGTCCAGAAAATTTATCAAAGTTTGAACGGTCACAGCGCTCAAACGCGTTAATGTGCCTTCCTAGGAGTTTGTCATCTCGTTTAGATTAACAAGGTGAACCTACTTGCCGAGGAGGAAGCAGATCTATCGAACGGTTATCGAGCTAGGTAATATTTATATGATGAAAAAGTTGTCGAGAAAATTTATGAAAGTTTCAACGGTCACAGCGCTCTAACGCGTTAATGTGCCTTGCTGGCAGTTTGGCCTCTCGTTTAGATTAATAATGTGAACCTACTTGCCGAGGAGGAAGCAGATCCATTAAACGGTTCTCGAGAAAATATCGATGAAATTTTAGCCCTATAAGGCGTTAATGTGCCCTGCTGGGAGTTTCGCCTCTCGTTTAGATTAACAAGGTGAACCTACTTGCCGAGGAGGGAGCAGATCCATCAAACGGTTATCGAGCTAGGTAATATTTATATGATGAAAAAGTTGTCGAGAAAATTTATGAAAGTTCGAACGGTGACAGCGCTCAGACGCGTTAATGTGCCTTCCTGGAGGTTTGTCCTCTCGTTTAGAGTAATAATGTGAACCTACTTGCCGAGGAGGAAGCAGATTCATCAAACGGTTATCGAGCTAGGTAATATTTATATGATGAAAAAGTTGTCCAGAAAATTTATCAAAGTTTGAACGGTCACAGCGCTCAAACGCGTTAATGTGCCTTCCTGGGGTTTGTCCTCTCGTTTAGGTTGACAAGGTGAACCTACTTGCCGAGGAGGAAGCAGATTCATCAAACGGTTATCGAGCTAGGTAATATTTATATGATGAAAAAGTTGTCCAGAAAATTTATCAAAGTTTGAACGGTCACAGCACTCAAACGCGTTAATGTGCCTTCCTGGGAGTTTGGCCTCTCGTTTAGAGTAACAAGGTGTACCTACTTGCCGAGGAGGAAGCAGATCCATCAAACGGCTATCGAGCTAGGTAATATTTATATGATGAAAAAGTTGTCCAGAAAATTTATGACAGTTTCAACGGTCACAGCGCTCAAACGCGTTAATGTGCCTTCCTGGGGGTTTGTCCTCTCGTTTAGGTTGACAAGGTGAACCTACTTGCTGAGGAGGAAGCAGATCCAACAAACGGTTATCGAGCTAGGTAATATTTATATGATGAAAAAGTTGTCCAGAAAATTTATCAAAGTTTGAACGGTCACAGCACTCAAACGCGTTAATGTGCCTTCCTGGGAGTTTGGCCTCTCGTTTAGAGTAATAAGGTGTACCTACTTGCCGAGGAGGAAGCAGATCCATCAAACGGTTATAGAGCTAGATAATATTTATATGATGAAAAAGTTGTCCAGAAAATTTATCAAAGTTTGAACGGTCACAGCGCTCAAACGCGTTAATGTGCCTTCCTGGGAGTTTGGCCTCTCGTTTAGAGTAATAAGGTGTACCTACTTGCCGAGGAGGAAGCAGATCCATCAAACGGTTATAGAGCTAGATAATATTTATATGATGAAAAAGTTGTCCAGAAAATTTATCAAAGTTTGAACGGTCACAGCGCTCAAACGCGTTAATGTGCCTTCCTGGGGCTTTGTCCTCTCGTTTAGATTAACAAGGTTAACCTACTTGCCGAGGAGGAAGCAGATCCATCAAACGGTTATCGAGCTAGGTAATATTTATATGATGAAAAAGTTGTCCAGAAAATTTATCAAAGTTTGAACGGTCACAGCGCTCAAACGCGTTAATGTGCCTTCCTGGGGGTTTGTCCTCTCGTTTAGGTTGACAAGGTGAACCTACTTGCCGAGGAGGAAGCAGATTCATCAAACGGTTATCGAGCTAGGTAATATTTATATGATGAAAAAGTTGTCCAGAAAATTTATCAAAGTTTGAACGGTCACAGCGCTCAAACGCGTTAATGTGCCTTCCTGGGGTTTGTCCTCTCGTTTAGGTTGACAAGGTGAACCTACTTGCCGAGGAGGAAGCAGATTCATCAAACGGTTATCGAGCTAGGTAAAATTTATATGATGAAAAAGTTGTCCAGAAAATTTATCAAAGTTTGAACGGTCACAGCACTCAAACGCGTTAATGTGCCTTCCTGGGAGTTTGGCCTCTCGTTTAGAGTAATAAGGTGTACCTACTTGCCGAGGAGGAAGCAGATCCATCAAACGGTTATAGAGCTAGATAATATTTATATGATGAAAAAGTTGTCCAGAAAATTTATCAAAGTTTGAACGGTCACAGCGCTCAAACGCGTTAATGTGCCTTCCTGGGGCTTTGTCCTCTCGTTTAGATTAACAAGGTTAACCTACTTGCCGAGGAGGAAGCAGATCCATCAAACGGTTATCGAGCTAGGTAATATTTATATGATGAAAAATTTGTCCAGAAAATTTATGAAAGTTTGAACGGTCACAGCGCTCAAACGCGTTAATTTGCCTTCCTGGAGGTTTGTCCTCTCGCTTAGAGTAATAATGTGAACCTACTTGCCGAGGAGGAAGCAGATCCATTAAACGGTTCTCGAGAAAATATCGATGAAATTTTAGCCCTATAAGGCGTTAATGTGCCCTGCTGGGAGTTTGGCCTCTCGTTTAGATTAACAAGGTGAACCTACTTGCCGAGGAGGGAGCAGATCCATCAAACGGTTATCGAGCTAGGTAATATTTATATGATGAAAAAGTTGTCGAGAAAATTTATGAAAGTTCGAACGGTGACAGCGCTCAGACGCGTTAATGTGCCTTCCTGGAGGTTTGTCCTCTCGTTTAGAGTAATAATGTGAACCTACTTGCCGAGGAGGAAGCAGATCCATTAAACGGTTCTCGAGCTAGGTAATATTTATATGATGAAAAAGTTGTCCAGAAAATTTATCAAAGTTTGAACGGTCACAGCGCTCAAACGCGTTAATGTGCCTTCCTGGGAGTTTGGCCTCTCGTTTAGAGTAATAAGGTGAACCTACTTGCCGAGGAGGAAGCAGATCCATCAAACGGCTATCGAGCTGGGTGATATTTTTGTGATGAAAAAGTTGTCCAGAAAATTTATCAAAGTTTGTACGGTCACAGCGCTCAAACGCGTTAATGTGCCTTCCTGGGGGTTTGTCCTCTCGTTTAGGTTGACAAGGTGAACCTACTTGCCGAGGAGGAAGCAGATCCATCAAACGGTTATCGAGCTAGGTAATATTTATATGATGAAAAAGTTGTCGAGAAAATTTATGAAAGTTTCAACGGTCACAGCGCTCTAACGCGTTAATGTGCCTTGCTGGCAGTTTGGCCTCTCGTTTAGATTAACAAGGTGAACCTACTTGCCGAAGAGGGAGCAGATCCATCAAACGGTTATAGAGCTAGATAATATTTATATGATGAAAAAGTTGTCCAGAAAATTTATCAAAGTTTGAACGGTCACAGCGCTCAAACGCGTTAATGTGCCTTCCTAGGAGTTTGTCATCTCGTTTAGATTAACAAGGTGAACCTACTTGCCGAGGAGGAAGCAGATCTATCGAACGGTTATCGAGCTAGGTAATATTTATATGATGAAAAAGTTGTCGAGAAAATTTATGAAAGTTTCAACGGTCACAGCGCTCAAACGCGTTAATGTGCCTTGCTGGCAGTTTGGCCTCTCGTTTAGATTAACAAGGTGAACCTACTTGCCGAGGAGGAAGCAGATCCATTAAACGGTTCTCGAGAAAATATCGATGAAATTTTAGCCCTATAAGGCGTTAATGTGCCCTGCTGGGAGTTTGGCCTCTCGTTTAGATTAACAAGGTGAACCTACTTGCCGAGGAGGGAGCAGATCCATCAAACGGTTATCGAGCTAGGTAATATTTATATGATGAAAAAGTTGTCCAGAAAATTTATCAAAGTTTGAACGGTCACAGCGCTCAAACGCGTTAATGTGCCTTCCTGGGGGTTTGTCGTCTCGTTTAGGTTGACAAGGTGAACCTACTTGCCGAGGAGGAAGCAGATTCATCAAACGGTTATCGAGCTAGGTAATATTTATATGATGAAAAAGTTGTCCAGAAAATTTATCAAAGTTTGAACGGTCACAGCGCTCAAACGCGTTAATGTGCCTTCCTGGGGGTTTGTCCTCTCGTTTAGGTTGACAAGGTGAACCTACTTGCCGAGGAGGAAGCAGATTCATCAAACGGTTATCGAGCTAGGTAATATTTATATGATGAAAAAGTTGTCCAGAAAATTTATCAAAGTTTGAACGGTCACAGCACTCAAACGCGTTAATGTGCCTTCCTGGGAGTTTGGCCTCTCGTTTAGAGTAATAAGGTGTACCTACTTGCCGAGGAGGAAGCAGATCCATCAAACGGTTATAGAGCTAGATAATATTTATATGATGAAAAAGTTGTCCAGAAAATTTATCAAAGTTTGAACGGTCACAGCGCTCAAACGCGTTAATGTGCCTTCCTGGGGGTTTGTCCTCTCGTTTAGGTTGACAAGGTGAACCTACTTGCCGAGGAGGAAGCAGATTCATCAAACGGTTATCGAGCTAGGTAATATTTATATGATGAAAAAGTTGTCCAGAAAATTTATCAAAGTTTGAACGGTCACAGCACTCAAACGCGTTAATGTGCCTTCCTGGGAGTTTGGCCTCTCGTTTAGAGTAATAAGGTGTACCTACTTGCCGAGGAGGAAGCAGATCCATCAAACGGCTATCGAGCTAGGTAATATTTATATGATGAAAAAGTTGTCCAGAAAATTTATCAAAGTTTGAACGGTCACAGCGCTCAAACGCGTTAATTTGCCTTCCTGGGAGTTTGTCATCTCGCTTAGATTAACAAGGTGAACCTACTTGCCGAGGAAGGAGCAGATCCATCAAACGGTTATCGAGCTAGGTAATATTTATATGATGAAAAAGTTGTCGAGAAAATTTATGAAAGTTCGAACGGTGACAGCGCTCAGACGCGTTAATGTGCCTTCCTGGAGGTTTGTCCTCTCGTTTAGAGTAATAATGTGAACCTACTTGCCGAGGAGGAAGCAGATCCATTAAACGGTTCTCGAGAAAATATCGATGAAATTTTAGCCCTATAAGGCGTTAATGTGCCCTGCTGGGAGTTTGGCCTCTCGTTTAGATTAACAAGGTGAACCTACTTGCCGAAGAGGGAGCAGATCCATCAAACGGTTATAGAGCTAGATAATATTTATATGATGAAAAAGTTGTCCAGAAAATTTATCAAAGTTTGAACGGTCACAGCGCTCAAACGCGTTAATGTGCCTTCCTGGGGGTTTGTCCTCTCGTTTAGGTTGACAAGGTGAACCTACTTGCCGAGGAGGAAGCAGATCCATCAAACGGTTATCGAGCTAGGTAATATTTATATGATGAAAAAGTTGTCCAGAAAATTTATCAAAGTTTGAACGGTCACAGCGCTCAAACGCGTTAATGTGCCTTCCTAGGAGTTTGTCATCTCGTTTAGATTAACAAGGTGAACCTACTTGCCGAGGAGGAAGCAGATCTATCGAACGGTTATCGAGCTAGGTAATATTTATATGATGAAAAAGTTGTCGAGAAAATTTATGAAAGTTTCAACGGTCACAGCGCTCTAACGCGTTAATGTGCCTTGCTGGCAGTTTGGCCTCTCGTTTAGATTAATAATGTGAACCTACTTGCCGAGGAGGAAGCAGATCCATTAAACGGTTCTCGAGAAAATATCGATGAAATTTTAGCCCTATAAGGCGTTAATGTGCCCTGCTGGGAGTTTCGCCTCTCGTTTAGATTAACAAGGTGAACCTACTTGCCGAGGAGGGAGCAGATCCATCAAACGGTTATCGAGCTAGGTAATATTTATATGATGAAAAAGTTGTCGAGAAAATTTATGAAAGTTCGAACGGTGACAGCGCTCAGACGCGTTAATGTGCCTTCCTGGAGGTTTGTCCTCTCGTTTAGAGTAATAATGTGAACCTACTTGCCGAGGAGGAAGCAGATTCATCAAACGGTTATCGAGCTAGGTAATATTTATATGATGAAAAAGTTGTCCAGAAAATTTATCAAAGTTTGAACGGTCACAGCGCTCAAACGCGTTAATGTGCCTTCCTGGGGGTTTGTCCTCTCGTTTAGGTTGACAAGGTGAACCTACTTGCCGAGGAGGAAGCAGATTCATCAAACGGTTATCGAGCTAGGTAATATTTATATGATGAAAAAGTTGTCCAGAAAATTTATCAAAGTTTGAACGGTCACAGCACTCAAACGCGTTAATGTGCCTTCCTGGGAGTTTGGCCTCTCGTTTAGAGTAACAAGGTGTACCTACTTGCCGAGGAGGAAGCAGATCCATCAAACGGCTATCGAGCTAGGTAATATTTATATGATGAAAAAGTTGTCCAGAAAATTTATGACAGTTTCAACGGTCACAGCGCTCAAACGCGTTAATGTGCCTTCCTGGGGGTTTGTCCTCTCGTTTAGGTTGACAAGGTGAACCTACTTGCTGAGGAGGAAGCAGATCCAACAAACGGTTATCGAGCTAGGTAATATTTATATGATGAAAAAGTTGTCCAGAAAATTTATCAAAGTTTGAACGGTCACAGCACTCAAACGCGTTAATGTGCCTTCCTGGGAGTTTGGCCTCTCGTTTAGAGTAATAAGGTGTACCTACTTGCCGAGGAGGAAGCAGATCCATCAAACGGCTATCGAGCTAGGTAATATTTATATGATGAAAAAGTTGTCCAGAAAATTTATCAAAGTTTGAACGGTCACAGCACTCAAACGCGTTAATGTGCCTTCCTGGGAGTTTGGCCTCTCGTTTAAAGTAATAAGGTGTACCTACTTGCCGAGGAGGAAGCAGATCCATCAAACGGTTATAGAGCTAGATAATATTTATATGATGAAAAAGTTGTCCAGAAAATTTATCAAAGTTTGAACGGTCACAGCGCTCAAACGCGTTAATGTGCCTTCCTGGGGGTTTGTCCTCTCGTTTAGGTTGACAAGGTGAACCTACTTGCCGAGGAGGAAGCAGATTCATCAAACGGTTATCGAGCTAGGTAATATTTATATGATGAAAAAGTTGTCCAGAAAATTTATCAAAGTTTGAACGGTCACAGCACTCAAACGCGTTAATGTGCCTTCCTGGGAGTTTGGCCTCTCGTTTAGAGTAACAAGGTGTACCTACTTGCCGAGGAGGAAGCAGATCCATCAAACGGCTATCGAGCTAGGTAATATTTATATGATAAAAAAGTTGTCCAGAAAATTTATGAATGTTTGAACGGTCACAGCGCTCAAACGCGTTAATGTGCCTTCCTGGGGGTTTGGCCTCTCGTTTAGATTAACAAGGTGAACCTACTTGCTGAGGAGGAAGCAGATCCAACAAACGGTTATCGAGCTAGGTAATATTTATATGATGAAAAAGTTGCCCAGAAAATTTATGAAAGTTTGAACGGTCACAGCGCTCAAACGCGATAATGTGCCTTCCTGGAGGTTTGGCCTCACGTTTAGACTAACAAGGTGAAGCTACTTGCCGAAGAGGACGCAGAACCATCAAACGGTTATCGAGCTACGTAATAGTTATATGATGAAAAAGTTGTCCAGAAAATTTATGATAGTTTGGACGGTGACAGCGGCCAAACGCGTTAATGTACCTTCCTGGGAGTTTGTCCTCTCATTTAGATTAACAAGTTGAAAATACTTGCCGAGTGGGAAGCAGATCCATCAAACGGTTATCGAGCTAGGTAATATTTATATGATGAAAAAGTTGTCCAGAAAATTTATGACAGTTTCAACGGTCACAGCGCTCAAACGCGTTAATGTGCCTTCCTGGGGTTTGGCCTCTCGTTTAGATTAACAAGGTGAACCTGCTTGCCGAGGAGGATGCAGATCCATCAAACGGTTATCGAGCTAGGTAATATTTATATGATGAAAAAGTTGTTCAGAAAATTTATTAAAGTTCGAACGGTGACAGCGCTCAGACGCGTTAATGTGCCTTCCTGGAGGTTTGTCCTTTCGTTTAGAGTAATAATGTGAACCTACTTGCCGAGGAGGAAGCAGATCCATTAAACGGTTCTCGAGAAAATATCGATGAAATTTTAGCCCTATAAGGCGTTAATGTGCCCTGCTGGGAGATTGGCCTCTCGTTTAGATTAACAAGGTGAACCTACTTGCCGAGGAGGAAGCAGATCCATCAAACGGTTATCGAGCTAGGTAATATTTATATGATGAAAAAGTTGTCCAGAAAATTTATCAAAGTTTGAACGGTCACAGCGCTCAAACGCGTTAATGTGCCTTCCTGGGAGTTTGGCCTCTCGTTTAGAGTAATAAGGTGAACCTACTTGCCGAGGAGGAAGCAGATCCATCAAACGGCTATCGAGCTAGGTGATATTTTTGTGATGAAAAAGTTGTCCAGAAAATTTATCAAAGTTTGAACGGTCACAGCGCTCAAACGCGTTAATGTGCCTTCCTGGGAGTTTGTCATCTCGTTTAGATTAACAAGGTGAACCTACTTGCCGAGGAGGAAGCAGATCTATCGAACGGTTATCGAGCTAGGTAATATTTATATGATGAAAAAGTTGTCCAGGAAATTTATCAAAGTTTGAACGGTCACAGCGCTCAAACGCGTTAATGTGCCTTCCTGGGAGTTTGGCCTCTCGTTTAGGTTGACAAGGTGAACCTACTTGCCGAGGAGGAAGCAGATCCATCAAACGGTTATCGAGCTAGGTAATATTTATATGATGAAAAAGTTGTCCAGAAAATTTATCAAAGTTTGAACGGTCACAGCGCTCAAACGCGTTAATGTGCCTTCCTGGGAGTTTGGCCTCTCGTTTAGAGTAATAAGGTGAACCTACTTGCCGAGGAGGAAGCAGATCCATCAAACGGCTATCGAGCTAGGTGATATTTTTGTGATGAAAAAGTTGTCCAGAAAATTTATCAAAGTTTGAACGGTCTCAGCGCTCAAACGCGTTAATGTGCCTTCCTGGGAGTTTGTCATCTCGTTTAGATTAACAAGGTGAACCTACTTGCCGAGGAGGAAGCAGATCTATCGAACGGTTATCGAGCTAGGTAATATTTATATGATGAAAAAGTTGTCCAGAAAATTTATAAAAGTTTCAACGGTCACAGCGCTCAAACGCGTTAATGTGCCTTGCTGGGAGTTTGGCCCCTCGTTTAGATTAATAAGGCGAACCTACTTGCCGAGGAGGAAGCAGATCCATCAAACGGTTATCGAGCTAGGTGATATTTATGTGATGAAAAAGTTGTCGAGAAAATTTATGAAAGTTTCAACGGTCACAGCGCTCTAACGCGTTAATGTGCCTTGCTGGCAGTTTGTCCTCTCGTTTAGAGTAATAATGTGAACCTACTTGCCGAGGAGGAAGCAGATCCATTAAACGGTTCTCGAGAAAATATCGATGAAATTTTAGCCCTATAAGGCGTTAATGTGCCCTGCTGGGAGTTTGGCCTCTCGTTTGGATTAACAAGGTGAACCTACTTGCCGAAGAGGGAGCAGATCCATCAAACGGTTATCGAGCTAGGTGATATTTATATGATGAAAAATTTGGCCAGAAAATTTATGAAAGTTTAAACGGTGACAGCGCTGAAACGCGTTAATGTGCCTTCTTGGGAGTTTGGCGTCTCGTTTAGAGTAATAAGGTGAACCTACTTGCCGAGGAGGAAGCAGATCCATCAAATGGCTATCGAGCTAGGTAATATTTATGTGATGAAAAAGTTGTCCAGAAAATTTATGAAAGTTTGAACGGTCACAGCGCTCAAACGCGTTAATGTGCCTTCTTGGGAGTTTGGCCTCTCGTTTAGAGTAATAAGGTGAACCTACTTGCCGAGGAGGGAGCAGATCCATCAAACGGCTATCGCGCTAGGTAATATTTATGTGATGAAAAAGTTGTCCAGAAAATTTATGAAAGTTTAAACGGTGACAGCGCTGAAACGCGTTAATGTGCCTTCCTGGGGGTTTGTCCTCTCGTTTAGAGGAATAGGGTGAACCTACTTGCGAGGAGGAAGCAGATCCATCAAACGGCTATCGAGCTAGGTAATATTTATGTGATGAAAAAGTTGTCCAGAAAATTTATGAAAGTTTGAACGGTCACAGCGCTCAAAGGCGTTAATGTGCCTTCCTGGGAGTTTGGCCTCTCATTTAGAGTAATAAGGTGAACCTACTTGCCGAGGAGGAAGCAGATCCATCAAACGGCTATCGAGCTAGGTAATATTTATATGATGAAAAAGTTGTCCAGAAAATTTATCAAAGTTTGAACGGTCACAGCGCTCAAACGCGTTAATTTGCCTTCCTGGGAGTTTGTTATCTCGCTTAGATTAACAAGGTGAACCTACTTGCCGAGGAGGAAGCAGATCCATCAAACGGTTATCGAGCTAGATAATATTTATATGATGAAAAAGTTGTCCAGAAAATTTATGAAAGTTTCAACGGTCACAGCGCTCAAACGCGTTAATGTGCCTTCCTGGGGCTTTGTCCTCTCGTTTAGATTAACAAGGTGAGCCATGTGGCCCAGAGCGAAGTAGATTCTTTAAACGGTTCTCGAGAAAATTTATCTCTACAACGCGTTAATGTGCCTTGCTGGGAGTTTGGCCTCCCGTTTAGATTAACAAGGTGAACTTACTTGCCGAGGAGGAAGCAGATCCATCAAACGGTTATCGAGCTAAGTAATATTTTTATGATGAAAAAGTTGTCCAGAAAATTCATCAAAGTTTGAACGGTCACAGCGCTCAAACGCGTTAATATGCCTTCCTGGGAGTTTGGCCTCTTGTTTAGAGTAATATGGTGAACCTACTTGCCGAGGAGGAAGCAGATCCATCAAACGGTTCTCGAGAAAATATCGATGAAATTTTAGCCCTATAAGGCGTTAATGTGCCCTGCTGGGAGTTTGGCCTCTCGTTTAGATTAACAAGGTGAACCTACTTGCCGAGGGGGAGGCAGATCCATTAAACGGTTATTGAGCTAGGTAATATTTATATGATGAAAAAGTTGTCCAGAATATTTAGGAAAGTTTGAACGGCCACAGCGTTCAAACGCGTTAATGTGCTTTCTTTGGGGTTTGTCCTCTCGTTTAGAGTAATAAGGTGAACCTACTTGCCGAGGAGGAAGCAGATCCATCAAACGGTTCTCGAGAAAATATCGATTAAATTTTAGCCCTATAAGGCGTTAATGTGCCCTGCTGGGAGTTTGGCCTCTCGTTTAGATTAACAAGGTGAACCTACTTGCCGAGGAGGAGGCAGATCCATTAAACGGTTATCGAGCTAGGTAATATTTATATGATGAAAAAGTTGTCCAGAAAATTTATGAAAGTTTGAACGGCCACAGCGTTCAAACGCGTTAATGTGCCTTGCTGGGAGATTGGCCTCTCGTTTAGATTAACAAGGTGAACTTGTTTGCCGAGGAGGAAGCAGATCCATCAAACGGTTATCGAGCTAGGTAATATTTATATGATGAAATAGTTGTCCAGAAAATTTATGATAGTTTGAACGGTGACAGCGCTGAAACGCGTTAAAAAAGTTGTCCAGAAAATTTATGAATGTTTCAACGGTCACAGCGCTCAAACGCGTTAATGTGCCTTCCTGGGGCTTTGTCCTCTCGTTTAGATTAACAAGGTGAGCCATCTGGCCGAGAGCGAAGTAGATTCATCAAACGGTCCTCGAGAAAATTTATCTCTACAACGCGTTAATGTGCCTTGCTGGGAGTTTGGCCTCTCGTTTAGATTAACAAGGTGAACCTGCTTGCCGAGGAGGAAGCAGATCCATCTAACGGTTATCGAGCTAGGTAATATTTATATGATGAAAAAGTTGCCCAGAAAATTTATGAAAGTTTGAACGGTCACAGCGCTCAAACGCGATAATGTGCCTTCCTGGAGGTTTGGCCTCACGTTTACACTAACAAGGTGAAGCTACTTGCCGAAGAGGACGCAGAACCATCAAACGGTTATCGAGCTACGTAATAGTTATATGATGAAAAAGTTGTCCAGAAAATTTATGATAGTTTGGACGGTGACAGCGGCCAAACGCGTTAATGTGCCTTCCTGGGAGTTTGTCCTCTCATTTAGGTTAACAAGGTGAAAATACTTGCCGAGTGGGAAGCAGATCCATCAAACGGTTATCGAGCTAGGTAATATTTATATGATGAAAAAGTTGTCCAGAAAATTTATGACAGTTTCAACGGTCACAGCGCTCAAACGCGTTAATGTGCCTTCCTGGGGTTTGGCCTCTCGTTTAGATTAACAAGGTGAACCTGCTTGCCGAGGAGGATGCAGATCCATCAAACGGTTATCGAGCTAGGTAATATTTATATGATGAAAAAGTTGTTCAGAAAATTTATGAAAGTTTGAACGGTCACAGCGCTCAAACGCGTTAATGTGGGCCATGTTTCTATAAAAACAAAACAAATCAGGCGCCTAACCATTGCGGCTATCGACCCGTTCACAATGGAACAATGCATCAAAAGAAATTATTGCAAAATCATTTTCTCTAACTATTTAAAAAATACAAATTTGATGTATATTTGATATTGTTGATAAGTTTTAGTACTAATTCACCAATAAGGAAACACCGAGGTGGCCTTACAAATAACGTATTATCGCGGCAAAAAATTACTCGTAATATCTACAAAATATTTGCAATCTAAGATTTTATATGTACTTTTAATGACAATCCTAATCATCCCATTATTTTTTGGCGCAGCAATACATAACGGTTTCGAGTAGAATAGTTTGTATCATTACTAATATCCACCACTGTACTTACGTACACATACTTAACACAGGTGAAACGCGTGTGAACGACCTATCGACCATTGTGGACGCACACCAGATGTCATCACTATGAAAAACAAACACGTTCATTCCTATTTTTTCGCCTACCATATGCGATGACTCATGACAATTCTGAAAATATGGCCAAAAGTAATTGATAACAACGCGATTTTATAGTTCTTCATCTTATACATATACTTTACTCTCGTTTGCATATATCTACTTGATGATCAGTAGCCATTTTTGGTAGTAAATACTCTTGGCTCGGTCGCCTTATTTCCATAATTTTTTGCTTCAAATCTTTACTAAACGTCGGTTTAAAATAGTGTTTGGAAGTATTCATTGTATATACGCAAAAATATATTAAATACATTTGTAGTGACATTTGTGTCAAAGTCGCATGTTCAAGCATCGGTACAATCTTAAGAACCATAAACCTTAGCTAGTTATATGATTTTGAAACTTTGTTTTACTCCACCTAGCGAGTTGACATGTTAAAATATATAAAATTATTTTGAATTATTTCTGCTAAAATATAGCTAGTTTTACAATTTAACAATTTTATTTTACAATCATGACATAAAAGCTTGCTTTGATATTATTTTTACATAAATAGCATATCCTTTTAAAGTTGTGGTTGTCAGGAAGGTGTGCAGTGGTGCCTGACAGTTCTTTCCGTCCATGTCATATTTCTGAAAATGAATTTGCCAAAGACGCTATTCCATTCAACTGCTGTTCTGTTAATAATAATAATATAAATTGCCCAACAGATTTACAATTCAATTACAAGACATATTATATTACAACACTGTGCGCCAATGTGCGCCTCTATGTATAAAACTTGTGCCCCCCTGTAATGCCGCGCTGTGAATCACTTTGCTCCCAACAGCGAATGGTAAGTCGATCCGGATTTCAACTCACTGAAAGAATGTTACCGTCCCTCCAGAGAATTAAAACCCGGCTCCTGTTATCCCGACATAACGATAGTTAGCCGCCTAACCACTGCTGTTGTTATAGTATGTAGTATTATTTGTTTGATTCGATTATATCACTACGAATAGTGGAAAATCTATGTAATTAAGTTGATATAATTAATGCTAAACGAAGTTCAAAACATTAGGGTGAATTGTTATAAATACCAAAAAGTAGTGGTATTCAAAAGTAGTGGTGGTTTCAGACCACGTCCACATTTCGAGATGTTCACCGTCAATTTATTCCTATCGCACCAATCCTAAACAACATCAATTTTATTTTCGAGCGATACACAGTCATCTACGGCATTAATGGTAATATACAATATTAAGTCATCTGCAAAACGCCACTTGCTGCAAATAAATTCTGAGGCTAGATCGTTGATAAACAGAGGGAATAAAAGGGAACCTTAATTTGTTCCTTGAGGAACTCCAGATGTTAGTGAGAAGTCATACGATGCTAAAGCTACAACTAATTGGTTTAGATAAACACGTCAATACATTGACACATTGCCAGCACACCAGCATTTAGCATTCAGGTAAATATCGCAACATCTTTTGTTGACATCGAGATTGAACTAACAATAAGTTAATCCACCGTATCTACTTTGCTCTTCGCTGGATTGTAGAACACATCAATACCTCGTTTATATTTATTACCATTTTCATAATCAATTTAATCGTCGTGATGCATCTAAGAGGTTAATAGAATATTTTTCCCTTTTTAGAGACAAAAAAAACAATAGTTATACCCTCTTGGAATCAAAATTTATGTGGTAGTTCCATTTATAGTACCTACTGCTGTCAGTATTTGACTTGCTTTTTTCTCGTGTTTAGTATTTTCTGATAATTCTTAGTACTACTAGACTGGATACTTATATAACCCTACCTATTTTTGGGTAATTAATTTGTGCATCGGTATAAAATTGCCGTAAAATAACACAAAAAAAAATCAAACCGTTTTTTTAACTTAACTGCATCTTAAGACATATTTTTTTCATAAAAGACTATATAGAAAGTATCTAAATATGAAACAAAATAGTTTTGATCATATTTACTGAAAAAAGCTAGTAATTTTGATGTTATTAAATGTGCCAAGTTTCATCTCTGTAGATAAGAGTTTTATAGATACTCGGAAAAAAAATTGATTGCAGGTACTATTTTCAACGATCTCTAGCTCGCTTAGGAAGCAATTATGTATATAATATAGTATGAGGTTTTTGTTCTGATGAATAGAAATTGAACAACCGATATAATTCCTGTTTCCATAGCCGTATGTTAAAGTTTTAATACATTATTTAATTTATTCATTAAATAATTATTTTTACCTTCACTGCCTTGTCTATAAAGCAGTCTATGGGTAAATGACATAAATAATTTTTTGCGTCACATTATTGACATCCGGCAGGGTCAGTTGGAAATAATTAAGTACTTCATGATGAGAATTATTTCCAGATTATTTTGTAAATTAACGATGCCGTACTTAATTATGAAGGAAGCAAAATTATAATCGAATAAGTAAGAACATTCTCAGATTATATTTAGCGTAACACTTTTCTAGAGTAAAATTACTCTGAAACGGAGTCTCGGATTTCATTTCGCCAAATTGTTACTTTAAAGGAATGGGTCATTTGATTAACTGCAATACTATTACAATACAAAGTGAATGAAACACAATGAAACAATACCTTTCAACAATGACAAAAACATTGTTGTCTTGTGTGAACTGTGAAATCGACTTATCTCTGTCACCCCTGAATGCTGACTATCTTTTCATCTGCAAATGTTTCTGTCTAAATTGTCATTTTTTTTGTAATCATCAAACACCCAGACATGTAAATTCAGTAAAGTATTACATATTCTTACGTGTATTTCTTTGTAAAACATATTTGGTTACACTGGTGTTAATTTTACACATATAAAAGTATAAATACCTATATGTATTTCTGAACGCTTGTATCTTATTGCGGTAATATTCAAAATATATCTAATAAGGCATAAATGCCCAAACCAAAAAAAATAGCTCGTCTATTCACACAGGTGTGATCCAATGTCATTCAGCTTATCAACAGGTTTGTGTGTTGCTATTTATGCTCGTTACTGATGCGCATTTTACAGGTCAATGCTACTAGCAGTGTAAAGCAATGTATAAAAGAAGAAAAATGTTTTAAAATTAGAACTAAACTAACGTGCCATCGAAAAAAACATAATTAGTGTAGGCTACATAAATGTGTTTGATCGTTGCTTTAGCCACTACCACATAGACTATTTGACATTTGTAACCAAAGTTTATAACCTCGAAATGATACTGCAATATAAACAGAAATAAATAATTCATTTAATGACGAGTAGGACAGATTGACTTTTACGGGGAAGACGGCGATCGAAATCAGTGGTTGTTGAAATGTATTAATAACAACGATTTATTGTCAAAAACATCATGTTTGCGAAGCACTGCGCATTTTAAAAAGAAAAAATAACGCGAACAGATATGAAAACTAACCTAAAAATATGAAGCTGAAAACAATGATACAATACACAAATATGGAAGCATATATAACAGAGCTATCGTAACTTTTTCCTTTAAGGTAAATGTGTTGGTTCTGAAAAGAACCGATATTGAAGAACTGATATTATTAGAAAATCAGTCGTTTCGTCGAATAGGTTGTGTTGGTCTTCGGGGATCATATACATACATAAAACTATAAAAATCGCTGAAAATATTGTCCATTTACGTCTAAACATAACCCAATTCTTCTTCGTAACCCATCAAAAACTTCATGCAACATTTGCGGTGAGTTATTAATCTCTTCACACTTTTCTCTTATGCGATTTTTAAGCTCTTCCAGGTTATGTATTGGCGTTGAATAAATGGAATTTTTGATGTATGGCCATACAAAATAATCGCATATGTTTAAATCACAAGACCTAGTTGGATATGAGATTTCAGTGTTCCTGCTTATTGTTCTATCATCAAAAAATTCTCTCAGATATTGAAGAGTTTCTATAGTCGTATGTGCTGTTGCACCATCTTGCTGGAAATACCCATTCTGTAATTCTTCATCATCCAGTTGATTTATAAATGAGCCAAGTATTTCATTGCGATATCGTGCAGCAGTAAGTGTACCTTCAAAAAAATAGGACCCGCCAATCTTCTTAGACATATTCCAACCCAAACACCAATTTTTGGGGGATGCAATGATTTTTCAACAAAAAAGTGAGGATTTATCGATCACCACAACCTCATATTCTGTGAATTTACATATCCGGAAAGATAAAACCAAGCTTCATCTGAGAAAAAAACCATGTTAAGGATATCCTCAGTGTTGAGATTATTTTGGAACCATTGACAAAATTCCACTCGTCTTGGATAATCCACTTGAAGAAGGTCATGAGTAGGTAAACTAAGCGACTCCTACGCCACTTTAAACCCGCGGGGCATGCACCGCTAATTACTTTCATTTTCTAATTAGGCTTTGTAATTGACGGAATTCCGCTAGGAATGTTGATATTTTGGCCCTGAAATGCTTGCATTATGTAGGTAATTATTTTAAAAATTTTGGGAAATTTTACATAATATTTTACTCTAAGTAATTAATGTTCTTAAAGAATGCTGATTAGGCGTGACTTTAAAGCAAATATTCGGAATTTTTGGCACTCACATACATGCTAATAGAATGTGATCTAATGTCTGGAAATTTTTAAATTTCGTTCTTCTAAGAACTTAAGTTTTACGTCACAGCTTTAGCAATGAAAAATCGCATATAAGCAAATGTAAAATAATGTTCGATATTAGTCTCTCCTGCACTTAGGTAAGTATTTTTACTTTACTTAATATTTATTATATTTTAATATTTGATGTGTCTTATTTTAGTACCTATTGTTAATTCCTTGCCACTTAGATCATTTTTATATTTTGGTGAGTATTTTTATTTAGTGTTATATGTTTTATTATTTAATATGTTTAATATCTTGTTTAATATATGCGTGTTTTAGTCGAAAATGGCTCAAGTGTATGATGTATATGATGTTGTATTTGGTCACCTAAATATTCCCGAGTACATAATACAAAAAATATATTCATCGAAGTTACACAGAAGAGATTTGGAATTTCTAGCAGCCTTCGCTCGTCAGAACGAGAAATATTTTACGTTCGAAGATTTAATTGAAGTACTGGAGGAGTGTAATCCCTATTTTAATGAAGAAACGCGTCATGTAATTCGCAATGAGTTTAACTGGCTGCGTGAACCATGCAGCGACGTCCCCGGAATGACATACATGTACGATATAGCCACTAGAAGCGTTTTATCGTTAGATGGTAATATTCCGAAACAAAACGGCAATATAGTTTGGGAACCACCACATGAAAACCCAATACTTAGCAACGAAGAGGTGTGTGATTGTATGGAATGTGACAGAGGTTACGTATATTTCGGCCAAGAGAGGTGTTTATATATTATGGATAATTTGCAGTAAATTATATGTATTGGTTGGTTGTACGTTCAATAAATAATTTGAATACTGTATTATGTTTATTACTAACATAAAATCACAACTTAGCATCCAGTAAAAAATCTAACACATTAATATAAAAATAAAAAAACGTTCATAATTGCTGTATTTATTTTTTATTACTGATACAAGTTGATTACAAGTTATCACCTATTAAATAATCTAATAGAACTTGAACATTATGCTGTGTACACATACTTAATTTATTTTTATTATTATGAAAAAAGCAAGCAGAGTTAGTTTTGTTTAAATTTGGTACATTTTGTAGATATTCTAAATTAATAATATCTAAATCTACATATTTACTTAAATAATCGGCCTTTTGATGACCCTTTACGTATATCGTATCGTAAGATTTACAAATATCAGTTAAGATATGCACAATATTTTTTAAGTCTACGCATCCGTCACTATAATTAATATTTAAATAATTCCTCTCCAACCATCGTATTTCCTTTTTCTGTTGTCGTTCTAACCGATGGAAAGGTGTGGCTGGTTTAAACAAAAGGTGTATTGAACGTTTCCCATCTGATATAGTCATCTCCTTAGGTATGAAGTCTCGATTAACAAAACCTTGTATGTCTACGACAATAAACGATTCGAAATGTTTCCTATACACTTTTTGACGATGTGTTTCGGAGAGAACTGGTTCCAATATTTTTGCGCAGTTTCTTATACGACGCTGGAACTTTATTCGATCAGCAGCGTAAAACATCCATTCGGAATGTCTATCTTCCTCATCTGACCACATGTGTATTGTTGGAGTATTCGTGAATGAAACATTCATGTTTACATTATTTTCTTAACAGTGCCCTGGATAGGTTCGTACTCAAACACACAATCATGTAGAATGAGACAGTATGCCACTGTGTCTGCGCTAAATGCTACCTTTGATATCATTTCCAGTTTTATATCTACAGTACTGGACTTTACGGCCTCATTTTGTGCTGAACAATCAATTATATAGACTGCACATTTGTTAAATTTTGAGTAACTCATCAAAGGTTCGCTAGGTTTCCCGTAATAACTTGGTTTGAAAGATGTATACATTCGGTATGCTCTAGCATAACGTTTTTCCGACATATCTATATTCATATCACTGTATGGATAATTTTTCGAATTCAGGTATAATTTCATATTTGTAATGCTACAGTGGTCGAACATGGAAGCATCCGCTTTATAGTTATCTTTTTTACCCTTTTGAAACGCAACAAGAACATAGCGGGGCTTTTCCAGGTTATTACTTGATTTTATCGGCCATATGTCTGTTGTTGTAGCACGTAAGGATGGTAGCTCATACAAATCCCATTTACGGAACGGAATTGATATTGTTTTGCTGTTTTGAACAACGTCCATCAGCTTGAAGCGGATTTCATCATTAACGCTTACATGTGGAACATGCCATTCGATTTTAGTAATTTCAATCGACGCCTTTTTCGTGCCTGCCGCCTCACTATTCTTATAACAATTCGCATTCGTTCTGCTCCTGACAAGTATTAATTCTTGACTAACGTTAATTAGGATACGATTATAATCTTCGAAAAAACCCATTAGAAACTTCATTGGAATACATGCGTTGAACTTAGTATTAGATAATGTAGGCTGTGTATCTTGAAATGGATTCCATCCAGCCATTTGTAACATTTTACTTTCACCATCATTATAAGAAGCCAATGATTTTATTGTTGTTGTAATCCCAGGCTTGTTGCAACGATCGATTTCAACTCCATTAATTTCATATCGAATTTGTTCAAACAGGAATGCATAAGCATTATTCGTTAAACTACAGTCACCTGTTCCTTCGGCATCCTCAATAAATGTTCCTTCCAAATGTATATAGCTTTCGCTAGGTAGAGTATAAATGTCTTGATGTCGGATACTAAATCGCACTTCATCGTTTAAATTGAAACTATTTGTTGCGGGATAATAAGTTGCTGGTTATTGCTTCTTCGAAATTTAGACTTTGTAATATATCTAACTTTTCCATCGTTTATTACTTTCAGTCCAAGAGATTGAAGAAAGCTTTTATTGACCAATGTTAATTGATTAGCGTCACGAGTATGACTAGTATTGCTAATGATAGCGCAGCTGGTTTTATATCTCTGATTAAATGCCAACCCCATTATAATATTTTTTCAATTCCAATCTAATAATAATTTGCTCTCCTCTAAAATCTACGGGTTCACCGTCCTGATCTATCAAGGTTAGAGTTATATTATCAATTCGCGTAGATGATACAGGTAAGTAAATGACGTGTGGAGGATCGATATTTATTGCATAACCTGGATCTACCTGAGGTGAAAATTCAAATATCGTATGCGATAGATGTGCGTTGTAGTAGGCACCCGTCGTTATACTGCAGCTCACTCTGATCATAGCAACTTTTATAATGTTTACAGGTAAATCCGACTCATGTTTCTTATTGGCTTCTAATACTTTTTCGCTAAAGCCTAGCATGCTCCCAATGGAATCTTTCTTTCTAAAATCAATTTCTAAGGAACTCTCCATCTCACATTTTGAAGTTTGATTGTTAGGTTGTAAAGATAATTTGGCGTTGGGTAATGCATTTTTTAAATATTTTTCAATGTCCGATATCTCATATGCACCAACGGGTATTACAATAACTTTATCGTTATTATAATAGAATTTATTCGCACCGTCAACAATGTTCGCAATAGTGTGATAGGTATGAAAACCTATTAATCCTAAAGCATACTCATATCTAGGATCTAGTTCAATTGGAGGGTGATAGTCTACAGAGATTACGCTGCTGCGACCTGTTAACGTAAATGTATTTGACATGACTGCTAATTAAGCTTAGGAGATGTTCCATTTATAGTTTACTAAAAATCTCAAGCATAAATGGCCACAAATAAATTCCTTATAACTTTGATGGTTGGTGTGATTGTACAATGTCTCACAATTATTGAAATAATCTACCAATTCCAACGGAGGTTTCAAATTACCAAAGGAATCAAAATAGTGTACTACATTTCCTTCTTTGCAATACGCAACCCAATGAGTACCGCTATTTTGAACTGAATCTAAATTAACGACTGCACACTCCCGTTTGAGTGGTTTTGAGAATTTTCAGCAATAGGGATTTGAAAGTAAGCAGACTTAATGTCCAACGAGGACAGATACCGGGCATCACGTAGTTTGTCCAGAGTATGAGATATATAAGGAAGAGGGTACGCATCCTTCCGAGTTACCTTATTGAGCTGACGATAATCCACCACAAACCTATAACTATTATCTTTCTTCGGTACCAAAAGTATCGGAGAAGACCATGGACTATTAGAACGTTCCACAATACCCTGTTCCAACAACCTATCTAATTCGACATTAACAAGTTTTTGCATAGCTGGCGAAAGCGGGTAATACCGTTGCTTTATGGGCTCGCTATCCGCAATGATAACATGCTCCACTAAGCTAGTACAACCAATAACATTGGGATCTCTTCCCGCGAATAAACGTTGAACCAATTGTTCCACACGATCACGCTGACTCTCTACCAAGTTAGCATCCAGAGCAGCAATCTGCGCGACCGGAGCACAGGATGAAAAGGACCACTCACCCTTACGAAGATCAGGGACAATTCCCATAATCCTCCAAAAATCCGCACCTAAAATCAAGGTGGACGGAACGCCGGGCACTATCAGGACGTCAATAATTTTTACACGGTCCTGTAATCTGAAGGAACCGATATAGTACCAAGACTCGCACAGGATCGACCATCAGCCACTGTACAAGTACCTGCACATTTCTGAAGTCGCAAACCCAAAGATTGAAGTAATTTCCAACCTTCACCACCAGCAATAGTTCTAGAAGCTCCAGAATCTAATAAACCCTGAATCGGAACATCCAAGACATAAACCGTGAGATAAGGTCTTTCATCATCGTTGGCATGACTCAAAATAAAATCAATGATCACCTTATTCGGATCAGCAACCGGAGAGACGAATTTGGAATGCGCAAGCCGGCTATCTAACGCATTCTGCGCAAGTTTAAAGAACAGCGCTGACAATTCCTAACCGTAACACCAGGACGACCGCATTTAAAACAATGCCTACGACGGGGCTGCTGACAATTCACAGCTAAATGACCTTCACCGTCACAATTCCAACACTTCCTCGGAGAAGGCGGATCAGACACTACCGAAACCGATGAGGACGCCGACATACAGGCGAGATCAGGTTCCATAGCTTGATTTCGTCGAGGAGGGGGAACATAAGCCTCAATGAAGGATTTACGAATTTCAATTTTCCTGCCCAAGGCAGTAAGATCATCCAAGGTTTTAATATCCGCCAGAGCCAGTTGACTCTGATAGGGAGGGGCTAAATTTCTTAAAATAATTCGTAGCCGATTTGATTCGGGTATATCAAGGCTCAATCGGGAGAAAAGATTGGTCATAATAGAAAGATACAAGCTCATGGATTCATTGGGACCCTGAGTTCGTCGTCGAATTTCGTCGAACAAGCGCTCGTCGTAGTCGGGAGGCTGAAACTCCTCACGAAGTGCTACTACCAGTTCATCCCAACCCGAAAGAGTCCTTCGAAGAGCTCGATACCAGATCAAGGCCTTACCACTAAACAAATCTGTAGCCGAAGCAAAAACATCTTCCTTGGTTACATTACGAGCACTCATCAATTCCTCCACACGCTCGAGGAAAGCATTTAAAGAGAGTTCCTTATTGTCCCCAGAATACTTCAATTTCCAGTTCATAACTGGTATTGATTTCCTTGCAGAGGTAGAAGGCATTGAAGAAGCCCCCACCCTTGGTGATGACTCTACGTCACTATCATCGTCCGAAGATGGAACAGGCGACGACTGACCTAGCGCGGCTTGGGATAAGTCGACCACGGAGCGATCCATAGTAGAAACACGGGACAGATTTTTAGATTTGCTTTTTAAGGATGCAGCCAAAGTGGCAAGGGATACCAGCAAATCGGAACGCGCCTTACGCTCATCTTCCGAAGTCGGTGAACTACGATTAAGTCGACCTGAAGCATGAGCCAACTTTGAAGAAATCTTCTTATACTCTGAGGATTTCACATCACCAGAAAAGTCCCTACACAGGTCTTTCAGTTCCTTCACCAAGGCCGTAAGTGCATCAAAATCTTCCTTAAATTTATAGGGATATTTGGGCCAAACGAAACTTTCGGATCTCTCCACCTTGCGAAGATAGCTGAGAGTCTTTCGCATAGAATCCACAGTTTCCAAAGTCGTTACACCCCTAATTTTCAATTCGTAAATCAGTTCCTCCTGACTCAAGCGATTAATTAACATCTTGAAATCCATTTTGAAGAAAAAAATCGAAATACCCCAAAACTAAAATATAAATTCAAAATGGGAGAGGCCAAAACAAGTATAACCCCACCACAAAAGTGACCAAAAGAAAATATGGCAGAAGCCCAAGGAAATTCTGACAAGTCCCGAGAGAAAAATGGCAACCCAAAAAGAATTGAGAGGATGACAGCGCGAGAAGACAGATTGGTAATCCAAAAAAACTGAGGGGATGACAGCGCGAGAAGACAGATTGGCAATTCAAAAAAACTGAGGGGATGACAGCGCGAGAAGACAGATTGGCAATTCAAAAAAACTGAGGGGATGACAGCGCGAGAAGACAGATTGGCCCCACGTTGGGCGCCAAAACTTTGTTACCTAAATTCTACTCTGGCACCGAGGGCGTCAGTGACCTACCTGAAGGAAACGATCTCGGCGCAATCCAAAGCAAACTGATCCACTAGTCCTCGACAATAGAATGGAATGAGATTCGGCAATCATGCAGGGTGCTAGCCAGCTCGTCGGCGAGGGAGTGGGTAAAAAAAATGTCCAAAGACCCAATTAATCCGGTGGTAGAATTCGGCGCCACCTGCTTGGTAATTATCTACCCTGTCAAGCCTCCTAGACAAGCAGGAATCCACGGTTGAGAAAACTATCGAGGGGCAGAGCAGTTCGCGTAATCAAGAAGGGGGAAAGGGAAAATAAAAGTGAGACCAACGTCTAAAGGTATATTGACAATCAACAAAAAAATATATATATATATATTCGCGGCGGGTATAAAACCCCACAAAACTGTTAATATCAGTATCGTAAATAACCACTAATAGTAGGTAATATTGTTACCCGACACATTCATATACAAGTATCAGTGGGTATGGAACCCAACATAAAACGTTAATACCAGTATTCTAGATAAATAATAATAATAATAATAGGTAATATTGTTACCAGACACAATATTATACAATTACCAGTGAATATGAGTCCCAACAATAATTCGTTAATATCAATATTTACATTGGTAATAATATTCAGTATCACCATCAGACACAATTATATACAACTATCAATGCTTTCGAAGCACACGAGAACGCTATGGCCAATGCGATCCGTTCACACCTAATATACAATAAAATGAAATATCTCTATCTAGAGTTAAACAACAGCATTAACCGAATTATTGAAGTTATTAGCAAATATATAAAGTTATAAGAAATATTATTGAAGTTATTAGCAAATATATAGAAGTTATAGAAATATGGTATAGCAAGTAAATGTAACTTGTTACATGTTGACATTTGAATCGCACTGTATGGCGTTATTAAACTGGGCACTCAACAGAAAGAGTTAACGGGTATAACAAGCGAAATTAAATCGACGAACTAGGAGGAGAAGCCTCCTACAAAGCTAAATCGCCCTGTATGGCGTTATTACTACCGTGTGTTAACGCAAGGCAAAATAACACGACATGAATATACATATGTTAACGGAAATAAAATTTTATAGAACTTAGCTGCGGAGATCCTGGAATCTTGATCCGGGGGATAATACCATCCGATTCATGACAAGCGCTAGCTATTCATCCACCTGATTTTCGTCCACTTCCCCAGTAAACCTTCAGTTCAGTCCCATTCGATAGATAATCAGTATTTACAAAAGAAAATCGTAGAATAGATAGACCCAATACTAGAATACTAACATACTAGAACACCAGAATACCAAAACCAGAAACAGAAAACCCCTAAAATAAAACACACTGCGAGATTAGCAACATAAAAGAGAAAATAAAACCTTCTTACCGTTCAATTCGAAACGAGGTTTTACCAACTAATAATTCTCATTAAGAAATGGCGGATCCAGACCACGCTTCGCAAATCCCATATTAAAGAGCTTCAATGCCGTTAAGTTCCCAACAGAATCACCACAAAAATTCGGACATTGATTAAACTAGGTAATTTCCGTAACAAATCCACACATATATGTGAAAATTCCAATATTCCAAAAATCGGAAATTAATACCTGTGAGAGCACGTGTCTGATCTCTTTCAAAGCGCCACAAAGAGGGACGACATTCAAATCGATATTATCGATCGTAACGATACGCGCCAGGAGCGTCATCAGTTGCAAGAAAGCGGCAACAGACTCGCCCAATATCGTAGCCAGTAAACAGAACCCCTAACTGACCGACTATTCTGCTATATACGATCTAATAACCTAATATATACAAACATGACACATAACCTATCAACCGTCAAAACCAATATTTCGAAAATTATTAAATCTAGAACGACACCAGGTAAGAAGAATAACTATGAGTAATCTGATAAAATTATAGATAAATTCTAGCTAACTAATTATCAACCACAGAAAGCTGACACAACCCCTAGAAAATTACTCTGACAGAAAAGAAGTATAATAGGTCTATGTACACAACTGAACTGGAATTTATAACTGTAAGAAGCGTATATATAAGGTGGTAAAATTTTAAATAATTGCCTTTCTTTTAAAAAGTACATGGTGTTGTGCCATCACTCAAGATATCAAAGAAAAGTACGTTGAAAGTAGTTTATTTTTACATATAGTCAATGTATGCAGACGCATTCAAGTTATTTATTTTGATATCTTGAGTGATGGCACAACACCATGTACTTTTTAAAAGAAAGGCAATTATTTAAAATTTTGCTCTGGGTTCTAAATAATAACAGAAAAATGTAAAGAACATACTTTTAGTCTAGAAACATTTTTCAGTGGAGATAGTTTGCATATTTTTAATCATCTTCAGCCTGTTGTTCTTCGAGGAAAACGAAAAAAATAAGCCGCATATGCTTTTTCCGTATCGCCCTAGCGGCTTTTAATATTTTGAGTTTTAACTCGCGATTTTCCTCCTTCATGGTCTAAACAGCGGCTTTTATCAGGTATGGATCAGCTTCTATCAGGTACCAATCGGGTATTTATTAGGTAGTGATTTATTAGGTAGTGATTTATCAGGTACCAATCGGGTATTTATTAGGTAGTGATTTATTAGGTAGTGATTTATTAGGTAGTGATTTATTAGGTAGTGATTTATTAGGTACCGATTTATTAGGTACCGATTTATTAGGTACCGATTTATTAGGTACCGATTTATTAGGTACTGATTTATCAACTTAAACTTCTAGTTTTTCTGTTTATAAATAAAATGGCACTTGCTCAGACAGCTAATGAGCAATACAAAAGTTTGTCGTAGTTGACGTTTAATTTTTTTTAACCTTCCTCGACATGAGTAGCAGTATAAATGAAGAGTGAGAATTTAATTACAAACATATATACCAATCAAAGTTCTTTTTATATCGACCTTTGTCAATATCTCTGTCCCTATCTATTACCAAAAACCCATATTTATCTTTCCAGCACTCTGCACACATAGACTTAAACTGCTGAAAACTCATATCTGCGCCGATATGATCATCAAATATATGTTTCAAATTCATCTCATCTTGCTTGAAGAGTATAAGCAAGTTGGTGTTATCACGAACTAACTGTTTGGGAATACGAGAGTAGGTCTGACACAAGTAAAAGCTGTCCACCGCTTTGTGTCTACCCATGCAAAAGTAGAGTCTAATTTTATCTTGCTTGTCACATATTACATCATCGAATATAAAAACTGAATTCCTTTCCGCTTCTACGGGGTCCACGACTTCCTCGTTTTCGTTGTATGCATAATACTTTATACCTGAGGAGTTCATTACCTTCTCGAGGAACTGATATTTTGGCTGGTATAAGGACCTAGAGTACACGTATAAATTATCGAACGTGAGACCGTTTTCATCAATCAATAACGCCAACATCACATTCGTTTTCCCACAGTTTGACGGACCGCAAATAATACAGCGTATAGTGTCGGGGAGTATATCACCATGCCTCTGATGACGCCCATCATCATCATCAACATCTAAATTTAGCACCTGTATACGATGCTTTCGTTTCAGTAGTCGCATGTTAAATGATTCTGTAATGCAAAATTACATGTATAAATATAATTTCTTTTGTAGAATAAATTCATTCAAATGCCGATCGTTAAAGAAGGTAGAGGTTTTGTTAACGAGCTGATTAACAAGCTTCCCATAGAGTTACATTTGCCTGGATATCAGTACTGTGGTCCTGGTACAAAGTTACAAGAACGTCTTGCACGAGGGGATCCGGGTATTAATGGATTAGATAAAGCTTGTAAAGAACATGACATTGCTTACTCCCAGAATAAAGATCTTAAAGCAAGACATAAAGCAGACTTAATTCTAGAAAATCAAGCCTGGTCACGTGTTAAATCCAAAGACGCTTCTATCGGTGAAAAGACAGCAGCGTGGGCAGTTACAAACACCATGAAAGCTAAACGGAAGCTCGGAATGGGTTTGAAAAAAGAAGCCGTTCAGAAAGTCGGTAGTACTGAAAGCCAAAGACATTATGAAAAAATTTAAAGGTGATGTAAAAGAAGGCTCTAAACTATCATTGAGCGCAGCCAAGCTCGCTGTAAAGGAAGCAGGAGGGAAGAAACGTATACGTACTCCTAGAATAATTCCCATTCCTAAGCAAGGCGGCGTGTTACCACTAATACCCATATTCGCAGGATTGAGTGCTTTAGGAAGTCTAGCAGGTGGTGCTGCTGGAGTAGCAACAGCGGTGAATAAAGCTAAATCCGCTCAAAAGAAGTTGGAAGAGTCGCAAAGACATAATAAAATGATGGAAGAAATAGCATTAAAAGGTGAAGGCCTATACCTTAAACCGTATAGAAAAGGTTTGGGATTGTATTTAAAACCTTCAAAAAACTAATAGATCGACTGCCACAGAGACCTCTGACAGATCATGATATTAGGAAATTCGCCAGAGATATACCCTATTTTCGAGGTGTCTTTATGAGAGATACTTTACCTTCAAAACCACTCAAACGGGAGTGTGCAGTCGTTAATTTAGATTCAGTTCAAAATAGCGGTACTCATTGGGTTGCGTATTGCAAAGAAGGAAATGTAGTACACTATTTTGATTCCTTTGGTAATTTGAAACCTCCGTTGGAATTGGTAGATTATTTCAATAATTGTGAGACATTGTACAATCACACCAACCATCAAAGTTATAAGGAATTTATTTGTGGCCATTTATGCTTGAGATTTTTAGTAAACTATAAATGGAACATCTCCTAAGCTTAATTAGCAGTCATGTCAAATACATTTACGTTAACAGGTCGCAGCAGCGTAATCTCTGTAGACTATCACCCTCCAATTGAACTAGATCCTAGATATGAGTATGCTTTAGGATTAATAGGTTTTCATACCTATCACACTATTGCGAACATTGTTGACGGTGCGAATAAATTCTATTATAATAACGATAAAGTTATTGTAATACCCGTTGGTGCATATGAGATATCGGACATTGAAAAATATTTAAAAAATGCATTACCCAACGCCAAATTATCTTTACAACCTAACAATCAAACTTCAAAATGTGAGATGGAGAGTTCCTTAGAAATTGATTTTAGAAAGAAAGATTCCATTGGGAGCATGCTAGGCTTTAGCGAAAAAGTATTAGAAGCCAATAAGAAACATGAGTCGGATTTACCTGTAAACATTATAAAAGTTGCTATGATCAGAGTGAGCTGCAGTATAACGACGGGTGCCTACTACAACGCACATCTATCGCATACGATATTTGAATTTTCACCTCAGGTAGATCCAGGTTATGCAATAAATATCGATCCTCCACACGTCATTTACTTACCTGTATCATCTACGCGAATTGATAATATAACTCTAACCTTGATAGATCAGGACGGTGAACCCGTAGATTTTAGAGGAGAGCAAATTATTATTAGATTGGAATTGAAAAAATATTATAATGGGGTTGGCATTTAATCAGAGATATAAAACCAGCTGCGCTATCATTAGCAATACTAGTCATACTCGTGACGCTAATCAATTAACATTGGTCAATAAAAGCTTTCTTCAATCTCTTGGACTGAAAGTAATAAACGATGGAAAAGTTAGATATATTACAAAGTCTAAATTTCGAAGAAGCAATAACCAGCAACTTATTATCCCGCAACAAATAGTTTCAATTTAAACGATGAAGTGCGATTTAGTATCCGACATCAAGACATTTATACTCTACCTAGCGAAAGCTATATACATTTGGAAGGAACATTTATTGAGGATGCCGAAGGAACAGGTGACTGTAGTTTAACGAATAATGCTTATGCATTCCTGTTTGAACAAATTCGATATGAAATTAATGGAGTTGAAATCGATCGTTGCAACAAGCCTGGGATTACAACAACAATAAAATCATTGGCTTCTTATAATGATGGTGAAAGTAAAATGTTACAAATGGCTGGATGGAATCCATTTCAAGATACACAGCCTACATTATCTAATACTAAGTTCAACGCATGTATTCCAATGAAGTTTCTAATGGGTTTTTTCGAAGATTATAATCGTATCCTAATTAACGTTAGTCAAGAATTAATACTTGTCAGGAGCAGAACGAATGCGAATTGTTATAAGAATAGTGAGGCGGCAGGCACGAAAAAGGCGTCGATTGAAATTACTAAAATCGAATGGCATGTTCCACATGTAAGCGTTAATGATGAAATCCGCTTCAAGCTGATGGACGTTGTTCAAAACAGCAAAACAATATCAATTCCGTTCCGTAAATGGGATTTGTATGAGCTACCATCCTTACGTGCTACAACAACAGACATATGGCCGATAAAATCAAGTAATAACCTGGAAAAGCCCCGCTATGTTCTTGTTGCGTTTCAAAAGGGTAAAAAAGATAACTATAAAGCGGATGCTTCCATGTTCGACCACTGTAGCATTACAAATATGAAATTATACCTGAATTCGAAAAATTATCCATACAGTGATATGAATATAGATATGTCGGAAAAACGTTATGCTAGAGCATACCGAATGTATACATCTTTCAAACCAAGTTATTACGGGAAACCTAGCGAACCTTTGATGAGTTACTCAAAATTTAACAAATGTGCAGTCTATATAATTGATTGTTCAGCACAAAATGAGGCCGTAAAGTCCAGTACTGTAGATATAAAACTGGAAATGATATCAAAGGTAGCATTTAGCGCAGACACAGTGGCATACTGTCTCATTCTACATGATTGTGTGTTTGAGTACGAACCTATCCAGGGCACTGTTAAGAAAATAATGTAAACATGAATGTTTCATTCACGAATACTCCAACAATACACATGTGGTCAGATGAGGAAGATAGACATTCCGAATGGATGTTTTACGCTGCTGATCGAATAAAGTTCCAGCGTCGTATAAGAAACTGCGCAAAAATATTGGAACCAGTTCTCTCCGAAACACATCGTCAAAAAGTGTATAGGAAACATTTCGAATCGTTTATTGTCGTAGACATACAAGGTTTTGTTAATCGAGACTTCATACCTAAGGAGATGACTATATCAGATGGGAAACGTTCAATACACCTTTTGTTTAAACCAGCCACACCTTTCCATCGGTTAGAACGACAACAGAAAAAGGAAATACGATGGTTGGAGAGGAATTATTTAAATATTAATTATAGTGACGGATGCGTAGACTTAAAAAATATTGTGCATATCTTAACTGATATTTGTAAATCTTACGATACGATATACGTAAAGGGTCATCAAAAGGCCGATTATTTAAGTAAATATGTAGATTTAGATATTATTAATTTAGAATATCTACAAAATGTACCAAATTTAAACAAAACTAACTCTGCTTGCTTTTTTCATAATAATAAAAATAAATTAAGTATGTGTACACAGCATAATGTTCAAGTTCTATTAGATTATTTAATAGGTGATAACTTGTAATCAACTTGTATCAGTAATAAAAAATAAATACAGCAATTATGAACGTTTTTTTATTTTTATATTAATGTGTTAGATTTTTTACTGGATGCTAAGTTGTGATTTTATGTTAGTAATAAACATAATACAGTATTCAAATTATTTATTGAACGTACAACCAACCAATACATATAATTTACTGCAAATTATCCATAATATATAAACACCTCTCTTGGCCGAAATATACGTAACCTCTGTCACATTCCATACAATCACACACCTCTTCGTTGCTAAGTATTGGGTTTTCATGTGGTGGTTCCCAAACTATATTGCCGTTTTGTTTCGGAATATTACCATCTAACGATAAAACGCTTCTAGTGGCTATATCGTACATGTATGTCATTCCGGGGACGTCGCTGCATGGTTCACGCAGCCAGTTAAACTCATTGCGAATTACATGACGCGTTTCTTCATTAAAATAGGGATTACACTCCTCCAGTACTTCAATTAAATCTTCGAACGTAAAATATTTCTCGTTCTGACGAGCGAAGGCTGCTAGAAATTCCAAATCTCTTCTGTGTAACTTCGATGAATATATTTTTTGTATTATGTACTCGGGAATATTTAGGTGACCAAATACAACATCATATACATCATACACTTGAGCCATTTTCGACTAAAACACGCATATATTAAACAAGATATTAAACATATTAAATAATAAAACATATAACACTAAATAAAAATACTCACCAAAATATAAAAATGATCTAAGTGGCAAGGAATTAACAATAGGTACTAAAATAAGACACATCAAATATTAAAATATAATAAATATTAAGTAAAGTAAAAATACTTACCTAAGTGCAGGAGAGACTAATATCGAACATTATTTTACATTTGCTTATATGCGATTTTTCATTGCTAAAGCTGTGACGTAAAACTTAAGTTCTTAGAAGAACGAAATTTAAAAATTTCCAGACATTAGATCACATTCTATTAGCATGTATGTGAGTGCCAAAAATTCCGAATATTTGCTTTAAAGTCACGCCTAATCAGCATTCTTTAAGAACATTAATTACTTAGAGTAAAATATTATGTAAAATTTCCCAAAATTTTTAAAATAATTACCTACATAATGCAAGCATTTCAGGGCCAAAATATCAACATTCCTAGCGGAATTCCGTCAATTACAAAGCCTAATTAGAAAATGAAAGTAATTAGCGGTGCATGCCCCGCGGGTTTAAAGTGGCGTAGGAGTCGCTTAGTTTACCTACTGTCATGAAAACATTGCAGCTTGTATGTAAACTTTTCTTTAGATTATGTTGGTATGTGCCATAGGACAGATTTGTCTGTTGTGCCATTGCTGAAATAGACGTTTTTGGATTTTCATCAACAGCCCACTGTGTTGTACCCGCTGTTATCCGCTTTCTTAGTGCTAAGGGCTTGAAAGCAGCTGAAATTTATCATCAGATTTTTTAAGTTTATGGAGAAAACATTATGAGTGATTGAAGAGTAAGGAAGTGGGTTAGAGATGTTTCTCGATCTCTTCGTTGATAACCCTAAAATGACATGAATCAGTGGCTGTCAACTCAGGTGGCAGACTTTTATGACAACGGGATACAAAAGCTTGTTATCCGATATGATGAATGCTTCAATGATGGCGACAATTATGTGGAAAAGTAGGTTAAAGTACAGGCTTTAATGTAAAAATAAAAATGTTATAAAAGTTCCTTAGTTTTTTTAATACATATTTTGAAACCATACTTACTTTAAAAAAACGCCTCGTATACAGGGTCATTCGCAGAACTGGTTCGTTAGAACTTTTTGATGTTCTTGAAATTCAACAGTTCTGAAAACTTGTAGTTATAACTGCTATCATCTGGACTCATCAGCAAAATTATCTGCGCCATCATACCACTTCCGGTTTACCGGAAGTTGACATCAACTTTCTTAATTTAAATAGAATGGTATATTTTTTGTGAGTTTTTTGTATCGAGCATACAATTCTGCATCAAAACTTACTAAGACACCGAATGTCAAAAGTCAGCCGTTTTTCAGTTATTCAATTTTTGTCAAATATAGGACCAATTTCAACGTTATGTTCAAAAATCTGTATTTCTGAAGGCATTGCAGCTGAAGACCTCATATATGGCATGTTATTACTCGAAATAGTATACATCAAATTTACGTCCTAAACTTTATCATAATTTATACAGGGTCATCCAAAATTAACGTTCATTTCAACCAAGTTCACATCGATGAAAGTCACTTTTTTTGGATAGAACACCCTGTATATCATTGCGTTTTGAATACACTTGACAATTCTCTATCATTGATTATTAGGCATATTAGATTCTATCTTTTACAGTTTTCGAGTTATTAGAGATTTCCTGATGAAAGTCCGAAAAATACGCCTTTTTAAAGCATTTAAAATCTCAGTAATCCTTGAATGTCAAAATAATTGATATTGCATTTGCACTATAAATACACACAGATTATATCTGTCAAGCAAAATAACAAATGAAATACATTACAGTAAAGAAACGACATTTTAGATTTATTTTCCATTCGTGGAGAATGTGGAGGACTGTAAAAGATAGTATGTCTAATATGTCTAATAATAAATGATAGAGAATTATTAAGTGTATTCAAAAATGCAATAATATATAGGGTGTTCCATTTAAAAAAGTTACTTTTATCGACGTAAAGTTGGTTGAAATGAACGTTAACTTCGGACGACTCTGTATAAATTATAAATTAAATTTTAGGACGTAAGTTTGATGTATGCTATTTCGGCTAATATTCATGCCAAATATGAGATCTTTAGCTGCAATGCCTTCAGAAATAATTCAAAAACGGTCGATTTTTGACATAGGCTGTTTTAGTAAGTGATGTAGAATTATATGCCCGGTACAAAAAACTCATAAAAAATATACCGTGCTATTTAAATTAAGAAAGTTGACGTCAACTTCCGGTAAACCAAAAGTGCTACAATGGCGCAAATAATTTTGCTGATGAGACCAGAGTTCCGTGAATGACCCTGTATAAGTATATGAATGTATAATAGTTATTTATGTACCAAGTCAGTAAAGTTATTCTTCATTGACCGAGTCTGAGATTATCAGCCGAGTGAGCGAAGCGAGCGAGGCGAGTAACAGGCGAGTTCGATAAAGACACTTTACTGACGTGGTGCATACAAATTTTGATCGCCAACCGTAAAAATATAATTCACTGTTTTCAAACTTTTAAACAAAACTTTTACTATTGAAGCCCTGACAGCGACAAACGATTTTTGCTTAATGTCATACAGTTATGGCTATGTTGATAAAGATTAGCGGCAGGTAAAATGTTTGATTCTTACAATAAGATAAAGTGGTTATTTACTTCCGAAAATCGCTATGGTAATGTATGGCTGTATTGACGGTAGTTTCACGAAAGTAACTTAGTAAGAAGGAAATATCTGAAAAATGAAATTTGATTAATGTATGAATGGACGTTTGTGAAATATCATGGATGAAATCATGCTTCATTTGATTTATTGAGATTACCTATTCAAATTATTTTGTAAATTATAATTTATATTTTGAGAAATTGAGGAATACGTGCAGAAAAGAGAAATTTTAAATAAAACTAATATCGGAAATGCTTTAAAATTCTGCACTTTGCATAAACATTCCGATGGATATGGATTCGGTTTGATAAAGAATAAAAACATATTTTTATAGAGAAGACTAACTTAGATAGATTATTATTGTTGCTACTATGTAGGTTACTTCAGCAAACGCAAATGCTATCTTTTATGACTATTAGTTTAAGATAAATGATTTTTTAAAAAGTTTTTACGATTATCTATTGCACACATTTGTGTATTTAATCATACTAAAACTGATTTGTAACATCTTACTGTTATATTTGATGTAAAATCAGAATTTTGACTAGAAAGACCCAATTTCTTCAACTAATTACTTTCGTTGCATACGAAACGCATAACATTAGCTATACTTATCTGTAATATATGAAACAGAACAGGAAAACTAGTGCGTTGACCTAATTACAAGCGGTTGATGAGCGCGACAAATTTCTCATCATATCCGATCTCCGAGCAGATCCGTTGTCTTCCTTCCCACTTGACTCGGGCGAGACATCCAGAAATGTGGCCTCTCATCAGTTCGCAACGGCTACGACGGTAGCGGTTTCCACTTTCAACGACTTTCGCCGAACTTTAGTAAAGCGCCAGCTCGCGATTTCACTTTAACCGGACATCGTACTACGTCTTTGCGGCCGATTTACTTTGTGAAGTACCGCAACTTTAGGCCCTTCTCTATTCGTTTTAACGGTATTAGAATGCTTTGTAGATGTAGGTGAATTAAACAGTGACATTTTGTAAGTAAGTCCCACGATCGGTTTACGATTTATAGACTGAATAAGTGACTGTATTCAACAGGGACACGAAAACATAAATAAAACGTTCGGATTTCTTCATAAAATGACGAAAAAATCTAGTCTATTGTATGCTGATTTGTTCTGATTTATTAATATCTCTCGACTCCCGATTCGTAAAATCAATTCGTATTGAACTCATTAGTGCGCTATATATTAGAGAATATTATTACTAACCAACGACAGTTTATCTTTGTGGTGTCACCAAATACGTCATCGCCACCTCTGATACTTTTACTGCATATTTCTTTTGTGATAATAAAAAAGAAGTGTGAATAGAAACTTTGATTTGTGCTTGTGATACAAAGTAAAGAATCTTTGCAACGTGTATGTGGTTAAAACAGTTTCGACTTCAATACATGCACCTATTACATGTAACAGGTAAATCAAAAGGTTAATATATTCTCCTATTATAATTATAGTTGCAACATTAATTATCGTTCTTCCTGCATTGCATGTTTATGAATTCTTTTTGCTTGTCAATTTTTGTCGATTGTGTTGATTTCCTTTGCTCACACGTCTAGCAATGCTAAGCGAATTGATTGCTAGACTCCGCCGTAATTAGTCTTGTAATTATATCTCTGGATGCAAACCTTAATTATTTAATGGGACTAAAATTAATCACAGTGTATACAAACAACTAAATACAACGTCGAGAGGTTAATATTTGCATAATTCTTTGCAATAATGATAGGTGATGGTGCTATGTGTACAGCATTTTTGAACACAATTTTGATGTTGTTAAGCAATGAAGCGAAACAAGAAACTGCATTTACAATAATTAGAATTTAACGAAACTTTATATACAGTGATGTAGAAAATCATATTTATAACTAAGTAAAAGTTTTTATTTGCGTATACTAACTACGCTAGTAATTATAAAAGACATGCAGACAATCGATCCTATAATTAGCACATTAAATATCATACCATCTTAAAAACTAGGAATTTCTAAAAAAGACACATTCGAACTAATAAATAATTTCGATTGTTGTATAACCAGAAAAAATAATGTAATTCTCACATTTGGTGGTTAATGGTATCACAACAGTTTACTTATAGTTCTCACAATACATATATCGGTTGTAATACGGTCTTCTTTATCGTCTTCTGAAAAGTCTTGATTGTAACTCTAAAAAACCATTCTATTAATTGTTGTTTTCTATCTATTTTACAAGCAATGTGACGGAACTGCCCCTATATGATTTTGATGACAATTTATACACATGTAAAATATCGAATTGGTTTATTTAGATGCAGATTTTTGATTTAAGGGGTGAAAACTGCGTCCGAAATAAATTTTTGGTCATATCTCAATCTGGATATCAATATAAAACAAAAACAAAACCATTAATCTTTACACCTCAACTGAAGTGGAGGTCCTAAATAGATGTTTAAAGAAATTTAAACAAATAACATTCATTCAAAGGATTCGGGCTTTTAGTGAACTAATAAATGGAGCTTTTGGGTAAAATGTACCAGTTTTTATTTCATGTTGATATCTTACGATGTTCTTGGGATACAGTTGAAAATATATTTTTAAGGGTAATTCTGATGTCGTTTTCACCGCCTTAAACCAAAACCATCAACTTAAAAGAATAGGAGTCCATTATGTTTCAAGTTTCTATGAATATGAATATCGAAGAGAGACTGTTCTGTCGTTCAAGTTCATAGTGAGTTTTTATATTCTGAGTAAATTTAATTGTCCTCAAAATGTCGTCAATACAATAAACTTTTATTATAATCGGTTGCCTCAAGTGATAATTGATGTATGAGATTTTACTTTTCTTATATTTTTTGATATCCTAATCCCACCGTACCAAAGTTTTTCCTTTATTACGGTGTTGAAAATACCCTAACATCAGTTTAAGGGGACGTTTCCGCGTCTAAATTTTCATCATATCGTTCAAACTGTATTTTTATGTCGCAACTGAAACATAGATGGCTCGGAGAGTACTATATTTCTATACACATCACAAATTTCCGTTTCAATTTAATGACCTTGATTTAATTCCGTACTATAAGTTTATTTGCTTTGTATTTGGATTTACCTGAATAATCAGACTCTCGGTTTATCTTTGTCAGTTGTATTGGATTAGGAAAGGGTAGAGCGAGCAATGAATACATTGGGGTAAAAATTACATATTCGTTTTCTCGAAAGTTTCCTTACTCCACAACTACATCTGATTTATTTGAGTAGTTGTGCATCAGTATCAATGTGGTATCAATCAGTATTGTACCGAATTGTATTTCTACTGTTCGCTAGTTGGTTTTTCTAGTCCTGCAAGAATTCGCAAGAGATTTATTTGTTAGCATTTTTATCATTTTTTACTATTATTGTTATTAGTGTAAATAAAAATACCGTATATACAGTAGTAATTCCAGGTTTGTGTATACAGCGGTGTTATATACTTATATAAATATTTTATGCTGCGATATAGCTTATCAATTTACTAAAGGTTTTGCTAGCATAAGAATTAGGTAAATGCATAGAGTAGTGTAGAGTAATTTTTTCAGGATTTGCAGAATGGATAGAAGAGCAAGAAATACATCATTTCGCCAATGTATTCTTTATAAAAACCCTAGACTTTTGAAAATGCAGGAACGACGGGCAAAAAGTAAAATATGATATTCAGTCCTATTGTGTTATTTGTTACCCATAACTAGCCTTTTATGTAAAAATTAAGGTATTTTTATTTAACTTCTTAGGTTTTTAAGTATCCTTATTAACTTATGACTTTCTGTAGTAATCTGTCGCATACTGGTGAAACATATTAAAAATATAATTTAATAACAAAAATACTTTTTTGTTTCCTCTAATTTGTTAAACTGTTTAAATTGCAAGTATAGTATAAAACGATAATTTGGTAAAAATAATTTCAATTTGACATAAAACAAAAAAAATACGTAAATAGGACTTAGATTAATAGTAAACCTCAATATTTATAAATTTAAAATATTTAGAAAATAATTAATAATTTCTCATAAGGTTTTAAATTTTGTTATGGCAATTGAAAATTTTATTAGCTTTGTTCGATTTGGTCTCCTGCTTTATATAGTAAAAGGCATTATCATGCGCCATAAAAATACCCTATTCCATTTGCATTGTCGTAAGAGTGAGTTTCGAATATCACTGTTCGTGTTGTAAACGTCTAAAAGGAACAAACCTATTGACATTTAATGAGCGTCATCTGTTGCACAATCGCTGAACTTAATGCATATACATTTGCCTTCGGCATCAAATTATTGAGCTTTTACTAAAAAAATACCATACATTTTTTAATTACACTATATTTCTAGCTACTGTGTCTTTTTTATGGAACTACATGTATATATCTAGGTAATGATTAAGAGATATCGTTAAAAAAGCCTTACTTCGTCAAGTAATTTTTACTAATTTTTTTATTACAGGTCTTCCAATTTTCTTTTGTTAATCAGCAACTGCCTAATGCAGTTATAGTTTTATAGAAATTATAATAATTTCGATATTCTTGCACGTTTAGAAATCTACGGTACTCTAAGAATGAGGAAAATTTAAACTTCCCGCGCAACTGTGTAACGTCACCTTAAAGCAAAGTTTTTTAGTAACATATATTTCCTAGATTTTAGTTTATTTACTTTCAACCAATAAATTCCTTACTGCTTAAAAGTAAATACAGTAGCATTTAGGAAGATATGTTTTTGAATTAATTGGGATAGTTCATTCAATCTTAAAAACACTACTCCATAACGTACTTAACTGAAGGTAAGGCACGCTAATTCCGAGTAAATAATGCTCGTTTATGGGCATTTCCAATTATATATATCTTTGAAAAATATAGAAGAAAAAAAGATAGAAACAGCTATATTTTTTTAGGACGCAATTATATTAGATAGGTTAAAATATAAGTTTCAAATTTCAGCTACAGCACTGACAAATTTTCTATCTATTCGTAAATAATCTGTGTTAAGCCCACCTAGAGTTGAGTTTTGGCAAGTAGCAACTAGTATTGGCACTGCCAGTCGCAGTAATTGGTCTACACTATTTTTACTCATCCTGTAACATTAAAAAGATTTGTTAGCACTGTAGTTATTATTTTGTGAAGCTGTCTTTTTATAAATTCGTTTTTACGTCGTTTATTGACAATGCTCGATATCTCCGAAACTAGCTACTTGTGGACTCATATTTGTTATTTCTATCCTGATGCATATTTTTATTCAAATAATCGCCTAAACATTTGTGAATAATTATGACAATGAAAGTTTTAGAACTAGATATATAAGTAGTTAAGATGCTTGTAATTAATTAATGGCTTTGAAAGTAGAAGGGAATTGTATTTCTTTTTCAGTTACTTCCCTAAATATTTATGTAACTGTAATTGCATTATAAATAGTTCCTTTATAACACAAATGTATTTGTAGTTGTATAATGATTCTAAAGTGTCTTCCTCCTCCCACCGCTAACTTTTGATCGGGTTAATAGAGAGGTTCCAGTTTTGGGTCATTAATATGAAATATTATATATTACATTCTTGAAGTAAAATTTCTATTTAGTTTCAAAGATTGACGACAGGGAATGATATAGTATCAAAATTTTAAATGGAATGGGGGGTCGAGTGATACCTCGTTTTACTGCTTACTGGGGCTTACTGAATATGGTATCATACCAAAATTTCATAACATTTTATACACTCATATGAACAATTCTATTTTATGACATAAGGCAAGTATAGGCCTAATAAGAGACACACGTTTTAGAATTCATAGCCACCTAAGATTTTTTGAATTTATGTTAAGGAGTTGACTGCACAAAACATAAAATGTATAATAAAATAAAACTTTCTTCTATTACTATGTTCATATTAATGCATAAAATATGAAATTTTGGTATGATACCATACTCAGTAAGCCCTTTAACACGTTAATGACCAGCGCAAAATTTTAAAAATATACTTCTGGACCAGAGTAGTTTTTTTGTTGAATTTTGGTATAGGGAAGTTTAATAATATTTTTCTTTGATGGGCAATAAGTTTTTAGGAAGAAGACCTTAACACGTTGTTAACGACCATGTGTACCATACTGGTACGCCCTCTCTTCTACAGAGACCATATGGCCCTATTTGGGCACAGTGAATGTAAATGTTTAAAGTCATGTGCATCTAATAGGGACGCAGCTACTGTATGTTTAAATACATCGTTTAGTAGATCTGGTCCATGAGAAACATAAAATAGTCTTGGGTTGTAAAAAAGAAGTATGCTGAATTTTTATTTTTGTAGGATATGTGTGATACTTGAAAGTGAGGTTAGAATTTATTTTCTTATATTAATAACCCAGAATTGGAACCTCTCTATTAAACCGATCAAAAGTTAGCGAGACGGGCTGGGAGGGAGACAAAACACTTTAGAACCGCACTGTATATAATAGCATAATTTTCCTTATATCATTAAAGCGATATGGAGCATGAATCTTATACTCACTCATCCATACGCGTATTTTGTTAACATACAAGTTGAATCTCTATATTTATAATATGAAGCTTGTCAATCACATTCACATATCCTGGAAACACGACATATTTTTATTCTCTATATATTTGTTCGTAAGTATTTGATTAACATAAATTCAAGTAAATGTAACTTTAAGTAGGTAACTGTAAGTTTCTGTATAGTAACTTATCATTGCAACTATTTACTTTTTGTATGTAATTGATACAACAGCTTTGTCATCGCTCCTCAAAAGGTATCACAAATTTTGTTAATATAATAATTGGTCATGAATAAAAAACAAAAAGCGTTCACAGGCGATTCTCTGTCCACGAGCAGTGTCACCTTATAGGAATACTATTATAGAATCATTTTAAAGTGACAATTCGCTGAGGGAAGTATTTCCAGTGTATTAGAAGCGTATTTAATCGCTAGGTGTCGATCGGTAATTGAAGAAATATTCGGTGATGAATAAGAAATGGCAAAAAGATTCAAATATAGGCGATGAGATTAAAAATAAACAGAAATGCATGTAACAGCTATATTAAAAAGTATTCAACGCAGTTTGGCAAGCATTGTTTTTAAAACCAGACAGGTGTGTCCGATATGTAGAGGATTTTACTTCAGCAGTATAAAATACGATTTGTTCCAATGGTATGGAACTTTTATCAATTTCTCTTCGCTAAAACAAACTCTAGTATAGGAAAAATGCATTTAAGTTTAGCACTCTGTGTACGACACATTCAATACATTTGGATTTTAAAGGTTATCCAATCTTTTTTATATAGATTATTTATACATTATTATTGTAAGTTGAACTGAAGTTTTAAACTAACTTATTGAAAAACCAGAAGCTCGGTAATTATGGTTTGACATTTATAGTTCGTGGTATTCATAAAATTTAGATTGATGGTATTTATGTCGTTTCCAACACTTTTAATGTTCATTGACAAATCATACATGTTATAAATACTAATTACTAATTAGTATGCAATCTATAAAACACAACATTCCAATTCTCTGTAATATTTTAATTTCTTCTGTATTATATAACAAAAATAATACTGTTGTTACGTATACAAATTTGCCGAAATCTTTAATTGTAATTTTTCCATTTCAATTCGTTTTGGTATATTTTTTCAAAACATCTTTTAATTTTGAAAAAATAAGGAAAATAATAAGGAAATATCGCTATTTATACACAAATACTACATAAGTATGTAGTAAAAAAGGAAAGTTCATATAAAATCGTGTGCACGAAATGTAGGTGCAACATGCAATGCGTAAAAGTTAATTTTCAGCGCAACCGAAAACCACCCACATACCTATGTACTTATAATGTAGTTTAACAGGTAAATAAAAATATACGCCTAAGGATTTTTGTAAACATCTAGTTCATATTATGTAATTAGAGCTCGTGGATCTTATACTTTGGATATATGTTCATATACACTAGCATTTCTAGTACATACATCGTGATGCTGAACTTTGAAACAAAATACAATTTTTCAAACAAAACATATGTATATTATTTCATGCTTAGGTACTACAGAAAATTATAAACACACTTAGTGTAGAACATATAATAACAGTATGAATTCAATAAATGTAAATGTGTATACGTTGCACAGATAATATCCAGAGTTATATTTTCCATTTCAAATCAGGTGACATAATCAGGAGCTGGTTGTCAAGTCAAGTGGGACTCGCTGGCTTATCCATCTCCTAGGAAATATTTTTTGAGATAAAAGAACTCTACACTGCTCCGTTCTATTATTCCCATCCCCAGATTTAATTTACCTTGTCATTGACTGTAAAAATTTTGCATCAAATGAGGATTTGCTTGCAAATTCTGATGATTTGCTCATCCATTCAAATGAATACTAGTTTTGTCAGAAAAAGATTAGATGTTAGTCGGAAATATTGCATTGCTTCAGTCAGTTATACATCAGGATTTACAACTAATGCTGCAATATTCTCTTAATTTTCTAATAGCACATTTACATCAACTTTTTTATCTAGTTTAAAACGCGTTCCTTCAATATGCAAATAAATTAGTATTAAAATGAAAAATCTGAGTTGGACGCTAGTGGCAATAAACAAAAATATTATACTTAATAAAATTAAAAACATAGCATCTTCTCTTAGTAAAATAATTGGATTTAGAGAATAAAATAACACTGATATGCTTTAGGCCAACCTTGTCGTGACAGAACTTTGATTGTAATAGGAGGTGTATAATGATAATCTTGCTTACACAATTCATATGCTTCCGCTCCAATTTCTGTTCTTCCCAGTCAGATAAACGTGCCACCTTGGTCTGACTTAAATAACAAGACTGCTTAATTAGATACTAGATCAAATGAATGCCTCAAAGGTTCTAGTTGTAATAATTTACTACTAATCTACTTTCGTAATATTTGGCTTTGTTAAAAGTATACAAAAACTCAAAGTAATGTTTTACTATTTCAAAGAAGGGTTAAGTTGCTTATTTTACCACTTTTTATCGGTGTTTTCTAAACATTATAAAAAAACATGGTAAACATATTTTCTTCTAAATATTTTAAAAGCAGTTAAAGAAAGATATAGGATATCGTACATGAAATTTATAATATACAAAGCGTTCTATTAAAAACAATTAATTATAGTATGTGATTTTTTGAGCCACTGGTATATACGAGGGTAATTCGGAAACTAACCGCGCCGCGCCGTTTGGCTGTAAATAAAAAACTTCAATAGTAAGAAATTTTTTATTATATATATATATAATCAGTCCCTCTTCTACTGTTAAGTGTAGAGGATATTCTTTCTCTTCAGGTTTTGCTGTATCAACTTTCTTTGATCTTCTTTCTCCAGTTCTTCCTGTCCTTCGCTAGAATCTCGGCCTGCTTCCACGATAATCCCTTACTCTTCAATACTCTTCCTATTTCATTATCCCAAGTCATCCGGGGTCTACCTCTTCTTCTCGTTCCTATTCTCTTGGCACCCCATACTCTTCTAACTTGTCTTCCTTCATCTAGTCGCTTTAAGTGACCCCACCATCGCATTTGGGAGTCCTCCACGTATTTCCTGGCACTTCCAATATTTAGCCACTCCCTTATGGTGTTATTTCTTATTTTGTCCATCACCGTCACATTCGCCACCCTTCTCAAGTATTTCATTTCCACTACTTGTATCTTCTTGTGAAGCTTTTCAGTCAGTACCCAAGACTCGCAGCCATGCAGCAGTGTTGGCAAGAAGATTTTCTTATAGACTGTCATCTTAGTGTTGTTGCTGATTTCCTTTTTGTTAATTAAGCCTCTCCTAATACAATGGAACAACTTTATTGTGCTGGTTATTCTGTGGTTTATTTCTTCCTTCTTCCTATTACTGCTCCTAGATACTTAATATTCTCTACTTGCTCGACTGTATTCTTATTGATTTTTATCATTGCTTTTCTATCTTTATCATTTGATACCACTATGGTCTTTGTCTTACTGGTGTTTATTCTCATTCCTCTATCCTCAAGTTCTTTACTCCATAAATCTACATTGTATTGTAAATTTCTCTCCGTACTAGCAAAAGTTACAATGTCATCGGCAAATACACATTCGCTAATTTGGATACTATTCATTTTATAATAGCCTACGTTCATCTTCCTACTGGATCTGCTACAATTTTTAATAATTTGATCCATGAATATCAGGAAAAGTAGGGGACTGAGGACTCCCCTTGCCTAACTCCTTGTGTTGTTCTGAATTTCTTTGTCTCAAGGTTGTTTGCCTTGACTGTGTTTGTGGTATTCTTGTACAGCGATTTAATTGCTTCAATTAGTCCTACTTCTACACCATTACTTTCTAAAGCATTCCATATTTCCTCTCTCTTTACCTTATCAAAAGCTTTCTCTAGATCGATAAAACACATGTATATTTCTTTGTTGTAAGTTAAGAACTTTTCCAGTATATTTTTTATCGTGAAAATATGGTCTTGTGTGCTGTATCCAGGTCGAAATCCACTCTGTGCTCCATGTAATTTATTTTCTACTGCCCTTCTTAGCTTCGCTTCCAATACCATTTCGTACACTTTGCAAGCAGAACAGATCAGCGATATTCCACGATAATTAGAGCAGTTCTTTCGGTCTCCGTTTTCATAGATTGGAATAATCACTGAAGTTTTCCAGTCATTTGGGACTTGCTTTGCTTTCCATGCTTCGTCAATAATTTTGTGCAGTAATCTATATCCTTCAATACCCATGTACTTTAGTAGTTCTGATTTTAACTTGTCCACCCCTGGTGCTTTCCCATTCTTCAACTTTCGTACTGCATTCTCTACTTCTTCAAATTCTATCCCTGAGTTTTCTTCGAAGTTGATGTTAGTGTTACAGATTTCCATAACATTATCTTCTATTTCAGTACCTTCCAAGATATTCTGGAAGTATTCCTTCCATCTAGGCATTATTTCTTCAATTTCCGTAAGAATTCTTCCTCCCTTGTCTTTAATTTGCCTTCCTTTGATAGGTCGTTTTTTATTGTTCATATTTTTTAGCACGTTGTAAAATAATTTCTGATTACTTCTACTATCCTTCTCCATCTTAGTCCCAAACTCTTCCCATTCCTTAGCTTTTGCTATTTTAATTTCTTTTGTGACTATCCTTCTAACATCTTTGTACTTCCCGTAACTTTCTTCAGATTTATTTCGTAGGTATTCTTTCCATGCCTCTTTCTTTCTTTTAATTATATTTTTAATGTCTTGGCTCCACCAGCTCGTTCTTTTCTTGGATCCTCCGCTAATAGCGATGCCACATGATTCAGTACCGGCCTTATTTACGATTTTCTTAAATGTTTGCCATTTCTCCTCTAAAGTCATATATTGCAATTCTTCCTCTATACGTAGTACTTCCATTGTTATCAATTCAGCATATTTATCTCTTATCTCTTCAGTGTGCAGTCTATAAGCTTTGATAGTTTGTATTTCGGTCTTATTATTCTTTCTTGTTTTGGAATCATATTGTTTGTCATCGATTACTTTAAACGTTGCTGCCAGCAGAAAATGGTCTGTTGATAACTCAGCGCTTCTATAGACCCTTACGTCTCGGATAATGTTTCTGGTAGTTTTCTCAATGATAATGTAATCAATTATTGATTTTTCTTTTCTACTTGGTTCTTCTCTTGTATATTTATGCAGATCTTTATGCTGGAAGAAGGAGTTTAGTATGACTAAACCATTTTGTATACAGAAGTCTATTAATCTTTCCCCATTTCTGTTTAGAGTCTTCTCACCAAATCTTCCCATTACACCCTGTTTTAGTTTTGGGTCATTACCTATTCTGGCATTGAGATCTCCAGTGATTATTACAGGATCCCTAACTTCATCATATACTTCTTGTAAATCATTCCAAAATTTATCTTTCTCTGCCGCTGCATCTGATTCCCCAGGTCCATATACTATAATTATTTCCACATTTTCCCTAGTGTTAAGACATATTTTAATTTTCATTATTCTTTTACTAATAGCTTTCCAATCAACTAATTTATTCCTATAGTTTGGGCTTAGCACACAGCCTACACCAGCTTCGGCTCTTTTATCAATTTCCACTCCACTATATAAGATTTCGTGGTCTTCTATTATCATTTCACCAAAGCCTTTCTTTTTAGTCTCAGTGATAGCTAGTATTCCTAATTTGGCTTTTTTAAATTCTTTTATAAGCTCTATTTCCTTGCCATTTATACCCCTAACGTTCCATGTCCCTATCTTTTCCCATTTGCATACTCCTGAGTCGTGCCGTATTTTCGTTTCCTGGACCTCATGTTTTGCGTCCGGGATTGTAGTATGATCCCGGGCGACCTCTTTTAGTTTTTTGTAATAGCTATTTTATCGAGGGTCTTATCCCAGTAATGACATCTTCCATTGATGATTAATTTTTGGAACCCTACTCTCACCGTCTTTCCCGTTTCTCGTAGTTCTTTAGCTGCCTTTCTTAGTTCGTATTGAATTCTTCTCTCTTCTCTCGGCAAGTCATCCTCAATATATACATTGTTTCCTTTAAGTTGCTTTTTTGATTTCATTATTTTCTGTTTATCTTCGTTATTATTCAGTTTAACTAATATAATTTCCTTTTTCCCCTTTGTATCCAATCTTACGGCTTCCTTAATTTCGGTTTTTAGATTTAACTTCCTTTCGATCATAATTTTTACATCTTGGGTCACTGTAGTATCACTAGTTTCCAATCCCTTTATGATGATATTATTTTTCCTAACTGATTGTTCCTGATGAGACATTTTTCTTTGCACAAATTCATATCTTTCATCGTTCTTACGTTCTATTTCATCTATGCGCTTTTCTAGTTTACTCATTGATGTTCTTAATTCCTGGTTTTCATCTTTTAGTATTTTTATCAAGTTGAATAATTCGTTAATTTGTTTTTGTCCCTCTTTTATATCTTTCATATCTTCCCTAAGATTTCCCATCATCTTTAAGAGTACGTCGTATTTATCAGTTTTCTCCATTTCACTTAAATATTTGTACTTCTAACTTAAGCCTGACCTGTTTGTTTTGTACTTTTCTAGGCACCGTAGTAGACCGACAACCGCGCAAAAAGCGTAACCCCAGTCGACCCGTCGAAAGTCTCGCCTTTATCAGTGTATCGGTTTATCTTACAATATCTATTTTTCTCTTAAATCGACAGATGTTCTTACCTTGTTTTTTGCCTATACACCCACTGTTACACTTGTATTTATAATATATAATACTGCTAGAATTATCTTACTCGTAATTTCCCAGTTAATATGAGTTTAATTACGGAGCAGAAACTCATGTGCGCTGTCTATGCACTAGCCAGAGCCGGACGACTTTATTATATACAACATAAAACTACAGCTTTTTACTATTTTTCAACATAGTCACCATTGAAATTTAAGCATTTATCATAGCGTTTCACTAATTTACAAATTCCTTCTTCATAAAATTTAGCCGCCTGGGCACGTAGCCAATCTGTCACAGCATTTTGAAGTTCATCGTCGTCATTGAATTGCTGTGACGCAAGCCACTTCTTCAGGTGAGTGAAGAGATGAAAATCACTAGGCGCCAAGTCGAGGCTATAAGGGGATGATCGAAAACGTCCCATTTGAATTGCTTAAGGATCTCTTGAGTCTTACAAGCACTGTGAGGACGAGCGTTGTCATGGAACAGCACAACACGGCATGACAGCTTACCGCGACGTTTGTTTTGAATTGCTCGCTTAAGTTTCTTCAAAGTTTCACAGTAGACATCTGAAGTGATTGTGGTGCCACGTTCCATAAATTCAACGAGCATTTCGCGGGATTTTCTATCGTAGCGCTCATGTTTTAAGGTTGTAATAAGCCAATGCACGAAAGAACGGGGTTCGTACTGTCACAGCTGGATGCTTACTGAATCGGGGAACACGAAGATGTGAAAATGGCGGCGCTCCGCGCACAACTACCAGTGCCACGCTAGAACGGCGGTTAGTTTCCGAATTACCCTCGTACATTAACTAAATTACAACCTGATCAATAAACTTACTGCTCAAACCCGTAAAGTTCAATATATTTGGAAAATTGGATCTTTTCTACTGGAAAAACCTTGTAACTCCGAAGAAATGTGTTATGCTTGTTTCATTAGTGTTCTATTTCACAGAAGTCCAATAGATAGAAATTTACCTAACCAAAACATAACAAGTACACATTATTTACTTTTGTTGTTAGTCTTAGTTACTATTTCGATTTACTGTCTCCTGCTATAATCAGTTAAGTTCAGTGAAGTACTCAATTCTTGCTCTAGAGTTACAAGAACATGGTACAGTTTACACCAAAACAATGTTTAAAGATCCGTTCTTGCTTATTAAAATATATTTTCCTAAGTTCTTAAAACTTGCGATCACATCTCTCTGTTTCTACTCAAACATATAATTGAACATACCTAATTTATGAGAAAGTGGAGACATTGTCATCGAAATAGATAATATGAATAGTAAAATAGAAACAGCAAAAATATATTGAATGTATATTCCTGCCTACAGTATTTAAGATTGGTTGAATATTTTTAGGAATCCAAAAGAAGAAAAAGGAAGAAATAAAAAACTTCAAAGGTTTATTAGAGTTACGTACCCCATTGATTAACAACACTACTATCGGAGATCAAGCGGTGAATTGGTTAAAAGTAAAATGCTTCAGGCACAAGATGTCGAAGCCTCGTATCCCTTAATACTCTTACGATTACTTCTCTGATTACTAGCAAGTTCATATCTTTAGCAGAGGTCGTCCAGTAAATATAAAAGCACTTGTTTTAAGCAATTTGTATTTAAATCTCATGCATAACAAATAAGAAGATAAAGAGTTTACTTCAACTCTGGCTTAAAAATGATATCCCGGACAAGATTCATGGCTACAAGTGTTTACCAATGTCCAACATCACTAAAGATGAACTATTAGAAAAGAATAGTTAAAAAAGCAAGAAGAAAACAACAACTAATAATAAAAGGAAAACATGTTTGTATTTTTATCTTTCTAATATATTTAAAACAAATATGTAAACATTTTAAGTAGCCTGATCTAGTACTAAAGTGAACTAACAGTAACAACAGTAATTTGTACCTAGTTACTGGATTACGTTTTATACACTTAAAATGTGATTTCTTAAAACTTGGACTTTAAACTTTGTAAGTTTTGAGAAATAAGACATGTTAACCTCCACCAAACAATCACTATACGTATAAATAATTAAAGTAACTCAAAAAGGTTAAACATTTTTACATAAACAATTTTAATAAAAGCACGAATTTCGTAAATAGTTAACATAGATACAATGTTATTCAATTAATTTATTTGAAATTTTCAATTGGATATACTCCTATATTAAATGCTTTTACATAACCGTTGGCATGATTGTAGTTCAAGAAATTTTTACCAATATTAAACATGTTATTACGCAAATTCAGTATATTACTAAATATATTTCCACCTATTCAAAAAAAATGTGCAATCCACTGGCTTCGAATATTTCATATATTATAATAACACAATCATAATACTCCATAATAAAAAAACTCTGGTTTTCAAAGAATGATGTTTGAATTGCATATAAGAAATATTTTGTTGTAATTATCTTTTGGTGCAGATTTTTTTTGTAATTTGAAATATTAAACCCAGATACCGTATCTAGTTTAAATCTGGTGACCTATTCTATCTGGTTTATTCAAGACCTGATAACAGGGAATAAAAAAATCTATATATCCAGAAATCTTCAAAAATTGAGATGTGAAGCATATGTGAACTTTTTATTTCCATTAGTTTTATAAAATAAATTCGACTAGTCATTTCTTTTTAATCATATTTTTCTATATGTTACAAATTTTCGTATTTATTTTTATGGACACAAGTGTAGCCCTACTCAATTGAAACCAAACGTAGAATACGTGCACCTGTTCATGGAGACTCGGAAAACAGCGTATTTTATGACCTAAGAGATCAAGTTGATAGAGCAAGATAAATGAAAATTATAGGTGTATGGTTATGTAGATATTGTAGATGTAATCTAAACAAATAAGAAGGTGCCGAGAAATTATGTGTTTCTATTAGAATATTTCATCAACGCAATTTACGCTTAATATGTAAAAGGTTAGATTTCTATTGTGCAAACTAGCAAACGGAGAGCATTAATCAATTTTTAAATATTTAATCCACTTTGTATGAGATAAAGCTTTAAGCTTTAGAAATTATATAACGTCTTACTTGTTGTTCTAATTCTAGAGCAGTTGCAATACCTACAAAAATGTGTATTAGGATGAGAAATACAACAGCAACGGACAGTAATCTTTCTTTAAACACACAGAAAATGTACTTCAAAACCTTGCACTTTAATGACAAATATTTTCTAGGATCTGTTTTAAAAATCATGACTGGAAGGTTGTCGCTATCTTCATCGCATCTGCCTATAATTATTTGTTGAGTTGCTAGCAGATCAGCTGCCGATTTCTTTGAATTTGACCTGTTTTCCAGCTTCTGCTTCATTGACACGTCTCGTGACAGAGTTTTTTTTATTAGAACCCCGCAAATCTTGAAATACGTTAAGTAGGCTTTGGATCCTTGCATCATGAACCTCACTGGACTCTTTTTAATAGTAGAATAGGTTTTCCTGTTAGACCTATTATCTCTTCTATTGGGTCTCTAATATATGGATTGTCGTCATACATAGCAAATATTTTGACGTCCTTTTTTCATAGGATTGACTATAACTGCTTCCTTTTCTTTTATGAATAAAATCAATCAGTGTATTTTCCTGCCAGGATATGCCTTGATTTCACTGGATGTGATATCACTCCTTACTAACATCCCTCGAGAATTAGTGATCGACATTATTCTGGAGTGAGGTCCCGCAACACGCGAATATCGATGAAGATACCTTTGTTGATATCATCCTGTTTTTATTTGATTCATCTTCCTTCGTCTGTGATGATAAATATTTCCGCCAAATGTCGGGTACTTCGATGGGTAGTACGTTGGGCCCCATTTTAGCCCAAATAGTTAAGGACGAGTTCATAGCGGTGTCGATACAGCAGACCAGATCCCGAAGCCGGTTATAGCTTATTATGCATGCAAACTCAGGGAACTTACGAAATAACAACATATCATAACGAGGAACGAAGCTCATGTTGCGATTCCTCGTTTGGTATGCATGGTCCGATAAAAATTCATTGAATTTGCTCAGATTCTTCCTGGCAAATACGGCACAGCGATATATACAGGGTTTCCACGGCCGAGTGGGACATAGGGAGAATACATATAAAATCGGTTTTCGGTAAATATTATCTCCCTAACTTCATTCAAATTTAAGTGCCGCATATTATAACTGGGTTAACAATGAACATCTCCACAATCATAGTACAAAGAAAGTCATTTTAATAAAGCCAAACAAATATTATTTTTAAATCTATTGTACGTGAATTCCTAATAAGGCTTTTAACACGTGAGTTAGTGTAAGCGTCCGTGGCGTAATGGTACACTGTGGTCTACTTTCTCTTTGCTAGGGCCGAACGAGTGTTCTTGAGCCTTTTTTTCATCCTTGACGGCCCATCTAGGCTGAGAGCGATGTAAAAATCCTATTTCGCTGTCGGTGCACGACCGGAGTTGAGGTTGAAATGTATAGCCACAATAGGTATCAGTCCTCTATCGCTAGAATCCTTCTAATCGTCACCAAGGGAGGGGGTCTGTCGGGGTTGAGATTGGCCAGACGACTGATAAGCGGGTTTTCTGATCTCTCCACCCTTTCCAGAGATCTTCTAGATAGTCCAACTACAAACTGCTGCAGTGTTTGGACTCCAAGATCGTCGCGGAGCTGCTGGTTGCGGACGAACCAAGGGGCTCCAGTTATGAGTCGTAAAATGCGGTTTTGCAGCGTTTCCAGTCTCTTTAGGTGGGACTTGGCCAGACTCGACCACGCCAGTGCCCCGTAGGTGACGATGGGTCTCAGAAAAGAATAGTATATAAGCAGCTTTATTCTGAGCGATAAGGTGCTCTTCGGGCATAAAAGGTGGTACAGACTGCTTTTGGCCGTGTTAAATCTCTCGATGGATCTGTTAACTTGAAGTCTCATGGTGAGACGCGAGTCGAGGCGCATACCGAGGTAAAGAACTGAAGAGCTCCAAGGGAGCCTGAAATTGTCGACGACAATGTTGTCTGGAGGTGGACGCAGACGTTTTGTAAATCGGATCGCTACACACTTCGAGTCGTTGATTTTCAGTGTCAACTTGGAAGCCCATAGCAGTACGTCGTCTATAGCTTGTTGCAATCGGTAGCAAAGCAGATTCTCGTCGGACGACGCCGTGTATAGGGCGGTGTCGTCCGCGTAGATGGCGAGCTCGACTCCGTCGGATTTTGGGAGATCTGACATGTACAATGTAAAGAGAAGAGGGGCCAAAAGAGAACCCTGTGGAACTCCGGCGGCAATGGGTCGTTCCGAGGAGAGATGGCTCCCATGACGGGCGACGAAAGTCCTGTCGAGGAGGTAAGAGCGAACAATCCTCACCAAGTTGGGGTTGATGCCATTTTGGATCATTTTATATATGAGACCTTGGTAATGGTACACGCGACGGCTTAATAACGCAAATGCACGGATTGTTTAGGGTTCGAATCCCGGCAGATTAGTTTTATTTTTTATTTTTATCTTCAACAATAATGCTACAAATTCAATAACACTACAAAATTCAGAGATTTTGAAGACTATAAAATCGATTTTTTGAGGATTAAGCTAAATAATGAATAATTATTGAATTATTAATGAATAAAAGGTAATAAATGAATAATAATAACAAAAATGATCACGTGCTATTATATTATTCGTTTTTTAATTGTTACTAACGACGAATCATTTGTCAAAATAAACAACAAAACTTAATCAAGATTTAAAAAAAAATAAAAAATAAAATTCATTTCTCGGATTCAAACCCTAAACAATCCGTCCCTTGCGGTATCAAGGCGTCGCGTGAACATCTGCGCCACGGCCGCTTGCATTAACTTACGTGTTGAAAGCCCTATTAGGAATTCACGTACAATAGGTTTAAAAATAATAATTTTTTCGGCTTTATTAAAATGATTTTCTTTGTACTATTGTGGAAATGTTCACTGTTAACCCAGTTATAATGTTCGGCACTTAAATTTGGATGAAGTAGTATTAGGGAGATAATATTCACCGAAAACCGATTTTATATGTATTCTCCCTATGCCCCACTCGGCCGTGGAAAACCTGTATACATATATGGAAAGAAACGTCAAAATATGTTGGTGCTTAAATACTTCTCGACAACTATCGCGGTATTTGATATTAAATATGAGCCGTATGATACGCTTTTGTGCGATGAATATTCTGTTCCAATTCACAGCTTGACCCCATATAATTATTATATTATACGATATAGTAGAGTAAACGATAGCATAATAGACATTAAGTAGACTTGACACATTTAGAGTGGATTTTAGTTGTAAAATCGCATAATATACGGGGTTAAGTTTTTTGGTAAGGTACTGAATATGGTCGTCAAAAGTGAGTGTATCGTTCATAAAAACACCTAGAACTTTGGCAAACGAGACGAACAAGCTATTAGCCGGGCAAATATGTCTTTTGTGAAAATGCACTACCGAAGTCTTGTCATTGTTTAAAATTAGCCTATTTAGCTTACACCAGTTCGACATCTAATTTATTGTTTGTTTAACTGTATCTATTAAATCTTAAGCACTATCTGATGCGAGCAATATTGAAGCATCATCCGTAAACAATACCAAGGAACCGTCAGAGAAAAAGTTTGGAACATCATTGATGGCAACATGAAAGAGAAGTGGACTTAGAACCGATCCTTGAGTTACTCCTAACTCCACGTTGAACTCATTCGAAATCGCGTTTTCTACATTCACTCTCATTTTCATGTTACATAAATCTGAGTTTATCCAGTCAAGCGCCAAACCACGAATACCAGAGTGATTCAACTTGTGACACAATATCTCAGGATCAATATAGTCAAATGCTCGAGTTAAATCAAAAAAAAATGCCAGCAACATACTTACGTGCATCAATATTTCTGTATATATACTGCGTCAGATCTATCAACTATTGGTGTACCAATCTTGATTGGTACACCAAAGCTATCATCGCTGGAAGATATATGAACTTTTTCTCCAATCATTTCTTTACTATGAAGATCACCATGGTGGAACACATGAAATATAGCGTCATGAAATTATCAGACAACCCCTACTCGAGGAAAAACATCAACAAACTGTATGACATTTTCATTAACAGTGACTACCCTAGAGGCCTACTTAAAAAAGTTCTATACAATTCTTCCGTCACAGAGATGGACATCAACAACTCAGAATTAGGAGCTACCTCCTTACAACGTAACTTTAGACGAATACGAGTTGATCTTGACAACGACACTAACACCTTCATTATTGTAAATTCCCGTATTAGATGGTTTTACTGAGAGAATCTCGAAATAGTTTTCGGAGTTCTTCATAAACCTGTTTTATAGAGGAAAATCTTCTACTCGCATCTTATTAAACTCCAACGTAGTTTATAACAGTTGATGTACGAACTATGACGGAGTGTACATCGATCAAATATCACAATACTTGGGACATACGTAGAAAATTCTGTTACTTTAGAACCTGACGTAAGGTTGTTGATCGAGTTCAGACTTAAAGTATTTCATAGCCTTTTTCTCCGCCAAACTAGGGAGACGTTCCTTGAGAATAGAGTTGTAGTAGATTTTGTTTCTTTTCGCTAACATTATCATCACTAACGAATACTTTTGCGAAGCTGGTTTTTCTGCAGTGTCAATAATGTTTTCATTTTTACACAATAAGTGTGCAAGAACTACTTCTCGAATTGAATCATATCAAACTATCACCAGATGCATTGAATTAGGCTGTTACTGAAAGACCTTCTTAGATCCAGTTTGCTGGTTTTACATACTACCATTGAGGCCAAATGGTCACCTGCACCTTTACCGTTGCTCCAACATATTCTTTTAAAATTCAATGATTTGTATTGTAAATCCATTTAATCTTAAATTATTTCCTGCATTACATTAATATGTAACGCTATGAACAGAAAGCCCTCAAAAACGTTTCTAATTATCACATTAGCAACATTTAACGCAAACCTGCTGCCTAAAACTTTTATAGTAAAATTCATTTAACACTAAAGATTATGTCTAATATCAGTTGTTTGATTTTATATTATAGAATACTGAATAAATATAATCGAAGATGAAGCAAGTCTTGGGCAATTAATATTAATATGTTTCGTAATTTTACAGCTTAGAGATAGTTTCTACGCCATACCTAAGACGCAATTAACTCATAAGTCACTAATAATAATTCAAATTTGTTTTTTCATCATTTCCTGATTGGCAATTGAAATTAAACAGTCAATTCCATGTATTACTAGAGAAGAAAGTTTATTAGAAAGTTTAAGCATATCTGTTGAAATTGCGGATACCCATGTAATTTATTTAAATTAGTTTTTATTAATCTATTATATTCTCAAATATATTACCCATAATATATCTAGGAAGATTTACCAATGCATAGATCTTTAAATGATTATGAAATCTTACTCTTAGTAAACGCGTAAATTATAACGAATGACTCGGTAGCTATCAACTGTTATGCTCAAGCTATCATTTCATAAGATGTCAAAGTATTCATATCCAATATTTTCTCCTCGAAGACATGATTGATATTAAATATAAGAGCATTAATGACGATAAATGAAGCAGTTCCGCTTTTCAAGTACCCATATAGAAATGTTATTTCTTCTAATTAGATCGTTATAATTATGAAAGACGCGAGCGTTCGACTCTAATTAGATTAAAACGTATCAGTATTATTTCTAGACCAATATATAATACTTACAGGTATTCAGTTTCTACTTTAAAATGATACCGCAATTATGTAAAATAAAGTTATGCAAATCGAAATGGAAAAACTGCATTTATTATGTAATTATTAATCAATTTAGATACTTTAAATTGCGGTTAATTAGATTAGGTATATACGAATTCGTTCATATTGAGAAGAAATGCTCGATACTATTTGTGATCGTATTCGGACTTTTCGAGATTGAGGAAATATCTGTAGAACTAATTTTAGAGTAGGTACATAATTTATTATTGTGTAACAGTAATAGGTACTTCGCATATAAATGTTGTACATATAAACGTATATAACATGTTCTCATAGTATATACGTTGTGGAATTTGAACTATTTAAAAATGATGGTGTTTGAGAGCAGGTTTAGTAAACTGTAGTAATTTTACATATACTATCTTTTTAAAATTAAATGTGAATTTTCTAATAGAGAAAGTGCAGTTAACGAATATAAAGGTTTTGTTTAAAACTGAATTGATTTACTCTGACGAAGTTCATCAAAGTTCTACTTTTCTTTAGGGAAATGATATTTGATTTAAAGCAAATGTGAAAAACTGAATGAAAGAAAGAATGCAAAGACTTTGTTTTTGAAAATTCCCAGAAATTCGCATTTAATTTGAAAAAGTTGATACATACTGGCTGGTGCGACTGTCATCAATAAAAGTCGCTGAACATTTATGAAATAAAAAGAAAGAAAACGTAAAAAATGCACATAATCAATGATAACGATAATTAGTAATTAATAAAGTTTAATAAAGCTTTTGTGGTATAGGGAGTAGTATTACGATAATATGTATAGTCTACCTAGACAAACATTTTGGTCCTATTTAACTGGATAGATCACACAGAATGTCATTACATCATACATAAGATGGGTGAAGAGATTACGTCAGCCAGTTGTAATTAATGTAACACCGTTAATTATTGATAACAACGCACAATATGTCTGCAAAGAAACATTTTTTAAGAAAAACGAGAGACTATTACAAACCAAATATAGAATATACAAAAGCACCATGTTACAGAATAGTATGGTTGCTACCATAGAGAAATTAACAGTAAAAAGAGTACCAACTCAACGTATCAAAATTCGAAGCAAGGATATAGCGCACCAGTAGTAGCTTTACGCTATTAACTTTGAGTAATGTCATATTTGAATGATTAAATACTATACCTTCTGAATTAAAATTTAATATTACTCTTAAATAAAGATAAACATGCAATAATTGATCATTTCATATTTAACAACTTAATAAACAATTACACATTTTTATCTTCTTTCACAAAACACTACTAAATGAAATTAACTATTTTAAAAATATAAAGAAAAATTGTTATATCTGGTAGGATTTATTTAAAAAACGGTTAATAAATAAAATTAACAAACTTAACATTATATAAGATATAAACAAAATACTCAGAAAAACATTAAATAAAGATTAAATTAACAGATATTAAATTCTTATAAAATATCAACAATAAATAAAAATCAGAATATACAAACTAAATTAACGAAAACTACATTCTTGTAATAATTTTTTTTTTTATGTGTGGTAGGTGCTTAGTTGCAGTGACTCCGTAAGTTGTATCGCTTGTCTGGCTATCACTGCAACTCTCGCGGTGTAGTTTGTGTGTGTAAGTTGTGTTCAATGGCTTTGTGACCTTTAGGATGCCGCGCTGTTAATCACCCGTTAATAATAATAATAATGAATAACGGGTCGATGGCCGCAGTGGTTAGGCGGCTGACTATTGTTGTGAGAGAACAATAGGCGCCGGGGTTCAATTCTCTGGAGGGACGGTGATATTTTTTCAGAGAGTTTAATCCCGAATCGACTTGCCATTCGCTGTTGGGAGCTGTTGGGGTGATTAACAACGCGGCATCATAAAAGGCGAGATGGTGCTGTCACAAAGCCGTTTAAATACAACTTACACACACAGAACTACACCGCGAGAGTTGCAGTGATAGCTAGACAAGCGATACAGCTTACGGAGTCACTGCAACTAAGCACCCACCACACACCAAAAAAAAAAAAAAATAATAATAATAATAATAATGGATAAAATCTGGGAAAACTTTTCTCAGGTATGCGGCCAATAAAAGCCCTGGAACCATCCCCAATATGACGTGGCAAGATCTTGTTTTTCCTACATCGTAATAAAAAAAATCCTCCTGCACACCAACAGTTACTTTTATTCATTTCCAAGCTTGATACTATTTCCAGTAAATGCCCGACTTTCTCTTGGTGGTTTTTTTTTCATTACAAGTATCTTCAGTAATTTTAGAGTTAGTATTCACAGCTGTTACATTATTGTTGAATATATCTGGTTCTGCAAATTTTATCAGCCTAAGGTTCAATGTAAATATGTACTTATATGCATGCATATATGTACCCTTTTCCAATTGTGTCGCACAATTCCAGAAAATTCATTTTTAATACATTTGCCCATCTCCTTCCTCGTGAAGTGTTTGTATCAAATATAAAAATTTTATTTTTATCCAATAGTCTACAACAAACACTCGCACAGAACAGAATACAGCGCGATAAACTTGATGTAAGCATAATAAAAATTAAACCAAAGACTTACCAAAAGATTCTCATACACAACACTGGCACCCACAATTTGCGACAGCTGACAATGTGGTAAATGGCGGTAAATCTAATGGGTAACCGGATACGCATGCGCAAAAGTTGCAGTTCTTAAAGGACAGAAGGAATACAATCTATTGAAATATCTACTTCTAATTACTAGGTATATAGCGCGGTCTTTGTTGACAGAACACTATGAAAATAAAAACTATTTTTTTACAATTACGTAAAATCATTATTTGCGGCGCCAGGAAAGTCATACGGAATTAAGAAAGTTATTTGACAATTTTAGGTCAGCCTGCTGACGTTGACCCACTTTTATTATATTTATTAACAAATAAATTTGACAATCGAACAAACCGCGCCTGCGAAATTTTTAAAATTGAGAGTGAGCTTCCTATAATGAGGGATATGAACATATTTCTAAAAGATAGATATGATATGCTACAGAAATTAGAGATGAATGGAATTAATTAATGAAATTAATAAAATTCAAAATAATTTTCCAAAAATAATAGTTCAATCTACTTCATCTTTTTTAGTAACTCAAAGTAAAAGTATCGTATGTTATTTTTGCAAGAAAAACCACTCTATATTTAAAAGGACAACATGGGAATTTATTCCACCCAAACCACCTTATTTCGGAGGCCTTTGGGAAGCGGACTTAAGAAGTATAATACATTATTTGAGACGGGTGTTGAGAGTTCGGAAATTTCACTTTGAGGACTGACAATACTGAGGCAAATTGAAGCTGTATTAAACTCCAGACCCCTTTGTAGTCTATCCTCTAGTCCTCGCGATTTTTTTGCCTTGATTTCTTCCTTTACTCAAATAAACTGTCGACTCAATCAATATCATATTGCGCATGACAATGGTGTACATATACAAGATCAATGTTAACTATAATTAGTCACTAATAAAGTTTTAGTTTAATAAACAAAGGTTGTTGTGCTGTCGTAAAATCTGGAGTAGTATTAAGATAATACAGTCCACATAGAAAAACACACAAACAAAAATTGCAATACCTCCTATGCATTTATATAGCAAATTTGACAGATACAAAATTGTAGTAGGAGCTTATGTATTATTAACAACGATAAAGTGCATAATTCATACATTTGTTGATTTTATAGCCGCAGTCATTACTGTGTAGTAAAAGCTTGCTCATGAATGAACAGAAAGGGCGTGACGACTTAATATACGATTCCATCTAATCAAAATGTACGACATTAATTTTGTTATTGTTGTGCTATTAAATGACACTATTTTTACCAATAGTGCTAATAAATTAATGTAAAGCAATAAATATAGGACATGAAAGCTTGCAACTATGATAGTCTATTCCGAAGAAATTAACAGATATCTTCAATCAAGATTTTCATAAATGCTACTTTTAAGAAAGGTGAGAAATAGAATAAATTAGTAGTTATTTATGGAGTAACATCTCGGCAAACGTTGAAGCAAGGATAAATTCTGCATTAATAATTGACGACATTGAAGCAATTCGAAGTTAATAGGTGATAATTAATTGCATCGCAACTTGTATTTCTAATACAAAAATACACTGGAAGAAGGTTGCACTGTAAAGCAAAAACAAAGATTACAAAAGTCTAATAATTATCACGCGTATCAACAAGGTTATTATACAAGTAGTAAACGTGCAAAAAATTAAAAGGATCTTTTAAGTAATCTTTCAACATTTCTTTGACAAGACTTGATTAATGATTTAGAAACAATTTGTCTGTATGATGAAATGTTGAGTATGATTTATTTCAATATTTGTTTATTTCTATAGTAATTTATTCCAAGTTCTTTTTTATTATTTTGAGGACAAACACTTAATAGACTTAATACGATTATTATTGGCTGATTATAGTTGAAGATTTATTACTTTTAAAATATCACACAGCAATAAATCTACTATACAATAAAATAAACACAAGTTCTGTTTAACGCTCCATTATGGAAACGTAAAATAAACTATAGTTGCAAACGTGTAATTATGATAATAAGGAAGAAAAACAAATACATAGTAACCACCATAAAGGTCGAGGCAAATGAGATAAATTTTTATTTTTGCCTTTCTAATAGAAAAAAGTTTTTTCTGCTTGTGTTTGTATGAAAACTTATTTCGCCCCTAATTAGCTAGAAAATGGCTTTTTCGAAATCAATATTCTTTGTATACAAGAAGCTAGAGTGAAATAGGTTTCGCAGGTTTCTTTCTTGACAAAAATAGAACCACTTTTGAGCGGTATTGGCGGTGTAGACTCTGGTTTTTCTTTAGGAAAGTTAGAGAACAATTTTTATATAGATCGTTTGTCAATGAACCATTTATGTAGCAATTACACTAGCCAACACAACTTTTATAACAGTATAATAGTCTAAAATTTTAGTATTTTGCATTGCTTCAAACATAAAAACTATATTCTAACATAAGGTATTACTAAATAAAAGAATGGAACCTACGGACCAACATTGTTCCTGGAAAATTTATAAAATTTTAGCCGTTAGAGCATTTTAATTTGGTAATTCTACCCTTTTTACATATTAAAAAAGGAGTGATTAAACAGCTTGTGAAAGCACTATAAAAAAGGGAACTGTTTTAAAAACTTAAGGGATAAGTTTCCAAACCTATCTGAACATTTTCAAAGATGAACATTTTGAACGTACCCTAAATAATTTAGAGTTGGCAACATGGACTTCTTTTAAAAATGTTTGCAAACATTTTTTGGAAAATCAAAAGGGTGAAAACTACCAAGATATCGTACCTAATTCTCTGGACAACTATAAACATTTAGGCTGCCGAATGCCACTCAAAGTCGTATCACATAAATCACATTTGCATTTATTCTCTGCTACTTTAGAAAAGATGACTGATGACCAGGGAGAAAGATTTCAGTAAGATATAGGAGAAGTGGATAAACGATCTTGGGAATCCTGTCATGATGGGAGATTATTGCTAATATCGTTAGAGAAGGCAACAGCCTTAACATAAAAGAAAGAAATAATATTTATGCAAAACTTTGATATGTCAGTGTATTTCTTTTACGCACAATTACGTGTTTTTGTATTCTTGATTTGAATTAACCATCCTAGTATTTGTTGTGTCAAGATTTTTTACTTATCTATTTTGTTCTATATTCTGTTTAACAAAATTTCTAAAATAATTACACTGGTCCACAGGGTTTTTTTTTCTTACACTCTGGTACGTGTACGTTATGGACTATTTCATTGTAATTCTAAAAATATTTTTAAAAATTGAAGACTGTGAATTGAAAATTACGTCAGGTTTCTGAGAAATGTTTTTTTTTTCATACATATATGTATTAAATGTACTGTATGTCTAAAGATGATTTTTTATGAGTAATTTAAAGAAACTATCAAGTTATTATCATGGTAACGAGTATCTCTGAACAGGATTTAACATGTTTGGGCTTCATTTGTACGTCATAGTCGTTAAACCACTCCCTTTTTTTCTCTAGAACCAATAAAACTAAGGAATTAATAGATCTGTGCATATGTGACTATATATAAGACCCTACAGACACGTTATTCGACTCAAATTGACTAAATGTATGGTAGTAACATTAGTTAAACGTTTTTTGAATTCGCAATGTCTCGTAGGTGTGTAAACAATCGTAACAGTTTTTGTTATGTACATATATGGAGAATTCACCGTTCAACAGCATAGACGAAATACTACACCGTTAATAGAAAAATCGTATAACGTTTATTTTAAATTAAAAATTACAAATCAAGACAAGTTGTGTTTGTGCACGATGTGCTGTTACTTTGAGGAGCTGGATAAAAGGTAAGAGCATAGCTATGCCATTTGGTAGGCCTATGATTTGGCGAAAACAAAAGCATCATTCGACAGACTGCTACTTTTGGTGTACAAAGACCTTCGGGTATTGCAGTAGAAATAAGGATAAAATTACTTATCCTAATTTGCCTTCTGCCACTCGTCCAGTTCCTGATTCCGGAGCTTTGTCAGTACATGTTGAAACCGAGATAGAAGAATACATTTCAGAGTTGTCGGACACAGATGAAGAATATTTGCCACCTCAAGAGGATACGCCTCATTTAATAAATCAATTGAAATTAAATGACCTAGTTCGAGATCTCAATTTATCAAAGACTCAGGCAGAAATATTAGGATCAAGACTGCAAGGATGGAAGTTAGCTCCGGGTACGCGTATTTCTGTATATCGAAATCGTCAGAACAACTGTCACAGTATTTTTCAACCGAAGAAGGTCTTTCATTTTGCAAAAATGTTGACGGTTTAATGCCAGAATTAGGTTACAAACACCAACCGGAAGAATGGCGTCTTTTTATAGATGCTTCTAAATTGAGTTTGAAAGCTGTCCTTCTACATATAGGAAACATCTACCCCTCCATTCCTGTTGGTCATGCCGTGATAAAATCACATGAAGGAAATATATGACAATATGACACGTCTTCTGATAAAATCAATTACAAAACCTATAAATGGTACATCAGTGAATGACTGATCTCAAAGTTATTTTAATAACGTTACAATTCTACTCGGTCTATTGGAAAAATAATGTAAACAACTTGGATTCACAAATTTTAAAGTATTGCTGTTTCCTTTGTGAATGGGATAGTCGTGCGACCAATTTGTATTACACTGTTAAGCAATGGCCAACCAGAATACAATATACTCCTGGAGAAAAGAACGTAGTCCATAATTCGTTGGTGGAGCCTCATAAAATACTTTTACCGCCATTACACATAAAATTAGGTTTGATGAAGAAGTTCGTCAAAGCATTAGACAAAGAGAGACCAGGATTTCGATACCTTAAACAAAAATTTCCTAATATATCTGAGGCAAAATTTAAAGAGGGATTTTTTATAGGACCCCAAATTAATTTCTTACAACAGGATCGAGAATTTGACGTAGGTACCTACTCTTGAGCGATTTAGAACGGACTGCTTGGGATTCATTTAAAAGTGTCACAAAGAATTTCTTAGGAAATAAAAAATCTGAAGATTACGAGGAAATTGTTACTGAACTTCTTAGAAGTTACCATGCATTAGGCTGTAATATGAGTCGTAATATACATTTCTTGCATTCGCACCTGAACTTCTTTCCCCCGAATCTTGGCGATGTTCATCTGGATATTTTCCCTATTGAAAAACACTATCAGGGCAAGTGATGGAATAGCGAGATGCTTGCTGACTACTGTTGGACTTTAATTTCGGCATGCTCTTCATTCCAATATAAAAGAAAAGTGAAAATAAAGACTTTCTAAATACGTCCCAAGATAGCATATACTTAGTTAGTGTTAGTATTGTATGATCAATATGAATTTCATTTGTTTATAATACCAGACGTGATAGAAGATATTTGTTTTTGTAATAATTATTAGGAATATAAAACAAAATAAGTTTGTATATAATCTAAAACTAGATGTGGTGGAAAAATTTGATTTTTGGTTGTGCTTTGAATTACAAATTGTAAGAAGTATACACTGAAATAGAGACATCTACGAAGAAATAGAAATCATTTGGCACTCATGCATATTCGTGCAAATTCTATATGAACTAAATTGATTCAGCCCGCAAAATTCAAAAATTCTGCATATTTTTACATTAAATCACTTTTAATATACAAGAAGCTTTAAAACATCGCTCGCTATTCTTTTGCATTTACTTTTATAATTTCGGATTTCATTGATAGAAAATAAGTAACAGAACTGATCTAGTCTCCAATTTGCTGTCACTCTAAAATATACGCTTAAAAAAGGTGTATTTATCCGCGTTTTGAATATATATATTTACTTCTCATAATTTTACAACAAACTAACAATGAAATATAATCAAATTTCAACATAACTGTCTATCATAGTAAATCTTTCTTAATGCTATTCTGTTGTTGACATTAATTGCCGTTAAAATCTGCTCTGATTACAATAGATATGATATTAAGAATGTTACCTATACACGAATTAAGTATTCGGCGAGTTGGCTTTCTCAAGCTCAACACGTCAATCAAGAAGTCATGACCAGAAAGTATATATACACATTTTTATAGCTATAACACAACTATATAATATAACTGAAATGTCGACATTGTTAATGTAGCCTCAACAACGGCTTCTATTATTGCTACACCGTGTTGGAGAGTTCGTGAAATTTAAAGTTTACAAATTACCTCCAACTGGATTCAATTATCTTATAACATTTATGATCAGCGGATTACGAAAATTATCATCTATTTTGTTGTTAGTTTCATGCTATATAATAAATGAAGACTTATTATTGTATTTTGTACGTATAATTTAGCTCGTTCGCTTTACAGATATGCTAAGATTAAATATTTAAAGGACACGCTTTTAGAATTAATGAAGTGTACGGCGTATAATGGTATAATATGTTCAATCGATGCAGCAATTAAATAAAAACAGGTAGAATCCTTGATTTTATAGCGGAAATCGTAAGGTAAATACTTTGTTGTGGCATTGAGAAATAAAGTATGTTCACATATACGAGTAAGATGTGTTAAGTGTAATTAAATAACAATCATGTGTTCTAGTATAACTAATGATGTTTATTGCTACAAGAAGATGTTAGTATCTATTTGACAAATACAATAGTTGGATATCAGTTTGGTTATATGATTTTCAAGACATACAATGACTTATAAAAATTATTGCATGCTTGGATAAAAAAAAATGCATACAGCTACATAATACCGTATACGTAAAATTTTAATTGGAATGGTTCATCAGGATTGTCGATGTAAGAGGTCGCTGGGTTCGGGGTTCACTTCTAAGAGGGTACAGTCACATTTTTTCTCAGAATTTTATTTTCTGATTGATCTACCAGTAACTGTTGAGGACAAGCGACGAGATAGTGCTGTAACAAGGTCATTAAACACATTTATACACAGAAATTACACAGAAAGTAGGTGGTATCAAGACAAAGAAAGCACAATACATATATCTTAATTAAAGATCTAAAAATTGAATATCAATAGAGACTGCCTTACATAGAACATCAAGTTAAAGAATAATACTATCACTGTACTATATCATACGCCAACCAGCTGAGGGGTAGTGGTGGGAGAGCATCGAAGAAAATTTTGAAATATTTCAAATATTAGCGCTTACATCATAAACGACAGGTATCGAAAGTATAAAAAAACATTTAAAAAAGGGACTAGGCCCGGTGAATATGGACGATGAGAGACTAATTCGTAGCGCAACTCATTCAATTTAGACAGGACGATACGAGATGAATGAGTCGGTGTATTGTCGTGGTGGAAAAACGATTTGGGTCAATAAATTGCTATAGTATTGCCTCGGGATTGTCCTTCGCTTTTGCAGATAGTCGATGAGGATCACACCTTGGAAATCCCAAAAATGCTCGCCATGACCTTTTCGGCCGATGAAACGGTCTTTGCTTTCTTCGGAGTAGATTCGCCCGGAAGTCCACTGCTTCGACTGTTCCATGGTCTCCGGTATGTAGTGGTGGATCCAAGTCTCATCCACGGTTACGAAACGCATGAAGAAATCCTTGATTGCGTTGATCCTGGACACTCCTGTGAAAACGGTCAGCCGATTTCGTTTTTGCTCCGGTATGAGCAAACGCAGAACCCATCGCGCCGAAAGCTTTTTCATGCCCAAACTTTCGTGTAGGATATGGCCAACACATTCCTCTGAGATGCCTGTTGCCTCTGCTATCCCTTTTAGCTTCAATCGGCGATCGGGTAACATGACATCACAAATCTTGTTGACCATTATATCGTTGGTAGCGTCTTTTGGGCGTCGACTGCGTGGTTCGTCACTTGTGCTTGTGCGGCAACGTTTAAACTCGCTCACCTAGAAACGGTCGAAAATGTTGGAGTAGATCCACCATGAACTTCTAGCAAAATATTTCGAATTTTTGTGGCCGTTTTCCCAGCCATCCAGAAGTGTTTTATCATTGCACTAAATTTGATTTTATCAATTTTTGCGAAATTTGTTGACTTGCTACTCAAAACACACTCTTATACAACAACTATTTACAGTAGACGTCTGAAATTTTGACAATTGCTATAAAAAAGGATGCCCTTGCCGACCAATTAATCCACTTCAACCCTCGTGCGCCATCTCTTGCCGATTCCGGCAACATTTCAGGTCGCCCTTCAGCTGCCGCAGTATTTCTAAATTATATGTTGGAATTTATATAATTTGTCTATAGAAGTAACCTATCACATTGCCGTTATATTCGCTGTAATATGTTATCGGCGATATCTAGTATAGAATATGGGAATATATGTACAATATTGAAACTGAAACACTTTTAAACTTTTTAGTTTCTTCCACAAGATCGAAAGAATGCGAAGTGAAGTATTTTTGCGGTTGTGGATACCATCTGAAGAAAAGAGGCGTAGAGAGACATTCAGTATTAATGATCATGCATGAATGTGGTAAATACATTTTTTGTCCGACTAAGGTTATTACATTACTAACAAAAGCTATTATTAAAACCTATTGGCTGGGAAAGACATCGTTCCAGTTTCGCGAAAATTTGGAACAGAATATATAAATTATTAATTTAGACTTTCTAAATAAACTTGTGTTACTTTTCTCAAACTTTTTTCAGTATTTTGAAATGTAATTTAAAGGCGGCTCGATAGCCGCAGTGGTTAGGTGGCTGACTATTCAGAGAGACGGTGACATTTTTTCAGAGAGTTTAATCCCGGATCGACTTGCCATTCGCTGTTGGGAGCAAAGTGATTAACACCGCGGCGTCATAAAAGGCGATATGATGCTGTCACAAAGCCATTTGAACACAACTTACACACATCAAAACTACACCGCGAGAGTTGCAGTGATAGCCAGACAAGTAATACAGCTTACGGAGTCACTGCAACTAAGCACCAGAACCCATAAGAAAAGAAAGGATTCACATAAATTTTTTTATATTTTTTTCTGAAAATCATTCTTTTACATCATATTAGCAGTGTTATTATTTTATACACGTGCCCTACCTTACATTTTGATTTATCGTCATTGAAGTTCTTATTATTGATAATTAAAATAATTTTCAAATTATGACATGATTTCCATATATTTTCGGAGACATGTGGGCGAACTTTTAATTGGTTAATTGCACTGCAGAATACATCGAGCAATAAAAGAGGTTAAGCATCGATACAGAAACTGTTCTACCGCATTTTTAAATTCACCCCCGAGGCGGCTATTATATATGTACACGTCAAAATCAATACTGTATAGTGTATATAAACCACCTACGACGTACATTTACGCGAATCAGTTCTCATTCTAAGCCTCTATACCTGTGTAATTATAAATTCAACACGCTCTCAGGTTACGATATTGTTTCTGAAAAGTCCGGTTACAAAATTAATGTAGCACTCGTACAGTTAACGATCGCTAACAGTTCCTTATTGATCGGCGGCATAACTCCCAGCATTTTCGAGGCCATGATCTTAATACAAGTATACTGCAGCTCATGGTTTCTGTTCCGTGTACTTACCTATCTTACGTTCTCGCGATGATAAATGAAAGATGATGCTGTCATCATCAAGTAAAGATGAAGCGTAAGCTTCGACCGTTAAGATCGAGCGAGATACATTATTTTGCATAACAAATCAAGTACTCCGTACCAGTACTAATGGTGTAGTAAATGTAAACGTATTATAAGTACTATTGTGTCGCAAAGAACTGTATCGCCAATAAGGATCCGGGTTATAATATAACACCTTATGATAAATACGTACTAAGTTTTGCGTCTCCTAACTCGATTTTTATCTTCACAATATAACTTATAAGCCAGTATACGTGCAATAAGACCTATTTCGTCAGAGCCATTTGGTGTCGGCACGTCAAGAATCTTGCGTCATTGATAAATAACTCGTGTCACAATTGAAGATTCACGAAAAAAAGAGATGCTTTGTATTTGTTCGATGATCTTGAGATCAAAGATAGATAGCAATAATGATAAAACGGTTGAGTCTATTATAAGAAGGAATATATTAGTATAATACAAGTAACTTCGAATACATACTTTTGTTAGTTCGAATTGTGCAATTTATAATTGTCAAGATGGAATTTAATCTCCTTGTAATGTAATTCTTCCATTATTTTCTTTTTGGCTAAATGTCATTTATCAAGGTTCATCGTCTTGGACCATTCATCCTTTATAAACAGTTTCTTTACCTGTTTTGGATGTTGGTAAGCCATCTGTATATGCTGTTCGTGACGCTAAACCGCCTGAAGAACAGAATTTATGTGCGAAAAATTTGCAGTCGTTGCACACGTTCTTAAGACAAAGAAGATGTCAATAAACCGTCTGAGAATTGATGCTGAGTCAAAAATGATGATTTATATGTTTTCGACGCATCAGCAGAGGTAGTTTAATATTATAAATGATAATATTTTCTCATGCATCGAATCATATCCTACATTTAGTTTATTAATACACAATGGGGCTTCGATTTTAGGTACCACATGATAGGTAATTCCATGAAAAATGGGGCGGGGAGGTGAGTAATAGATGTGCGGTATATATGTACATAAAACATGATTTATATGTAATTAATGATTCCTTAGCTAAAATTTATATTAATATATGGCAATGTAACAAACTCGATATAAGAAATAAAGAAATACTTAATAAATTAAAACTTCTAGTTAGATGTTTAACCCTAATTTATGGTCCATAAATACTATTGTTTGGCATTTTAAAATGAGAATTTTTAAGAGATGAATCGAAGATGCCAAGAATATAGTATGCACAGGTCAAGAGATCATGCAGAAATTTACACTTACTTTATTATACCAGCATATTCAATGCGTCGGACATAAAACAGACCATACATCATTTTTTAATAATTAAGCTCAACATAAAATAAATGCTTTTGCTCTCTCTTAACACTGATTTAACCCGTAAGAAAAGGTTAGTATCGATGGTTGTCAGTTAGTATCGTGGTTTACAAGGACGGCTCTTGTATGCACATACCTGTAGAACTTGCTGCAAAGTATATTGAGACGACCACTATTAAAGAACATTTGGGAGTTTATATTAGAACGCAGTATAACTAAGTTAATAAAATTTACCGTGTGTCCCCGAATTGAGTTAAAGCCTTAAAAACTGAATAACAATAGTTTCTTGTTTTCGCAAAATATTGCAATATTCGACCTTATCATGTTCTTATCTACACAATGAGCTCTTCTTCTCCTTCCACTTGTTTTTCTTGGCTTCAGATCAGATCATTTCAACCAGTCACTAGCATTTTGATACCTTGCCCTAAAGATCTTTAACACTAAACTTTGTGTTTATGTGTTGTAGAAATTCCATTATGTATTTAATTGTATCCATAGTAAGGTTTCCTAAAATTGTAGCCATATTAAGCGAAGTCTTTAAGTCAGTATTTAAAGTACAAATAATAATATAATTTGAGGCTCCTTGATTTTAATCTTATAATAGCCTCCTTCGACAGATATTAACAGTTGAGTACTGCTACGTAGCACTCTGCTATAATTAGTCGACATTTAAATGTTGACCAATCATATTAGAGTGAACGACATTTCACGTATACAATGCTAAAATTTGGAATTGTCATAACAAGTACGTTTTAGACTTGAACTGTGTGTTGAAAAATGGAGAGAATTGATTGAATACTTGACAGTGGTATATTTTTTATGAGTTCTTTGTATCGGGCATATAGTTCTGCATCAAAACTTACCAAGATACCCTATGTCAAAAATCAGCCGTTTTTTGAGTTATTCTTTTTTTTTTCAAATATAGGACCAATTGCAAGTTACATTCAAAATTCTGTATTTCAGAAGCCATTGCAGCTAAAGGCCTCATATTTGGCGTGTTATTAGCCGAAATAGCATACATCAAATTTACGTCCTAAAGTTTATCTTAATTTATACAGGGTCCAAAATTAACGTTATTTTCAACCAACTTTATATCAATAAAAGTCACTTTTTTTAATGGAACACCCTATATATTATTGCATTTTTGAATACACTTAATAATTCTCTATCATTGATTATTAGACATACCTGGCTTCGATCTTTTACAGTTTTCGAGTTATTAGAGATTTCCTGATGAAAATCCGAAAAATACGCCTTTTTAATGCATTTAAAATCTCAGTAATCCTTGAATGTCAAAATAATTGATATTATATTTGTACTATAAATACACATAGTTGATATCTGTCAAGCAAAATGGCAAGAAAAGAAAAGAAACGATATTTTAGATTTATTTTCCATTCATGAAGACTGTAGTAGAATTGTGAGTAGCATATGTCGAGTGTATGACGACAGATATATCAATACAAGAAGCCAAAAAGTATGTTAAAGAAAGAAGCATGGGAAAGGAATAACTTGAGTGTGGTTTATATGTTATCGTGATCATATTGAATTTTGTCTTTGCAACGCTATTTTGTTTAATTTTCTAGTTTGAGTTTTTGTAATGATATTGGTTTAGGTCACTTTGCAAAAATTTGGATATCTGTCGTCAAATACTGTATGTACAGTCTGTTCCAAAGTTAATGTTACCCCCTATGCCGAAAAACACGTTATAATTGCTAATGCAAATTAGATGCATGAAGTTTAATCGATATTTGGTTTGCACCGCATTTACAAGATTAGTATTCACTATCGAAAAATCGTAATGGATTATGGGAAACATCATTTTTATGGGTCTGTTTAGCCTTGGGAGCGACATTAATTTTGGAACAGACTGTACATGTACTATTCATAACCCTATCACATTCTCCATGAGTGGAAAATAAATCTAAAACGTCGTTTCTTTTCTGTAATGTATTTCGTTTGTTATTTTGCTTGGCAGATATAATCTGTGTGTATTTATAGTACAAATGCAATATCAATTATTTTGACTTTCAAGGATTACTACGATTTTAAATGCATTAAAAAGCATATTTTTCGGACTTTCACCAAAAAAGTATTTATAACTCGGAAACCGTAAAAAATATAAGGTAATATGTCTAATAAGAAATGATAGAGAATTATCAAGTGTATTCAAAAATGCAATAATATATAGGTGTTCCATTTAAAAAGAGTGACTTTTATTGTCGTAAAGTTGGTTGAAATAAATGTTATTTTTGGACGACTCTGTATAAATTATGATAAATTTTAGGACGTAAATTTTATGTATGCTATTTCGGCTAGTAACATGCCAAATATAAGGTGTTTAGCTGCAATGCCTTCAGAAATACAGAATTTTGAACATAATGTTGCAATTGGCCATATATTTGAAAAAAATGGAATAACTCAAAAACGGCTGTTTTCTGACATAGGGTGTCTTAGTAAGTTCTGATGCCGAACTGTACATCCGATACAAAATCTCCATGCTACCAGCACTACCATGGTATTTAAATTAAGGAAGTTGACGTCAACTTCCGGTAAACCGGAAGTGGTACAATGGCGCAAATAATTTTGCTGACACGTCTAAATGATATCAGTTATGATTACAAGTTTTCAGAAATGTTGAATTTCAAGAACATCAAAAAGTTCTAACGAACCAGTTCCGTGAATGACCCTGTACACATACAGTGACAAAATCATACATTAACAGGGAAAATAAATTTTTAGAAGAATTCTAGTTGCCAATAAAATAAATAAATGTGCATTTTCAGTGTAATACATATATAAAAGCAACAAAATTAATTCTGAACAAAAGACAGAAAAGATATGTTTATTCTAGATATAAGCAGGTCACAGCCAAAATCATACAGCCTAATTCTAGTGATGTTTTTATTTTTAAAACTCAAAATTAATATTTGGAAGGATACCCTCGACTTTTCCTCACCGCTTCTAGCCATGATGGCATTGATCGTACTAACTTTTCTGTTAATAGAGATGATATTTTGTACCATTCCTCCAGAAATTCCTTAAAAATTTCGTGTTTACGTATATTATTCTCCAAATAATCCCATAAATGTTCAATGACATTTAGGTCAGGTGATTGGGCAAGTGTCTGCAACACTTTAGGGCAATTGTCTAACAGCCATTCTTTTGCAATGTATGAGGAATGTTTTGGATCGTTACCCACGTAAAATGTAAAAGTTTTTGGAATACCTTATTTTCGGCACTTATTCTCAAATTTCGTTTCAATACATGTAAATACTGCCATTTATCCGTTGTAGCATCTATAAATTGCAAATTGCCTACTGCTGCGGCGGACGTAGAGCCCCACCATAACTGAGCCACTTCCAAGTTTAATAGTAGGCCTAGTTTTTGACGTTTAACTCCTGATTTTTTGTTTTTGGCCAACTTGATTTCATGCTTTTAGTTGGTGCTTACTATAATGACAGCATATACTTATACAATAACAATGATACAAAGTTGTATTTAGTATTTTATCGAACATATATATTTTAATAAGTCTGTATGATTTTGGCTGGAGTCACTGTATATGAAACGCAAATTTTCCAAAAGAGCAAATCACTTGCTTTGGTATCAACTGTGTCTAGGGTTATCAAGAATCTAGAATTAATATATTTTGTAGTTAAACATAATATTATCCACCCTGTCAATTGCAGGGCAATAAAACAGTAATGAATTAAAAATCAATTTCTATTAATCTATTTTTAAAGAGAGTTTTTTTTGCGGTTCACGGATATGCCGCTTCATATGTGTGACTGCTTTAATCCCAAACTGTTGCTTGTGTGAAATTAGTGCCCTTTTTGCAAAATTAATTTTGAGTGTTGTTTCTCATTGCTTTAAGTTTGTTCTACATTGAATTTAATATCAAGATATTGTTAAAAAATAAAAAAAACATTTTATTGGCCGTCCCAAAATTGTGCCAAAAGTCGGTAAGCATTAGTTTTCCAGTTTGAGGTTCTATCCTAGTTTGTGGTCTTTGAAAGTAGACAATCTTAGGACCCACTTTGCTGAAACTTTATTTTATGCCTACTTTATCGTATAGAATTGTAGAACACTTGAATCAAACATATTTAGTACCTTGAATATTGTATGCCCATTGCTAAGCTTTCTCTCGCGATAAAACCGTATTTATTTCACCTTTATGAAACAATTGAATGCATACTTTTTCTTTCGTTATTATGATTGCAGGTGTACAGCTCTGAACTGAAATTCAGAATTTTAGAAATAACTTCAAAGAAATATATAAACATAGAGTGTTAAATCAAAGTTAAAACATGACAAATTGAGCTAAAAGTGATAAAGTGAACTCAAATTAAATATTAGCCAAAAATGGGCCGTAAAAGACCATTAATCAAACGAGAATTGAGTAAGATATGAAAAAATCATTAGTCTACGTATCAATGAATGCCCTGATTAAGGAATTAGTTGTCAACGAATGATGTGTATAAAACTAAAGCTTCTCTTTTTTTAATAAATACGTATTCTGGAATAAGTATTCTTTTGATAATATTGTTGCTTTTGTTGGCTTATATAATAAAACCCAAATAATTAATATTAAATAATGTGGCGCCATTAATCTTAATCATATTACAGGTTAAACCAATTGACTTATAAAATATTTTAACCTTTTACTAAATTAATTACACAAACAAACGTTATTTATATATTTACTTCCTAATTTACATACTTTTTCGCTTAAGGTTAGACTAATCAGTTGATAAATTGATTTCTAAGCCTAAAGATTATTAGACGATTAATGCTAAAACAATACGAAAACCACTACTAAAGATCATTGGCTTTTCTAGCAAGCATTACCCAATTAAGAACATTGTCCGAGTATCTACATCTACAAGTGTATAGTCAGGCATCATTTAATTTTCATTCGCTAATGAACAAGAATAGAAACCGCTTCCTTTGGTTTAACGTTTGAGGATGGCGATGTGTCGTAATAATTGAAATATCTCCCGTAAATGTTAGAAACATGAACAAATCTTCTCTTTGTATATTTACGGAGACTAAATGCCATCTTACACTATGCCGCACCGATTTGTATTATTAAGAAAGTGTACTTTTCTATATTGGGACCTGCGTTGCCATCAATACAGATGAACGGGTACTACTTACATCTTACCTACTTTTCTTTAGATAGAGATGTTTTAGAAATTGAAACATTAACACAAGTTAGTTAACATAGTGTTATGTTAGGTAAAACACCGTCAAGTGATTAGAAGTAACGATGATTTCATGATTCTTGTAAATGAATTGACATCGCGTTTTGACAGATATTTAGTAGGTAATAAACACACTGCCAAGATGGATAAAACATATTAACATTGTGTCTGATAATCTTACGGATACATCGCAATTTAATGCAATAATTATTTAGCTGAATACACTAATTCATTTCATTAATGAACAACATTATACATAAATTAACATTGAAACGATAATATTTTATTGGTACACCTAAAACAAAAATTATTGTGGAAGAAAGGATTTTATTTCTCACAGTTTGCATTCTCTTCCACAGTCGTTATTCTGTAACTACATGAGAGGTCACGAACTAACCGTAAGAGCCCGTCTGTGAGAAAATTGTTTTTTACTTCTCACCTGCGTTTAGTAATTAAGTTTATGACAAAAGAATTCGAATAGTTCACATCGTGCTCCTAGAGATTTCAGTTCACGTCTTTGCAATCTTTATTGCCGCACTTCGTTTATCTTTAAAAAGTTTCTCCTTGTACTAGAGAGAGAAACTTAATTAAAACAAAAAGGTAGCGTTCGAATTTGTTAATGAGGTTTGTTAGATATGCGATAGTGTTGTTTATGGGTATATAAATTTGTAGAGGAAAACAATAATGTAAAATATTTGATTAGATCAGCTTATCTTGTCCTCGAATTCTAAATTTTGCATTGTTTGAGCTTTAAAACTCTTTTGCATAACACTATTTTATCTTTAGATAAGCGGTAAAAGGTGAAATCCATTATTGCCTTTTGTTACATTATGCTAATTTATCTCAGAAAGGTAAACGTCAGCGTATAGCTTGTAAGAGGTGCATCGAAATTTACTCCTTCAGTTTTAGTTTGTCGAAATTCTCTTTAAGAATCGGCTTCATGGATCGAAAATGCTCCTTTTACAGCAAATACTGCTAGACAGGCTTTAACAGTAATGCCTATCACCCCACCTCAGTTACTACAATTTTTGTTTCTCTATTATTCAAATTTAAAAGGGGCAGATGTTCAAACGTTTTGTTGTTAAATGGGATGTGATTACAGACCCTCACTCCAAAATGTTGGTAACAAATCTTCACTGATACCAGTGTTAAACACACACTTCGTCACATGGATAGTGTTTCTGATGTTTTTCAGCACCATACAAGCGCATAAGAACAGAAATTGCCTACCGCCCATACATTTTTAGTAACAAGCAAAAAAATATCAATACGTGTGTGATCCCACCTTAGAAAAGGCTCTGTTTCGAAGTTGAATATTTGGCTGCTGCTTATATACAGGGTGATTGGTGAGAATGGCCTATTAAAAGTATTATACAAACTGAACGGAATTTTAAAACAAAATTTTTCAATTGGATATGGTTGAATATGAACTCTCACGTGAAAATATTTTTGAATAAATATCACTTCCGGTTAACCGGAAGTGGGCATCAACTTCGATTTTTCAAATAGCATGCTATAAAATAAATTACAGATTCAGCTTCTATGATAAATTTTACACATATTTCATGTATCATACCCTATACCTAAATACCATTCCTCCTGAGTTATTCGCAGTTAAAGAAAAAAAGTGACAGATACCAATCTTACTTTATAGTGATATTACGTCACGTAGGAGTAAACGAGACGAATGAAATTTTGCATACGCACAGCTGATATTGTGTAGTTACACAACATTTGAAGTTCTTTTCTGTAACATTATACAGGGTGTTTAAAAACTTGGTTGCTTATAAATAACTTCAATCTTCGGAAAGTAGATTTTTTTAAGTGGAAAGGTATATATTTTCTTAGATATTCTGATTCTAAAAAAAATTCTCTTTTAATCTGTATTAAGTGTTCCTATACCTAAAATGAAAGGTGAATAAGTTATAACGCTTTAATTAACCTGCGTACCTAAAATGCTCAGAAGAGTGGTTAGCTCATCTGTTTTACATACTTACTTGCCACTTATTTTCATTTTAGTTATTTTAGTTAGTTGTTCTGGCGTATACTGAAAGAAACAGATCTGCATCAGTACAATAAGTAGGGTAAACAATGCAAGAATTTACTTTACAACAACAATAAATTATTGTATTTGTTACAAAACATATTGTAATCTTAATATTTTTTAAAATTTTTATTTTACCTGTAATAACATTGTTTTCGCTTCTGTACAATACAATTTTTCTCAGTATATGGTGTTATAATGGATTAGCATTGAGAATAAACCAAATCAAGTAATCATGCATTTATTTATTATGCAAAGTGGATGTAATCGATTAGTAAAATGAACATATCGAACGTTTAGTGTTTAGTGAAAGATACTAACATTTACAACCAATGATCAGCAAAAATTTCTAAGAATTTTTAAGATATAAAAAGTTTTAGCGACTAATAGGTTCGTAGAATAATGGCAAAGAACACTATCAGTCAAAAATTTAGATTATCTAAGAATTCTCCTAGATACTCCCAACAAACGGTATTTGAATAATCAACATAAAGTAAATTTACATCAAAGATCTAAATAATTAGTAATAACAAATTAGGTTAAAATAATGCAAAAGATAACATAAAAGGTACAGTAGAAAAATTATAAGAACAACAACAATAATAACATAAATAAATAAGATGTAAATAAATATAAAACTATAAAACTAGTTTAGTAATTTAGTTTTATATTTTATTTTATAAGAAAAATTGTCGTAGATTCTAGCTGAAGATGGCCTTTGGCCGAAACATGTTCTAGATAATTATTAAAATTTTCTGTAAGGAATAAGAGGAAGTTGTTTTCATTATACACTGGTTTATAAATAAATAAGTTATCTAAATGGTTCGATATGGCAACCGTTTCTATTGAGGCATTCTATATCGAAGACGTATTCCTGTAATTTTTGCTCTGCGAATAGCATCTGATATTATTTGCCTAACGCCTTATTCCCATAATTCAATGGGAAGAATTTACGAAAATACGATTAACAAAATGACAGACGTCAAAATAAGTGGCAAGTAAGTATATAAAAGAAACGAGCTAAGCGCCCTTGCTTCAGTAAATTGACATATCTGAGCATTTTAGGTACGGAGGCTAATTAAATCGTTATAACTTCTTCACCTTTCATTTTAGGTAGAGGAAAACCTAATATGGATTAAAAAAGAATCATTTGTAGAATCAGAATATTTAATAAAATATATACTTTTCCATTTAAAAAAATCTACTTTCCGAAGATTGAACTTATTTAAAAGCAACTAAGTTTTTAAACACCCTGTATAATATTACAGACAAGAACTTCAAATTTTGTGTAACTACGCAATATCAGTTGTGCGTACGCAAAATTTCATTCGTCTCTTTTACTTCTAGGTGACGTAATATCACTATAAAGTAAGATCAGTGTCTGTCACTTTTTTTCTTAAATTGCGAATAACTCAGAAGGAATTGTATTTAGGTATAGGGTATGATACATAAAATATGTGTAAAATTTATCATAGAAGCTGAATCTGTAATTTATTTTATAGCATGCTATTTAAAAAATCGAAGTTGATGTCCACTTCCGGTTAACCGGAAGTGATATTTATTCAAAAATATTTTCACGTGATATTTCATATTCAACCATATCCAACTGCAAAATTTTGTTTTAAAATTCCGTTCCGTTTGTATAATACTATTAATAGGCCATTCTCACCAATCACCCTGTATAATAATAATAATATAATATATACATAATACGGCAAAAATTACATACAATGTCATGGAGTATAAGTAAACAATAGAATAAAAGCAAAATATTTTATTTCGAAGTAGAGCTTGATACTCTTTTCGGACAACAGGGAATCTATCACTATATAATAAAAGAAAAGATGCAAAAAGATCAAATATAGAACAGATAAAAAATCGGTAACGTCAACCCCACAACGCGTAATTAATTCGGGACATGTGTTTCGAGGGCGCAGGAATGAATTAATTCAGCATTACTGACTTTTTATCATCTTACGAGCCCGCAATCCCTGAAATCATACAGAATACAGAAGACTAAAAATTAGTTCATTCTATTAAAGAAGATGGATTCTAACCAGTGTTTAACAGTACTCATACTGATTACATATTTTCCAATTGTTTAGCTATAAATGTTAACTCTAAATAGCAACTATATTGCGAAATATATATTTTAACTAGCAACAATAGTATCTGTATTTAAAGAATACTTCAGCAGCTGATGTTCTTCCCTACAGAAATACATCAAACCACTTTTTAACTGTTTAATATTTGCCGTCCTTGTATTCGAAATAACCATTCATACATGTCTTCAATGTCGGAGTTAGTATCGTCCTTCACTTCATCCAATTTTTCTGCTGAGATCCCCGGTTTCGCCTTGGATTGAGTATCCTCAAGTCTTCTAAGCTCGCAATTGAGCCATTCGATCTTACCACGAAATGAGAGGATTTATTTGTCGGCAGAGATGAAGACTAGGTCGTGGTTTTGCAGTGTTATGGTTCTGTGCATATGTGCCGCGTATTCACTAGTGATAGAGGCCTGTCAGGGTCCTCCCCAAGGTGCTCTCCCAAGATGCGCTCTTCCTAATGTGTGGATCTAGCCGGCGTCCTCGCATATTCGCTCAGGCATGGTTCTGATTCTTCTATTTTTGATTTTTCAACTGAGAGTGATATAGTATCATCAAAATAAAAACACGTCTTACACCGGTTTTCAATGAATGGACAAATTTAAAATTCAAAGTATCTAATTATCTATCAATTATTAATGGTCTAACCCTACCTTTTAGAGTCGGATCTAACGGATCCGCTGGTTACCAATGAAAAATGCTATGTTCAAAGATGGTAAAAATACTTCCGCCACCATGTTAAATATCAATCTTGAAGTGACCACAAGAGTGAATCAACAGAGAATCAACGTTTAGTAAGACTATATTCAAAAACTTATCCACAAATACTAAGAAAATTAAAAACACCTGTAAGCTGACAGAAATAACAAAATAAATATATAGGTCTCGCCAATTTCAAACCAAAAACATCAAACCTAATTTAACAAATGCATATTACATTATTATTATTAAAAATAATTCTATCAAGAATTATTAGTGAAGCCACCCTAATTCAAAAACGAATGATTAAGTATACTAGTCCCTATCAAATTTAAACTTTTATCAAACATTTAAAAGGAAAGTAATCGCAGTTGAAGACTATCAATTCAATACCAAACAAAGTTCCGAAAATAAAGACTACAGTTTAAGTCTATTAAATAATCATGAAATAAAAAAGAAATAACTTTCTACAAAATATCAAAAAAAGACCATTGTAAAAATGGTACCTATACCTGCCTGAAATTCTGAGGATAGATCAAGGGAATCGCTTGGACACTTCGGTATAGTTTCCATGAACCTTTAATGCTATATGCTAGGCTCCGTAAAAACGCAATATAGTCTAAAAAGAAGTTTCTAGAACAAAATGAATTGTATCCAAGTAAAAAAATTAAATAAACGATGACAAAAACTGATTTTGCTTCCTCACCAAATAAAGCCTGAAAGAGAAAAGAAAATCTAATTACAGAAAAGAATAAAGAACGAGGACGTTTAAGCCATAACAGTTTTCCCAATCACGATAATTGATAAAAAATACCTCCAAAGCATAACATTTAGTCTGGTCTTGAAGCTAATCTAACAAAAATTTCGAATTATATAGCTCACTGCAGATACACATTACGAAGCCATATATGCATTTACCAAAAATCAAAGAATAAAGGAATTATTTCCTCTTAAGAGAACACTTTACTTTTATATCTGACTGTACGTTAGCGTAAGAACTTAGCTGCATACCAATTACCTGGTAAAAAACCACTTAATAGTACAGATTCTATAGTTTTAGTCTGCACACAAAAAATAAAACGTTGATGGTATCCAAAATGCTTCACCTTCTAGACTGACAGGATATGATTCATGTGAAAATTACTTTATTCTAAAGAAATTATCACACATACTAATTAAAGGTTACCCTTATCAAAATCAAATTAGGATCAAATGAACGTCTCACACGCAAATTCCTGTATAACTTTTATATATCTACCTGAAACGATTATTGTATTATGTCTGGCTAACATAAACCTTGTAATCGTGTATATTTGTTGTTTTTATAATTTTGACTCCATTTTTTTTGTGCATTTATATTCAAAGACACACATAGCGCGCAAGAAGCAAGGTGACTTGAATCATGATTTGGAATTCGTGCACATGTTTCTATATTTCTAATATAGTCGACAATAACACTATAATAGATACTTAAAACCTAATGTATATATGGTTGTGTGAATACGATACGTATCTTTGAACTTGACACACATTCGGAAGCTATCCATTTCTTGATGACGAATGACAGTTCTACAACGTTGATCCGTTCACGTAGTATTGTATTATTTGTATTCTGATACTTTTCCTTTTCACAGGCAAAAATACTATGGAAAGTTTTGTGAACATAACGGTTTGGTAACGTTTTGAAATACACGTGGTAACCAGTTCCACACAAAATTTCCTGGTAAACATTACTACAATTAATTAACAATTATTATTAATAATCATAATAAATGTCCATGTGTAGTGTGTATCACTTGTCAAATTACATACAAAAGTTTTAATTGTGTAAATAATTAGCAAATGTTGAAAATGAGCTTTGTTTTAAATACATAATGTATCTTTTCCGCTAATCTTATTGAAGGCATTGCTTTATGGCGTAATTATTTCACAGACATTCCAATAGTTTCCGCAAATTCTACATGAAAACATTTCTACCGCGATTTGACAATTAAATTATAAACGAAAATGTTAATACTTTCGTTACTCGTTTTTCATGCTGATGACTGCATGTGGATTTGATGGTGCACAATCCTCCGCCATCTTCCCATACCTTTTAACCAACTACATCGCTCCGAAATGTATAGGACAAAAGCAAATTTCACTAATCTAGTCGACATGACAATGGCCACTCCCTACAAACTTCTTTCAATTTTACAGCTGTCACATGAATTTTGACAGTTACAATAGTTAATGGCCGTTTGCACCGCATTGTTTAAGCGCAGCTTTGCCATTAAGGTATTAATGGTAAGCTGCGCTTAAACAATGCGGTGCAAATGGCCATAAATGTGAAAATAAAATATTGTATTTACATTCGTTGGAATCCTAAAAAGTAACTATTATTATTATTTGAAATCTGTTGGACCAACCACAACAAGATGTAACTGTTTTCAATTTCATAACCTTCAAAAGAATTATAACGACAAAATGTAATGGAATATTTAACAACTGTCAGTATTCGATTTTTTAACATCAAAATAACTTTTTACAATTTGACAGATGTCAAGATAGGAAAAAAATAATTTGTAGAATTTAAGCGGTGGTCCGGAATATTTTGGCGAATTCTAACAGCTACAATGGTTAAATCTAAACAGAAAATATTGTATTTATGATCCATCATGAATGTTTTGACAATTATATTTGTTGGAACCTTAAAAGCTGTTATAGAAGTTGGTAGTATTTTAACTATTACACACGCCAAAATAAGAAGTAACTGCAACAAAATGTTAGACAAATGATCGAATTATGAATAAAGAAAATATCGGTTTGTACAATTTTAATATTTTGACAGTTGCAAGTATCATGATACGGAGTATGAAAATTAGTCATAGTCTCATAGCTACAAAGCAATAACTATTTTTACAATCTAACAGCTGAGGAAAATTAAAGAGTTATGAATATAAAATAAGAAAAAAAAAAGTTATTTTAGCAATTTGATACCTATCAGGAATAGTTTGATAGTAATTAGTAATGATGGCATATTGATGCCACATACATACATGCCCGGAGATATTTCGAGCGTTATGGGGTTTGCAATCCACCAGCTAGCCGTGAGAATGAAAGAAACCTTAACTTGCAAATTAGTATGCAGTCGTGTTGTATATAAATGTGCCACGATCGGTAGACTCGCTTAACCATCCCATGTGGATTTTTTTCATATAATTTAAATTCAATGCAAAATTATATGTATACGCTGGAATGTGTACAGAATTTGCCATCACTAGTTAGTAGTATCAAAATAGGAAACACAACTGCCCAAGTATATATCAAAATATAAAAAATAGCTATTTTTATAGTTTGACAGTCGTTAGAAATATTTTGTAACTGTCTTTAAAATTTAGCAGCTCAGAATGTTTTGATTGTAATCACAAGTATCACAGCTGTCGTGAATATTTGAATAAGTACAAGTGTCTAAATAGGAAAACATGATTACTTTCACTGTCTGACAACTCTTAGGAATGTTTTGATTGTTGCAAGTAGCAAAACAGGAAAGAATAACTGTTTTTACAAATCAACAGCTGTCAGCAATATTTTGTTATAATAAATATTTTTGCAATTGGCAAGAGTATTTTGATAATTACAAGAATTTAAATAGGAAGAAAGAAGCTTTTCGACAGCTGTCAAAAAGATTTTAATAGTTACAAGCATCAATCAGGCAAACAATAACTGTTTTTACAATTTGACAGCTGTTAGAAGTATTATAATAATTACGAGTATCAAATGGGAAGAAAATACTTAGTTTTACTATTTGAAAACTATTTGGAATGTTTTGATAGCTATCAACATCAAAATAGATAAAAATAACAGTTTATACAATTTGACAGCTGTCAGAAAATTTCTAATTACTCTTAAAATATAATAATTCATTACACAGTTTTACTGTCAGACTACAACTATAAATTTTTAATATGAAAAACTGTTTTTGCAATTTGATAGTTAATTAACTAAGCACCCACCACACATTAAAAAACAAAGAAAAAATAATGTGTCCCAAATATCTGAGGTACGATAATGTTGTATGCATTCAAAATGTTGATCCCATCAAATAAATGGAAGTTTAAAGATTAAATAAAACTGTACATATGAATGTACACATAATAATGAGAAAATATGCACAACTTATGGTTCTCGATCGAACTCGAACATATTAGGCCTTTTCCTTTGCTTTTCAGTGTAGTGCAATTTACACTACAATTTTTACAGTGCTGTAACGAAGGCGACAATACAAAGGAACGAATTGAGTGTAGATGGATTTATAACATAACCTCAACAATCAACTTATCACGACGATCATAATCTGACTTGACAAGAAACGAGTAGCTCTTTGACTAATCCTTTATATAATGCTATAATAGCTATTATGTACAAGTATACTTAGATAAACTCTTTTGGCAGCCTCTTTGCATATACCTATTTATAAAAACGACTGTCAATTTCCAGTATAAATTATGCGTTAAAGCATGAAAATTTCAATATGGATTAATTCGAAAATATTTTTCACTAATTCATTTACCTTATTCAATGGCATTTTTTTAAAGAAAATTGTTTTTGAACCGTAAAAAATTCCAATAATAATGCCGACCATATGCCGGCTGTAATTCAACTAAAAGATAACAATTTTTTTACTTTATAGTCAATACATAACCTCTTTTTGTCTTCTCTTTACATGCGTTTTATAGATATTTAACGTTTTTTGATCAATATATACTGCACAAATTCCAATAAATAACATTCGTAGTATAAACTAAACGGCATGAATAAAAGTACCTTCATTAATCACTTTGACATATGCTTGACATTTAAAATAGTGTAATTTACACCAGCAATTACCCTGGTGCAGATAAACAATCCTGGTGCAGCACTGGTTTTGTTTACACCGTGCAAAGGAACGAGAATCTAGTGTAAAGTGTAGTTCAGTGCTGCACCGTGCTACACTTTTTTAGCAAAGGAAAAGGGCTATTGTTTCTGTGTATATGTATATAGAAATATGTTTCATACGAACTTGCATATACATATGTACATATATTTATATACTCGTATAAATCATATCCTACTTTTTTTTTAATGTTAAACTTAATAACTTAGACCCTTATTACATTGACTCTAATGTAACGAAACACTTCGCAAAACGCAGTTCAAGAACCCGGGTCAGTTCCAAGAATATAGGTTGAGATTTTACCTTCTCACTTGGAGAATTTCTTCTCAAGGCTTTATAAATAACATTTACGGTGTCTACAAACCGTGAAGACATACAAGCATTAAATAAATATTAACCGCATTGGATATCGCAGGCAATGGATGCACACATGCCAATGAACGCAAGCAACAATGAAATACAAGAGGTTGGAAATAAAAGCTGCAGCATTTTTTATACTCTTTAATGATGTAGCGTAGAATTTTAAATAACATTAATTTATACGCAATATATTTGAAAAGTTTGCCACTATTAACATGAATTTTACAAAAGTTAAGTCGTTAGTTAAATTTCTATACGCACAATTATCTTGACTTTTCCTTTCATTAATCATATCTCCACACAGAAAAAATTGCTTTGGTCGGGGGGTCAGATCATGTTTACTACATGTTTTTGGGGTCACTGAATCCGAATTCGCGGCCCAAAAAAAACCATCACGTGAGGGTTTTGGCATAACCTAAAAAAAACATAATCTAAGCTAGCTTTAACGTTTTGACTTAAGTCGTAAACTAAAAGATTAATCAGTTAAATCCTATAACCCCATAATCCTGCATAATCGATAAAAGAAATCATTACGGTCAATTTGTATTATCGCAATATGTCACCAGGACTGTCGATTCCTTGAACCTACTTCATTCATTCATCAATCCATTTTATAACACTGCCATTTTCACTTTTGTCACTATACGTCATCATTTTTTCTTTAAATTTTGTGTAACTAAGATTGTTTAGATGTGCAAGAACTGTACACTCTACGGCTTTTTATTTGATAAGCTAATTACGTTATGGCTTTAATAGGATCACTTTCAATGTTGTTATGTCTGAATTGTTGAAATTTGAAATCTAAGATTTGAGTACTGATATCTTTAAAAAGTTCTAAAGTATGCATATCAAACAAGTGTTGCGTTTATTGCAACAGAAATCTTATAAATTTTGCTAAACAAGTAGCTATTTCGTTAACTCCGGTACTTGCTTTGTATTCTAACCAAACAAAACAATGGAAGACATTACAATAAAATGCAACAGTATCTTTGAAAAAAACTTTAGAAGAACCAGCATCCTTCTCCAGTATTATTAGTTAATACAATAACAATTATTTTAATATTGCTTAATAATTTAGTCAAACACATTTAATATATCTATATGATGACGAGACTTACAATACGTACAGTTCTATACAATTATTTTATTCGCAGTGATAAATGACGTAAAAGATATCTCAAGGAAAACCAAATCAATCAAAATCAAGTTTGTTATTGAAATGTCGGATTAAACATCAAGTGAATGCGAGGAAGTATTAGCAAGAATTCCTCGTATAAAAATCCAGTTCAACGGATCAAGAATTAGAAGCAATGACGAAAGTAAAGGAGACCAATTGAATGCGACCTTGCTGCTGCAGTATCATTATTATTGGTGCCTACCGTATTTGGACAAAAAGCCTTTAAACTTGCATAGACCAAGTTTGCTCTTGTTTATATGGTACACCTAGTAACCTTAACCAAATAAATGAAGAAATTTGTATGCGGACAAGACTCTGTCCACCGGTTTGTATTATACTCAATGACACAGTTTAAATTTACGATATGAATAGAAGATTATATTATTATTACCGCTAATAGACGAAGGTAATCACGGATAAGTAGGCAGTTGGAAATGAAAGTTATATTAATACTGTAACGTAATAATCTAGGAATTAATTTTGTATTCACTTCCTGGATCTTTTGTAACAGAATAATAAAAGAAAACATCATTCTTTGTAGAAGAATCCAATGTATAAGTGCTATAGAATAAAATATGTCGTTATAAATTAATTGGTTGTGGTTGCGGTTGTGGTTTCAAAGAGATCTCTTGAGTTGAAGCATGACATCTATAACGTAGGTACGTATTAATATAATGAACTTTATAAACCAGCTGTTATATAACGGATTAAGTAAGGCCTCTATTATTAACATCTGTTAAAATCGTTATACTTAATATTCATATTGTAGTTGCTTGCAATAAATGAAGTGGACTGGACTAGAAGTGAACAAGCTTCCATAATAGCACAGTATTCTACAAAAAAATTCAACATCTGGAAACCAACATGGTTACCTTGCTGTGTTAACTTTAATATTGCATTGTAGAAGGATCGTAGAAAGCACCTCTTCTCGTTGAGATTTAAAGATTTATTGTCATTATCCAATTCTTGGAGCATCTTGCAGCTCAGAAACACTAACTACGCCAGAAGGCCAGCGTTTGATAAATTTCTTTGTTTACTCTTGTGGGGTATTTTCCTGCAGAACAGAGTTTATAGAACACTGCTCTTTTCAAGAAAATAAAATCAAGTGAAGCTAAATATAAATAAGCCACTACTTATTTTAATTTTAGTGGTATATACGCATTTCTGACTCGATTTAATTTGATATATGGTTGTTGAAATAAGGCGACTATATCAACTACCTCTCTACTCCTCATAAAGGTATAGGTCGACCAGAATCCAGTGGCAGTTGCACTTAACACGCTTGTTATATTGTCGTATACGCTCCACCTATATTCGCAGAACGCATCATCACTACCACGGCATTCTGGTCGATCTATAATTATTTAAAAAACAGCGTATTTTCTTCAACATGGCAAACTACCTTAATTTTCAAGTCTGTAGAATGATTTCATCATCAGCACTGTTTTCTTCCGTGGTTTTATTACTTATAAGAAGAGACTCATATCTCTACGTTTATGAATAGGTATTCCTTTGGTATTACTGCATCTTTCTGTAGATTCGTTTTTTCAAGATTCTGATTTTGAGGGGTTTAAAAATTTGATTTGGTCTTCTTTTCCTTCATTATTTTTTAAATTATCTATTAACACAGTGCAAGCTGTTTCAGTATTCAGTTTCAAATATTAACCATTTGGTTTCATTCCATATTACAACATTGCAATTTTCGTAGGAACTTGGAATAAAGACCAGCATCAGATTTTATTCTCAAAGCGTGGCTTTTCTTTTCTTCAAAGTCTTCTATTTTTCTTAGAATATGATCATTTTGATTGATGGTCCTACATAAAATCCATATCTTTTTGAATTAATTAATTCTTTGTAAGATGTAATTGACATCGTTTTGTATTTTTTGGTGCAACACATTTTAATGCAATATAATAATGAAAAATTAATCAATATAATAATGAGAAAATTGAAGCATGCGATGTTTAACCCCTGAAATATGCTTTTCTCTTCTATCAAAGGACGAAACACCAGTTACATTGTGACTCTTTCTGAAACAGTCTTAACCATTTTTTCGGAGGCGTCCAACATTTTCAGAAAAAAATTCAAAAACTTTTTTGATTGATCTTGTTTCATTATATTTTCTATGCGATTTTTAAATATTATTTTCCTAGATTTTGCGACATTCATTTTGAAGTTCTATCTTTGTTATTGTAAGTTTCATTTAAAAATTGCCTTACTCCGACAGCAAAGTGTGGTGGTGCACCATCGTGCAAAAACCATTGGTTAACTCTGTCAATTAGGGGAACATCTTCTAGTAATGGGGGTAAAATATTAATTAAAAAGTTTAGATAATTTTCGCCATTTAAACGATTTAGTAAAAACACCGAGCCTATCAAACAATTTCCAAAAATACCCAGCCAAACGTTCACAAAATATCGGTATTGATGTCTTGTCTCCATAACAGGATAAGGATTTTCATCCGCCCAAATGTAGTTGTTGTGGAAATTCATTATTGTATTGTTTGTAAAAATAGCCTCGTCAGTAAATAAAATAGTAGCAACAAAGTTTTGATTTTGGATAACTTTTTCTGATATGACTCTACAGAAAGCAAGTCTGGAAACATAATCCGGGGGTAATAAAGCCTGTACCTGTTGCAAATGATAAGGATATAGCAGCTATTCTCGCAAACTCCTCCATACTAAAGAAGCATTGATGTTTAGCTCCCTAGCTACTGTTCTGGTACTGATATTCAGATTTTCTTCTACTCTTGCTAGAACATTTTGCTCAGTTTCTGGAGTTGCCATTGATCTTGGTCGTCCGGCATTATGTTTTTTAACAATAGATAAACCATTTTCACTTAATCGTTGATGTAATCGTGAAAAGAATTTATCAGATGGAATTGCACGATTAGGACATGCTTCGCCGTATAATCGACCGTACATGAAATGCATGTCGGCCATCTCTGAATTTGTATAGAAAGCCATTTCGTTTTAATAGAAAAAGCAAACGTGACACTGACAGCGCTTAACCGAAAATTAATGACGGTTTCTGCAAATAAACAATTATTTTACAGCCTAAACTAGAATCACCTCTATCTATGAAAGAAATGATTTGCGGACCTATGTTTATTAAAACTTTTTTGTTTGCCTTGACGAGAATTATAAGCGGGTAAAGTATCCGACACTTTTTTTAAACACCCTGTATAAATTAAAGTACAAAAAATAATAACTAAAGCACAACATTCGCAGTGCTCACAGTGTCAGCCATTTGTTTCTTGGCAATAATCTTGAAAGGTACGGATAGAATTGTTGATCATTTCTAGAACAATGACCTGCATTTCAATACGTACGCGATCTCTTAAATCATTTAAGGTCGGTTAATATAAACGCGGTCCTCCAGCTAGTACCATGACTTCTTAACAGTTCATACATATATAGATATTTCAGGATTCAGCTTAATATCTTAATGCGTATATACCACTAAAATTAAAATATGGCTATCTAGTAGAACATTTAAAGTCATCTTCATTACTTGCACGAGAAACATGAACTCTTGCTTTCTTCGCCTACTGAGCTTTAATAGAACAAGATATCAAATATGCAAAGTAAAGAGAGTTTGTATGGATTATCAGCTGGTTGCCTATTATCGAGTGTGTATTATATTGTGCGCAGTGATGTGCATGATTTAAAAACGTTCCAAAGACTTACTATGCATTAATATATTATAATCGTACATTCCACTTTTTAGCACATTACCAATTATATTCTTACGATGGAATCTCTATATCTAATATATAAAATTTAAAAAATGATTACGAAAGTTGTCCTTAAAATGCTTAATATTTGACATGAGGTTTAATAAAAACATTCTTCTATTAATTAGCAAGCATTAAGTGATTAAAACGTCCTTAATTTTAATTTCTATTTCGATGACATTGAAAAAAACTCATTAAACATTCCACAATCAAAATAACAATCACTTGTAGAGTTCCTAAATCAGATCGGCGATCGGAGAAATCGACGAGAACAAGGTGCATGCGATACTCCACGTTTATACGTATACGGCTGGGCAACTAGGAACTAAAAACTTGACCTGGATTTATATGAAATTTCACCTGCTTATTACCGCTTACCGCCTTGTAACAACAGCATCTTATTAAAATCGAATTTAGCGCGTTAATTTGTCACCTTTTTTTCTCACTTGAAGTACTGTAAGGTTACTGCGATTATAACGTGAAGAAATATTGTTTTGACATTTCCTTTTGATGAAACATGGTTAAATACTTTACTTATGTAATACAATTCAACTTAAGACTGTTAAGTATTAATTACTAAATAGATAATATTTAACACTAAATAGATTTGAAACAAAAACGAAACAAGAGCGACACTCCTTTGCATTTAATAGCGGATTTGTACCGTGAAAAATAACAAGGTAAATGCTTCTGGAGATTGTAGATATATACCCACGTATACGCATTAAAACGTCATAATCTACAAAATTAATGTGTACAGATTAAGTTACAAGGTGTTAACAATGTTTGAGATTATTATATAAAGTGTGGATTCGTGGTGAGTTCCATACGTGTTTCACGCGACATTTTTCCTTGGATTTCAATGTGATATTAACAATTTTCGTGGGCTGTCATTCGTTCAATGGAACGCGTTTTGCATTCATAATTTAAGGTTATCAACAAAGGAAGAGAACGCTATATCACAGTTATATTTTCAATGTAATTAGTGTAATAGATTTTATTACCGCAAAAGCAGATACAATACAAACTAAAAGTTTACACTCGCAATTTACGGAAATTCAACTTCAACTCAATCTAATGTAGAAAGAGTTAAATCAAAAGGTACTCAAAATTAACGGACTAATTAATTAGCTTAACACAAATTTTGTTTTAAAAATAATTTAATTAATCTTAAAATATTCCATTTTTTCACTGATTAAAAACCAAAAAATACCTCTAATAGGCGCTCATGTTATATTGTTGAAAATGACCCTGCAAATGAGTGCAATGAAAATAGATTAAGCATACGACCACGTGGTTTCGATTTATCCGACCTCCTCAGCAATCTTCCAAATACAAGACCTAATTTCATCGCAATTCGTCACTCAACCTTAATCGTCTAATACTTTGCAACCATGGAATAATTCCAATCCTATGCGCTCCAGCGGGCAAAATCGAAAGTAGCACTGCCAGGCATTACACGACACTAGTGGGTAACAGCAACAACGTGGTCTGATTCTAATGTTTGATCTATTTTCATTACACTCGATTACAGGGTGATTTCCAGCAATATATCATGAGCGCCTATTACACGCATTTTTTGTTTTTATATTGTGGCATTTCTCGACGTTTTCGTCATGGTAAGCCCTACCATTAATTCACCATTAGACTGGTAGCAGATCGAGACATCTAGTGAGACTGACAATCCACGAATTGACCCAACTAGATATGTATCTGCTGCTTCCGGCCTTGCACTAGGGGGCATGGGGTTGGAATTAATCCATGGTTTAGGTATTACACGACTAAGGTTGAGTAGAGGAGTTGCAATGAAATTAGGTCTCGCATTTGGAGGATTGCTGACGAGATCGGATAGATCGAAACAACGTCCCTTGCAAAGTCGTTTGCAGGGTGATGTTCAACAGTATACTACGAGCACCTAGTACAAGCATCTTTTTGTTTTTATATTGAGACTTTTACTAATTATTATTGATTTGGTTTTCGTTTTATTTCATTAATTCTATTTATTTGATTTCAAGTACCCATAATAGGTACTTTCCAGGTACTGACTTTTTGAACAACTCATAACTACATACCTCTGTCGTAACTGTAAGCTTAATTTTCTAAATTTTTACAAAATTTCCATATCATGCAATACATGATTGTATTCAGGAAAAATATCCTTTTAAAAGAGCTACAAAAATTGTAATTTAAAATTTTGAGGTTAGGTGAGATTACTAAAAATTTGCGCAAAAGAAATTTCTTTTATTAAGCGTCAATAAAAGTATTTAGATTACAATTTGAATTGCTTCAAACCGCATCTTAATATCTCAAGTAACAAAAAAGTTTCGGCAAAGAAATTAGAAGATTTCAGTTTTTCTTTAATATTAAACAAATGAAGCACGACAAGTAAAATTTGAAAATGGATTCTTAGTGAGCTTTTGAATCTACACCTTTTTGCTAATTTAACCGTCTCTCTATGTCTTCAAATAAAAAAGTTACCCATGTTGTCCCTACGAAATCCGGGTACCCTGTATAATTAGACGAATATTTTTGAATCTTGTCATCACTGATACGAATGATACCCCGATGTTGGGAGATTTTGCTTATTAGTAACCTGCCTGATGTCTGCACTCGTATTTTTTCTTTTTACATAATGCATTAAAACAAGGTTCTGTAATTCAATTTATGTAAAACTTTCACACTATATAGATACAAACGTACACATTTCTCAAACTTATGCAACAATCTCAACCCTAAAACATAAAAATCTAGGATATGTTATTACTGCGGATATAGGCATGCACGTCGACATTTAAACAACGTATATGGACAATTTTAGAAGAACTATAGATTTGAAAGATCGTTAGTCAGAATTGAATATCAATAATTATTTCAAAACTGCTTTGACGTCTTCCAAGTCAAAACCCCAAGACGAAAGCGTACGCTTGCACACCTAAATTTAAAAAATAAATTAACTACTATCTAATTAATCAAATTTAAAATTAAATAATTAATTCTGAATTTCAATTTAACTCGTCCTTTAATATTTTTTTCGAATGAAATTTAAGAGATAATTCTCTATTTTTCCATTAAATAATAAAATTATTCTGTTATATCAAAACTTCAAGCTCGTTAATATCATCAATATCAATATTCTCATTCAATTCTATCTCAGATAATACTTAAGAATCTTAACTACTAATTGTTTTGCTACTATTTCCATTGAAAACAAACTGCAACCGTAGTGCTGTAGGTACTTTATTATTATTATTTCTCTCAGCATCACGGTGAACCAATTAAAATCAAATCCATTTTTGTTTCAAATCATGTTTTCGACTTATAGAAACGCAAATCACTCAAAAACTAGCACATTTAGTTATAGGGAATGTTTAATAAATAATAAGGTTCGTGAAGAGAGAAGTTTACTCCAATATTAAAATACAGGGTGTTCCATTTGAAATAGGTGAGAAAATAAACATTCCGAGTTATGACTCGCCCTGTATATAAATATTGAATACGCCGATAAATAAATAATTACTGATGAAAGGAGATCATATTGAAAATGTTTCTAGCGCAAATGAATTATTTTATGTGGAAGCCGTAGTACGGTAGGAAGCGTCAACTTTGTTATTAAATTCATACAAAACTTCCCATATCTTCTAAAGTAAACTGAATAACATAGCAAAACTTTATATGATAATAAAGGTAAGACCTAGAAGAATCATAAACAGTAAAAATATACAGGGTGTTCCATTTAAAATAAAGTAAGTTTAGTTTACCCTACCTTTATTTGACACCCTGTATAGTTAAAGATATTTTTAAGTTAAATCCCTCCATGCGCTTCAACTTTTATCTTAATAACATTTTCTCATTTCTCTTATAATACAGGAGTAATTGGACTTCCTCGCATTAATGCCCCACCCTGTGTATATGCAATTTTGACAAATTGTTCTTGTGTAAATGTGCACCAGATTTTAACCAATAACAGACGTTTATTTCAGACCACATCTTTCATAACGCTCCTTTTTTATTTGGAGTGAGGTATAGGTTTGATATGTACACAAATATACAGTGTGCATGTGAAGTATGGAATAAATTCGATATTTCTCGAACCATAAAAACTGTACATATTCTTCTGTATTTTATTTAAATTAATTAAAACATGCTTTTGTTTTGCTTATACAATTTGATTTTATTGCATTTTAAATAAAATTAATTAAATAAATTATAATACCTTCGTTAGTGGTTTCTAATTAATTACATTTTGACGTTTTTAAAAACCTATAAGAGAGACATACATTTTTGAGGTGTCTGTAGATTTTATTATACCGGTTGATTTCAGAGATAGGATAAATAACGGCGGGAAGGGGCAAGAGGTACGAAAATTCGCCAAGAAGTGGGGACGCGTACAAGTCCCTCTATCACAGTCTAATCTCGTCTAGTCTACAGCGCTGTGATAGACTCATTCACGTCTCCACTTCTTAGCGAATTTTCGTACCTCTTACCCCTTCCCTCCTTGCCGTTATTTATCCTATCTCTGAAATCAATCGCTATATTATTATTGCTCATGGGGTGGTCCTAAGTAGTACTGTTGCTATAAGTCTATTGTGCTTCCTTGTTTTACTCGTCAAAGACCCCAAGTTCTCTAATGTTATTGAATACCTCGCAATGGCATAGTACATGAAGAAGTGATCTTCCTAGTGTCCTCAGCAAGTGGGATCAAATACAAGGCACAAGTTGTAAAAGTAATTTGAGTAACTCGTCTAAGATTTTTTTACTATATAAACTAGTAGTAAGTTAATCTAAATTCATACAGGTAGTAAACAAAACATTTATTACCTAACGATTTCTTTGTGTTCTCCAATGTCAAACATATTTTAGATATGCTATCTTCAGAGTGGTTTTAAAGACGAATGTTTTGAAATGCAATAAAAGTATTTACATCACTTTTTTCTTCTTTTGTTTCTATAAAAACTTATAGGATGGATAGCGTTTTATCCTTGTTTTACTTAAACTTGATTTAAATCTGTCGATATCGTTAACTTTCTGTTATCCAGATGTGTAGATAATTTATGCTTACAACAAGACTATTAGTACAGTACAATAATCAAATTACTCATATGCACACTTACATCCATACGCACTCAACATATACCTGCACGTATGAAAGACGGGAGTCAAGAGATTCCGCATCTTAGATAGCCATGGACGCAAGGTTATCGGCGCGGAAAGTGGCCCGCGCGACCTTGCCCAAAGCTTCGCCGTGTGTCTCCCTACCACCGAGAACGCTGCCCGGCTGCCTTCCTTCCTGTGTTTGTTCTGCACGGCCGAGTAGGACCGGACTGCAACAGTACGAAACGTGTTGCGTTTGTTCTGTTGTCGATGTTGCCCGTGTTCAGAACGTTCGCGACCTATACCCAGTGAAAACCCGGAGTTCACACATCTTGATTGTGGAATGCGGAGAACAAATTTTCAATCAACGCACGGCCGCTAGATACTTTGAATGTTATCTTTCTGCGAGTATTCGCGATTACATTTATAGCAAATTGAATACATCTTTTACAGTGTTTCGATAAATAATTATTAGATTGTGTTCATTTCAAAACAAATCAAAAACATCTAAAAAAGACCTTATTGTACACACGTATAATAAAATTCTAATATCCATTGCATAATTTATCCAACTGTGCCCGTTTCAACGTTTTGAAACGTCTTGTTTTTTGTGTGCAGTCCACGTATATGCGGAAGTACTTTGTGGAAAGTGAACTAATTAGTAAGTAGAATAATTATACGTAATATTTTATTGATATTAAGTTTTATCTACAAAATCTGATAGCATTATTGAGCGAATACATTATTTTTAAAGTTCTTACTTTGATTGTTATTGTATTGTCTAAAAAAAAAAAGAATTTCAAAGTGAAGGGCAAGTACGTTAATTAGTTGGCAGCTAATTTGTTGACAGAAGTATTGACAAATCTAAATGGCATTTCAATTGATTTTTATACAGAGTATTGCAGCAATCTAATTGTCCATATAGAGAATATTCGAAAGAGAGGAAGTATAATATGGTTTTTGCTAATTGAAAGCATATCCAATTCAAAAGATAGACAAAAGCAAACTTATTCTCTGTTAGTATAAGACCAGGTCAACAGGTCATCTTTTTTAATAGCATAATAATCATGTCACGTTTTATTGTTAGGCAAGAAAACTTTTCTAGTCCCCCGCTTATATCACAAAAATAAAGAATGTTTATTGATACTAATTTACATTCCTTTTAAATTACTTGTCCCACTACTTGTCACCTTTTTGATTTTATTATGTTGAACTATTGGTGAATAAATTTACAACAACATTATTAAAGACAATAAACAAAGTTCTCAAGTAGTCTACCTTACAACCGCAAATTATCGTAATTACACTTTAAAGTACACTATAAGTTGATATTGATTACCAAATATTATTGCAATAAGTATCTCGTTGCCACAGATAACCTAAAGAGTAAATAAATAAACTCAAACTGAAGTGTTGCTATTCTGTTTCTGCACGTACTAACTACTCTTTCAGCTTGTTTATTTGCTTTTGCCCATAAAATACGTTGAAATGAATAAAAAATTATAAATATTGTAGCTAGTCGACATACTAAGAGTTCAAATGTCCTCGACTTACTTGTTAGTATCCTCTATTTCTGAATTATAATTTCTAGGATGATCAACAAATAGGTAATAATAGATACATATTAACTAGCTTTTCTGTCCGCGGCTTCGCATTATTATATTTCGATTTTATTATTATTGCACCATATAAATAATATTCTACCCTTTGTAGTTTAGGCTAAGCGTTGATGTGTCAGTTAGGAGATAGCCTTATATACAGTAGTGGCCATATAATTAAAAACAATATATTTTTTATTGAAAAGTGGGTGTAATGTATACTGAAATAATTTATTAAAATAAAAACACACATTCAAATAGAGTAAAATTTTTAATTTATACGTCCAGAATTGACATCTTAGATAAAAAGAAAGAATTAACGCTGGACATACTTATTTAATTTTTGTATTAATGTGTAGTGGGATATCCTTTATCTTTTAACACTGCCTTACATCTTCTATCCATTTATTTAACAAGAGTGCACAGCCTTCTTGACGAATAGCTTGCCAGCCTATCGTGATTGCTTCGAAAAGTTGATCCATATTAGCTATTCACTTTTGCCTTATACTTCGCTTTACATCATTCCACAGATGTTCAATAGGGTTTAGGTTGGGGCTGCATGAAGGCCAGTCCAGAACTGTGACCGCGTTATAGTGCTTTTCAAATTGCAAGAAACTAACTTTTAAATCCTTAATGCTTTTATTGCATCTCCGGTAGTAATACTCTTGAGAAGGGTACTGTTTACCTGCTTAATTACACTATATGAATCTCCGGGCCGTATTAAGTATGAATTACGGCCTCATTACGCAAATGATATATTGATATATATACTTCAACTAATATTCTGTCATCTAATTGTAATTATTGTTAATGGTACTTGGGGGTAGGTATATATACATTTAATATTTAGTTTACTTATCATTTGTAGTTAACATTTGTTGCTGTATACTTATTTGAATTTTCACGAACATGTGGCGACCTTTTGCTGAGTGTGTTAGTGATCGTGATGTGCATAGTGATGATGAAAGTGGAGCACGGAAGAGAAAATATTTATCACAAGATGCAAAGCAGATACTTCTCAATATCTATAAGACTCTGATGGAAGAAAATAACGAAGAACAAACCAAGAACATTCAACGAACGTCGCAATTAAGCAAAGTGCCTATTGGAACAATATACAAGGCAATTAAAAATAACGCAGAGCCTCGAAAGCAAAGAAGTGACAAAGGAGCACCGAGGAAAATTAAAGAGTATGAAATTGATATTATTAGGCAACAAGTATATTGCATGTATAGAGAAAATGTTGTACCTACAATTGAGTCCTTACATAAAAAAGTTAATGATGAAACTATTGATATCCAATGTTCAAAAACAACCTTGTGGCGGACGTTAAAAAAGGCGGGTTTTAAATTTTGTACTATAGATAAACGCGCCACAATTATGGAAAGTTCGAGGTTGCAGAAAATGTGGTACGAATACTTGATGGCAATAAAAAAATATAGACAGGAAGGGCGATTTATATGTTATTTAGATGAAACGTGGTATGATACCCACGACACTATTTGCAAAGGTTGGGTAGACAATTCAGCCACGTGTCAGTTGGACGCGCCGGTTTCGAGAGGGAAGAGAATAATTATTCTCCACGCTGGCTCAGAGAAAGGGTGGATCGCGCAGCCGCTATTATCTGCAAAAAATGTAAAATGCTCTAGCTTGGATTACCATGAGGACATTACTTCATCCTTATTTGAAGAATGGTTTTGTAATACTTTACTGCCAAATTTACCAGAAAGTAGTGTGATAGTAATGGACAACGCCTCGTATCATTCACGACAGCAAAATAAAGTTCCTACAAAATGTAATAATAAGAAAGATATTAAAGAATTTTTAGAAGCAAATAATTTATATTATGAGGAGCATTATACAAAAAACCAATTATTAGAAGTGATGAATACAAAAGAATATTTGAAGGATTATTATGTGGATAATAGAGCCAAAGAAGCAGGACATACAATTTTACGTTTACCGCCGTACCATTGCATTTTCAACCCAATTGAATTGATATGGGCCCAACTTAAGAATACCATAAGGCGAACAAATCAATCGCCTAAATTTAGTGAAAGCACTATAACACACATAAAAAATGCGATGGAACATATAACTGCTGATAATTGGAGAAATGCCGTTAAACACGCAATATCAAAAGAAAACGAATACGTGGATATGTATAATATAGTACCACCTTTAATTATAAACTTGCAATACAATTCAGAGTCAGACTCAGATATCGATTTCCAAGACGACTCAATCACATCAGATGATGATTTGTGAAATACGGTGTATATTAAGTATTATATTGTATAATACTGCCACGGTCTACTTTTATATAAACATGACTTACAATTTTATTGTGCATTACCAACTAATTGTTAAGCTTCATATATCTCACTTATTATTTTTTGTAAATAAACCTAATGTATATTATTTATTATATATATTTACAGTTAAAATAGCGTTTTACTATTACCTTATAGTGCCGTAATTTATACTCAATCCGGCCCCTGCATTCATATGCTGCAAGCAGGTAAACAGTACCCTTCTCAAGAGTATTACTACCGGAGGTGCAATAAAAGCATTAAGGATTTAAAAGTTAGTTTGTTGCAATTTGAAAAGCACTATACGAGCAAGCCAAACTTTTACTGACCGGGTAGCATACTTTGGATCATTGTCATGCTGAAATTTCCAAACGACCGGTATGGTCTCGTCTGCATAAAGTAGCATAATTGCCTCTAAAATATTAATTTACATCTGCTGATCCATAATTCTTTTAATACGGTGACTTGGGCCTACTCCATGCCAGGAGAAACATCCCCAAATCATCATTGAGCCACCTCCATGTTTCAATGAAATTTCTGTGAATTTGGGATCAAATTTTTTGCCTAGCGGTCAGCGAACATATTGTCGTCCATCAGATCGTAGACGATTTACCGTGGTTTCGTCCGATCAAAGTATGTGTTTTCATTGATTTATCGTACATTGCCTATAGTTTCTTGCGAATTGTGTTCTACGTTTGTTATTACGTAGATCGACTAATGGTTTCTTACGTGCAACTTTTTCAAATAACTGCGCTTTATTGAGATGGTGTCTAATTGTCTTCGATTCTCCGAATATTTCGTGTTTTATTTCATTAGATCCCAAAAGCGGATTCTTTTTTGACAAGCGTACAATTCTGGCATCTATTTTGGGAGTTGTTTTACGAGGCCTAGTTTTACTTTTCACATTTTCCGTAATATTATGTTACTTTTAGTGACGCAAAGCATTGAATACCATGGTTTTAAAACACTTTAAATGATCTGCTATCTGCTCGTATATGACCAGTTTTTATCCCGCAAGTTTTATACATTTTCTCATCGTAGAGTCACAGCTTTTACTTTTTCCCATATTTACTTATTAATAACAAATATCACAATTACAGTAATAAATTTTCAATATGCACACTGAACGAATTCAAAGCCAACTACTTCATATTTGCAACGTTCTTAATTATATGTCCACCGTGGGAAAAGTGACAGTTATTCGTGGAAAATTGGATTAAGAACGCATCGAGTACAGATAGTCTACAGAGTTGGTAAATATTTGCTTTTGAGCTGAAAGAATGACACATACAGCGTGTATAAAATGAAATCAAACAAGTGTTTGTTGTTTTGCATATCGTTCTTAATTACTTATATGGCCACCACTGTGTACAGGGTCAATAAAAAGAACAGAATAATGATCTTGGAAGCGTTATTACTGTTTTAGCAGAAAATATTGTTAATAGAAGGCTCACTGTTTATTATTTGACATATTATTACAATCTTTATTTCTTCATACGATTTCATATTAGTTAGTTGTGACGTAATCGAAATTTCTTTTAAATAGCAACCTATATTACAATAATGCAAATTTTTCCCAAACGCCAATTATTTAAACATATTTTTATATAAAAATATGCCGTCCCGAAATCGAACCACCTTGTTTATCGCTTTTGCGAAATAGATATATGTTATAATTTAGGCATTTTTGACACCGAAGTGTTTTTTCTTGGCGTATGTAAATACAATAATGCAAATTTATATGTGAAGTTTACTTGTGTAGTCGAAGCCCCCGGTGGTCGCATCGGTTTTTAGCTCCACTTCGGACATTTTTTTATATAAAAATATGTTTATTTATTTTGGGAAAAATTTGCATTATTGTATTTACATACGCCAAGAAAATAATACACTTCGGTGTCAAAAAAAGCAACCTATATTGTTTGCATCAAAATTTGGGTAGTTCAAGAAAATTCTTATTTTCATAACATTATTCAAATTTATTAGAAATTTTGAGTTGGCCTAACTGTATACACATGCACAGGGCAATATTTTTGGTCCAACTTTGATGAAATATAGGATAGGACTAATTTTGTTTGATGCTCATACTGTAATCAAATTTTCTGTTTTACATTATGCAATTTTGTTGACACAAAAATGTCTAACAAAGATATGAAACAAAATATGATAATGTAAAACAGTCTTTAGACTTTTTAAGAGATCAAATTGTTCCTACGTTAGCCAGAATGTTGACAACAAACAAATGAAACCATTTGTTTTCAAGATGACGGTGCTCCACCACACTATAGTACCCAGGTTAGGCAATACCTTAATAGAGTACTTGAAAACCGATAGATCAGTAGAAGACGAAGCATTGAATGACCGAATCGCTTTCCTGATTTAAACCCATTTGACTAGGGGAACCTTTTAAATGCGATGTATACAGAATAAATTTGAAAATTTAAATGCACCAAAACTCGGATACGAGACCAAATGCATGGTATCGCAAATGATCATGAAAATAATGTAGTGCAAAGCTTTTATCATAGTGTTGGTCACTGTTAAAGAGTTGATAATAGGCAATTTTAAAATCTTTTATCATAGATTAAAATGTATAAACTGTCCCTTGTATTACTAAACCAATGATGTTATAGACCAACAGTATCAGGTGGAGGGTCATCAATTTTCAGAATAGCCGGATCTGAAGTATTTGACTTATAAATTAATCAAAGAAGAACATATCACGTAACAAATAAGACCTCAGGTTAAAGCTGTGATTTACTATGATTTCAAATGAACTTCAAAAAATGATTCACATTTTCCCATTTGTAGGATAACACTTATTTTTTACATTTAATACGTTTTGATATGGAGGAAAAGTTTCATGCGATACAGACAAAATTCTTAGTCAAAAGATTTTTTCTAATATGCGAAAAATATATGTATATTGCAATCATCTATATGTCACCTTTCACGTCGAGAGCGCTCGTTACAATTATTAAAACTTTCTGTGATGCTTGCCGCTGCTAGTTGCGGAATTTTTTAATGTAGGTATTTCCTCCAGAACGTTTGACCAATTGCTGTAGTGAGCGATGATTCTTGTCTTCGAATACTCTTTTCCCCAGTACTTTGCAAATCTCAACAAATATGACAAACAAAAACTTTTATTAGCTCTAGTTTCTGTGATGCACATTCTCAGATTGATGGAAGAACACTTAGCAATTGGGTCTAAAGGGAAACATGTGGTCGCATGAGATCCTTGCCTTTTGATTTTCTTCTTATAAATGAGTTCTGGAACATCACAATACACAAACCAGTAATAATTGATGGTGACGACTGCTTCATTCCAGCGGTCTCGGAATCCTAGTTCTCTTACAAAAATAAATATCCTGATCTTTTTTATCACTGACAACTCTCTACAACTAGACGGTGCATGACGGTGGAGAAAATGCATTTTAAATGACCGAATTGTTGGTAGTTTTGCAGAAGTACTGTCGCCAATCATTTCATTTTGTCGTATATATGTACATATGTATATATGTATTTATGTAAATCTAGCCCATGGAAGCTTCCCAAATTTCCTATTTTTCTTGGTTCATACTTTTCGCAAAATTTTTCATCAAACCCAACTTTACATGTTGGAGTGGAAGAACATCTTTCAGTTCCACGCAGGCCAGTCTGCTGGAGGTCTGTGATTACCTATCCTTATTGCCATAAAAAGCTGCACTATTTACTATAGCTCAGTTGCATTCTTAAAAATACAGCGATGATTTTTAGATCGTCACAGATTTTACATTTGTGTATTTAGTATACTTGCATATCATTAATAGAATTTTTAGTCACCAACAGAAAAACAATAAAATACGTATTAAAAGTTAATGTTACCATCCTGCGAATGCATTTTTATGTTGGTGCAAATGTACAGTGTTGACTATTGACACATATCACTCTGTCATTTGTCGTGTGTTTGTTTACTGTTCGTTTGCTCTTAATTTTGCTGTAATTTCGTATATTTACCAAAAAGTGGAACTGATGGGATCACATTATGGAGAAATAAATATGAATCAATTATTTACATTGGTTTGACCATCAAAAAAGCGTAGATTAGAGACACCTGTAATTATTGTTGATAATGCAAGTTACCGCAAAACTATTTTAAATAAGCCACTAACAACAGCCTAAACTAAAGGAGATATTCAGCAATGGTTAAGCGACAAGTATCTCCAGTACGATATGAATCTCTAAAAATACAGCTTTTAGAATTAGTTAAAAGGGCCGTATTATATTGAAAGCATGGGGTTTTTTATATTTATGGTTAAATTTCTCTATAGAAATAAATCTCCATTGCTTTATGAAATCGATAACCTGGTCCATCAATATGACTTCATGGTTCTCCGTCTGCCACAGTACCATTGCATAACAGAAACAAATCCAAAAATGGCGAGAAATAGAGGTTGGGGTTGACCCTGACAATCCAGGCGAATTTATTATTAATCCTGATGAAGGGTCTGAGAGTGAGGACGATTTATTTTTAGATTAATATGTGTATATTTTTATGTTGTACCTGTATTTTTTATAATTTATAAGGGAGAATATTTTAAATTTGCAATTCTTACTAAAATTCATTGTTTTTAATCCAATATTATAATCTAAATATTGCAAGTTTGACATGAGTCGCTCTAACCTAAAATATAAACCAATCGATTTTGCAACATTGTTTTGACGTGAATGATGACATATACGTCTTTGAATCGTAAACGCAATTTATGATTTAAATTCACACATTTCATCATGTCATTAACATTAACAGTAAGAAACTAGACTGGAAGTTCTGGCTTCTCCTGTGACAAGCCGAGATTTCGAATGGGATCACTCAAATCAATCCAATACACGGTCAAATAAAATTTCCCCCTAACTGCAATAGTCCACTCTAAAAATCATATGAAAATGTAAAAAATATTTCGGTTTTGCACATCAGTGAGTTCGCTTAACCATCCAATGCTGAATACAGTGCGTAATTTTTTTAATAATTTAAATTAAATGCAAAATTGCATGCGTAAGCCGCTGGCAATGTAGCGAATTCACCAAGTTTATTTAGAACCATGCAACCTTTCCTTCGCAAAACTAAATATACAATAAAATATGTCTTCCAAAAAAATGATTTTATATAATGGATACAGTACCTATGTAGTTTTTTTAGTTGTCTGAAAAACTATATACATAATTATAATAAGATTTCAGCAGCTACAAAAATTTAATCAAAATCTTATTTCTCGTGTTGTGTTTCTGAATACAGGTATGGATTGGAATTCCATTAAAAAAAAACTACAATGTAAGATATGTGACTATAGTATTTCATTATTTTTATTATTGTATATAAATGAATGAAAATACTAGGAGGTGTCAAAATAAAGATATAATCCAAATGAACGACCTTCTTAGCTGTCTACCACAATATACACAAACATTCCATAACATTTGCCGTGCCAGACAATATTATTGTAATCCTTATGTATTTGTATTTTGCCGCATAATCTCTTTTATAATGGTTATTGTAATTTAAATTTAAGTTTCTCTAAACACGAAAAATTAATGATGTATTCGCAATAAACCTGTTAATAACAAAATTAAAGTTTTCATAATTACTGCAATTAAAAGTATTTTGAAGCAATAAAATCTTGTACTTTATTTCTTTTACTTTAATTAAATTGCGTTTAATTTCAATGACATGTTTTGATAAAATCAGACAAAAAATAATAGGATAACAAATGTTAAACTGTATGATATAGCATGGGACCATAAACGTCACACAACAATACATATGTTAGCGTATTCAGAGCGATATTTCATGTACCTATAGATTTTGATCAAACGTTTGAATATTCTACTTTCATACTTATCGATGATTGGAAATCCGAATCTTACCATTAAACCAAAGTGTAAAATCTAAGAAACAATAAATAAAGTGCGCTTTATACGCCAATTATAACCTCTGATTTATGTATCGCTAGTGAAGATCTGTTGTTTGTATTTATGTAAAAAGGAATTAGAGTGTAAAACGCGATTACTTTCGAAAATGTAAAATAGATTGCTGTAATATGGATCTATTATATAACGTATACAATACATATGTTTGTTTCAAATAAATGAAAATAAATGGGAAAGTAATAGTTATATATTATAATAATATATTATAAATCAAAATAAAAATAGGAATAAAAATCAAATTTTATTCTTACTGGTGCTAAATATTACATAAATGTATTTTACACCTATAATGTATGATGTATATAATTATTTTAAAAGGTTAAAATAGAAAAATTAGAAATTTAAAATTTCTCTTTTCTTTAGTTTCTCTTATTTTTTTTAATGTTTCTTATTAACCTTTTAGCCAATACATAATAAATAGACCTCTGCTCTTAAAGTCAATTTGTTGTTTTTGTTTTATCTTTCGTTCAAACTTCTTCAGAAATTTTATATTTTATTGCTTCTTTCGAACATCTTGTCTTTGTTAGCTGCGTGATTATTATTTATGATTTATGAAACCCGTATAGTTCAGTTTGCTGAAATTGCCACTAACAAGCAATTATTTCAGACAATAACTTGTGGAGGTTTGCCTCCCATCGGTATTATTGTATATTAAAAATACATGAGTATCAGTGCGAATAATCTTGAACATAGGTGCATTGCTCTTTTGGCTAAACTGTAGGACAAACAAACTGACCGTTAATTAAAAATTGACCATTAATAATGGCTTTGTTGAGATCGAAAAATAAATGATAGTCGGGTGATATATAAAGAAATGCCCGAGGAAAACGATTCACTCTTGATTCATCTGGTATTGTTAGCGTATCAAAAGTTAATCAAATCCGCTTTCAAAATTTAAAGGATTTTAACATCGTAGCTGTATGCGTAAATAGGAGTTAACGTCGCTTAATAAATCAGTTGATATTCCAACAGGCCCAAAGCTAGACATACGCCCATTAAGACATTAGAGAACTTAAATACATTTTCTATAATTTAATTTTTGTGTATTTTTAAAAATGGCGCCAAATTGTTGAAGATGCATATCGGTTTTCAGTTTTCGATGTGTGCTTTTATACAAATAAACAAGGGCATTTACATTTATCACGAAGAGATGTTTTCATAACAAACTTGCGAAGAGCTGTTTGCTGCTATTTTTAGTTATTGGTCGTCAAGCTTCTGCTAATCTACATGCACTACCAAACCCATAAGTTCTAACACTACACTTTCATCAAGAAAGTGACCTTTTTAAGAAATTTTATAATATTTTCTTTATTCACAACAAATTTGATGTTTTCCAACGTTTCGTTAACAGTTTTTCTGACCTATAAACAAAAACTTTGATCTTAATGTGTCATCGTGGTCTAATCATAAAGTCCGTCTAATTGCAGGCCTATAAGCCTTCTGCAGAAGGAATTATCTTAGCTACGCCGTTGTTGAGGGCAACTTACTGCTTCTCAAACAATTCGGTTTTCAAGTTTGTTAACACCTTTTGATTTAGTACCTAGGGGGTCCATTCAATCGTACTTGCTTGGCAGAATCCATTCATCAAAATATTTGACGTCGCCTTGATTTGTAGGTCTATCTAGTGTTTTTCAAGGTTCCCTACTAACACCACAATTGTTTTATTGTACCACAGCAATATCTCACATTCAATCGCCGCAATATTCGCGGTGTACGCCAACAATACCATATAACACATCTACAAGGAACGACATTTTCAGAGGCCGGTGGAATATGTGGCGTTTAAAAATTATTGACTTCAAGTATGAAGCTGTAAGATTTTTGAGAAAGCGTAATCCTTCTCCAGCTTCAATCTCGATTGGCGAGGGGAGGGTCTTGGAACTTGTAGTACATACTTGGGGATCGTGCTCGATACACACCTGACCTACAGATGGCACTTTTCCAACATAGTTGCTAGATTTTCGCGAGGGAGCTACTTTGGTACCGCTCCTCTTTCAAAGAACCCTTTGAATTTAAGAACCAAACTTCTTATTTAGTCCACCTTCATCCATCCGAATTTTATCTATGGCTCACTAACTTGGTCTAACGCTACAAAATCTCAAGTCAATAAACTAAATGTTCCGGAGAAGCGGATGCTGTTCAATGGTTCCTGCCAAATGCGCATATCCACGTGAAGGTTTTGGCAAACATTGAATGAACATGTGATAGCGTTGCATAAAAGTATCTTGTAGAAGGTGTATCGATCGAAGAACCTTTTCATCCAATAACTCGAGGAATTGGCCTGAAAACTAGTTTGTTCAGATTTCATCCGAGGAAGAGATTGTATCATTAGTCTAACAAGAGCTATTGCTGTTCTGTAATGTTTTCGAGGTACGCCCGGCAAAATATTTATTAGATTTAGAAATTTTTTTGGCCATTACGTTTTCAGTGATCATGGTAGTAGTACACGAAGAAGAAATATGGGACGTAGATCGCTAAATTCCTTAAGATTACTTATTATACGATTACGTGTTTAACGATTTCTAGTTCTAAACAATGTCTAAATATTTTAATAGTAATTCGCGTTCACATTCGCATTTGTTTTCACATCGCAAAGCGTCAGAATTAACAATAAATTCAAAATTTATGACGCAAGATAAGATAGTTATTTCCATACAATGATATAGTTTCTTGACTTGAAAACAGCCTAAAGCAAAGAGATGCAAAGTGTTTGTTAACTCTGATCGACATTATTCAAGTGTCAAGTCATTCATACTTTGACATAACTGTTGTTTGTTATTGTGCTGCTAAACAAAGTGCAAGTAGGCTCCTTTTTTTAACTCTGAGATACATAGTCAACGCGTCTTGGTACGTCCGCAATGTTCAGATCCATCAGGACTTGAATATTCCTATTCTTCTTCAGCACGCAACAGCGTTGACCGAGAAAACATTTGGTAGAGTTTCTCGCTCTGACAATCCCCTCGTAAGAGAACTGGCTCACCTCGACCCCGATAGACCCCCTCCTCAAGTGAGGGTTACTCGGATCTCAACCACCACCGAAATGACCTAAGCCAACACATTGGCCTGGCACTCCGCTTTAGGCTGATTTATTCTAGTCCGTTCTCTATTTGTGTGAAGTCCCATATACATTTTTATCTATATATTATTGAGCATGTTTTATATATACTTTTTGTTTGTTTTAACCACTTTTACCTTCCTACGTTTCTTTTTTTTTAGTCCCAAATTTCTGTTTTTTTTTCTATTGATGACATGCAGTTAGTTCCACAAGAACGTGTGGCCAATATCTCGCCAAACTTGTATGCTAAAAAAAATTAACATAATCAAAAAGGGCTTATTATGTATTAATACGCACTTATTTAGTATGGTGTTCAATTCCATTATTATCCGTTATAGTCTGGAAACGTTTTGGCATGTTTCTGATTATGTTTTCGGCATATGAAGTTGGTAATGAACGTCATATATTGCGAATCTGTTTAGACAACTATTTTATATTAAATATTGCGTTTTCCCCTAAGTTTGTATTTGATAAATGCCCAAACATTTTCTATAGGGTTTGCGTCTGGAGATTGTGCCGGCCAATCCAATCTCTCGACGTTATTATCAGTGCGCCAAGTTCGATAGAGTCTGCTACAATGTTTCGAGTCGTTGGCTTCCTGAAGTAGCCAAAAGTCGTTATTTGATCCATAGAATTTTGCAGCACTTGGTAACAAATATTTTTCATAAATTTTCACTATCTTTGCTGCTGTCAAATTTTCTATAAACACATGCAATGTGCCGAAACTTCTCTCACAGAAGCAACCCCATACGTGCACCTTTAGGGGATGTTTAATTGAACGTTGGAGCAATCTATTGTGACGCGTCGTCCAAGCACGTTTAAAGGCAGCCCACGCCCAAAAAGATGCTTCATCAGAAAAAATTATGTTGTGTCAATCACGTCCGCAGATTTCTTTTGCCCACGAGCATGGTTTTGCTAGATGTTTATCACTCAGTAAGGGTTTTATTCACACTCTAAGTAAGGGTTTTATTCTCGTATTCCTCGTGTGATATCACAGGCTTCTAATAAACGTTTTATTGTCATAAGGCCTATATTTATACCTTTTTTACTAAATTTATTTCGTGCTTGTCGAAGTGTCAAAGTTGGATATTTTTCAAACAATTGTACTATCACTTCATCTCCTTTTCTGGTCGTTGCTTGCTTTTTACCTCGACGCGGTAAATCGTCGACCGCATTTGTAGCACGATACCGATGTATCCACTTTTGGACAAATTGTGGTGATTTATGCATATATCGTGCTGCTGCTGCAACGCTCATTTTCGGCCCGTTAGGGTGCGATACTAAAGACACCGCCTCAAATCTCTTTGTATACACTGCACTCATTTTAAGAACGTATCGTTTTCTATGCGCGTATTAGTCTACATACTAGATCTATCATTTCGTGCAGTCGTTGTTTACTTTTTTTGACGGGTTTTCTTCCAAGAAACGGTCCACACGTTCTTGTGGGACTAACTGTACTATATGTATAATTCCTAGCAACAATCAACGGGGGATGGTCCCGTACTATTAGGACGACTAGAGGGTTTAAGGGCTAAAGTCCAACCCTAGAAAGGAGATGGAAGACCTTCGTCGTCGTCCTTTTTTTAAGACGTATTGCAACAATAGTGTAATATCTTATGAATTTGTAATTATTCCGGTCCATGTAAGTTCCCAAAACCATATGAACTGTACGAGATTTGGATATGCAGACTAGACGCCGGGACATATAAGTGTTAAACAATTTTATAATATTTTTATCTCAGAATTGGGCAATTAAGTTCACAACACACGTATCTTATCCGGGTGAATAGCACTTGTTTACGAGAGTTTTTAGCGACTCTCTTTATATGTCGATCCTTTTAGCAACCTACTCTGACAATTTTACCATAAAACCTGGGTCGTTGATTGGTTTATCAACAAACGTTTTAAACAACGATTTAAGTCTGCAATTAATTATCTTGTATGCGGCGTTTATAAATATCTCAAAAAACGGAATATAAATTCGCACTTGAACCCTCTTAAAACCAACACTTAATATGAAAACTATCACACACGAGTTACTATTGAGAAATCACACACACACACACGTTGATATGAACCAAATACATATTTGACATAAACTAATTAAATTGTTTCAGGAAAATAAAATATTAATGAATAATTTATTGGCAATAATCAAATTATAATTACAATTATATCAGTATATCTACTTTAGCAGTACTCACTCACTCAACAAAACTACGTGACAAGCGTAATGTCTGGCTAATTTGATTAATTATGTATTTTTAGATTTTATAGGATGTGATAGACTTATTTTTACTTAATTAATGCAGAATCATTTCTTATGCAAAAACGGCCTTTTTTTGTAACTAGTTTTGCCAGTGTACAAAGTCTCATTTAAATACATAAAATATAATTTTACTAATGATAACACACTAATTGACAACAAACTACCTATTGATTCTAAAAGCTTTTCGTAAGACCACCCATGACGACATTCATCTAATTTCTTATCGTTATAAGACTTTAACCACAAAAAAGCATATTTATTGATTCAACAATTTATTACATTCATATACACAATCTCAGCATTACAGCGCACAATTGGACACAGCCTCGCGCAGTAAAAATTTAAACGTTATTGCATTCGTGATGATAAAAAGATCGTATAATAGATTGCTAAACTGCCTTGAATTATAATTATTACCTTAGTAGCAACCGTCGCTACTATAATTATTGATCCGCGTTCTTTCCAAAGCACCGTGGTTATCTAGTTGAGATAACATTAAAAATCATTTTATAACACTTTCCGTACAGTTTACGCGCTAATGTGCAGGAGTTTTGCTCTATTAACTTCCATCAGATATGGTTTATACCCGTTTTTAAAGAGACCTAGAGAACTCTGCTCATTAGTTGTAAAACCATAAATTTATACAGTTTATTTCACTAATACAAATGCACTTTAAAATAATAAAAACAATTCAATTTATAAAATTTTGATAAATTTATCTTTAATTTCGCAAATTATTTGAAAAATATTGACAGATGATTATTGCGCAATATTTTGATTTATCTTTTTTGCATGATTCACTTTCTTGTTTTGTGGGTTTTACCAAAAAGTCCAATATCAATATCACTTAATATACATCTCTATCTCTAATTCTTTTGTCAGGTTTTAATCATAAAGAAATATATGCTTAAAGATGTTTTTAGATATAAAGTACAGGTTTTACTACAGAATTTTCAGCTAATGATACTTCAGTATTTTCTTTAATTTAGGTATTAAATTCAGCAATTTCAGAGAACAGTTTCGCCTTTGTCAATGTATTAAAATTGGAAAAGAATGTTTTTCGTTTTGCCAGAAATTCCATCAAATTTGATGATGGAATACCCCGCATGCCTTTGTAGTTTTGAATTCTACCGTCAAATTTGCTTTCCATGGTTATTACTAATTTTGAATTTATATTTTACAGATATAATTATTTTAGCTAAACTAAATAAAGCTACAAAAATAATGTAACTGTTACTTTCTTTTGTTTTACATTGCCATTATAATACTACAAAATCGTTTTTTGGCCAAACTATTTTTTATGCAAAGTTTCGGAAAAATTCTCGGTGATTTTAATGAAACCAAGTAGCTGCTATGCGAGTTAGTTTTTTGTTTAGATGAACGGATATTTGGAAATCGTCAAGAATTTAAAAAGAACTTAACTTGTCATATAACAAGGAGTACTTATGAAGTTATATTATTGTATTTCCCATACATCTGCACATACGTACGAGGGAGCGTTTTTATATTCGCGGAATGGGGGATAAGGGGTGGAAATAAAAAAACGAAATTATTTTTCTTTTTCAATATATTCACCTGCAAGACGGATACATTTTTCACATCTTTCAATTAATTTATTTATACCTTCATAAAAAAATGATTTCTCCTTATCTGCAAAATACGCCGAAACTGCCTCCTTGACTTCATCATCGGCAGTAAATTTTTTACCCCGCAGCCATTTTTTCATTTTCGGAAACAGGTAATAATCACTCGGGGCCAGGTCTGGGCTGTAGGGTGGGTGATTCACAATTTCGAAGCCCACCTTATGCAGGGCAGTTAAAGCAACGCGGCTCTTGTGGGCGGGCCCGTTGTCGTGCAAAAGCAGCACACCTTTCGTCAATTTTCCCCGTCTTTTCTCTTCAATGGCTTCTTTTAGTCGCTCTAATATTGAAGCGTAATATTCTCCGGTTATAGAAACACCTTTATCTTTATAATCAATCAACAATATTCCTTCCGAGTCCCAAAATACCGTTGCCATGAGTTTCCCAGCTGATTGTGACACTTTAAATTTCTTGGGAGGTGCTGTGCCCTTTTTATGCCACATAATGATGAACCCAAGTTTCGTCTCCAGTAACAATTGGACTCAATACACCATCCTTGTCTTCATTACAGTGGTCCAAAAATGCACGCAAACACTCTACGCGCTGTTGTTTTTGCGGCGGCGTGAGCATTCTCGGCACCCATCTTGCGCTGACCTTAGACATGCCGAGATGATCGTGTAGGATTTTAAAAATTGTTGTATCGGATACTCCAACCATTTCTGCGAGTTGTTTCTTCTTTAGTCGAGCATCTTCGAGTACAATTTTTTCAGCTTTTTGGATAAGTGGGTCGTCTTCAAGGGATTCCCTTCCTTGTTTAAATAAACTATGCCACTTGTACACCATGGTTTTTCCTGGACAAGAGTCGCCGTAAACCAATGACATCTCATTCATTATGGTCGCTACTGATTTCCCTTGCCTGGTAAGGAACTTTATAACGGCACGATATTCGATTTTTTTCCATATTTCACTTTTCACTCCTGTTGACGATAGCTCAAAGACTAACTGTCTAATAACAATGAAACTTCGTATTTATCCTAATTATGAGTGGCTGCACAGGCCACGCCCCGAATGCGCCTAATCATCCCCCTACAACCCGCTCATTCCGCGAATATAAAAACGCTCCCTCGTATATCAAAACCATCCAAAAAGTTTATAATTTTTTCATCATTTGTTTTTTTCCTAATCCCTATCTTACTTTTTATACAAATTTTATTTTAACATAAAGCAATTCCTAAAAAGTAGCGTAAGAAGTCCTGAAATATTTGTTAAAGTAAATTATATCATGAAGTAATTACTCAAAATTAAATTTGTGTTCTCCCAAATATCTGACTACTACAACCAGTAATAACCCAGGAAGCACATCGCTCTTAAACAACAACTTATACTCAAATATTCTCAGGAATGTAGCTATTAAAGCAATGACTGAAAATTTGTTGTCTCAGACCACACTCACAGCTACCTTTACTGTAGAGTAATGGGTTCACCTACATTCATTACTGAATTGACCACCGAAAACTTGGAACTGAAACTTTAATAAACCTTACCACAAATATTCCCTCCTTCCTAAATTATTTTACTGCGTTAGGTAATAGAATAGGTCACCATAGAACAAGTACTTAAAAAGTTAATTTTCTAGATTTAACAATTAGCAAAACCATTAATAAGCGGGTACATTAAGAAAACAAATTAACTGCTAAAACGCCACAAAACCCACCCAAAAATATACCTCCATATCTCTGCCTTCACGAGCAAATAAAATATTTCATACAGTCGAACAACTCAAATATTTCCTCAAAAATCACCCAATAGATAACTCATAACAGAAATACACGTTTGATAACAATGTACGAACTGCCTTGATACATATAGTATGTCCCACGATGAGCTTACACGGAGAGTATCTTAAGCATCGTTTGTAGAATAAATCTGAAATATTGAGCACCTGCAAGGTTCTCGAGAAATAATTATTTCTAGCAAATGGTAAAGACTAGAGAAGCCTGATTCCGTTGACATGTAAAAAAAATAAAGTGATTTATTCGTATAGCTGCTCACTGAACTAAATATATAGGACGTTCAACATTTATGTACACACTTGGAAAAGCCAAAGTGTACGTCATTATGGATTATGGAGAAAAGTATTGTTATAAAATTTTAATTTCACAATAGGTATGTTCTTCACTGGATCTCTTGGTGCAGAAGTAGAACACTAAACACTTTAACCCACTGAACACCAAACAAGTTTTAACTAAAACACCGACGCGTTTCAACAGCAATGCTGTCATTATCAAGGCGATAATAAAACTGACTGAGTTTTATTATCGCCTTGATAATGACAGCATTGCTGTTGAAACGCGTCGGTGTTTTAGTTAAAACTTGTTTGGTGTTCAGTGGGTTAAAGTGTTTAGTGTTCTAATAGGTATGTATTCATCTAAATAACACTTATTTTTAAAATAAATTTGTTTTTTGACGGATTAACACCAACGAGTTTAATAAATCCAAGCAGTTACAGTGTTGAAATATCCCAGAAACTTAGAAAGCATGATAAGTAACTGACTTTAAAAATAGTCTTAAATGTACAAGTCTATTATTTTAAAGATTGTTTCCTTTTCACATGTGTGTTTCATTAGTAAGAGTTCCAAATGTATTAACGATAGGAGAAACAATTAAATTTAATTGTATATACATATCATTGAATTAATTCGCTTTAATTCTTATAATTTAGTTTCAGTTGGTTTAAATTTAGACTGAATAACGTCAGAATATATTTGTTATATCTATGTAAATTTTTCTTTATAAATATAAATAATTCTAACTAATAAAAAAAAACATCCTAGTCGAAATTATCAAAACATTTTAAGTATTTATTTATTCGTCGGTATTATAAAAACTATAAACAAGTAAAAAACTGGTGTAAATAGTTGAAGCCATGGGACGCTTCTTTCAATATTGCTGGCAAGTTTTTATATCCTACTATTCTTATCACATTATATATCGCATTTATTTTAGACAACTTAGTTTTGTACAGTGGTGTGCTTAAATTACGATAATTACGTCTTTTATGTTACTAGATATTTAATTAAATTATTTCATAGTTGTACCTATCTTTTAGAAATATTTAAAAAATTATAAAAAGGTTATACCTCCTGGCATCTATTAACATCACAGTAAAAAATACCAAAAAAGGTAATTAGTGTACCCTGAATATGTGTCATTATTATAATCTCCTTTTTGTACTATTTAAAAGTAGTTCCTGTTATTAATGCTTCCACAATAATTCATAACATCATAACAAGGTATTGAATAGTTTCTCACAATTATTGTGTTTAATTGAACAATAAAATTTCGTTAACGTCAGTTTTGACGTTTACAGTGCTATTGTATACAGGGTTTCCACGGTCGAGTGGGACATAGGAAAAATACATGTAAAATCGGTTTTCGGTGAATATTATCTCCCTAATACTACTTCATCCAAATTTAAGTGCCGAATATTATAACTGGGTTAACAATGAACATTTCCACAATCATAGTACAAAGAAAATCATTTTAATAAAGCCAAAAAAATTATTATTTTTATACCTATTGTACGTGAATTCCTAATAAGGCTTTTAACACGTTAGTTAGTGCAAGTGGCCGTGGCAGACGTTCACGCGACGCCTTAATAACTTAAGGCACAGTTTGTTTGGGGTTCGAATCCGAGAAATGAATTTTATTTTTTATTTTTTTTAAATCTTGATTAAGTTTTGTTGTTTATCTTGACAAATGATTCGTCGTTAGTAACAATTAAAAATCGAATAATAGCAGGTGATCATTTTTGTTATTGTAAAAATTATTCATTATTTACCTTAATCATAAAAAAATCGATTTTATAGTCTTCAAGATCTCTGATTTTTGTAGTGTTATTGAATTTGTAGCATTATTGTTGGAGATAAAAAATAAAAAATATAACTAATCTGCCGGGATTCGAACCCTAAACAATCCGTGCATTTGCGTTATTAAGCCGTCGCGCGAACCATTGCGCCATGGACGCTTGCACTAACTCACGTATTAAAAGCCTTATTAAGAATTCACGTACAATAGATTTAAAAATAATAATTTTTTGGCTTTATTAAAATGACTTTCTTTGTACTATGATTGTGGAGATGTTCATTGTTAACCCAGTTATAATATGCGGCACTTAATTTTGAATGAAGTAGTATTAGGGAGATAATATTCACCGAAAACCGATTTTATGTGTATTCTCCCTATGTCCCACTTGGCCGTGGAAACCCTGTATATTGGATAAAATAAACTGAATTTGTACAGGAAAAACTAATTACATTATTATGAGGTGCAAAACCGATTTAATCTACGTAAATATTTTAACCGCCAATTTGGATTTTATCATGACGACTTAATCATGTTCCGCTCTGGGTTTTTTTACCTTTCTTACAAATAATTCATGAATTATGTATAGTTAATCTCAAGGTCAATAACTCGCGCTGCGAATGAAAGAAACACGTAAGCAATGTAAGATTTAAGTATATTACATTACATGTAGGTACAAATCATTTGCAATTCTCATAGATTTAAAAATGTCATTTGTTTTTGCACAATTCCCTCTTAGCATCCTTATTCTAAATTGTATTTTTATACTTCCAAGGCTACAATCGATAGTATTACCGAAATAGGAGCACACAAAAACACGTCAAACACACTAATTCGTTTGTTGAAGGTTTTAGCGGTACTGTAGACTTACTTCATTAGCATAACATTCTTACTACATTAGTTTTATTGCTTCGAAAAAACTTGTGATATACTTTAAAACTGTGGAGGTATATTTAAATAATGGAATGCAGTATTGAAATTTGCATCTTGGGAATTTTCCAAATTGGCGAAAAAATCAGCATTGGATAAAGAGCCATCCGAATTTAACGTACGTTTAATGTTGTCACTTGTATTTTTTTATGTTTTAGACGTCAGTAGCGTGTGTAATTTGATATAAGATAAGTATCAATTTATAATATTTTTCAAATTTTAGCAGTAATTAAAATTTGTAGTCTTTTTGTGTGTATCTATTAAATTTACAATTAATGTTCGTATAAGATTCATGTTTAAACAACAAATATATACAAACTATTAGAGACAATATTATAGCATATTTTTCAACACAAGCAACCAATAAATTCTGTGAGACTCATTTTGACATAATTCATATGTTATACATTCAATCTTTTACATTAGATTGAATCAAATTTTAAACTAACTTATTTGGCTAGAACACAAGAGATAATAATAGTAATAAATAATATAGTAATTTCAAGGTCATTATTGAGTAGCATAATTTTCCTTTTTTAATCAAAATATTAATTGTAAATAAGTATGCAGCCGTGTCGTGTATAAATATGCCAAGATCTGTGGCTCGCTTAACCATCCAATGGTGAATACAGTGCGTACGGTTTCTTATTCTTTAAATTGAATACAAAATTGCATGTATACGCTGCTGGCATTTGCATAGAATTTGCCGCTTCACCTATCAGTATCATAAAAGACCTATCATAATTGAGCAGTAATTTGTGCTGTTCCGTTCGAGTTACTATAAATTCCAGATCAGCATCTACTTTATTGCTAGCGCAGATTCTTTGTTGTGAATCAAATGAAAAATAAAGCTTAGGAAAATTGAAAACTATTGTTCAGAACCACAGCTTATTCATAGCCTCTTCAATAAGAAGAAATCAATTCGAACGCATTTTGAATGAAACCTTGGAGAAATCCAGAATTACAAAAAGTATTACTTTGCTCAAATTCATCGCCTTTCTCATATCATCAGTGATAGCTAGCACAGTGTTAAAGTAACTATTTCCAGACCTGAAATGAGATTGGAGAATCAATAAAATGTTATTTACGTTTAGATTTTGTCGAATCTAATAAAGAAAATGTAATATAGGTACTTTCCATTCCTTCTGATACGTTTGGCAAAATGTTTATAGGCCAATAATCAGACAAAGTTGATGGCGTAGAATCCTTTGATAATGGATCAACTAAGGAGCACTTCCATATAATAAATGTGTTTAATGAATTATTAAAACTCATAGGTCTGAGCAGTTGTACCATTTTATATTAAATTCAGCGCCATGTATATTTTTAACATTTTTAAATAATTAATCTAAAAGCAAATGCATTGATACCAGATACATCCCTACCTGATATTTTATTATTGTATACACCTACTGACTAATAATTCATACGTAATAACTCAATTTCGGTGGTAGATAATATTATTGTCTAAACATGCATTACGCATAATTACGCATTTTTAGATTTCAACTTGGGGTAGGTACTTTGGTATTAGTTCCACCAGTATTTGTAAGTAACCTATAATATCAAACAAATTTTCTCAAACGCAAAATAAGTTTCTACAAGATTAGAGAGAACGTTGCTGTGGTTATTGAAATGTAACTGATGCACATTTAAAGATTGATACTCGTATTCCCGACAAGTTGAAAAATGTAGTGCCCGTAATAAAGAAGAGTTTTCTACTTGTTATCGGTTAAAGAAGAAATTTATCGCAAGAGTAACCTTAAAGCCTAAAAGCTCTGAAAATGGGCGTTATATACATTTAATAAAAAATGTAAGGTAAATGCTCGAATTGACCCAACATAAAACAACATACATAAGGATAAAGTTTATTCAGAAAATTATAAGGAATTAATGCATAATTATAAAGAAAATATTTTACATTTTTGATCATGTTGGTGAAGTGAAAACAAGAGAAGAAATCCTAGAGACATGGTGTGAGTACTAAAATAAATTTAAAGACAAAGAGAGAACTATCCAAGAAGATGATATGAGAGAGCAAGAACAAATGAAAGAAACAACAAGTCGCGAAATGGGAGAAATTACAATGCAAGAAATGGAAGAAGCGATCATGAAAATAAAAACAAAGAAAACATGCGGAACAGACAACATAGACCCAAAAATGATCAAATATTTAGAAAAAGATGGAAAAGAATGGCTACAAAAATCTTTAGAATGGCATGGGCAACAGAAAACATTCCAAAAGACTGGGAAAATAATATTATCCTACCAATACATAAAAAAGGGAGCTATTTAGAGTGCGATAACTATAGAGCACTCTACCTGTCTACTACTAGTTTCAAACTATATACAAAAATAATAGAAAGGAGATTAAGAGTGGAACTAGAACGACAATTAGAGGAGGCGCAAGCTGCATACAGAGTAAATAGACAAACAAACGATAATATACATATGTATTATTAAGAGCATCATGGAAAGAAAGATAGAAACCGGGAAAGAACTTTACTTGACTTTTCTAGACCTAAAAGCGGCGTTCGATACAGTTAACAGAAATATCATATGAAAATGCCCAAATCAACTAAGTGTATTTGGCATGGTGCAAATGAATGGAAGGCGGTCAAGAAGATTTGGGATGGATAGAGGAATAAGGCAAGGGAATAGTCAGTCCGCTGCTGTTTGTAATCTTAATGGATAGACTTATAGAGAATGCAAGAAAAAGGTCAGAACAACAGCAAACAATAATCGGATATAATAAATTAGAAGCAATAAAAGTAGACAGCTTGCTATACGCGGATGACATAGTACTGTTATCAGATACACATAAAGAAATGGAGAAACTAGTGGAAATATGGTCAGAAGAAATAGAGAAATTAGAACTAGAAATAAACAGCGAAAAATGCAAAACCATGATTATAAACAAACGCGGCAAGGATAATAATGAAACCATCCAAATAGGGGGTAAACAACTGGAAAGAGTGTCAACGTATGAATATTTGGGGAACAAACTAACAGAAGATGGAAGAATAGATATGGAAATTAATAACAGAATAAAGTAAACAAATAAAATATATTACGCACTTAATAAAACAATTGTAGGAAAAAGGAAATAGATAAAAACATCAAATTAAAAGTATACAACGCAATAGCGATACCAACAATGCTCTACGCGTGCGAATCTTGAGGACTGCAAAAGAAACAGGAAGGAAAGATAATAGCTACAGAAATGAAATTTTTAAGGAAAATTAGTGGAAAAACAAAGTGGGACAAAATAAGAAATGAACAAATAAGAAATAAAGTAAACCCAGAAGTAATAACTGCCAAGATACAGAAAAAACAGTTACAATGGTATGGACACATGGTAAGAATGGAAGGAGAGACACTGATTAAAAAGGTAGTTGAGGCTGGAAATATGGATAGGAGAAGGAAAGGAAGACCGAGAAAGGGATGGAGCGAAAGAATAGAAAAAATAGGATCAAGAAGAGGAAAGACGATACTAGAAATGAAAGAGATGGCCAGAGTACGGAAGAGGTGAAGGGAATGGGTCAGCAATTAAAAAAGAAATATATCCGACGCCTATAGCGGGCAAAAGGATTAGACAAGAAGAAGAAGATCATGTTGGTGTTACGAAAACTTGAGAATAAACTAAACTAAACTAAACTATCTTAAAACATTATGTTTTGCATAACTATAATTAAAGATAACAAAGAGCCCATTGCTTTAACAATAGATAACAGTAATAACCAAATCCCTGTGAATAACACGTATGCACTTACTTTAAAATCATTATTGAAAAATACGAAATATATTTCGTATTTTATATTATTTATATCATTATATTAAATAACTTACTAGTAAATTCAGACAGCAATAATGTTGCAATTATTTTACAATAAAGCAGCGTCTACATTCTCAAAACAGCTACACAGAATTTAGAATGCATTAAAACTATGAGCTCTTTACGTAGAAATTAAAAAATATTTTATTTTATCGGAATTTACGTTCCATGAGATTGGTTAACTAGAATTTAAAGATAATTATATAAAAGCCATTAATAAATTCAATACGTACATTTTATGATCATGTATCTTCCTTTCCTGGTACTGTGATCGGTTCTCCTTGGCGGTTTTCGGTTGAAACTCTCCATTTCTCAATTGGCGATATTCTTCAGGCGGCTTGACGTATTTACGAAACACTTATTTAATTCAGTACGTGTTATATAAACACTTATTTACTCTTCTTTAACTGACTCTAAAGACGAGTATTATGTACTTATGTTGTGTTTGTTAAATACATTATTACCATGTATATGAGATGCTATATAGAATTTGTCAGTTCTTCATTCTGCACCTTTAAGAGACCAGGCAATATTGATCTACGGCATCCTTAAGATTTGTTATACACTATTGGAAAAAAGTGACAAGCGATACATAAAGATTTTCCTTGGACTAGTTGATGCAACGAGTTTCGAATTTTTCTATAGCTACATTTTTTACGGAGCGGCTCTGACAGATGCAACATGCACATCGGTATGGAAATCGAAGCGGATGAGAAAAAACCGGCCGTTCTTACTGTGGTGCGAAGGGGTACTGTGTCGTACTTTGTAAGTAATGGAAGACCGTTTGCGTTATCTGAGCAATTTTGGTGGTGAAGAATGGTTGTGAATATGCAGGTGGTTTCATGAAATCGTGCGCAAAAGACATGGCGAGAATGGAATGAGCAAAGACGTACGCGCCTTCAGTGGCAAGCGTGACGGCCCCGCGTGACCACAGCACGAGAGGACTGCGCCTTTGTGTTCAGCATGGACTATTCTTATTTCTTGGTAAAAACACACCTATAGTATTACGAAGTTTTAATGGAACACTATGAAACGAAAATAAAAAAAATACAGAAATCTCTACAGTTTTTATGCATATCACTTCGTAACAAAGACTTCCGGTTTTCACCATCCTCTCGGTTATTTAGATGCTTCAATATTATTCAATACTTAATAATACGGTCGTTGGACTCTTTTCGAATCTGTAGTGGGTATAACTACAGTCATGCTGAAGATGTTACGTAAGTAACGAAATGGCCATACAATAATTAAAGAATACATTCAAATGAAGTTGGGTTGTATTTTTTATATTCAACTGTCTAACTACAGTAGCTTCCAAGTTGTATTGCTTGTCGAACTATCACTCCATATGTATTTTGTGTGTGTCTTTTCTAGGCTCCGTTACAACATTACCTCACCAGTAATATTGCACTGCTAACTGCTTTGCAAAAGCGAACGCAAGCTCCAGCAGAGAACTTCTGCGATCACCAAACCTAAGGTTTCTAAAGAATATTATGTTATACGAATTTGTGTTATACAGTGTGTTTCAGAATAAGATGCTGATCCTTAAGGGTGTCAATCCTTACGTTATTTTAAGAAGAAAAGTTCAAATAAACCTGTCCTAAACCTCTTACATATTGAGCTACAGGGTATTCAAGTTTTGAGAAAAAAATCGTTTTTTATCATAACTTTATCTTTCTAGATATTTTAATAAAATTTGGCATATATGCCTTCTTAGCAACAACAGCTATTTTTTGATATAGAAATTTTTTATTCAGTGGCGTCCGTACAGGATGTGGACTAGATATTTTTAGAGAAATATTATGTACGCCACTGCTTTTTCTTAAAATAAATTGTTAAAATCTCCATTTATTTTAAGGCAAATTTGATTTCCTGTTTTTTTTCGTCCGACGAACGGTTTCCGATCAAAAAATAAAGATCATTAAATGGGCATAATTATTGCTATGTACCTATCATCATTTTGGAAAAGGAGGCTATGAACTTTGTTGTCAAGGAATTAGATAATGCCAAACATTTTTGACAGATAGTTATTTAAGTACATGAAAACTGCACTTAAATTAAATTTTAAAATCGTAATACCTTTAAAACGTATAAGTATCATGGTAAATTTCACAAATGCTGAGTTTGCTGGTATGCACTACTTGTACGGGCTTGCTGACGGCAATGCATATGAAGCCAGACGATTATACCAGGAGCGGTATCCAAATAGAATAGTTCCGCATGCCCGAACGATATCAGGAACCCACAGAAAGTTATGTGAAACGGGATCTTTTCAACCAAAAAACTACCTAAAAGGGGCACACCATACCGCACGAACACCGGAAACCGACAAAGCTGTTTTAAATTTAGTGGAACAAAACTTTGAGATGAGTACCAGACAAATTGGAAATATTTTAAATATTACTCATATCCTAGTCTGGAGAATTCTTCATGATTTTTTATTATATCCCTATCATATTCAACGGGTCCAGGCCCTACTTCCTCGGAATTTTCCATTACATATAAATTTCTGCCAATGGTTTCTTCAAATGGTTACCGAAAATCTTGAATTTGACGCTAAAATTTTATTCACGGACGAAGCTAATTTCTCCAAGAACGCAATAAAAAATTTTCATAACAATCATTTTTGAGTTGAAGAAAACCCACATGCCATCACAGAATCCCGCCACCAAAACCAAATTTTCGGTAAATGTTTGGGCTGGAATTATTGGTGATTATTTAATTGGGCCTTATTTTCTACCAGGCAGTTTCTTGACAGAGTTTACCAAATTTGCTAGACGACGTTCCTATTTTAATCCGTCATCGTATGTGGTTTATGCACGATGGTGCACCTGCACATTTCAGTCTCCAGGCGCGGGAATTTTTAAATCAGTTTTATAGAAATCGCTGGATAGGGCGGGGAGGAACACAGTCGTGGCCACCTAGATTCCCAGATCTAAACAGTCTAGATTTTTTCCTGTGGGAACACCTTAACACTTTGGTTCATAGCACTCCAATACACACTGAAGAGGATTTGAGAAATCGCATAATACTTTGTTGTGGCACTATCAGGAATACTCCAGGAATTTTTCAAAGAGTACGAGACTCAATGAGGAAAAGAGCTGAAGCATGCATACTTGCAGGTCGTGGCCACTTTCAACAGCTAATCTAAATTACAAAAAATGTCTAGGAAGATATTAAAGTTATGATAAAAAAACGATTTTTTCTCAAAACTTGATCACCCTGTAGCTCAAAATTTAAGAGGTTTAGGACATAGGTTTATTGGAACTTTTCTTCATAAAATCACGTAAGGATTGACACCCTTAAGGATCAGCATCTTATTCTGAAACACCCTATATATGTATATAAAATCGAAAGGCAGAAATCAAGACCATGTCACTTACTACATTTATTTGAAATAATTCGTTATCAGATCACTATGAAGTTTTGTCGTTTTAAATGCATGCAAAATACCGTAGGCACTCTTTACAATATAGAGTAAATGTGTGCTCAGATTTAACTTTCAATATAAAGTATTCTCATAGTCATCTGTTTGTTGATTTTGTCAGTATTAGAGCAGTTCTCAATAGTCCCTAATCGTTTGTTGATTTTGAAGTATTAGAGCAGTTCAGATCATTTTTATCGCTGTGTTAGTGGGTCCTTATGCAGGATACATTTAAAATGGAAAGTGCTTGGTTTCAAAAAATTCAATATAAATACGTATATAAATTGATTGATGAGATTGAATGGGACGAATAAGTATAATCGTATTATTAATATTTGAGAATGTTATTGGGCATTATTTATTCGTTAGCAAAATTGAAATCTGTTCAATCTATTAATAATCCTTTTTTATATTTAATCTCTGGTAGGACTTTACAACTAGAACAACGTAGGTCTTATACCTATTAATCAATTTGAAATGGGTTGGACAGCATTTTTCAATTAAACAATTTTCTGTAAGAAGGCGGGTGTTGAACCTTATATATAAATACAAACTGGAATACATTTTAGTATAGTTTAGCATATTCAAAAACTTTTCATACAATAGGGTAAATTCAATATCTAATTAGCAATAAATTATTTGACATGACGTAAAATATTACAAAAAATCTTAATTAATTTCTCAAAGATGTTTTCTCTTTTTATTAAATTTCCCGCGTTTAACAATTATTTAGCTTTCCTATAATATAAGTTTACAAACAGTTCTTATATTGTGTAACGTAATTACGTAAAACCAATATGTACACACGGATACGCTATATACCCGTATACTTATATATTGTAGTGTGATTTGCTGAGCAAATTCTGCTCCATTTACGTGTTCTCTAATATGGAACTAATTCGAGATTATAAAGAATACAAATCTGCGTGCGTTCATACAACTGTGAAGCATATACACTGCATTCTAAAAGTGTGGAACTGTTTAAGAAATTTAAATTGAAACTTGTTTTATAATTGTTTGATAAGTACAAACGTTGATTCGTATTAGAATTCTTTACATAAGTGTTGGAAAGTATTGAGTTATGTCAATAATATAAAGCGATCTAGACGCTTTAAATCTACACCAATTCTGAAGTCATTAGTCTTACATAGAATATTGACGAAGTACTAATTATTATTACTATCGGCTCGTTTCTAAACGTTTGAAACTCAATGTACATATAATCACATGTATGTGTTGATATATTCATGTGTTTTGCGTACATTTACCTACTAGATTGAAACACGCGTGAGCTTACCAAAGGAATTCGCTAACGTGAATCAATAAATTTTCTTAGAAAGTGGTTTTATGAAAGATTGTGAAATAATAATAATTTGTCTCTTGTGCGAAGACGATATTAATGGCAACGGGCTATTGTAAAAAAATCGTACGAAAACAACGATTAATTTACGTGGTTGTAAAATTTCGACATAAAATTCCATTCATGCTAATGAGACAGTTTGATGGTACGCGTATATGCATATAAAATTGTAGTGAAAGGCTATAGCAATTCTACCCAAGATCGGGTTAGATGATAGCGGAAGAAATAAATTCATAGACTGTCTATTTTGCATGTTACGATGCTTTGAAATAGTAAATAATTCATTAATATTTTAGTTTTGTATACAATACTTAATAATATGATTATGAAAATGCTATTTTTAATAACAAAACACGTTATTTACAAAGCAGGAAATATAATAATAACTGGTTATTGCCTGTATTTTAGCAAGCACTAATCTGAAAATAAATCTTAAAACGTGATACTATTTTAAATAATGAAAACAATAAAGTAAGCGGCCTATTTAATTTTGAAACCAACCATTCCACAGTTATGTTCCATTTGCAAATTATTTAAAGTAATCCCTGTGACAACTTATTGGATCTTTCGACGCATTTCATAAATTTGTCTGAGTATAAGAAATTCTGAATCTTTGTCAATAGCACATAACCACAAATTGATATATTTCAATTCTGTTTTAATTCTTCTTTCAACATAATCACGCGCAGATGGTATCACGTTTCTTATCGATGTCCGACTTGGTAATGTATAATCTGAATACTTACTCCAGAACGACACAAATGCTTCTTGGTCTAGTAAAGTAAACGGTCGATTACATAGAATAAAACAAACATCTATATTAAATCTTAATTGTTCGACGTATCGTTTCTCTCGGATTCCAGAACAGTGTTTTATACTGTTTAAGTCGCGTTCACATTTCCACCTGTCGGTACACGTCAGTTTTCGCATTCTAAATCCGGCATACTCACTATTACGATTTCTAGTTTCTTCGAAATACGCCGTTTCCGAAACGTACCTAACTGCAACATTTTCTAAGTATGTGTGTACTGATAAGCAGTCACAACGACCAGTAGAATAGTACTGAATAAGTGCGCTTTGAGTTTCCGTACCACCCCTCTACGTTGCTTACCGCACTGCACTGGAAATTGCCCCTCATTGCCGAGTCTACTCATTAATTATCTTTTTAGCAGCGATATTGTTAATCATTTAATATAATTTTTTTATTGTATGATATCTGTCGTCGATGCTAATCTAATTTAGCCATTACCTTATTCATAAAATTCAACTGTTTGTTTCGGGTTTAAATTTCATGCACCTGGAGAATACTGGGAAAATTTAATTAATTTTTTTTTAGTTTGATTGATTTAGAGCAGCCAAGTAAAGATACCGTCGCCATTTTTTAAGCGATAATTCTGATATTAGGGATTTTTACGGATAAAAGAAATCTTGTCGTTCCTGCTGCGGTTGTTGGCATTGATGCATCTGTAGGCTGTCCAAAATTAATTTGTTTTAGTACAACTTCAGATCACCAAATCCTGATTTTGTTAAACACAATTATCATTTTTTTCCATACTCCGCATAGTTTCTGATAGGGTATAGAGAAAATGATTACATTTTGTTAATAGCCATGGAAATGGCAATAAACGTTATTAGTAGTAACTGTCACTAAAATCTTTCAGGTCTGGTTTTGTTGCGTTCATCGAAATAGAAAATGAAGGTTATTCAAACATGAATATTGTTAGAAGATTGTTCCAAGAACTCGCTGTGTATTCGGTATCCTCATTTAACTATAATGACCAAAAAGAAATTTAAACGTCTTGAGTCGGATTTCTTAGAATATGGCAATGCAAAACCTACTACATAAAATGCTTGACTATTCGTTTATAACACTTCGAGAAGACCACCACAGTGATCATATTAGAAGATTGGAGTTTTGCTTGCAGATTCTAATTAAAATGCAGGGACACCAATCGAACGAACAAATTATTTGGATAGATGAGGCAATGGATACGGGCACGGGAGCGTTAACATTTTGAGACTTTCCCACTTAATATTCTAAAGGAATCTTGCTACTAGATGGACAGTGCTTTCGCCCATTCTATTTATGAAACCAATCATGGTAGTGGCCTTCAGGATCTTCCGATCTAACATCGGCAGACTTTTTCCTGTGGGGCTAAATTAAAAATTAAAAAGTACAACACCCTATCACAAACAAGGGAGGAATTAGAAGATTTCGTCAAAATAACATCCAGCTAGTTAAATTCTGACTATAAGTATTTATAAGACACAAAAACACTTCTCCGAATTTACTTTTTTTAGGAAGCGTGATGATTTGTATTTGTTTTGAAATCATCGTGACTAATACGTTGTGGCTGCCGTACTTTCGTCCACATTTCTTTTATATTCAAGAATGAACTGCAGCAGGCACAGGATGGTTTGCTAAAGTGATAATACTTTTTATCATTTATCATCGTTTACAATCAAACAATGTGCTTGAGTTATATCCTACGAATTCTGAATTGCTGAGCTTGCCACCATGTTTACTTATTCTCCGTTCCATATCTTTTGTTTTAATTAGTTCTGAGAGATCTAGTTACGAGTTGTTTGCAATACCTTGAATGTTCTCGAATGGTATATCTATTACTGAAACATTATGATTAGCGGTTAATTTCCACACAAGGTTTAATTTTTTCACATCTTCAATCTTCAACTTCTTATATGTTTTTTTAATTATCAAAACCGCATCACTTGTTTGGTATTATTTTAAATTTATTTGCGGTTTTATACATAGCTGTTATTGTTTATTCCATTTGTGTTATGTAATTTTCGATAAATTAATATTGTGGATTTCGTGATAACATAAACTTTATTTCATTTGGATACCTTATCATTTTCAATTAGGTTTTGAACTTTATATTGTTCAAATAATTACACAAATTTTTCATCAATTTAAGATAGTTTTTATATCACTCAAACGTATGAACGCTTTACTTTCTTCCGTATATAGTTCTCAGTAAAATTCTCAGTAATGAAACAGATAATTACCAATTTCTGTACCGTTTACATATAATTACTATTTTCTCGCAAAATATTTCCACAATTCCCAAACAAATTCCACAATATAGAACAACGAGAAAAAATTACGACAACATATGAGCAGATGACGTAAAAGTTAATCATATATTTCAAAGTTGTAAAATATGTAGTTTCTCTTCCTCGTCCATATTTGTATAGCGATAATGTTCGCCAAAATGAAAAACCTGCATTGACAGTTATCGCTATCGTACACTTCATTGCATTCTTGGAACTTGCGGTACGGTTTAAGCTGCTGGTAGGTTATCGATAATGCGCGCGGCATTACGATCGTAAATCTTAAACACCGCAATTTGCTAATTACATTTAATATATTCAAATGCGGCCCAATGATTTTGCAAAAAAAATAATCTCCGTGGTACAGCTTTAAAACTTTAACGGAATTGCTTCTTTATTATTATTATTATCACTGACATGCTTATGGAAACAGTTTAACATGAATACTTTATAAATTATTGTTACGCCGTTGCTGAGTTCGCAGTATCTACTCGACGTGACAATTACCAACGTTACGGCTATTAGGGTAAAATTATGGATATTAACACAGATTTAAGTTGATAGAGTGCACAACTTAACCGTTATCGCGTTCGATTGCGGACAGTTTTTGTAATTTTCGAATAATTAATTTAATACAATTTATATGTTAAATACACAAATATGGTTGGTAACACAGGAATGAATATTAACGTTTCATTATAAACTATCAGATTATGTTACTAATAGCAGGTCACCAACGATTACAACCTTTTGTATTTGACTGACAATATAATGCTTGAATTTCACGCATTATGTTTGATTGTTTAAAAGCATTCAAAATTATTCTTGGATTTAATACTCCAACTTCCTATCCGTTCTTGATTGCACAATTGATAATTACGATTTATACATGTTATACGATGAGGGCAACCTGAAATGTTTCCGGAATCGACAACAAAAACACAGTGTTGATGTGGTTATTTACTTTTATTTTTCGATGTAGCCTCCTTGAAGATCAATACACTTTTTCAAACGGTGCTCCAGTCTCTTCAAACCGTCGGAAAAATAAGATGTTTCGAGGTCTGCAAAAAAATCATCTGTAACAGCGATGACTTTCTCATTTGAGGCAAATCTTTTTCCGAACAGCGATTTTTCAGGTTTGGGAATAGGAAAAAGTTGCGGGGAGCTAAGTCCGGTGAATATGGAGGATGAGATGATAATTCATAGCGCAACTCATTCAATTTGGACACGATGATCTGAGATGAATGAGCCGATGCATTTTCGTGGTGAAAAAGCACTTTCTTTCCGCTGCAGGCGAAGCCGTTTCTCCTTCAATACTGCCTCGAATCGGGTCAATAAATCGATGAGGATCACACCTTGGGAACCCAAAAAATGGTCCCCATGACTTTTCCGGCCGATGGAACGGTCTTTGCTTTCTTCGGAGCCGATTCACCCGGAAAAGTCCATTGCTTCGACTGTTCCTGGGTCTCCGTCGTAGTGGTGGATGCAAGTCTCATCCACGGTTACGAAACGCATGAATAAATCCCCTGCATGCGTTGAATCCTGGCCACACACTCCTCCGAAACGGTCAGCTGATTTCGTTTTTGCTCCGGTGTAAGCAAACGCGCTACCCATCGCGCCAAAAGCTTTTTCATGCCCAAAGTTTCGTGTAAGATATGGCCAACGCGTTCCTCTGAGATGCCTGTTGTTTCTGCTATCTCTTTCAGCTTCATTCGGCGATCGGCTAACACGACATCATGAATCTTGTCGACCATTTCATCGTTGGTAGGGGTTTTTGAGCGTCTACTACGTGGTTCGTCATTTATGTTTATACGGCCACGTTTGCACTCGCTCACCCAGAAGCTGATGGTCGAATATGCTGGAGGAGATCCGCCATGAACTTGTAGCAAACTATTTCGAATTTCGTTTTCCCAGCCATCCAGAAATGTTTTATTACTGCATGAATTGTATCCATTTTTGCAAAATCGCCTGACTCGCTACACAAAACGTATTCTTAAACAACAACTATTGACAGTAGACGTCTGAAACGACCAATGTGTCCATTTCAACCTTCGTGCATCATCTCCTACCGATTCCAGAAACATTTCAGGTCGATTCATTATAATTTTAAGGCTAGTAGGTAGTTACTCATAGTAGCTTTATTAAAAGTTTGCGCCCAAGCTGGTGACATGTCCGAGGGTTGTCTTAAACTAATTGATGGGTGCTTCTTTAAAAAAACCACGAAAGCAGTTCCATCCAGTCGTAGGCTTTTTCGATTAAAATGTCTTTACACTGCAGCTTTGCATCTAATTCTAAAGAAAGCGTTCTTAAATCAAAACTCATTATACCATAAAACGTAGATACCAGTAATTTTACACGAGTAACTAATTCCATTTCAAATTAATTGGATAAAGCCTTAATACTTTTGCCTAAGTAACCCTTTTTGGCGTCACGTAATATTTTATTTATGTATATCTTCTACTCTTCGGAGCACTAAAATACACTTGATTGCTTGGTTCGTATTCTTCTCAATTTAGCTCTACCTATTCGACTTTTTTTATTATTATTAATTTTCTTAAGCAGTAAAGAATTGTAATACAATGGAAGTACTATTTAGTAAGCTACACTGCCATCATAACCAACTCTAACGTTTGCAAAATGGACATATTTAAGAAAAATACATTCGCTCTGACAATCATGCAAGATAATGCCATGCAAACAATTCTCTTGATAGGTTGGGCACAGATGAGCACAAACATGTTAGACATTGTTTTTTCGAAAACGTATTTTTCCCAATTATTTCAATTGTTGTCCACGCCACCCCACTGATAAGGAGGAAACATTTTCGTCTTGTCGGATTACATTCGGAGTAGACTTCTTGTAAAGCAGGAATGTGTTATATGGAGTACCTACACCAATGTTTCAGACCATTTTTCCTTAACACTTATTTTGAAATGTATTTTAATCGCTTATTTTTTAAATTATTTATTACTTTTCCGTGTAAAAACTTATTTATATTGTAACACCAACTGAAGGAATAACAATTTATCCCAAAAATGTTTGTGTTTGTAGCACCTACTATCAAAATAGGCTCACTGTATATCTGAAATCAAATTCATTAAGCGACAATCCTAATCAACTGTCATTCGACTCGCTAATGTCGCGGCAGATAAAGTCATGAAAGTTCCAATGCGCAATGATTACGTACCTATCTAATTTAATTTTCTGGTGTGTACTTTAGTACTACACAATGTAGCTAATTAATCGAAACATGTTTCTTTTATTAAAAGAGAAATTTGATTATAGACGATTTCCTAACACTGTCAACCGAAAAATAATCTTTGCAAACAGTCTCTTGACACATTTTAACGATTAACAAACAAAAATTTTCACCTTTCATCTTAATGGTATCGCAAATACCGAGCATTAATGTTTAAAGAACCAATCGCTCTATGTACTCCGATATTACCTTATTGTTAGCTTTTACGCAACACCCGTAATATTGGAGAGTGAGGTTGATTTTCACACAGAAAGTGATCTGTTGTGAAACTGTTATGGACGCGTTGATTACCCTAGATTAATCAAGCAGGTATTATTTTCTCCATTCGATATTCTGCGGTACTTGCCTAATAGCGTAATACTATTTCTTATTGTTCTTCGGTTTGCTATATCTTCCCGTATCTGTTGTGAAAAAGAAATCGTTCTGGTTTAGTTCCAGTTTCATAATTTCAGTGGAAGTAGTTTTATTATGGCTTGAATATTTGTGGTTGGCATTTTTATACCAAAAATTAGAATTTTATGGGTTCTTCTTTTATTACTTTACCAAATAGTAATTTATTGCTTCTTACAGCAATTACCTCTAATACTCCTTTCATTCGATTAACTTCAACATTTTTTCGTCACAAAAAACCGAAACTGTTATTGACAAAATCTTTAGCGGCACTAATTGATGAAATACTGCATCACTTCACCGCAAGTTTCGCTTTAGGTTTTGAGGTGAGGTTTATACATGCGTAGTTTTTGTTTCTTATTTTCTTAGAAAATTAAATGCTTTATAACTAGTCTCAAACATTTCAATATTGTTTAAAATGTTTGTTCTTTCTTTATTGCAGAGATATTTAATATAATTAATAATAGATGAATGCGGCAATAATGCACAATACTGTAGTAACAACTTTGTGTCAATATACGAAATAACTTTCAAAGTACAATACTTCGCTAGTATATCTAGCGAACTATTGTATTGAGTATGGTCTTGAATTTCTGTAGCTAAATTCAGTGTACCATGAAATATTTTGTACGTCTGTTTCACAAGAGCGTACTTTTGCATGTCCATGTGTCCATTTAAATTGCATTATTAAGCTACCTGCAATTTTATTGCACTTTATAAATCTTTCGGTAATGTTTCCTATGGCATTAGCATTAAATGATAACATATCGTTGAGTATTTTCTAAAGAAAATATTGCAATTGAAACAAATGTAAAAATAATTGAATGTCCATTTGTTTGAAAGTTCTGCACATCAACTAAAGGGAAAAAAGGTTAAGTAAAAAGCAAGCAGCACTGCAGTTTGTTGCACTGTTCCACGCAACAGTATAAAATAATCGGGTAAATAGGGTCTCCATTCGAGTTATGAAATAGAAGAGCATCTCTGTTAGACGGATGCTAGGCTATGGCCGAAAACATTTTCCTGTAGATAGATCTACATAATTTGATTGTGTAAATCAAAAACATATTAGAGAAAAGTGGAAGAGAAATCCGATACCTCAATAATACAGGTACATCTCGACAAAGGTTTAAAGGTTTTCTTAAACGTCGTTCTGACATAAAAGAAAGGTATACTGAAATAGTTAGCAAGGCACGACAAAATATAGAATAGATGGTGGATTTAAAATAAAGATCTATATATACGAGGGAGCGTTTTTATATTCGCGGAATGGAGGATAAGGGGTGGAAATAAAAAAACCAAATTATTTTTCTTTTTCAATATATTCACCTGCAAGACGGATACATTTTTCACATCTTTCAATTAATTTATTTATACCCTCATAAAAAAATGATTTCTCTTTATCTGCAAAATACGCCGAAACTGCCTCCTTGACTTCATCATCGGCAGTAAATTTGTTACCCCGCAGCTCTCTTTTCATTTTCGGAAACAGGTAATAATCACTCGGGGCCAGGTCTGGGCTGTAGGGTGGCTGATTCACAATTTCGAAGCCCACCTTATGCAGGGCAGCTAACGCAACGCGGCTCTTGTGGACGGGCGCGTTGTCGTGCAAAAGCAGCACACCTTTCGTCAATTTTCCCCGTCTTTTCTCTTTAATGGCTTATTTTAGTCGCTCTAATATTGAAGCGTAATATTCTCCGGTTATAGAAACACCTTTATCTTTATAATCAATCAACAATATTCCTTCCGAGTCCCAAAATACCGTTGCCATAAGTTTCCCAGCTGATTGTGACACTTTAAATTTCTTGGGAGGTGCTGTGCCCTTTTTATGCCACTGCATGGAGTCTTGTTTGGACTCAGGTTCATAATGCTGAACCCAAGTTTCGTCTCCAGTAACAATTCGACTCAATACACCATCCTTGTCTTCATTACAGAGGTCCAAAAATGCACGCAAACACTCTACGCGCTGTTGTTACTTGGTTGGTTACTTGGTTTATGTTACTTGGTTGACGATAGCTCAAAGACTAACTGTCTAATAACAATGAAACTTCGTATTTATACTAATTATGAGTCGCTGCACAGGCCACGCCCCCAATGCACCTAATCACCCCCCTACAACCCGCTCATTCCGCGAATATAAAAACGCATCTCCTAACAGACTTCACCGCTTAAATAAGCTTTCTAGATCTTCATTTTTGGGTAGATCAATCGCTTTAAACATTGTTCTCCCTCCTGGTTGCCAATTCGTTATTATATTTGTGATGCTATTTTTTCCTTCTCTCATGATACTGCCCAATTTTGGTTTTTGTTGCTATGGATAATCTGTTTTGTATTATTGCCGTCAGAACCTTATATGCCGTTGGCAGTAATGTAATTCCCCGGTAATTTGCACATTCTTGTTGGCTTCCCTTCTTGTGTATTGTAATTATTTGGCCTTTTTTCCAGTCAATGGGCATTGTTTCCTTTCTCCATATATTTGTTAATAGGCTATGAAGTTGCTGCCTCATTGGATAGTCACAATATTTTAATAATTCCATATTTATTCCATCTGCCCCGGGAGTTTTTGCATTGCGGCTTCTGCTCATAATTCTGTTTACCTCATCTATTGGTGGTTCTTCCACTTCTATCTCCTCTCCGCCATCTATCAATAGTTCTTCCACTGGCTCTTCTTCATTTAAAATTTCTTTAAAATAGTTCACCCGTACCTCGATGATCTCCTCTTTGGATTGCACAACCTTCCCTTCATTATTTTTTATTCCTCTAGTTTTTGGTTTATGGGATCTTGTTTGTTGTTTAATTCTTCGGTAAAAGTCTTTGACGTTTTTATCTTTGCCCTCTTTCTCTATCTTCTTGATTTCATCTTGCACGCAATCTTTCTTACCGGTTCGTTTTACTTTTCTACACTCCCTAAAATAAAGATCTACGAAATAAATATACTAGGGGATTCATATGGGACACTTAGGTAATTGGGATGAGATTCAATCTATGCCCAAAATGTGGAGAAGCTATAGGGTCCACCAAAACCATTCAAGACTTTTATCAAATAGTGGACCATCCATGAAAAGCAAGAGATAATAGGCAATGACAACATTTTTTGTTGATGGCACGACAGTATTTCCAATGTTAAATTGGGTACACCGTGTAATTGAAAAAACTAAGCTTTCAAACATATAGACTAAATATAAGTGGAAAGGAGATATCGAATTGCCTAATTTATGCAAGATTTTGGTCTTCAGTAAAAAGTCACTGCAGCTTTCAAGTTTCTCAACAAGATGTACAAACATCTAAAGCAAATAAGAGCATTTGCAAAAAATTATGAAAATTTTGTGTAATGTAAAATTTGTCCCATTCCTAGCACATGAATAACTACCAACTGGAAGACACTTGAACGTGCCCAAGTACGCTATTATGAGATAAAAGAGAGAGAAGGTTATAAGGTATCAACGCCTTTTAAAAACATTTCAATCTATCCTGAAGTCCTGGACAGCAAACGCTAAATCTAAAGCTAGCTATGCCTGTTGTAGTTTTCAATGGAAAATATAAAAATATTTATAAAAATGAAATGAAAAAGATGCTATAGACGGAGGCAAGTGAAAGAGAAAGAAGAACGCTTTGCACGTAGATGATAGTTTTGAATACGATACTGAGATCATTTACAATGATAAAGATTTAGTACTAAGCGAAATTGAATTAGATTTCGTTCCTAGCACATATGTACATACCACTTCTTACCATACGATTAGCCTTGAAAATGGACGGAGATGCAATTAAAGTTTGGTCTGTGGTAATAGCAGGTGTAAGGTTCTCAAGGTGGACACTAAAAGAAGACGTTTTAGATTATCCTAGACGGTCAGTATACTATTCCTGAAATGGAAAAATACCCATAAATTAATGTTTAAAATGACGTGCCAATTACTCATCCAATCCATTTCCATTATCTACACAAGTGTGTCCATTACTAGCGCAAATCTAACTTTTTAACACGCTAAGACGATGTCAATTTACAAACATGTACATGTAAAAAACATATCTTGCACTTCTTTCCAATTTGAATATATACAACAGTTTTCTTTTTATAGCAGTCGTAACTTGAAAAATTCTTTTGGGTGTCTATATTGGCGCATATCTCTGCAATAAGTTTTCGAGAACGGTACTTATCTAGGGCATGCCAAATTGTAGCTGTCTCCTCCTTCGTATGTGGAATACTAATATTTCGAAATGTTTCATGTATTTTCCTAACATCATATAAAACAAATATAGACAAAATACGTAATTATAAATTTCTTCAATTTTAAGAATTTATGGAATTGTTATATAACAGATATATTAATGTACATAACATTAACACACAACGTCTATTACAATTGCAGCTCTTCTCTATCAAATTAATCTCCGAGATTTCGAAGATGAGCAGTGTTACGAAAGTCGCCCTTTTAAGGCTATAAAGATGGTTAAGAATCTGACAAGAATTTTTCAAATTTCTAATGCATCGCGAATTGTATTGCAGTAACGACGCATAGAGCGTTTACATCCATTTAAGGTGAATACCAATTAGAAAATCTGTACTGTTTTGCGCACGAAAACGACAACCAGTGTGCAGATACGCAGATATGCTCAAATAAGTCTATATGTTTTGCAAGGCCTTATACGGTGAACGACGTGCACCTGTTAGAGCGAGCCTTGGTCAGCGCACGATATAATAAATATAATAATACTAACGTTTATAAATAGAACTTTCTGTATTGTCACGAACTCTCCGGTGCGGAATCAATTAAGTTTCAATGCCTGAATAAATCAGATCCGTTTCATTAATAAACGGTGACATATCTTATAAAAGATAAAAAATGTTTCTCTATTTAAATATACACTCGACAGATATCACTTATACAGAATATGCTAAAGTAGATACAGCAGTAAACTCTAAGCTGCACTCATTATGCGTGATTTTTTAAAATGTTAAACCATTAGATCAGATTTGTACATCTTGCATAATCTTGGGTCAGATAAAAGTAGAAATAAAGACCTAGTGCAATATAAACGATACATTTGACGCCTAACATGAGGCCAAATAGATTACCCAACAAATGTCAACTCTTATTTTTGCCATGAACTGACGATAAAATGCCGGGTTTACTATGAACATAAACAAGATTTTCATGTTTGTTACGATAAATACTTCGTGTATATTTTGCTAGATTTCATCGGTCTAATCGCTGTCTACGAAATTATCCTTGCGATTTTTCCAATGCCACATCAAGCCATTCAAATCAATTGATTAATTATAATTGCTTTAAAACCTGTGTGTCAGTAGCAGTTTGACTTTCTGCGCTTTTTATGTCAATTGGTGCTTGTGGAACGGCACAATGTTCACTATGGTACTACTATGTACACTATGGTTGGTAAAGAGCTTTAACGCCCTCAAAAAAACATCTTTTAGGCTGCAAATCACTCGTTCATCTCTATCATCATCCCGAAAGTGAATCCCACGAAGGTGTTATTTGAGTTTGGATCATACATGGTGGTCATTAGGGACCAAATCTGGAGAATAGGGCGGTTGTTGGAAAATTTCGGTGTCTGCACTATGAATTACGGCTATTGAAATACAGCCCCTATCGGCAGGAGCGCTGGTCTGGTGAAAGAGCACACCACATCTGAGTTTTCCGCTCCTCTTTTCTTTGATGGAATCATGCAGTTTTGAAATTAAAGCAGCATAGTATTCTAACCACGTGGTAAAGAGTCTTTAAGGATAATTTCTTTAGTATCCCGAAGAACTGTGTCCATGATCTTCTTCGCAGATTCTGTTGCACGAAACTTCGGAACTTTTCATTAAATATATGAGTGTAAGTTGGTGCTAAAATATGATCTTCGGCAGTAGAAAAGCTGCTTCCGTGATTTAGCTGTATGTGAATATAACTGGCGTCAGAAATAAGTATCAATATGGGTGGATAAACAAATGATTTAATGATGAAATTTAACACACAAGAACATACTTCAGAAGATTGCCTTTGAATCTTTCCTGTTGTGCAATAGGTATGTCAGTATTATCACAAAATAATACTTATGATAATTCTTCTTCTTTCTTAAATTAAAATTAGGCGGCGAAAATGCGAACAACCAATTATTTAAAAAAATCTAGATCCAGCAGTAATTAGTAATTCTAATAAGGTTCTGCGAACTATTTGTATAACGTGTAATATACATATATACAGTACATTCTAATACTACGCAAGAGAAAGAGAATGAACCGTAAGCAGCATATTGTTATACTTATCAGATGAAAATAAAACCCGCTATTAATGCGAGATTAGCTGGAACTAACAGACCTAGAACGTAGATAATAACGAGCAGCAATTGAAAAGACGCCGTAATTATGTATTAACGCATAATTACTTGCGGTCGTATCTGGAGAAAAAATTTACTACGATGAATAAATAAGTAGGAAAATGATTGAATAACCAGCGACTTTGACACAAATAAATAGCGGTATCTAGTTGTTGATTATACGGAATTCTAATTTTGATTGAATATTCCATCAGATTTGATTTATTGGTATTCCACTATGCAGTGTCATATTAGCATTCCTCAAAAACAATATCGTATGCGATTGTTTTGCCGTAGATAATTGCAAAGATAACATTTTTAAAGAATGCCATGCAAAAAAGGTTTACTAATTTCGTTATTAATTTTATTATTTATTAGTTTTAAAGAATTAAAATATTAAACGAAGTATTACGTTATATTACACACATACATTACACGTATATACAACGTATTTATTATATTCAATTAAATTTTTACGAAGAATAATAGATCATAATATTGCAATTAGTTTCGAAACTGTATTATATGAATGCCGATAAAATCCAAAAACATTCAGAATCTCAGGTAGTTTCGCGGTTTTGCAATAAAACGTTGAGAAATTTAATTAAAGTACAACAAATTAACACGGTCTGTATTATACATATATGTATGTGTTATGAATGCTTTCACAATAAAATGGATTGCAATTGTTTTTATTTATTTATTCGCCATATTATGAGAATAAAGATTAAACTGACGTAAATTACGAAATGATAGAAAAAAAATCAAAGAATTAAATTTTCTAAATGTTAAAGAATCTCTAATATACGATTATGTATTAGTTACTTAACAGCTTAAATTTTGTTTATAGTATAAAGGAAACTTCTGCACTCAATTTCGTTTAGGACAGGCTAGGTTTAGGAATTAGAACCAATTTAAATCTCACTACATATGTATGTAGACTGAAATATTTCAGCATAAAGCTATTAAAATAAGAAAACAAGAAAACGGTTGGTGGCTAAAAAAAGTGTGGTTAAAAAAGTTTTTCAAGTACAGAATTAGATTTTTCGACTGTTATGTCTGTAATGCAAGTAATTTCTCTCAGTTTCTTATCTTCAACTGTTATTGATTAGATCATTTTAAGCGAGCACTATATTTATAATCTTTATTTCATCGTGTGTTTGGTCTCTATATCTATCGTTTCTTGATGAAATATTGTGCCATACTGATCAAAGGGTTTTTCAATTTTTTTTTGAGAAGCTAGAGATATACAGGGTCCGGCATTGAAACTTTCCTTTTTCAATTAGACGTAGTGGCACTACTGGAACTAGTTGTGGCGCGGTAGTGTTTTTGGTCGAGAACGTTGATGTGGGAATTTGTTTGTCAAATGTCATCAGTGGAGAGAGCAACGCGCGTTTGCAGTAGAAACCTACTTTTCACGAGGCCAGTCGATCGTCGCAGTGCAGCGGGCGTTGCGTTTACGGTGCAATATTCCTCCTCGAGATACTGTCCCTGCCTGGAGATCCATCTTATCGTGGGTGGAAGCTTTTAGGGCGGTTGGAAATGTGTTCGGCAAGAGACCAGGAGCAGCACGGACCGTTAGAACACCTGTAAACATCGAGGCAGTACGAGATTCAGTTTTGCGATCTCCTAAACGCTCTGCTTCAAAACATGCAGCTGCCCTGGGGTTGTCACATCGTTCCGCTCGTCGAAAGCTTCACGACAACCTTCACTTTCATCCAGAATTTGTCTCCTGGCGCAATTGTGTGGTTCAGTGATGAGGCACATTTTCACATCTCAGGGTGTGTTAACAAACAAAATATGCGTTATTGGAGCGATATCAATCCCAGGGAAGCTCATGAGAGGCATCTTCATTCGGATCGGGTCACAGTTTGGGCTGCGATATCAAGTGTAGGGATTATTGGGCCACATTTTTTCAAGGAGGACAATCGCACGGTAACGGTAAATTCGGAGCGTTATGTGGCCATGATTGGCAATTTCTTTCTGCCAGCTCTTGAAAATATTGCTGTTGGCGAAGTATGGTTTCAGCGAGATGGAGCGACTGTCCACACATCACAAAATTCAATGCGTGTGTCCAGGGCGATTTATCTCCAACAAAGGTGACATCTCGTGGGCCGCACACTCGCCAGATTTAGGCCCATGTGATTTTTTTATGAGGCTACCTCAAATCGAAAGTCTATAACAGCCGTCCTGCAACTCTGGAAGCATTAAAAACAATATTCGTGATGAAATAGCCAACATACCGGTTGCTATGCTGGAGAGAGTCCACTTGCACTTCAGAAATCGGGTACAACAATGCATCGACAGCAACACTGGACACTTGCCAAATATTCTTTTTAAAACTGTTTAATATCAAACTTCCCATGTTAGTGCATAAAGCTAATAAAAGAGAATCTTAAAATGTACAATGTATACTTTTATTTTTTACCTTTGAAAAAAAAAGTTTCAGTGCCGGACCCTGTACTTTTGTAGGGTATGTACATATATAGGAGCAGAGAAAGTAAGATTAACAAAGGATGTTCATCCATTATGGATTTTCTCGTAAATTCCAAAAATGTTTGTGCTGCAAAAAATTTTTTCTGGTTTAAGCGATATCATAAAAAATCCCACAGAACGTCAAATACGCCAAGAAAAAGTTTTTTTATCATTTGTGTTTGCTTAGATTTGTTGAAAGTAACATTGCATGAACCTTATCTCCACTCTAATGAACAATATGTTTTAGTAGTCAACCCATATATTTGATACATTTTTGACATACAATTAGTCTATGTTGAGGTGGTACAAATTTGGTACAAATTCGTATAAAAAGAAGTATTAATCTGAAACAAATTTATAGGTCATTTCATGTTTCAGCGTTGAAGTTACTAAAAATAATTGCGCGAAATTTGAATTTTGTTTGCTGGGGAGTGGGAATCCGAGATATGTAAATATTAATTGGAAGCTTCTAAAATACTGAAAAGTTTTGTACACAAAACGTACTGGTTACTTCATAGATTAAGGCTTCTGTTTTACTAAGGTTAGAACTACAGTTCCTTAAGCCTTTTATTCCTCTAAAGTCTAAAGATATGGCCATTTCAGCCTTGTGGAAATGAGTGAGTTTGCGCCGTGCTCATGGTATGGTTCCATCTTAGCCGATTTTTTTATCCAAGCTGCAAATCGTCTGGTCCGGATCCAGTTCTCCAATGTGGGTTTTCCGACCTGAAGGCTCTATCTAAGGTCTTCCCGGCCAGTACCAGCGCGTACTCGCTAAGCGTCGGGAATTCGGGAAAGTCCAGATGAATCTTCGTATTGGAGATGAACCAAGGTGCTGCAAGAATCATACTCATAACTCGATTCTACAAGATGTTGGGACGATTTACTTGTGTAATGCTGGCAGTGGACTAGATCAGAGCACCGTAGGTTAATATTAGCCGGACAAAAGTTGTATAAATTAGGAGTTTGATTTTTAGGCTCAGGGAGCTGGGCGGCGGCACTGAGACTTTCAACGCGCTATCGTCAGGAAAGCGGATTTCTAGAGTCTATAGTTACAGGAAACATGGGTGCACCATCATACCCACGAATCAAAAAAAGACTCGATGACGTGGAAACATCCGAGTTCACCAACACCGAAAAAGTTCAGCAGTCTGCAAAAAAAGACAATGGTAACTGTGTTCTGGGATATGCAAGGCATTTTGCTCATAGAGTTTTTATTCAATTATTGTCAAACTTTCAAAAAAACTACACCAAGCCATTCGACAAAAACGAAGAGAAAGGTTCACGAAAGGAATCAGGTGTGCGGTTTTGTATTGTAATGCAACAATACAATACAAAACCGCACACCTCAAAGCAGACGAAGGCCTGGCTTCAGAAACACAATTACACACAAGTTATTGTTCATCCGCTCTATAGTCCAGATCTGGCTCCTTCTCATTTTCATTTGTTTGGGCCATTGACAGCTCATTTGTCGAGTAAAAGATTTGAAGACGACGACGGACAACAAGATGAAGTACGGCAGTATTTGAGAAAGTTGGATCGCACCTTTTACGAAGAGGGTATACAGAAGCTCGTGCCTCGCTAGGATAAGTGCCTTAACATTGGCGGCGATTATTTTTAAAAGGAGCTAACTTCACGCTTTTACTTAGTGTATGTTTGATTTCTATAAATAAAGTACAAATAGTGTTGGCCCGAAGATGGATCCTTTAGGAACGTCCATTTCTCATATCGAATACATCACATTTATAGGTTTTCAACACTGCTCTTTGTTCTCTATTACCGGCATATAATTGGAACCAATCAAATGGTGTACCTTTAATGGCGCATCTTTCTAATTTATGAAGTAATACCTCACGATGTACACAATCAAAAGCTTAAGATCAGATAAAAACCCGCTATAATACGTTTTTTGAAACGAAAACTCTTATACATTTAATAAATCTATATTCACTCTTATTTGATAGATTTTTCTTTCTAAAAATTCTTCAATAATATCGAAGTTTTCCAGGGCTCGAGTCTCTGTTAGAAGGTCACTCGACGTGTAAACCATGCTAGAGACGAAAACCTTCTGACGATCTCATTGTACCAATATTAGATCATTAAAATGTATTAAAGAAAGCAAAAGCTCTAGATTAGAGTCGTGTGGTGCACCAGATAAAGCAGCTACTTTAGTAAATCTGTAGGTATTATAAGGAATCAAAAAAGAGTGACTACCTAGATACATGTAAAGTTCTTCTTGGTTATACTTCAATTATAGTTGAAACTAAGCTTATAGTTTTTTTATAAAACAAAATACCTATTGTATTATGTACATGCTTTAGAGTTAAAGCCTCAAATTGTGTTGATCAACGTGTTATTTACAGTAATTTATGGCGTATGACCGCTAATTTTCCAGTAAATATTGCTACTAATTCTGCTCAAAAGTAATTGACTTAAAAATGGAACAAACATTAATTTACATAATTACATTCAAATACAGTGCAAAGGATCAACATTCTATGTTTGTCAGTTGTACAGCGTTCACTGAATGAAAGTTTGATATTTTACGTACTTGAAGGTTACCACATGTTTTATTGTTTATCCGGTAATCAAAATAAAAATGGTAATTACAGAGATATGTACATCCTGTAATACTTAAGTACTCAAAGATTTAAAACCTTTCTAAATTAATAAAAATAAATGTTCCCAATTATTACGTGTTCTATTAACCTAGATTTAAAATTCTGTACAAAATTCAATTGCAAAAAGAAAATGTAAATTCGATCACACGTATTTTACATAACTTTATACTTGCATGAACATGTAATTTTGAGATAAAGGAAATGACCAATTAAAATTGGCTATAAACTCGATACGATTTTTATTTAAAAAATCCTAAATATTTTTGCGTATACGTGGTTATATAACGAAGCTTTAATTAGAAGTAAACACTTTGACACACATGAAGACAAACACAACCTTGAAATGTTGTAAAAATTAGCAGTTCTTTTCTTAATATATGATCTAAATTTTATGTTTCTAGTAAAAACTCGTCTCGGACCTCCATTATTTTGATTTATATTCCCCTTACCAATGCAAAACGACATCTAATTAATTATTTTCTTTAATTAACTCTGAAATTTACGAAGTAAACAATTATGCAAAATAAAGCCGAGACCATAAAAGGTCTGGAATGTTAAATGCACATTAGACATACCGACATAGAACTTACATCATCTCACGTCGCACTAACAAGAGATTTATTTATAACACAGCAACTTATTATTTAATGTATAATTATGCTATTTGTTTATATCATGTAGTTGCAATTATAAACTCTGAAATATTTTAAAAATGATCGCAATAAATATGCTGCTTCTTTTTTCAAAACGGAATGTTTAATTAATTATGTAGATATGCAAGTTTCCAGAATATTTAATAACAGCAAAAATTTAATAAATTGGAACACAATCGAGAAATAAAATAATATGCATATTTTCAAGACTCCTCTATTTAAAGAAAGATATGTTGTCGTGTAATGATATTGTGAATTTCATAACTGAAGTTAATTATGGCAGATTTATAGAAGAAAAAAACATTGTTGCACTTGGACATAGTTGCAGTTGCTACAGTCCAATATTGCAGGTAGACCACTAAACTAAAAGTTAAAAATATGAAAGGCCCTCAGTTACTGCTTTGAGGTACGCCAAACCGGAAAATAGTTAACGTATCGACTTCTATTAGATAAAATTGATCTAATTGCGTCAAGTTTCATTAGAAACCTTACATGATTCAACATGCAGCTCTTACTGTGTAAATTGTGTGTGTAAATGTATTTATATGGTTAGGTTACAACATTAAGTTGCCGTAAATAATGTTTCACTATTAATTATGTCCCAACAGCGAATGGTAGCTCAACCGGAGTACAAATTTAGTGGGACTATGGCACAAGCATCTTCGACATGATTCGAACCTCGGAGCGTAGGTATGGCTCTACCCATCGCTAGCCGTACTTACCTCTGCGCCTATCAAGCTGTTATAAATTTCAATTGAATTCATTTATTTTAATTTAAGTTTAAATTACTTACCATAAAGCGTCTCTTGACTAAAAAGTGTCTAAAGATGAGCAACATAGTATTATACAAACAGGTCTCGAAAATCTTAACAAAACTATTAATGGTGGTTATAAATTGTCACTTTTTAATCACCTTTTTAATTATTACATGTAAATGTCACAGTTTTCTATGCAACTGGAAAGTTGTCAGGAAATCACTAACCAAACAGCCGTCAGGAATCACTAACTAAAAAGCCAGGTGTGTTGTCAGCACCCCTGTAAATGGAATGATTCAGATTTGTAATAGGTTGCAGAACAACAACATAAGTAATTGTGTTAACTTGGATTAAAGCGAAGTTAATAGTCTGATGTGTTGCTGCTACAGTAGCTGACAAGTGAGTGTATACGGAACTGAAAATAATTTGAAACGTCGTCCTTGATCTTTGTTCAGATAAAAGACCAGATGAAAGCTGAAAAAGGATTGCTCTTAATCTGAGTCCGTCTTCAGGGTGTAGCAGTGGGAACGCCGTGGCCTCTGGTAGGCAAATGCTAACAATTTTTGAAAAGTTACATACTAGAACATATGTAAGTTGATTAGATCTACAATTTAAAAATAATAGGCAATATACAGGGTGTTTCAAAACTTAGCAATGTACCAAACTTATGTTTTTCTTAATGGAACACCCCGTATTTAATGGCATTTTTGAGTTGTACACTGAAATCTAGATCAACTTTATTTAATGTTTCCTATGTCTAATTTTTGTAGTTTATGAGATATTTTAAGTTTTTTGAAAATGCAATGTTGCACGAAAAGTTTAGTTTCTCGAAAATGACTTAATTCACAGAATGCCATATTCAAAGTTATCGAGTATTCTACAGGTCGTTCATGTACCGAGGGCAAACTTTGTGAACTTCTTTCGTGCATAACTTTATTATTTTAAATGGAACATCCTGTATGTATTTATGTTATCAGATGGAACATTTTATTTTCTAAAAACCAGTATCAGGAATCCCTATGACTATCTGTACTAGTTTTTAAGTTATTTCCGTTTTTAGATAACTTACGGAAATTGTTATTATTTAATCTAGGAGGTTGGATCCTCATAGAGAAAGTGTCAATTTGACGTGTACTATATTAGCATCATGAAGAAACTGATATGATTTTAGTTATTGGTGAGTGTCAGGAAAATTGCTTCTTTGCGTCTCGGGTGTATTCGCGGAAGTACCCAAATCGAAAACATCCAGATAAAAGGGTATTTGAAATTTTGTTGGATAGATTCCGTGCCATAGAGAGCGTTGCATACAGAACGCGACCAGCAACTGTAGACGTAGAAAATGAATTCGTGGTATTGGCAGCAGTTACTGAAAAACCGCATAAAAGCACACGACAGATTGCCAAGGAGTTAGATATAACTCATATGAGCGTATCTAGGATACTAAGAAAACACGAATACCATCCCTATCACTTACAATACCATCAAAATTTATACGCAATGGATTATGAACGGCGAATTGATTTTTACATGTGGGCTCTTGATAGACACGCAGAACATAATGATTTTTTAATTATGTTTTATTTACCGATTAATCCACTGTTCATAATAATGGATTAGTAAACCGTCACAATTTTCATTATTATGATACTGAAAATCGCCATTTTTTTCGTACCTTAGGTCGGCAGCATCGCTGGAGTTTGAACGTGTTTGGAGGCATTATAGGCGATTATGTAATTGGACCATACTTCTTCAATGGGCACCTAAACGGAGACGATTTTTTAAGATTCTTAAAAAGGGACTTTTGGACCCTTTTGGAAAATATTTCCTTGAATATTAGAAACCCAATGTGGCTTCAATTAGACAGCGCTCCTGGCATTTTAAACTGTCCATTAAAAACTACCTTCACAGGAAATTTCCTAATAGCTAGATCGGAAGAGATGGTCCATGCAATTGACCACCAAGTTCTCAGGACTTAACATGTATGGACTTTTTTCTATGCGGGTATGCAAAAGGGATCCTTTACAATATCTTGCCCACTACAGCAGAGGATATGAAAACGAGAATCAGAGACGCCTTCAGTTCAGTAACGCCGGATATGCTGAGGAACGTTAGAACAGCATTTGAACAGAGGGTTATTTTCTGTATTGAAGAAAATGGCAATTATGTTGAACACTTTTTCGTTTATTTTGGTCTTATGTTTTTTCGTTTATTTTATACGAAATCATTTTTCTTGATCCAAATACAAAAATATTTACTGCTGTTTTGTTTAGTTTATTTTTATTACTTGGAATTTATGTTTTCATGTAAATTGTGACAATATAAAATCAATAATAATTATAATATAATATTTCTATTCATCGATGTAAAGATATACTGGAAGATATAGTGATGTGAGAGATCAAACTTTTAAGAATTCTTTGATTTCGATGGGTTCCCAAAGCTTTTACTAAAAAATAATACAAAACAGAACATCAAGCCAATGCATTTGCTTGCTTCTCTGTATGCATGAAAACCAAACGAGACTAGAGGGTCATTTCAACAAAACAGAGAAAAATCACCCCTGTAAAGTTTTAAAAAATCATATGCGGTGTGTTTTGACATTGGCACAATAATTTGCTTTCATGTCACGAAGGGAGATAATCTAAGCTTCACCACGATACGTTTAGTAAAATATACCTCGTATTGTGTTTTAAATTTTCGTTTTTTTATTATTTTTAATTTCCTTGAGTAACCGCAATGTACGAAAATTAAATAACGTTTCAATTTAATCGTACATAAAAATCTTCATGCTTTACGGGATCGTTGTAATTCTTACTTTTTAATACCGTGTAGTAATACACCGAACTATATCCATGATATTGAGAAACACCGCATTCAATGACTAATAAGTTAACCACTATAATTTTCGAAATTAGGTCGAAATAACCATACACCTTTCTGCAGTCATTGTAAGTGCATTGTATGTAACGCGAATTATTTTCAAGAATAGGTAAAATTATCGATTCGTCGGTAAGGTTATTGTTATACGCTCACCACATACTACCTTCAATTTTTTTGAAATAATTGACAATATTTTGCAATTTCAATTTCGATTCTAACAGCACAACAACAACAACAACGTAATCGCCTTCTAAATCACGAAACTTATTACCGACGGAGAACGAACTGATTTACTATCTCGTCACCGTATCAAACAAAAAGATCTCTAATCCAAGGAAAAGTTTGTATAGTGAAATATATTGGTACCTGTGGCAGGTTAAATTGTAGTACGTTTTATAGTATTTAAATAGATATAGCACATTTCATTATATTATCAATTTGATTCTTGAGCGGTGCATTATACAGTTTAAGTTTATATTTCGACAGAAATTATGATTCCACTTTTCCTACAGCATCCTAGAATAGGTTGTTAAAGGTGAACATCATGGTACAATTCATTCCACAATGAATCAATTATTAGGTAATGAAGATTTTTAGTGCTTGCCCAAGAGAAAGATGAAGTTTTGTGTACCTTAGGTGTCAATTCTAGGACTGTTAATATTGACCATTAACGAATCAATTACTCAATCACTTCTATATGTTTTTTGAGGTGTTGCTTGTTTTTCGATTATTACGTGGATATTAAAGATTTTATCTTTCGCCTCATTTTAGCTGGAACGAAACGTCAAATCCTGGGTTAATATAAAAACAAAAGAATAATGCAAAATTTGCCCTGAAGCGAGATTTGAAATCGAAAATTAACTAAATTCTGTGCATAATAATATTAAACTTTTTTTTTACTTAACGTATGTACAATCAGAATGCAATAAATACACACTTATGAACAATTCGCAAGCACACCCTGTACAACCTGAACATACAAATATGAAATGCGAAAATATGAATGCTACTCAAATTGTATGTTAATATAAATATTCTATAGTAAAGATTATTTTTGTACGATGCACGTTTGAATTGTACGTCAATTTTGTCTACCAATGTAGTACTCTAGATAATACAAAACACAATTTATTTACAAACAACATTTATTTACAATTTTTCGAAGTATTCTGCTCCACATTTTTTTACATCCGTGAAAACCAATCTTGAAAACATTCTTTCATTCTTTTGACCGTAGTTTGTTTATAGCATCTGTCAAGGCATCTATCGCTTCTTCGGCCGGTGTAAAACCTATACCCTGTAATTGTTCCTTTAACCGCAGAAATAAGAAGTCTGCACTATATGGGTGAATTATGATTTCCATGTTCTAGGCATTCAAATATTCAGTTGTTCGAGCGGCAGTGTGCCCGAGTGTTATTTTGATGCAAGATGATCCTTTCTCTTGATCGTTTTTCGCGGACATTTTGGAGAACCTAAGGAAAACAAACTGTAGTGTACCATTCTGAATTCACAGTACGTCTATCCTCAGTGTTACAGTGGAAACATGTCCAGTAATTCCAAAGAATATGGCAACCATCTTCTTGTTTCGACTTCTTTCACCAACTCATTTTCAAAGATCCAAACTGTCGATTGTTGCTTTTTTCAGTATACCCATGTGTCATCACCTGTAATGATGTTTTACACCAAATAAGGCGATCCACAGTCAAAGCGATGTAGGGTCTTCTTTTTGAATTGAAGTCAAGTTGTGGGGACTCCACCGCGAACAAAGCTTATAGTTATGTAAAATAAGGTTAATTGCTTTCTCACCAATCTTTAAAGTTGCATGAATCGTTCTGACAGTAATAGGTCGGTCTTCAACAATCAAGTTCCGCATAAGAGGAACATTTTTTCTATACCAAGTTGTGTACCATCGCTTTACCGTAGCGAACCAACATGACTTGTCACCAAAACATTTTTTACGACTTGAGCCACACTTGAAATTGTAAAAAAAAATGTAAAAGTTCACCACTCAATAATGTTTCTTGTTTAGTTCAATGATTTATTGGCGAAAATAACTTACAAACAATCAGGTATCTTTGACAATTGTCAATATAACTAATCTAACTAACTAAACAACTATAGGTACCCAAGAAAATTTTCGAAATATCCCCGAAAAAAAAAAAAATCAAGAAATTTCATTTTGTATGCAGTGATTTTACGACGCCATCTTTATGATAGATGACGTTTATGTTTACGTTACGTTGTGACAATTTTTTTTTACGGGCGGGACACGGAGCCGCCCGTCCGGTACCACCCCACGTGTCCTGCCCGTCCCGTACTACCCCCCGTGTCCGGAGACGGGACAGACGGGACACGGGGGGTGGTACCGGACGGGCTGGACACGGGGATGGTACCCGTAACAATAAAACATTAAATATCTAAATCAATACTTTTCTAGGCAGAACGAAGTCTGCTGGGCCAGCTAGTTATACATAAAGAACATTGTAATATAGTAGTATCTGCTGGGCCAGCTAGTTATACATAAAGAACATTGTAATATAGTAGTAAATAGTAATTAATTTTTCATAGAAAAAAAGTGAAAAAGTGAAAACTAAAATAATCACTATTGAAATCTTGTTATTTTTTTAATACGAGATTCATTTTCAAAATTTCATTATATTATATCATCATTTAAGCGTGAGCAACTCAAATATAAGAAAGCACGCTCGATTGAACTCACCTAACAGCATCTAGTAGTGAATAGATACTGATCTAAATTGAAAAAGTGACTGGTATATAGCTTTGTGAAGTATATACTATTATATATTCTTCTTTGATCTTCAGAAAGAAGTACATATAGCAATAATTGAATTAACCTATTATGTACTATGCAATTTTGGGCTATAAACCAAGACATTATATTTGCTTATTCGTCCACCTAATTATTGTATTATTTGCTAATCGTTATACGTTTTACTATAACTTATATTTGACATATACATACATACCGATATAATTATTACATTAGAGAGAACATGCAACCATTTACAGAATTTCTTCTCCTTCGGACTAATTTTAGAAGACATTTCTGAACATTGTCTTATTGTGTAAAATGGAATTCTCAGCAAACAGTGTTGCTTCTGCTGGGACAAATATAATAAAGCCTGCTATAATAAAGCCTGCTTCATGTTTAACAAACAATAAAACTTTCCATTAAGAACTCTTTTTAACTTTGATTAGCTGATTTTTTCCATTTTTGTCTACTTAACTATTCAGTAAGCTCATCCCTTGATTGCCTGTCGGTTGTAATTAATGTAGATTGTTTTATTTGTGGTGGATACTAGTTTCAACGACTTTGTAAGCTGTATTGTCGATATTTCATGTTTTAACTTTGCCATAAAGTATATCGACTTACTACTGGATATTTATCATAGCTTCTGTGTGAATTAAACGAATATTCATCTTCTGATAACTTAAAAAACTGCGCCATGGACCTTACCAACGTGGCTATTGCTGCATTTTGCGTAGCAAGTAATGGGTTTACCGTTAAAACATGTAATATAATTTTTATATGATAATAGTTTATACTATCTTCAGAAACTACATTATGATGAATCCCTCGTATTAATAATATATCATCAAAAATTTGAAATAATGTTGACTGCCACGTTTATCCTAGCCTATGATTACTACAGCTTCTAGGTAACAATAAAATAAACAAGTAAAGATCGATTAGGTACTAAAAGGACAGCAGGAAATTGTTGCGGTCGACTGACCGGTGCTTTTAAATTAATCACTTCTAAAATAACCCGATACAACACTGGGACCACCGTAAGTGATTCTTGGATAAATAGCTTCCACTTAATTACTTAATTTCTGACTTTTGAATTTAAATTGCCATATTTTACATGAACCCGTTTTATTGTGTGGGCTTGTCAAAATTATGCAAAATATCTGGACACCCACAGATATCAAAACATCCTCTTTATATGAACTTACAAAATAACATTTGTTTTTTCTTTTATTTCTTACAGTAACTTTGTTTTAAAATTAGTCTAGAGTGAAGGCCTCTTCTTTATTCATAATTTTTTCATACAACGACGATACTTCAAAATATTATTCTTACTTTGCAAGAAGGATAAATCTATTTATAAACTGAAATGGGGTATAAAGTATCTATTTTGTGGTTAAATGCCATGTAGTAACAAAAATTAAATTTCTGTTCTACGAACAACGTTCCACTGTTTCATATTGTTCATTCGGTAGGTTAAGATAATAATAAACGATGTAGCTAGAAGAAAAGAGCCGGAGAACAAGGCGGATGTGGTCGGTGATGCGTGTCCAGGCAGCGTATACCTTATGCAAGTGAACGGTATGCTATTTGCGTACGTTTAATGTCGGGAATAAATCATACGCCAGCGCAACGAGAAATAATACAATTCATACACGTCGTGCAACAGCTCTGTTCTTTTGAGATTTGCGTGGAAGACGAACTGCATTTCGCGATTTCGTTAGTGTCTAATCTATCTTGTTTTTATATAATTGATGTACCTACAGTACATGCTTATTTACGCGCGTTAAAGAGCAACTTTGAAGTAGTAGATCCTCCAAAATGATTTATTTTAAGGCTTGTAGATTTAATCCCAAATTCCGAAGGCTAGAAAAACACTGTAGGTATGCAGTACTGCATTTTTATTTAAGCTTAATTTAATTTATTACTTCAACAAATGTATAAATTGACTTTAGCTAAGGTAGAAGCAATATCATATAAATTTTCAGCATTATTCTATCGATAATGCGGACAATCCAATAAGCCTACCTTGAGTCACAGTTGGATCTAGATAAATTTAGCCATAAATGTGGGAAGTGTCAGCAAAAACCTTAGATTAGATTAGATTAGGAATGGGGTGGTCATGCGAACCTGTTTCACCGCGACCTTTGCAGGTCTATTGCGATCCCCTTGTACCCTAGAGGATGTTCTCTAATTTTGCCTTCTTAATTAGGCCTATCATTTTTTAGAGCGGCTCTTTTATGTATCCCTTAGATGTGGGGTTCTCTACACCCATTGCTAGAAACGTTGTTCTCGCTAGGCCATCGTAGTGGCACAAAAAATGAACTGGGGTTTCTCCTTCCTCTTCACAGAATCTGCAGAGAGCATCATCTGCCAGGCCGATGTTAAACATATGCCTATTCAGTCTGCAGTGACTGGTCAACAGACCTACTATTACATTGACAGTATTCCTGTTTTTACTCAGTAGGTCTTCAGTAAACTCAGGCCTATGTTCCTTTAGGAACATCTTTGCCTCTTTTTATCCTGGTGATCTTTTACAGTATTCCTTGGACTTTTTATATGTGTAGATGGACTTTTTAATTTGCGATTTGGTGATGCCGAAGCAAGGGCCCGCTCTTATGAAAAGCTTTGAGGAAACCTCGCCTGGCCAGGGGGTGTAGGCCAAAGTTAATTTCCTGTAGTCAAATCAACAGCTTATGGTGAGCACAAGATACCGAATGTGAGCTTGAATACAAATTAATTAATATAACAATATGAAATCGCGGGGTCCAGTATAATTCCGACTTAATAAGAATTGGTCACATATAAATCCACAGTGACCAGCCAGCTACGCAGAGATGTATTGCTGTAGTCTGGGGTTCAATTCTCTGAGAGGACGGTAACATTTTTGTCAAAGAATTGTATCCCAATCGATCTGCCATTCGCTGTTGGGAGTAAAATGATTAACAGCGTAGCGTTAATACGACAATATAGTGCTGTAACAAGGCCATTTGAACACATTTCTACACACACAAATTACACAGCACCTCACATAAGAAAATAATAATTTCAAACAGAATCTAACAACACTAATATTAGAATCTAGTATGTGTGTATCTCTGCCTCCTCTATGTAAGAGAGAGAGAGACATACTTAAGATTTCTCATATTAATCTCAATTAGGGAGTAAAAATTGATGCACTGATAAAGATACCACAAGGAATTACAATAGATTTTTAAAGTCAAGACAATTTCATCGCACAGTTGGATGACCTTGTAAATATTCGATTTAAAAACGTTTTGTTGTTAGTTCTCTAGCGTTCTCTAGGAGAACAACAAATTGTAAACACGCATATACGAATATTATCATAAAATAGCACTTCTGTCTTAAAAGAAATGCACTAAAACTTATATGGATAGTCTCATTTACGAACAGATATAAGTCCTCCTACAGATTTTCAATCGAAGAAATAGAATCAGCATTGAATTTCATGCAACCTACACCGATATCCAGTGGTCCTTCCATCAATAAATTTAATAAAACACAATCATACATTTTCGATTTTATAACTGGTGTTCCGCTTTTAATACTATAAACATGTTATAGGGTTGTAACCGTGGGTGTTAACAGTTTGACTTATTTAATTTTTATCACCAACTGGTGTTACGTGTATACATACATATGTGTAATATAAATATATAAGGGCGTGGCATTCGCAATTTACTATCGGAGCATCATATTTTTCATATTTTCGATTGAACTCGTATTAAAAATAAAACCTGTTAGTATCATCAAGTCTCCACAGAAAACACTCTTCAATTAGTAGTAAACAGTATTACTATCGAGTAGGTACCGAGGTCATATTTATTTTCGCTGTTGTTTTACCGCAATAATACAATTCCTTTTATGAAGTGTGCTGACATGCGTGACATATAAAGTGATAAACAAATAAACGTATTTAACCATCGCGTCGTGAATAGCAAGTTAATTATTACGTCTATTTATTCTTATACATGACACAAGCTCAACGTCACGAAATCAGTGACTAATTCATTTGCAAAAATATGTAAATGATTAACGATCTTGAAACTCGCATTCACAGGCGGTCATCTAACTAATACTACGGATTCCTAAATACGAATAAATTATATCTTTCGTTTGATTTGCTACAAACACGATAACTAATTCTTAGGATTTTATAGATGCGTAAAGTAAAAGAAATGCTTCTATTTCTAATATTATCAGCAAATACTATTCTTTTATCATGGAAAGCCAAAAACCAATTACAAAATGTTACTCACTGACTGCGAATGATCCTTTTTTAATATCTAGTGAGAAACTATTAATTATTAAAACTGCTCTCAGCGAATGAATTTCCTGTGATATTCCTGTGCCCAACAATTCTTCGGTCTAGTAAATCGTCGGAATTTATTTTTTTTTAAGTTTGCATTCATTGGTTATTAAAGTTTCGATTAAGTACTTATTTTTCCAAATTATAAAAACATTTATTTAAGACAAATTTGGGTGTCGGAACCATAAAAACATTCTAACAGCTATGAAATTTTAACAACAACAACTGTCGCAAAATCATTACTTTTCTGAAAGCTCTTAAACTATTTTTTGTGAGGAAGTGAGGAAAAATGCCTAAACGCACCATCAGGGACGAGACCCGTCCCCGGTGTGTGGGGCTCGCACCCACTAAAAAACCTCACTTTGTCAGGTGTAGAATCCATCCCGGAACCGCTGGTCGCATTACTTCAGGATGGCACCTCGTAGTTAGCCTCGATCGGCTACCTCCATTGCTTGGGTCTCTCTCTTCTTCTCTTTCAGCACCTTCTCGACGAACGTGGCGATCTTCTGCCAGTGGTCGTGTCCGGACAGCATCGTTTGCACGACGTTATCTGGCGTTAGAGGTCCTACTTCGTCTTGTAGAGCGTCTCTGTAGTCACTCCACCTCTCGCATTCGAAGAAGGTGTGGTGAGCATCATCTTCCGCAGAGTCGTGATACTGGCATGTCGCGTTCTCTGCTTTACCCATTCGAGCCAGGTATCCGTTGAAGAACCCGTGTCCGCTAAAAAACTGGGTGAGGTAGTAGTTTACCTCGCCGTGGTCTCGGTTCATCCACTCCGTGATGTTGCGGATGAGTCTGGCCGTCCACCGTCCTCTCGTGTCGTTCTGCCAGCGCTCTTGCCAACGTTGTCGTGTGAGCGCTTTAGCGTCCGCTCTTGCTTGTCGTGAGCCGACGTCTCGTCGTGTCTCGTAGACTCTCTTCTTTTCTAGAGCTAGTAGGTCTATCGGAGTTACACCTGCGATCACGAGCACCGCCGGTTCGGAAACCGTACGGTATGCGCTGGCGATCCTGAGTGCTCCCCGTCGCTGTACTGCCATCCGCTTTCTGTACTTGTCCTGCTGTAAGGCGTCAGCCCAGATTTCGCTTCCATACAACAGTATGGAATGGGTGACGGTCATTAGCAGCCGGCGTTTACTCGCCGTCGGTCCTGCTACGTTGGCCATTAGTCGGCTCAACATCGTCGTTACTTTAGCGGCCTTATCGCTCGACGACTGAATCTGTTGCCAGAAGGTCATCTTGCTGTCGAGCCGCAGTCCGAGGTACTTCACGGAAGTTACAGTAGTTATGACTTCCGTATCCACCGTCATCTCGATTTCCCTAGGGATTCTTCTCCTGGTCAGTAGAACGACCTCGGTCTTTTCCATTGCCAGGGTCAGGCCGTGCTCGTCCACCCATGTGGTGACTCTTCTCATTACCTGGTTGAGCCTTCTCTGGGCATCCGCCTCGTCACGCGCTAGGATGACTGCCGCTACGTCATCTGCGTATCCTATCAGATACCCATCTTGCGGCAGCTCCATTCGGAGGATCCCGTCGTAGGACACATTCCATAAGTCGGGGCCGAGTATGGAAGCCTGCGCCGCTCCCGCTGTTATCTTCTTCGTGCACGGCCCGCCTGCGGTGTCGTAGACCAGCTTCCTATCGCTAAGGTAGCTGCGTATCATCCTAAGTAAATAGGATGGCGTGTCGAACGTGTTCTGCAGGGCGTCCAACATGACGTCCCATCTCGCCGAGTTGAAGGCGTTTCTTACGTCCAATATGACGAGCATCACCAGGGGTCTCGAGTAATGATTTCCCCGTTGAGCGGCTTCGAAGGTTTCCACTACCTGCGCTACGGCGCGGATGATGGAGTGTCCCTTCCTAAAGCCATGCTGTCTCTCGGACAGGCCTCCCGCGTCGTCTATGCTGCTCTCCAGTCGTGTCTTGAGCAGTCTTTCTAGTAGCTTTCCAGCCGTGTCCAGCATACATAGCGGTCTGTATGCCGATGCCGTGGTCGGGTCGCCCTTGCCTTTGCTTATCAGCACTAGTCGCTGTACCTTCCATCTCTTGCAGAACGCTCCTTCTGTTAAACAGCGGTTGTCAGAAGCAGATCTGGGCAGACGCTCGCCACAATCTTGAGAGCTTCAGTCGGAATTCCGTCGGGTCCAGGTGCCTTGCGGTTTTGTAGGGAGTTCGCCGCTCTTGACAGTTCATCTCCGCTAAAAAGCGGGATGTCGTTCAATAGCTCGTCCTCCATTTCCGCAGTTCTCTCCGGATGGGTAGGGAACAACGTGTTAACGATGTTCCGCATCCGATCTCGTTCGAGGACTGGATTCGCCGTCTTCGTCGTAAGCTTCTGCATGACGATCTTGTACCCAAGGCCCCATGGGTCGTTGTCAACGTCCTGCCGCAGCTCCTCCCACTTACGTTTCTTGCTCCTGTAGATGGCGTTCTTGAGATCTCTCTTGGCGTTCCTAAAGTCCTCGGACTCTAGTTCTGCCGCGTTCGGATCTCGTCGTCTCACTCTGGTTATTCTCCGTCTAAGCTGTAAGCATCTTTTCCGGAGGGTCGCGATCTCGTCGTTCCACCAATACGCAGACCTTCTATTGTGTTTCCTTCTCCGCGGCATAGAGAAAGCTCTTAAACTATAAAAGCACTTATTTTAAGAATATTGTGGTGATTCAGTTAAACAGTTAAAATATTTCCGATAGCTGCCACACTGGAAAAACATTATTTTTTTCCAACTTCGACAATTGTAGCTGTATACTCAACAGACCATATTTTCTGATATATCCTGTATAAAACAAAAACAAAAGAATTTTCATATGAACCAAATTCGAGATGTTTTATTTAAAAAAAAGAACACAGACGTATTGGATGCTATCGTACTAACGAAATCTCCTACATACAGCCTGTTCACCAACAACCCCTAAAGAATGAAAGAGGTGATTGTACATGTAAGAGTATGAAAAAAGATATCTATCAACTTTGCTCGGGACATGTTTCGTAAGGGAGCTACCGCACTTTAGAGGTGACGTCATAAAACTGGTTTTTGGTCAGTTAGTCTTGAACTACATTTAATTTCCGTTTAAAATTTGATGCATGATTTACAAATGATAATTTATACTTTCTATACTTACTGGCCACTACTACGGCATACAAGATCGGAGAGGTGTCAGGTGCCCTATACATTTTCTAAAGTTCGGTAACTCCCTTAAGAAGCATTTTGTATACTTTTGTATATACAATCACCCCTTTCATTCTTTAAGGGTTGTTCGTGGACATACTGTATATGTATAATATAAAAGTATTTTTTTGTTCCATCATCAATTCCACTGAAAATGTCGTTAACAACTGTCAAATTTACAGTTACTATTTTCCATACGAACCCCCTCCCTCGATTTCAGCTAACAAACTAACATTTCATTAGTTTTTTGACACCATAAAAGACCAATAAATGTTTACGATTTTTGTAAGTGCTAAATTAATTCACAGGGCATATTTAACAGTATCATCGCCAACTTTATTGTTTCATTTTACAGCCCTAACAAAATATTAAAAAACAATTACTTATTCTTTAACTCGTGTTTATTTTAACACAAAGCAAGTTTACGTGCTGGTAGCGTTTGTATAAAAGAATTTGCTCATCTATTAACAGATTTTTCCAATTTTGGAAAATTAAACTTAGTAATTGCAAATTTATTACAATTGCGATGATATAGTGTAAGAAATATAGTCAGCAGATACAAAATTACGGAATCAGTCGTCTCAAAGCCACAATATATGCAAAAAGTAAGTTTTCAAGTGCCAATAGAATCTTCGCGTCATAGAAAGGTCATAAACTGGTCGTCGGTATGTATAATTATTTTAATTTTAAAAAAATCATATACAAATGAGAAACATATTTTCTTCAAAAAACTCTTTCCAACTAAGCATATTATTTTAGACCACACAAGAATCACTTTTAACGCCATGACAAAAGACAAATAGATAGATAGAGATAGAGAAAAAACATAAAAATCGAACCTTTCAGCAACATACAGGCATACAGACACCCTATTTAAAATGTTCTTTGAGGATAGAAACCCTCAAATTATTCGCAAAAAAATTGTGGGTCTGTCACCTCGGTTGTCTGAAAAGACGGTAAAACTTGCTGGATCCTCGGTTGTGGCCATGTATCGAGCGTGGCATCTAAAAGAACAAAATCGCCTCAATTTCATTGAGAGAGTTATTAATATAGTAGACATTTTAGAGGAAACAGTCAGTAATGGAACAGTATTTGATATGAAGAGCAAATTTTTCATTCGGGCAGAATAAATTTTTCAGGTTTGCAGTAGTCTCGATTCGTCTCCAAAAATTTGTCCACTAAGATGATGCCACAGAAACACGATGTTAAAACAATCCTTTCACTAAAATAAAACCTTCAGGAAAAATAGGATTCGTTTAAACTAGACGCCATAATGTTGCCAAGACCTTTTACGGCTGAAGTGATAAAATTGATAACCAAAATGATTATCAAAGACCCATATATGCGATTGTTAGATTTAAGGCCAGTAAAAAGAACTTTTTATGAAAGAAGTTTTCTAGGAAAATAGAATATTTTGATAAATTGATGTGGATCGGTTCCAATTTCGCAAAAATTTGGAATAGAATGTTGAATGTTGCATTTACTGTTTATAAAAATTATTTTTATGCTCCTTTCACCTTTTATAAGAATTATCTTTTTAATTATATGTTTAGACTTTCTAAATAATCTATTATTTTTCTCAAACTTTTTCAGTATTTTGAAATATGATTAGTTAAATATATTTTTTTAAACCTTTTGTGGTTGCGAGTGAATAAAAAGTTGGAGACTAACTAATTAAAGAAACAGATCATAAGTCATACATAAAGTTAACGGTATGAATCATTTATAATTTTTGGGCTATTATTCGTGAGAATATCTACAGAAAGCTAATTTTATCCAGCCACACCCCGTTTGATGGTACTCGTAATTTGTGAATATGTAACTCCAAAATGGTTGTGTTCAAACATAGCGCTTGAAAAAACTAGGGATATACAGGATGTTCCATTTAGAAATGTTGCAACAACGGAACTCAAATAAGTGAGAAATCCAATCAGCACCCGTTAAAAATTTATTACTCTCATGCAAAGCTTTGCAACCATTATTATTTGCGAGCAAATAAAAATACTTCCTCTATTTTTTGTCATTATCTGTACTCTGGTTAATTCTGATATCGAATGTGTCTTTTCTGCTCCATCTGATCATTATTATAGTTCTTTTTTTCCTATTTATAACGATATATAAAAGTATTAAAATCATAACCAGTTTGCTTGTAACTTGTTTGTTTTAATGTAAATGTATGATCCTGGGCAATTCAATTTCTATATCGACTGTGAGGCTTTTCTAATCATTTCCTGAAAACATTCCTTCCGTTATTGTATAGTTTCTCTTTATTCCTTATATATCATAATTTTTACTTTCCTATTTTGCAGTTAAAGAATAGACACATATATAATAATTATACTTCCGTAAATCTTTCACTTTTTTATATATACTCATATAGTCATTATTAGCTGCAATATTATATTCTAACAGGAAATATTTTCTAATTCTACTATACCTAATAATTGCGTGATCGATCAATTTTTCACATATATCCAGTAGTTAATAGCCGAAAATAAATTATTCATCTTCGATGTAAGGTAATCACGGCCATTTACAATTTACGTAATTGTTTTAAAGTGTAACGGAGCTTTTTTTTTCTGTAAATTGCCAGAACGAAGCTAATAAATTTTCGACATCCACATGCAAATAAAGATATCTCAACAAATCACTGAGGTATTTCGCCGCCGTAAGAAGCATTGGCGCCGTGAAAACTTTCTTTTACGTTTGCGTGATGGTAAAAATTGCTCGCAGTGATATGAAAGGAATAAAAAGAGACGACAATCTTCAATGTCATTCTTGCACTATACATGTACTCTCCTAACTTTATAACATCGACTATACATACATACATACATGATGACAATAAAGCGGTCTAAAAGCTATACTGCAACACAAAAGAATTTTTTAATCATTTGTTCATTTTCATCGCGGTTGTAGCACGAATCCTTTTAAATATTTATTTTGTCTGGGTTGGCTTATAAAAATAAACAGTAATAAACGACTCCCTGTTAATTCACGCGATATTCAATTTTTTTATTATTTATCTTTTTGAAGATGTTACAAACTGGTTTTTGGCATTGTGCCGTGCAAACGGTCGCAGGTAAAATAGGTTCTTTGAACTTGTCTGAAAATTCAGACGAGATTGACCGCAAAAACTATTCGCCCATCTATAAGACTTTAATAATCGTGACAGTTATATTGGAGGTATAATTTACTTATTGAAATTCGCAATTTACTTTTTTATAGTGGTAATTTTAAGATGATTAACTTCAGTAAGTGCTATAACTGTGTTTGCAAATACTTTAATAGAAAAAAATTAACAGTAATATAGCTGCGCTTACGAAATAGCTTTAGTCTCATTTCTGCTTCTGTTGCAGGAGGGGCATGGTCATGAAGGGTTGGTTTGATGCATTTCGAAATGACGGTGGACCGACTCTTTATAATTTCAACAACAGGACTGCAGTTACGGGAGATATTACGCTTATCACATTTTTGACGATATTTTCGACGCTGTACGTTGCGTTTCTAATTATATTTCCTGGAATTAGAAAAGAGGTAAGTCCAATGTTTCTTATTATTTAATTTTCATTTATAGTTTTCAATTTTAAACATGTAATTTCCTTTAAATCTAACTGTTACTAGTGAGATATAGTTGTATTTCCAGTTTGCGAAATTTACTAAATCGTTGCATTTTATCTTATCTAATTGGCGGAGTTTAGTTCAGGTATTTGTTCGCAAAATTAAAGAAAAAATTGTTTTCAAACAAAAAAGTTGAAATAGCTGAACCTATTCGGTACTCGGTTGATAACTATAACCCACATGTCATCGTAATGCGTGTCCCGAATTAACTAAAGTGTTGTGGTGCTTAAGCAATCATCAGTAACATGATTGCCTATAGGTGGAGTTCAGAATAACAGTAAATCTAAAGTGCTCTTGGTAGCTGTCATGCTAGACGAAAAAAGAATTATCGATACAAGTAAGAGTCACTTATTACAAGTAAACGACACGTTTATATACAGGCTAGTTTGCTTAGGCAGAAATTTTGAAAGCTCTCGATCCGTTTGTAAGTCGGGCTGACGGTAACTTTGAAATCTTAAATAAGAATCCGTATATTTTATAGCAAATTTAAATTCTACAGCTAAAAATACGTATGATTGGCTTGAAACACTCTATTCGGTACACGATAGATGATAGATTTTTACTACGTGCATACAATACACTGCAATACATTTGTAATAAAAAAAAATAGTACGTTTTCAGAATCGAAATTATAGTCTTAGTTGCCTTCGGGGTGCTTGATTAATGTGACTCATCTCACCTCTCACTTACCAAAGTGTTTAATTTAGATGAGTCTGCTTGTCTCATCGTGTTTCAATTCAAATAAACACTCAAAATGGTAGCCTTGAACTGTATACAAGTGAAAGGTTTGTCTTCTTAAATGCCTACATTTAAGCTTTTCTGATTCTCTTAGTCATATTTTCGGGTGTTGAACTTCGTATATGATACAGTCCCACAAAAAGAAATCTGACGAAATAAGGTGTGATGATTAGGCGGACCAATGTACTGCATCAACTCTACCGATCCGGCCATCATTGCTTCATATGCTACCCCTAAATAGAGTGCTCGACAACCATCTCGTTGAAATCACATGTTCTGTCACAAGTTTTTAAGTAGTATTGCCATTTCATTTTCCAAAACGTCTCGGTACATTTAATGACTCAAATTGTTTTGAATAATCTAGACTGATAAGTTTATTGCCAATTATCTCACACCACACGTTAATAGTCCAGGAACGGATTTTAAACACTCTAGTAATCCATTCTGTGTCAATTAACCATTCCTTGGTTTATACAAGATACTTCATCGAAGAACAATAGGTACATACTCCAAGAAATTGGAATTTTGTTATATTCGTTCACGTGTCCACTGACAAAAAGTTACCAAATTTGGAAAATCAACACAATTTTGATGTAAAGATACATGATATGGATATTTATGATGTTTGCAAATTTTCCAAACTCTGGCATGGGGCAATACGGATTTGTGAGCTATTTCTCATGTACTAAGATAAGGATTATCGGTCACTGTAGCTAATGCAGCAAATATCATTATTTTCTCCAGTGACTGTTGCTCGACAGATCCATTTTACGATTGAATACTTTCATGCGGGTAATAAATTGTTTGGCATTGCGGTGAAATAACCACTACTAACAACTACCGTATAAGGGAGTCTATTTTCTTGAACCGAGAACGTCTAATATTCGCTTGATAAATGCTTTCGACTTTGACTTAGAATTATGTTAGCCAAAATGTTTAATTGAATCCCAACAGTAACATTTACTTGAAAAGCATATGTTTCAAAACTAGATTAGCTTAACATTTTATTTAAGCCTTCATCAATATTTTATATCTATAGCTAATCGACTAATCCATTTATGGCATCATTTGTAGGGAATTTGAATATACGTATGTTGTTAAAGAAAATATCTTATACATTTATCAAATTTAAAGTTTTCGTAACGGAGGGGATTAAGAGAGTCCAAGCTAATCTATAATTAAAGCCCAAATCACGTTTATTAAACAAACATGCAAGTATATAAAGTTTTTACAAGGGTATCAACTCTTGCATTACGTAAATTCGGCCATGTTTTAAAATATACTCTTCTACCTTAAATCATACGCCAAGAACACGTCAAAATCTGCTTTTAGAGAACTTCGTCCCAAGGTTTACTCCACAATGATCTTTTTGTAGTAGTCAGCACTAGCTCCTGTATTTTTTCTTGTCAATAAAATATTAATAACTTATTTAATCATTTTATTGGAAATTTATCAATGTTATGTTTAACAAGTTTAACAAGGCAGGTGCTAAAATTAATCCCTCTCTTCCTAACTTCTTGTAGATGGGGCGCGACACAAAAAAAAATATCTAGAAAACACTTTGGCAGATTTAAATAAGGATTCTACGATTTCTTAAAATAAAAAACATTTCGGTAAATTTTTGGAATTCTTAGTTGCTGCATTCAAAAGAAATGTAATAAAATTCTACTACAAATAAAAGAAGGATTTTTTAATAAACTTGTAACTAATAATAATACTTGTGATATTTCGAAAAGAAAACGCTTTTAAGTAAATGTTTCTAGAACTATTTGTTCAATTTTTGATTCAAGAAATCTGACATTAAATTTTTAATACACTGTTGTCCCTTTTTATTATTTTTTGATACGGTATGGGAGAAACAACTGGTGACAACATATTACATGATATTTAAGTTTTACATAATATACTTTTATAGTATTTTTATGCACTGGGTATGCAAAAATATGCAAATTTCGTATTAAAAATAATCTTATCATGTTCCTACACAAACAGCTCAAGTCAAAAAGCCACTATTTTCGTTTCATCTGTTACCTATTTATATTTTAATAACACCAACATTTGATGGCATTTGGGGTTTACGAAATTTTATCAAATCATAACTAATCGGTCATCTTGCGATACGCTGTCGCAGGCTTCTAAAATTCTTTGTTAAAGGACATATGCCTACACTGTTGTAACAAAGAAAATATCGATAACGTACCTGATGGTGAGTCATAATAATCCGAAAGCAGCAGACCCAATGAAGACAGGTGTTATTCGAAGAATTTTCAGGAAAGTGATTTACGAAACTAATAAAAATTACAGAAATTAAATTTAAGATTGAAATAGCATCTTATAAATGTAATATATCCTGTCTAGTGAGACATAGATGTGTAAACTCATATACATATGTACATAAGAGAAAACACCAGACGAATAAATATTCAAATGCAAAGTAACAAATCCAACACAATTAAGGATAATTAAAAATGGGAGAGAATACTAAAATTATACTACAATTTGTTGAGGTTGATCCATACTAATGGTGTTAATCTGTAAAAAGTATGAACCGCAAAATCAAGCTTTTAAATAAGTTATATGCACTTCACTTAATTGAACTTACATGATATAAATTGGTCACGATTATTAGTCAGTGGCAAAGTAGTATATAAATCGAACACCAGAAATGGAAAATCCATCTGCCAGCAGACAAAAAAACTACCAGCTCTTAAATCAGTTACTTGTTCCAAGAAAGTGTATTTTAAATACATAACGAAGACTAGATTAGACTGCCAACTTAAGGAAGAAGTAAATCTAGAGGCTACTTCAAATTCGGTTTAAATTTAGCAAAATCGTTCAGTATTAACAAGAAGTTTTGAATAGCTTTAAGATCTACCCAATTATACCGACAAAATAAGAACTTCGCTAAACGCTAAACCATTCTCAAAATATGTAGTTGCGTGAAGTTATCCACACTTTTCCAGCCACACTTCTATCGTAACGAAAGTTCGAATAAAGTAGTAATTCCAATATAACATACACGATCGTGATTTTCTTATGAATTTTACAATAAATGTTCTATAATCCACAACATATTAACCGATTTCTATCTGGTGGAAGCTATTTTATATATCTAACAACGAAATTTAATTGGCTCGACGTTTGTGGCCTTCAGAATTACTTTCTGACTTTCGAAATAGAGAAAAATCGTAAAACCGTGGATGGGGTAAGTAAAACGTCGTGATTCTCTTATTTATACGAGTGCCGCGACGCCGACCATAGATCATATTTTGGCAGGACGGTCTCGTACCGTCTGGGACCTTCAAAAAAAAAAATTGAAAGACCGTGGATGGGGTAATTAAAACGTCGTGGTTCACTTATTTATTCGAGTGCCTCGACACGGACCTCTCGGACCATAGATCCTGTTTTGGCATGATTGTTTTGTACCAAATCGACCATCAAATTAATTTGGCTGGCCGTCTGGGACCTTCAAAAATAAAGAAAAATCGAAAAACCGTGGATGGGGTAATTAAAACGTCGTGATTCTTCTTAGTTATTCGAGTTCCACGACAGCAACCTCAGACATTATTTTAGCATGATGGTCTCGTGCTAAATTAACCATCAAATTCATTTGGCTGACGTTTTAATCACCCCATTCATGGCTTTTCGATTTTTCTCTATTTTGAAGGTCCCAGGCGGCCAGCCAAATAAATTTGATGGTCGATTTGGTACGAGACCATCAGGCCAAAGCGGGATCTATGGTCCTTGTCGAGGCACTCAAATAAATAAGTGAACCACGACGTTTTAATTACTCCATCCGCGGTTTTTCGATTTTTCTCTATTTTGAAAATCCCAGACGGCCAGCCAAATGAATTTGATGGTCGATTTGATACGATGCCATCATGCCAAAGCAGGATCTATGGTCCTTGTCGAGGCACTCGAATAAATAAGTGAACCACGACGTTTTAATTACCCCATCTGCGGTTTTTCGATTTTTCTCTGTTTTGAAGGTCCCAGACGGCCAGCCAAATGAATTTGATGGTCGATTTGATACGAGACCATCATGCCAAAGCAGGATCTATGGTCCTTGTCGAGGCACTCGAATAAATAAGTGAACCACGACGTTGTAATTACTCCATCCGCGGTTTTTCGATTTTTCTCTATTTTGAAGGTCCCAGACGGCCAGCCAAATGAATTTGATGGTTGATTTGGTACAAGACCATCATGCCAAAGCAGGATCTCTAATCCGTGTCGAGGCATTCGAATAAATAAGGGAATTACGACGTTTTAATTACCCCATCCACGGTTTTTCGATTTTTCGTTATTTTGAATGTCCCAGACGATTTGGTACAAGACCATCATGCCAAAATGCTATCTATGGTCCGTATCGAGGCACTCGAATAAATAAGTGAACCACGACGTTTTAATTACCCGATCCACGTTTTTCCGAATTTTCTTTATTTTGAAGGTCCCAAAGCGCCAGCCAAATGAATTTGATGGTTGGTATGGTACGAGACCATCATGCCAAAGCAAGATCTATAGTCCGTGTAGAGGCACTCGAATAAATAGGTGAACCACGATGTTTTTTCGATTTTTCTTTATTCTGAAGGCCACAAACGACGATTTTGTTGTTAGATATATAAAATAGCTTTCACCAGAGAGGAATCAGTTGATATATTGTGGGTTGTATTATTATAATTATTATAAATTATTATAAAATTCATTAGAAAACTACGATCGTATTTGTTCCATTGAAATTACTACTTCATTCGAACTTTTGTTACGATAGAAGTGTGGCTGGAAAAGTGTGGATAACTTCACGCGATCTTTCAAAATAACTTTGAGAAACTCAGTTCCTTTATTATCTGCTACAAATTCTTATTTTCTTTTAATTTCTACGATATAATACACAACCTATTTTACAAAAATTTGAGCCGGATTGCATATATCTTGCCATGATATTTATTTTATATAAAAATTATGTATAAGGTCTAGATCATGACTTTATGTGAAAATGATGAGAGGCTTCAATAATGTACTTTATCAGTCAGTTCTAATGTTAGTTGGATAGTATATGCTTCGCTGCTGCAGACATACCCATATCGAAGGTTTCCAAATGCTTGATAAACGAGTTCGATATTTTACCAATATGTTGCAGTTAAAAATTCTATTATATTTATTAAAAAGATTCAAACTATTAAGGGAGTTAAGAGGTAAGCATATTTACGAAGATATGCTTAATACCCTTGGCCATCAATGTCCTTTGTACGCGACCGTGAAAATTTGAATTGTAAGCTTCAAAAGTGGGAACTTTTCTATTCAAAATGAACACCGATCAGGAAAACCAGTTTCTGTGTCCGTTTCGGAAAATGTTGATGCAGTTCATGACATGTTTTTATGAACACATTCATCATATAGTTCACGTCGATTTGGACATGAGAAAAATTTCTGCGAAGTGGATTCACAAATATCTGAATGTTGACCAGAAGCGTGCAAAGGTGAAAGCATCACCTTCGATCTGTGCTCGGTTTGAAAATGATGCAGACTTCTTAAGCCGTATTGTTAATATGGATGAAGTTTGGGCACATTTCTACGACCCAGAAGCAAAGCAACAATCAATAAATTGGAGACACTCTGGTTCTTCAAGATCTAAGTAGTTTCATGGTGAAAAATCTGTTGAAAAAGTTCATGGCGATAGTGTAATCATGATTGATTTTGTAGATAAGGGTGGAACAATAACTGGGAACTATTATTCGACTTTACTGAGCACTTTTGCACTAATTTTACTTACAATTGAATGTCAAAACCTAACAAACTGTACCTCAGAAACGTTTACTCCATTCATCAATATAGCACTAGCTGTTATTGGACTCACAGTTCTTCTTGTATCAGACAGTCCAATACACATAGAATTATATTTTACTACAACCGTTTTCGAACATTTCTACACATTTAGCAAAACGATGCCTCTAATCACATGAAGAAAAAAATGTTAAAACCAGAAAGACCAATTATTTTACCATTTGTGTGGTAGTAAGTTTACAGAAGTAATTACTGCAACCAGTAAAAAACATTGGAAGGACAACATTCTTAATTGTTTGTATAAAGCTGAAATATTAACTAAGTTATTTTTAATAATCAGTACCTATAGCCGCCTTTACAATCAACCGCGTACCGTATTACGATAAATTTCAATTTAACATGTATTCTATTAAAGTAACCTTTATTTACAACTCACGTCCTAATTGTTCGTTCTCTTTTTATCCGAGAATAGTCGCCAGCACTGAAATTCGAACGCATTCTAATAAGATTATTCATAAATAATAGCAACGGAGAAAGCCTTACAGCGTACGACTTTCGTGTATGCTGAAAAAGCAAAAAAAAACCTCGTGTAATTAACGTTAAACGATTATTTACTACCGCACTTGTTGTTTGTTGGTACATACATATACACGCGTCGAACCGCTTATTAATTTAAAATCTAATCTACATTTCGAAACGTCAAGACAAAGCGCAACAGCTAACAAATCACCGGTTCGAGATTTACAAGATTCCATACGGCGTGAGGCAGGTAAACGTAGACTAATTACACACGGACGAAAGGTTGTGCAAGTTCTAGTACTTATGTATCTGTACATTCTATACTAACGGATGTCTTTTAGTTTAACGGTAAATGAGTATTGTGTATGGGTTAAAACTTACAAAATCGAAACTTACATATTCATGTATAAGAAGTAAGTAGTATAGTCATCTATGAATATGTAAGTACACAATGCACAGTTTGTATCTGGCAATCTTCTTACAAACATATATTTATGTAGTCCATGTTAAGTTGTTGCAAGCTGTGTGTTCATTAGCGAAATCTACTTCATCACTCAAGCGAAACGTTGTCGGAATTCATACAGACAATCGCAAAAGTATATGTTCTATAATTTATTTTAAAATAATTAATAATAAAGTAATAGCCGTTCATCTATATCAGCGATAGCTAAATACATATCTTTATCATACCACAAACAAGCCGCTGATTTGCACAATTAAATAAACTTTATACAGAAATAATGCACTATATATTATACACATTTTTCATGTAAACAGTGCATTATAACGGTCAGATTTTGTAATGCTGCTTTATCCTGCTTTCCCTCTGTAATTTCGTCTCATGCTCCACACGAAAAATTCCACACCAACAAAATGTAAACATAAACGATGAAACCACACTATGACCATCCATAAATAGTTTCAAAGGGCGCTCGCTATAAACATGAAATGCACAGTACGAAAAAATATTGCATGAAAGTGGTGGTATAGATTATTCCTAATTAGAATAAAAAATGCCATGTAACATGTGACCAGTGTTGCCAGATGAATTTTTAGTGAGTCAGTAGATAGCGCGCTTAAAAATCAGTTGAAATCAGTAGTAACCACCAAAAAATTTTAATTGGCACTTTCAATAAAGAAATCTAAGCATCTCTTTCTCAAAATAAGAACCGATTCTGAACTACATAAGTGAAGTGATAAGAATTTGAATTTTTACACCCAAGTATATTTGCTTCAAAGGGAGAAAGTTTGCAGGGTCTTTATAATTTATTTCATTCAAAGGTTGTTTTTGAACGATTTGTCCTTTAATAAAATACTCTAAGAGAGAGTTCTGTACACTGCACATACAGATTTCTGTAATTCATGTAGTTTTGGTTTTTCAGATTGCATTTCTCTGTTATGATTATTAAAAAGTGGCAAGACAAACTGCAGAAAAAGCAAGAAGAGTTTTGTCAATGGATCTTCTAAAACATTTAAAATATTTTGAGCGGATAACACACCCCCACTCACTACATAATCTGTAAAAAACAATATTAGTGCATTATACTGCTCCAAAATTCTGTTTACAACACTCTCTAAAGGAAGCCATCTTGTCTGGGGTGGGTGTAAGATTTTATGAATAGGTGTATTGGTAAAACTTTGAAATTCTTGAAATGTTTCAATACGTTGTGTTTTGTGCACGCGTAAGACGCACACAAATTGAAACTATGGCATATACATTTTAATGTAAAAATGTTTGGGATATCAGATTCTAACCTTGTGATAACTGAATTGTGTTGTCCAATCATGATGTTTGCTCCATCAGAAGCGAAGCCGATTAAATTTTGTTTGTATGGAATTCCATTTGTAGAGCGATGCAGTATAAGAACAACGGTTACTTCCATAGATGCTAAATCGGTCGTTTTCGGGGGTGGGGACGACGAAGAGCCAACGCTACCTACTTCAGCTATTTGCTTTAATATCTCCAAAACTATAAGACATAAAAAAAAAGTTAAGACAAATATATAACTGTTTTATGAGTACTAAAAGATAGCGACAATAGTTTGCCTGTCATAGTTCTTGTTTTCCAGAAACAACCCCCACCCCTATATTTTTTAAAACTCCCCCAAAACGAGCGATTTAGCATCTGTGGAAGTTACCGTTGTTTTTACACTGCATCGGTCTACAAACCCACTACATTTCATTTAAATCGGTCACCACCCCTTGCCTGTGTTTCCTTGTAAGCATAAATGTTTCGTACAACCTCTGTCTGTGGATTCATCTATTACTAATGAAAACTTAGTGACTTTTAAAATGTCACAGATGATGGTGATTCTTTCAAATTGCATTCTTCACTAATACTGAACATTTTGCACGACCGCATTTAATTATTTTGGCTACCTCTGAAGTTGAGTTGAGTTTAGCCTCTAAGGTCCCCAGCCTTCTCAGATTTATGCCTGTGGATATGACGAAAAGGCGAAATTTGAAAACAACAAGTAAACACAAAAGACAAATTGATCGTTCACTTGCAATCCCAAACAGAAAGAAAACCGGCATATTGTTAACAGACTAAAAATCGTACGGTCGCTGCATTATAGCTAGAACAGCGCTCTCCAAATTACAGTCCACGTGCCAAGACCAGCCCGCAAGCACCACTACTCCGACCCGCAAAACAAGCCAGATATATACAATTCAAAATTACAGCTGCAAGTGCTGAGCTAAAATACGTCACCTGAAGATTAAGAATACGACGGCTATTTTCCATTTTGTTACGATTTTGTTGCTGTCGTAATATCCACCACACACTTGTTGGATTACACAGATTTTTGGCATTATATTTTAGTTTAAAATGTTTTCGTGTTATATTTGAAATTAAATATGATGCAGTTTTGGGAACATTCATGCAAATATCTCATGATTTGACCATGAAATATATGGTTAGATAGTTACCGGCTTAAATTTCATATCAGAAAATATACTTTTAGGTCCTATGCAAAGCTATCAGTACCATGGAACTCACTGACGTACTGAGAAAGAACGAGCGAACCATACGCTCTAAATATCAACAATCGTTTTGGATTTACTACAATATTGCAATAGTTTTGTGTGTTTATATGCCCACGAATTATAAAATCACTTCTAAGCTACATAAGGAAGTATTTTAACACATTTTTTTTTTAGAACAAAAGAAGGTTGCTCGTCCTTAACCTGAAAGTATTAGTATTAATTAACTTCAATAACGCTATCGATATTCTGTGGGCTTCTATATCTCAATTATTAAAAAAGATATTAAAAAGGTTTTTAGGTATTTTATGCATGTGGCATTTTATGCCAATTTCATTGGCGCAGTCTATTGTTTTACTTAAGCTATATTTTGGAATTACGGAATAAACTTGCATTTTTCATATGCAAATGCATGTAAATGAGGCGGCCACAGAATCGCACCATTTCACCGAATTCGTTTTTCAGCAAAGATATTATGAGATATTTTCTAACTTGTTCACAAAAGCAGTAGAATGTTCTATCATCAATCCAGGAAAAGTATTCTGAAGAAACGTAAATTTTTCGCCACCCTCTACAAACATTTTTATATCAGGATGTCTTTTAAAGCTTTTATTAGAAGAAGAATATACCTTAAACAACCTAGTTTAAATACGTAAAACAAGCATGTTTCCTAATAAATATTGATCGATATCTTTAAAAATTGTTAAATATTCCAAAATCTTTACCTTTATTTAGTCAGCACAACTTTAACAACTTTGATGGGTAAGTTCTTTGTGAACCACCCAATATATTTCAAACTGATATTAAAACATACTAGTAATAGATTTTATCACTCCCAAGAAAAGGTAAAAACCATATGAGACGCATATGTGGTGCCCCATATTGTATACAGTACGGTCGAGCGTCCTAGGGTCAGTCGATGTCATCCGAACCGGTATGCAAAACATCACAGACGCGTTCACAGACAGGTTCAGTTTCTTGCTGTCAATTTGACAGTATCGCTCCTTTGTATGTATTTACTATACTTCTATGTATTGTTCTGAATTGTTCATTTCAGCTTCGACATCGTTCTGAGAATTTATTGTCTTAAGTTTCCCTTTATCCTGATTTTCCATAGAACCTTGTTTGTTTTTTATATTTTAAACAAGAAATCTGACTTTTTTTAAAGCAATTGATATTATTCGTGGAAGGACTTTTCTTTTTGAAAGGAATATATTTAGTAGTATTTTCATACTGTTAAGAGCAGCTTGAGAATATTTATCTCTTTTTAAAATTGTTTTTATTTCCATAAGAATTGCAGTTTATATCATTGCATCATGTCATTACGTCTCTTGCAGAACGCGTCTATGGCTTATTGCATACGGTTTCGGATGACATCGACTGACCCTAGGACGGTCGACCGTACTGTATATTATGTACACTCGAACGTTTTAAAACCGACTCAAACTGCCATAAAACCCGATGAAAGTATGCTTTATTGCGGTACCTGAATGCAAAGCAGAAATAGTATGGTCAACTGTATGTAAATTACTAGATATTTATATGTATATACAATATATTTTTCTATTAAATCCAGTTTCATATGCAAGGGATCATTTATAAATTCCTAAACCGATAATTTCTTAATGTGAGCTTAACATATCTATAGTTAAATCGCTATCGCATACAATTTCACTATAATTCTAAGTATATATGTAATTAAGAAATTACATGAATAATAATATGTATGAGGGCAAGATATAAAAGTCTATTACTTATTAGAGTGGATCGAAAAACGCGTTTTTTTCTGCAATACAATTCTAATAACGCGGAAAACTTGCGCATAGGCGTCATTATAAATGAAAAGACATTAAAAAATTTGAAATCGCGCAGGCCTAAAGTTGCCAAAAAAGTCAAAATACCGGTAAATTTAAAAAAAAATGCAAAAATTAGAAAAAACACATTTTTTGTGTGTGTTTTTAGAGTGTCCTTAACGCATACAAAAAATAATTAGACCCATACGTGTTTTACTGAATTCGCGCAAAAGGTCTAAAGTTGCGGGTTGTATCGCAAAAAAACGATATTTCATGATTTTCGACGATTTTTAAATATGTGCCAAAACCCATAAAAGTTTTATTTTTAATTTGTAATAGTGTAAAAACTATTCAAAATAGTTTTCCCAATCCAGAAAAAATACTTTCAGGCCTGTTATTCTTTAACTGTATTCGTGCAAAAGGTCTAAATTATAGTATAAGTTAAGTTATAGTCCCGTAAAAACGCCGTTTTCCATATCTGATGAGTGTTTATTTAACACATTAGGTTTGTAGTAAGACTCTAACAAGTGATTTCTACATCCACCCTACGCAACCAACCCACCAGGGTGAATTTTATTTACAATATTTACAGTAACTATTTACTTTGAACAATGCATATGTTCGTTGTAGGCAAAAAATTATTTACATAAAAGCCCCTTTAAGTTCTGACTTTTAATTAAATGTGGGCATCAGTTGTCTTGATTTTAAAGTAGCTCTAATATAACCATCTCGATTTCCATGCCCGCACACTTTTTCTGCTGCTTCTGTAACCAGTTTTACATACCTCTCAACTGACTGGGTGAGGCATGGGAATTTGAAGTAGTTAAACACTGATAGCACTTTGTCTTTCAACAAAGAAGCAATGTGTTCAGTTGGCATCTTGGAAAGTAGTGGCGGCGGTGTTAACTTGCAGATTGACCAATCAATATTCATTCGGTATAGTCGTTTGCACTAAAATTTATTGAAGGTATTTTGAAGTCTCTTACGTAACCTTCAGCCGATGGGTCATTTCTGGATTTAAGGATCCTCCTGTAGCCAAGTTCTCTAATGCTGCTCGCAACTTTGGGTCTTTTGCGCGAATTCAGTAAAACAAGAATGGGTCTAATTTAAATTTAAAAATTTATTTTTTTTTTTTTGCATTTTTTTTAATTTACAGGGATTTTGACTTTTTTTTGGTAACTTTAGGCCTTCTGCCCGATTTCAAATTTTGAAAAAAAAAATTTTAATATTTTTATTTATAATGCCTATGCGCAAGTTTTCCGTGCTATTAGAATTGTATTGCAGAAAAAAACCTGTTTTTCGATTCACCCTATTACATATACTTTAGAGAATGAATGTTCGCATGATGGTGCAGAAAATGTCCTTCAGAACCAACCAATAATTCAAAAGTTTTTTCTGTGTATTAATTTGTTTTCAGTTTGACTGCCTTTTCGTTTACCTTCTCTATTATTTGAAATAAATTATTATTTGTTTACTGTGTGTTTTGTTATAAATTCTCGAATAAAATCAGTGTTTTTAACGAAACAAACTTAAGATGAATATAGATTCCTGTCTATCTACTTCGATAAATATTTTTCTTATGGTTCTAAAATTGATTTGTATTATTATTTTATTTGCGTTTATATGTCATTAATGGTAATGGGTGTTGGCAAACGCTATACTACGTAATAACGCAGGTATTAAAAGTATCTGAAAAAGAATATATTTCTGCAGCGATCTTCCCATTCATTTCACATTACGTAGCTATTTTACCTGCTCATAAGCAAATTGCTTTATTACTACAAACATCCAGTTAAATGTTGAAAGTTTCTGTGTGCGCTTTTAGGTCTATGTCGCTTGTCGGGTGAGTCGATTCTAAAACGTTCGAGTGTACCTACTGTTGCTGTTTATATAGCTACAGTTTTCATACAAATGCAAACCAAAGCGTTTTATAATTATAAGAACTTGTGAATCTATATACATACATACATACAGACATATGTATATATGATCAACGCACAGCAAGTGTACTGACCAGCAACCGACTTGATTGATACATTAGTTCGAGTGTCAAAACTAGTGTCTATAATTAAATGATCAACTCAATAAGAAGCCTTGGCAAGGCTAAGAAAAAAAAAATACCTAAAAAAATGTGAAGCTAGGTTAAGGTTAACGTCTTTTCGCATTGAAGCATTGAACAAAAGATACGAGGTTTTAATTGGAAGTTTCTTTAATAGGATACGTAATAATAAATGTCATGAATTATTTACACCCTTCAGTTGATGATTTTGATATAAAATTTCGCATTAATGGCATGCTCCTCATTATTGTCGCAAACACATAAACAAAGCGCATATAAATAAGTTTGCAAATAAAGTCACTTTAGCAATAATAATAGAAGATGTTTAAATTTATTATTGTTTTTAAGTAGTAGTAAATGTTAGCGTAAAATATCTGATTACCGAACGACAAAATTTAAAACTTATAAATAATGTAGTTAAATCAACTTTTTTTTTGTTGTTTTCAGAGATTCACGACCTTTTTCACGGTCACGTTGAGTTTATTCGTAGGAGCAACTATTTTAGGTAAGCCTAAAGATAATTTTTAATTTTAAGACATTTTTAACCCTTTTTTTAGTGTCAATTTTTGGATCAACTTGGCACGTGGGCAGCCAGTCGATAGTAAGCAGTTACAAAGCATTTTCCAAAGAAAAAGTCCAAGCGAATTTAAACGTTTACGTGGGTTTACAACACGTCAATATCACACTTCGAGGTATGCATAGTAATGTAGTACTATAAAAAAGTGTATTGTGTTAAAGGAATACCGTACAGTAATAAATCCGTTAATACATAAGTAAATATGATAGATATTTCTATAACATTAAGTTAAAGCTTTTATTTTTATTTAGTTGTTAGTTTGTTGCGTATCACACGAGTAAAAAAAAGCTGGAGATGGATTTGTTGTGATGTAATGTTATTGGAAAACTAATGTGGAAAATTTTATTGTTATTATTATATTCAGAAAGAAATCAGATACTATAGGATTTTTTCCTAGTCTAGACGTCTAGCACGTCATTCTTGATATTTTATGATTATTAGATCCTTCATAAATTCTGGCATGCAGATATGAATCTGCACATGTAAAATTTGTCTCTCTTCTTTTCGGGTTTTTTGATTATTAGTTAATTCATTTACTCCGCAGCCACCTCTAACTTCAATTATCAACGCAACCTTAAATATAAATGTATGTATGATGTTTCAATACATCAAACATACTCACCTTTATTGACAAAAATTCGGCCTTTCTCGCTGCTTTTAAAAGTTCAAAATCATCCTCCTGACTTGTCTGGCGTGGACACACGCCAGACAAGTCGAGAATCTATTATATTAATATTACTATTTTTTTAAAGGAATCGTGAAACATTTTGGTGTCGAGTGACAATCAGCACACCAAATTTAAATTACTACAAACCTATGCAACTTGATGCACAAAGTGTAAATAATTTAAAAGAAATCGAAATGGGGTTCCTTTGTGAACCTCAAGAAAATAACAAAAAATTTTGTTTAAGTTGTTTTGACTGTATTTACTATCTTTATTTTCTAAGGGAGCAATAAAGTTTTTATATCAATATTGCCACGTTGTGATACTATTATATGCAAAACTGGCTGAAGTCACACTTTAAAAGCAAACTACTACTAGCACCATTAGAAATAGTCTTATTTATCAGCTTTTGTTAGTGGTACGTTAATAAAAATGCCTTTGACCAATATCTGTTAATTTCATTTAGAGGGTGGAGTACTCTTTGTTGAATTACTGTTCATATTTGGTCACTTATCTCTTTTAAAAATGCTTGCAATTGAGACTGCAACTTGCTAGTTGCAGATGTGGTAAGTTGAACAGTTACATTGATTGAACAAATATTTGGACAGGTGATTCCTAGATACTTGTTGTTGCTACCATTCTAATTGGTCAATTAACGTTATCTTGCAATAGAGGTTTTTAGACATTGCTGTTTCGCTCTTCTTCTACATTTCCAAAGTTTAACAGTATTTTGTTTGTAAGTTATATCAATGGATTCAAAATTTCTCTGACCTTAATCAAGATGTCATTTCTCCTTCGATACGATAATTTACTTTATCCTGCTCATTTATATCCAGAAGGTGTGGTCCAGGACAGTCAAAACTTCAATCGGCATCAGGAGTATAAATTTGTTAAACTTTATAAGCTAGATCATTGCTTTACTATTAAGTGAAAGTGGAAGCTACGGGCGAAAGCTACTTCTACATCACATTTTGGCGTTAAGGACAAATTTTTGTAATGGTTATTTATTAAGCTAGTTACTAGCTAGCAAGTATAATTTAAGCTTGTCACGTGTAAAGTAGAATACTACATTCAAGTTGGATACAAGCTTGCAGCTTTCCACGACAAGTTGGAAGTAAGCTGTCACCGTTGTCATGGCAACTTTTATTCCAGTTTGATTCAAACTTTTTTTGCAGTTTGGGATACAACTATCCCCGATAGCAAAAATAGTTTGAATTAAGCTGGAATAAAAGTTGCCATGACAACGATGACAGCTTACTTCCAGCTATCGCCGAAAGCTGCAAGCTTGTATCCAACTTGAATTAAGCATTCTACTTTACACGTGACAAGCTTAAAGTATACTTGCTTTGCAAGCTCACGGTAAACTTGCGCTGAGCGTTTTACGCATTATAGACTCAAACTTTAAGCGAACGATAAAATTTCTTGCCACTGGTTCCATATCGACTATTGTACATGCAATTAAACTACGTGCAAGTTCAAGCTTGGGAAATATTGCGCTTGCCCGTGTTCAAGAGAAACCTAAAACCTCGTCGTTTATTGCATTAAACATCTCATAGTCCATTTTTAATTAAAATCTGCATTTACAGGGCAGACTTTTGTCACCAGACAAGCCACGTCAATTCGTCAATTGGAATACAACTCTTGGAATTGTTTGATCATGTCGGATGAGGCTCGGTTCTCTCTATCTGGAGTAAATAGACGAAATTGTCGCTTCTATGATGCTGAACCTTCAAGAAAATTCGGTAGATCAAGTGCGTCATCGGATCATTTTTCTTTCAAGATGACAGTAGGACGACTTCAACAGTCAATGAAGAATGCTATCGGATTATGATCACCGAACTTTTGATTCCGTTCATCAACAACAATGGTATGAAAAATTCCTAGTTCCAACAGAATCGCAAGACTTCCTATAGAGCAGCTGCAACCATCACTTTATTAAAACGCATTTTTCCCAAGCAACACATTTCGAAAAAAGTTTATTATGATTGAGCTCTGCGTTCGCCAGATTTAACACCACCGAACGTTCTTCTTGTGGAGGTTACTAAATGTACAAGTTTACGCTAGTAAACTTGGCAGTTTAAAAGAGCTGAAGGAGATTATTCACCGAGAAATTTCCCAGAAATACCCGAAAGAAGGCTATTTTGGCAAATGCAACCTGTGTGATTCTAGATGTTTAAACAGGACTAGCTATCTGTGATAGTACAGAGTTGGTATTAAAATTTAAAACCATGATACATAGATGGCCAAAATTTATTGTACGCATTATACAATTACAGTAAAAAGTTAAATAAGAAAAAACATATAAAATCATACAACGATATTAGATAGGCCACTGTTAACTCTCATTCGCGTATCGTTGTAGATCCTATGTAGAAATAATACATCAAGCTCAATGCAGTAGACTGCATCCATCTGCGGCCGTAACCGGGATCAAAAGACGAAGTAAAAGACATTTGCCTACTATGCACAGTAACCGTGCATACAATCACTTACGTTTTATGTCTTTTTGCATGCTGGCACAACAAGTAGCTTTTGACTTATATATTCATGGCGCTCATATCATTATGCATTCGAGTTTTACTGGAATTAACTCGGAGATTGTTACTGTAATAATTTTACTATCATTGTGCATAAAATAGGCGTCCAACAGCGGACATAACTGCGTTAACCTTTCAATGTACGTATTGTCTCCTCGCGGGCTATAAATCTGACGATAAATTTATAAAAGTTATATCAATGTCGGTTAAATTAAGTGGTATATATGGGTGTTTCTCTGGCAACTGTAATAATAATTGCTCTCTCAATGGGCGCTGGAAGTGTTACGCCTACCCACCAGGAGAGATTTCATAAGAATCTAAATGATTTCTTAATTGCTTCGTTCCATGCCTTTAAGATCGATTATAATTAAGACATAAATTTCTCGAAATATGACAGAAAATGTTTCCAGTCGTAAATAAAAAATATCGTTATTTATGGTTTTTGAACAGAATGTCTTGATTTTTATTATTATAAAATTCATAATTGTGTTTTATGTTTAAGAATGGGGAGTGGAAATTTTGAAAAGTCATACACCTTGTAACAATTTATGATAACTGAAATATTTCTTCTCTTATGAATATAATATAACCGTTAACCTAATTTCCACTAAAGATTCTTGAAGGAAAAGGGAATTTTAATTCATAATAATGCATGCAATAACTATAGCATTCGTGTTATGGGCATTAGACAAGTTCTCCTTGCAAAAAAAATAGTTGGCAAATCATTTATAGAAATATAAAATAAAAGACGGACTATAATGGACTTGTACTACTCCAGGTTTAACTGCCAAACAGCTCTATGAACATTAATTATAGTCGATTCAGATCACTACCTTTCCTTTTAATTAGAACAAAAAAAATCGTAAATAATGCAAGGATTTGGATTCTTCTTTAATGTCTTTAGCTTATGAGTGTTACAAGTATTGACAACATAAAAGTAACTGCCTTTTTTCTTCTTGCTTCCGCGTAGGAGATTTTCTTTAAAGAACTCTCCAAAACAATCAATTCTCGTCAACATAGCCTGGTTACAAATATTTGCTAGAGTAGCTCAACATCAGGTTTGGCAGGTAATTAATATAAATATAACTAATCACTTACTCTCTTAAGTTACAGTTTCAGTATGCAGATTAACAAAGTAAATGAATACAGATTAGGTTACAAGTTTTTTTCAGGTACCAGTACTGAGAGAGTGCTCGACAACTTGTCTCAGATTATTTCTAGTATATTGCCAGTCCTGGCACTGCATGGTCCTCACAGGAAAGCGTTAACAATTCCTGCCCCGTAACCCTCTACTACCGTCACAATGTTTTTGTTTTAACACTAAAACTTTCTAACTATCTCCTGATTGTTAGCCTCCCAGATTATCCCACATAGTAATTCTGACTGCATAAAAACTATATTTAAAGAATTTCTTACTACTTTATCAATCTTCTGGTTTCCCTCTATAGTACATAGATCGTCCATGAACTCAGACCAATTTGAGCGGGTTTTCTACAAAAAGTTATTATAATACCTAACCTTAAACACTGAAAAAAATTCTGAAGCTGTCTCTGATTAGATCCTTCTAACAATATGATTTCGCTTTAATGGAAAATGATCTACCGTAATAATAGCGTATATTTATGTATTCTAGTGTGACGGCAGCCCAGGGGATTCCCTGAACCCGTGCATGGTCGCTGACCATACCCGAAAACCAGATTTGTTTGCAAATTTAGATCCGTCTGTATTTAGTATCAGGCCCTCTATCGTTGCCTCATAGCTTCCACTGCTCCACTCTTCCCTACTTGAAGTAACAGCGTTAAAAGTTATGGTAACGCAGAGGGTTTTGTCTATACTATACGTCACCATATTAGTATAGAATGACCAGAAGTAAATTCAAGGACTACAGAGTGCCTTTTTCGTGTTTTATTTTTACGCTGAGTCCTGCTTTTAAAGTCTCTGCCTTTACCTCAATACCAACGATTTTCTACGCGTTCATAAAGATCTGATAACTTTATCGACTGTCACATGAGGTGGGAATGTGAGCATTTGAGCGCGATTGATTCCCAGACGTTTCATATCCAACACAAGCATTAGTTTCTCCTCAAACATTAATATTGTAGAAGACTCTTCTTCGAATAAATGGTATCATAGAAGTTTTAAAAAGATTTACCCTCAATTTGTCTGGACAAACCTAACATGCATCTATGCAACCTTTCGAAAACGGTATCTGCAAAATTTCTGGTTGTTATAATTATTGTGTCGTCAATATAACCAACCACCGTGTCTTCATAAAGAGCCGGTATTAAACCATCCACCAGTCAGCAGCACACCAGAAGGTTGTCGGTTTTCTGATTCAGCGTCGATTTCTCTGCAGATCAACCATGATGGATAATACTACCCTCGAAAGTACGTTTAATTAACTAATACGAGCGAGATGTCACACAGCATTTCGATGTCTATAAGTGCTTCTAAAGCATTTTTTTATTCTAAAGGACACTTTCTAATATGTTAAGCACAGTTAAGGATGTAGGCACGTCGATTCTTGTAAATATTTCTGCGTAGTAGGGCCCCGTCGCTAACGATTTCAGAGGCCAGAGACCAGTTTTATCTAGCTGCTCGTATTGCTTGGTGTAATCGGGATCCTGATTTTCTGATTTCTCAATGCTACTGATAATTTCAAATACGAGAAAAATCGCATCTTTCTTATAGCATGCAATTGCTTGTATCTCCTCTATAGAACGTATCAACCGACCAGTGTAAACTAACAAAACTAGAGGCTCCAGTATCAAGCCTTTAGAAAACGATCCAGTTCTTTCAGTTAAGGAGGAATCAGATGCTAGGAGAGATACATCTAATTACTCTGGAGAAAACATACCTGACAGGTTGACAGCGTATTAAAATAGTGAACAATCTATACGTTTCCAATCATTACTTTAAAATATAAATTGATTCAAATACTATATCATCTGTTCGTTATTTCATAACGTACACATTACTTTTACAATCATTTACGTTTGACATCTAATACTCAACCTTAATAATACTCAATATAAATATAATAACCAAATTAAAATTTACCATGAGAAGATACTTAGGTATTTTTAGAGATCATCAAGTCAAGGAAATATGATTACAACGTATATGATTTAACAGCATAGTAATGATAAAGTGCGTACTTATAATCCATCTTCATTTAGACATGAAAGTATCCATAAAAGGTTACTTATGTTATGTATTCGCGATTGCGTGCTCTCAACTTAATTTGTAAGCACAATTGTAATAGTACTGTTTATTGCTTTACGATGGAATTGATTAAGTTAATTATAGTCATTTTACAAACTCGTAGTGTAGGAATAAAAACTTATAGCTTAGAATTTACGTTACGGAAATTATGTTTGTAGGGAATTAATCTTCCATTTGTGTTAGGTGATTATAGAACTTCTTTTTTGTTTTCTTATAGCACACAACTGGACTACGGATGTTGATTTCAACGAGCGTTTTTATTGGTATTCGTCCGCACAGATGGGCAACAGTTTCAGAGAAGCTTTGTCCAGAGGTTTACCTTATCCGATCCTCACGGTAGCCGAATATTTCAACACCGGACAGGAAGGATTATCTTGGGGTGGTCAGTACCGGACTGCTGGATATTTTGCGATTATAATGTTATGGTGCGTATAATAGTAAATTAAATAGAACTGTAAAATGTAACATTAGATACTATTTAATTAATTCTTTAAGCCGTGATAGTGTGACTGCTAACTGTAATATTTTTAGTTGGTTTACCTTTCCCTGCAAGCTAACTTAGTATTATCGCAAGTTAATAGACGATTTTAATCATAAGTGATGTAATATCCATACCACTAGAATTTTACGTTTAAACACACAAATAACAAATGTTAATCCAGTAGCATTAACTTGCTAATAGCTCCTATAGTTATCGCTGAATCAAGTTTATCCGCTAAAAGAAGTATTGCAACTTGTTTTTCTGAGAAGTATTTAGCAATCGCATGGAATTTTTTTCCAATGAGCATTTCTCTAATGAAATTTCGTTGCTTCGCATGAGAATGAAAATCTGTTATTTATTCATCAAATCAATCAAAACTAAAGCATTTACAGAAAGTAATTGCTTACGTTGTAGATTGCAAATAATTTCTTTCCATCATCAAGTCATCGCTTCATGAAAATGATGGCTTCAAATTCAACTTTTAGAAAGCGAAACCTCAACTATAAAATAAAGTAATAATATCTAATACTTCAAAATTACACCTTGCAATATCCGTAAAAAATACCATAAATGTTGGTTTCTATAGTAAGTTGCCTAGCATGTTAAGTAAACTATAATATGGTTAAAGTTCGGATTAAGAAAATTTTGTTAATACATTGTTTCTACTCAATAAATGAGTTTTTAGACATACATAAATTTGAGAGATGTATGAGGCATAGTTTCTTACTTTTTTGGATCAAATGTGATAATTTATAATAGTTTTATCGAAAAAATGGTTTTGTTGAACACAAAATCTGTGTTATTTTTTAGTCTCGTATACATAATCATCTAACCGTGTTCTGATTCTACCACTTGATCCAAGGTGCATAGCCTCACAATTCTGACAATTAATTTAATTTTTCACTTCCTCAAATATTTCCACTTGTAGGTCAATACAACAACAATTAATTAAATACCAATTTATTCCAGAACATAATTGAACAGAATTGTTAGAGCTTGACAAAAAATAGATTGATATACTAATAATTCAAATCCAAACCAATACATCTTTCGTTATTATTCGAGAATGTAATTAAAATTCGGTATATCAATGATTTCTTTGTTTTTTAGATATTTTTGTTGATAGGCATAGCCATTTATATTATTTGTATTTTGACACATATTAAATGTCAAATTTCTTCCACTGAAAAAGTCTTATTAACGAAAATATTATATTTTACGTTCTGGAATAAATTGGTATTTAATTAATTGTTGTTTTATTGACCTACAAGTGGAAATATTTCAGGAATTTAAGGATAAATACATAAAGATCATAAATTGACATATTAATTGATTTAATCTCCAATTTATCAAACTTTTCTTTCTTGTTACCTAACACAATATTCGAATTAATCTTCAATTGTTATACCAGGACGCCCTAACTTTCCAATAATGTGACTAGCTAAACACTTCAATCCACTAAACAGCAAAAACTTTTAACAAAAAATCGACGCGTTTCGACAGAAAAGCTGTCATTATCAAGGCGACAATAAAACTAAAATAAAATAAAACCTACAAGGAACCTAAATGTTATGCACGGCCCAGATAACACACGGTGTCCATTGGACATCCACTACAGGTCCATAATAAGTCCGAATGTCCATGGACATAAATAGGATATCCATAATATATGCAGATATGGACGACTTTTGTAATATCCTTTGATGGACATCCATACGATATCCGAATATAGATTCTCAGAATATTCATAAACGCATGTTTGTTATTCTTTGTACAATGGATGTCCATTATCACACATACACTGTGGATATCATCCTTTGACGAACATTTATGGAATATATGAACTTGAATGGTATATCGGACACCCAAATAATAGATCTATACGCATGTTGGGCATAATATTAAGAATAACATATCGAAAGAACACGTTATGTTGAATTAGGATTTTAAACAATTTAATAAATTCCATTTGATGTAACACCGAAAGTGACGGTTTAATAACCTAATATTTAAATCACTTGCTCCTTTAATGGAGCTGAAACGAAATTTGCTGGAATTTGGTAGAAAATAGCTCTCCGGTGGATATCCATTGGACATCCTTTGTACATAGACGAATATCCGATGGACGTCCGCGTATCCAACAAGGAATGTACATTGGATGTTCTATGGACGTTCACGTGCTGATTGGGGGTCAATCCGATACGCATCATTAATTTCCCATTAACGAAATGCGGGATAGGGCCGTTGTCACCGTTCATTACACATGACTTACGTATTTGTATATATATAATTATTTTTCTTTTTCAATATATTCACCTGCAAGACGGATACATTTTTCACATCTTTCAATTAATTTATTTATACCCTCATAAAAAAATGGTTTCTCTTTATCTGCAAAATACGCCGAAACTGCCTCCTTGACTTCATCATCGCCAGTAAATTTTTTACCCCGCAGCTCTTTTTTCATTTTCGGAAACAGGTAATAATAATAATATATTTTACTGTCATAGATCATGTAGATATAGACAATGTCAGCAGATACATAGTAAAAAGAACACAAGTTAAAACAAGCTAATCTAAAACAGAACAAACAAAACAAGAGAAAAAAAGAGCATCACAGAACATGTGTAATAATCACTTGGGGCCAGGTCTGGGCTGTAGGCTGGGTGATTCACAATTTCGAAGCCCACCTTATGCAGGACAGCTAACGCAACGCGGCTCTTGTGGACGGGCGCGTTGTCGTGCAAAAGCAGCACACCTTTCGTCAATTTTCCCCGTCTTTTCTCTTTAATGGATTCTTTTAGTCGCTCTAATATTGAAGCGTAATATTCTTCGGTTATAGAAACACCTTTATCTTTATAATCAATCAACAATGTTCCTTCCGAGTCCCAAAATACCGTTGCCATGAGTTACCCAGCTGATTGTGATACTTTAAATTTCTTGGGAAGTGCTGTGCCCTTTTTATGCCACTGCATGGAGTCTTGTTTGGACTCAGGTTCATAATGATCCGTGTAGGATTTTAAAAATTGTTGTATCGGATACTCCAACCATTTCTGCGAGTTGTTTCTTCTTTAGTCAAGCATCTTCGAGTACAATTTTTTCAACTTTTTGGATAAGTGGCGCAGTCACCTCAATGCTCCTGCCCGGCATCGGGACGTCTTCAAGGGATTCCCTTCCTTGTTTAAATAAACTATGCCACTTGTACACCATGGTTTTTCCTGGACAAGAGTCGCCGTAAACCAATGACATCTCATTCATTATGGTCGCGACTGATTTTCCTTGCCTGGTAAGGAACTTTATAACGGCACGATATTCGATTTTTTTCCATATTTCACTTTTTACTCCTGATTATGTTACTTGGTTGACGATAGCTCAAAGACTAACTGTCTAATCGGTGGTCCTTCTTGTTCTCTGCTAAGGCCGAACTATTGTTAATAGGCCCTTTATTCGTCGTATGATAGGCTTCGTTCTAGCCTGGAGATATGATAATTATTATGTTTTCTTACCTATTTTTATATATATTTGTAAACTTTCGAAACTTACAATTATTATTTATTTGTCTAATTCATTTGACATTCGTATGATCGATGTTCTGATCTGTTTCAAAAATTTTACAATCGATTTCGTAAATGCCCGACTTTTCCAAAGGTTGTATCTTATCTTTAGGGTTACCGATGAGACTTAAAACTAGTCCCACAACTGTAAACAATTCTGAGATTTAACTCTTTGAAGAAGCAATCTAGTTTTGCAGTATAAAATTCGATAGAGTTTATTAAAGATATTCAAAGTATTCAGTTGCTGGAGGGTAAAATAATTCATATAATACCATGTTTTATTTGTTTCACTTACACTAGATGCAAGGTTAAAAATATCTAGTCATTAATAGTTTATACTATTTTAACATGAACAGTATACTGCCTGCAACCAAGGACTAATTCCACGCCGGTGCTGCTTCCGATCTTGTTCACTAGAGGGCATGTGGTTGGTATTACTCCCTGGTTGCAGGTATTATACGATTAAGGTTGAATGACGAGTTGCGATAAAATTAGATCTTGCATTTGGAGGATAGACTGAAACCACGTGGTCCGGTTCTAATATTTGACTTATTTTCATTACACTCATTTGCAAGGTGATTTCCAACAATATAGCATGAGCGCCTATTACAGACATTTTTTGGATATTAGTAATTGATAATTTTAAGTGTAGGTTACTTTTAACTTTGTTACATGATACCATCAATCCAAATTTAAAAGAAAAGGGCTAGCATTTTATTTATAATAATAAAGTCGATGAACATTTCCACTACTAGAAAATCTCCAATATTTTGCCTGAAAATGCAACACTTTGACACAAACGCTAAAAGTTTAAAATTTTTGCAATGACCGCTGAATAACCCTGTTTACGTAATCGATCATGTAATTACGTTTTTTTTAAATAAATTTTAGAATACGTCTACTAGCAACTGCTTTTATGTTTTTCTTATAGTTAATTTCGTGAAATGACACACTGCAATATGTTAGCATAGTACCTCGTCCAAACACTTCTGGATAGAGACAGATTGAGAAATAACAGAGAACCTTTCATGACTAATAGACTAAATTGTTACTAATCTCAAATTAATAAACATTTTATCTAACATTTGCATTAATTATGTCATGACAGACATTTTATACACTGAGAAACTAGCATTCGAATTTTAAACTAGGTTTAATTGCACATGTAATTAGTGTAATGGTTATTTGAGAAATCTAATCCTTTACACTATTGAAATGAACTTTTAGTAGATAATTGCATAACTGTACTTTATTTATTTTTAGAAAAATACGATAAAAACCGTTTACTATGAGTACTAGTAATATTTACAGATAAGCAAATTAGACTTACTGTTAGATACAAAGAATAATGTTAACCACTTTTATTTTAATTACAAAATATTTATTTCCTCTTATCCTTAATGTGAAAAAGTTATCTAAACACAGCGATATATTTCAAACTTCTATATTTACAATTACAGGACTTCCTTTGCGTTATGGCTCCTTATGAACTTGATGTTGATCGTCGTTCCACGCTACGGAGCCATGCTTATGACAACTTGCGGACTTCTCCTACTTGGTACAGTCTGCGGCTACTTAGGACTTTTGCCTGAAAATCCACTAGTGATTCATATAGAAAGTAGTACCATTAACTTCCATTTAGGTTGGTGTTACTGGCTTGTATTCGCAGCAGGTAACGTAACGCCTAATGTCCCATTCAATTCTACTAATTTAAGTTAAAAGCGCATCATTTTCAGGCTGTATCTGTCTACTAAGTGGAGTCATAATTACAACGGTTGAAATAGTCTTTCCAAATAGTTTCTCAACTATTCTCGAAGTAGACTATGACACCCCATACGACAGGCACATCATAATTGAAGACAGTCACGGTAAGAGATATCAGAAGAAAAGATTTAGTAACGGGAAATTGGAGGAACCATCCGGAATTAGTTTAGGAAGTAGAATATTAAGGTAATACCCTTTATTATTCTAGAAATTTTTGTTTTCCCTATTTGAAAATATTTCTAGACGGTTATCATCTAAAACACGCGAAGAGAAATCTACACCAGGACCTCAAAATTTCGAATTAGAACAACCACCAAAGACACCTTGGAAGTATCCCTTTAAGCATGCGCATTTCTCATCACCTAATATTTTACCAAGGACAGTGTCGCAGGATTCATTTAGCTCTGCCAATTCCAAAGACTTGCCTCCAGTACATAAAGATATATCCAGGTAAAATCTCACCATTTATCATGAATAGATTAATAATTTTACTATTGCGTATTATTATTTACAGATTAAGGACGCATCCTGAGAATATTCAAGAAGTCTCGATGTGGTGAAGATGTACGTCGAATCTCAACGAAGCGAAACGCTGTAGTGCAATTTGATTAAAATCTAAGTGATGTTATATGTGATATAGGTAGAGATATTAGTACTATTTTTAATTAAATAATATTTTTGTCAAAATATTCTGCCATACATGTACGCGACAAGCTTATTATTGTGTATTATTATTATTAGGTATTGTATTATTTATTTTCAATTGATCATGTTTTGTTATATGAATGGACCTTTTCCTTATGTGTAGCATTCGTAATTTAATAAATGTATTTTAATATTCTTAAGCAGTGTTCATTTGAATAAAAGCTGTAAAAATAATTTCTACAATAAAGTAAATAAAACACAGATTTATTTAACATCTGTATCATAGATTTATATATTTAGCAAACTCTTATTTAACAAAATATATGTATTATGTAATATTACATCGTAAATAATCTGATTTGCATTGAATTTTGTTTTGCAATTCTCCAATCGAAACGAGTAAAGTAGTGAAGGTACTTATATGGTATAACCTTATATTATACTAAATAAAATAATTCGTGTAGGTATCTCAGTCATCGTCCATGCTCAAGAGAAGATATTCTTCATCACAGCATGAGTCCTGTCACCTCGGTATTATGACAGTATCAGTGTACTTGTCATCAATAGGTACATCGACTATAGAGGATTCGGTTTTCCTGTAGATAGTTAATCTCTCCCTGTTTTCTTCGCAGTAGCAGCAACCGCAATGGCAGAACAACATACATCCTAGACATAAATATGGATATTCTAATTATGGATGGATGGAAATATGTGATATGATGTTCAAATAAAACTTTAGTGTTCAAAAATAAAAATTGTTTCTTAAGATGTTAGCGAAAATAAAAACCATTATTGCTTGTATGATTAGACAATCATTCAATGTGCTACTTCAAATTCTAACTCCATTTTTGTTTGTACTTTCTCCTTACAGCTTAAGCGTTTCCATGCCTCGTTTTCATCATACACCTCATCTAGCTTCTATATTGCACTATTCACAATGTCGTAAGAAATAAAAACTATGTTTAATTTAATAAAATGTAAAAGAAGTAGCAACTAAAAGCGTTACTTCTTCTAATATGAAAAATCTAGCGCCCAAAACCTTTCTGTTTCCTACAATTATTTGAATCAAAACCTTCGAAGTCACCTAAAAAGTAGTAAACATTTTTCGAATGATTGGCAATCAGGCGAAAATATTTACTTTTGCTTGACTGTCAAGACCAACTTATTTTTTAAAAACAGAAAAGAAAATTGTCTTTAAACCAAATAAAACATTTAATCCCACAATCTTAAAGTAAAATTATAAAGGTTCTAATCTTCCAATTGTACAGAGGTTAGTAATGAGTCATTACTAACCTCTATATGCCTCTATTATTAGAAAATTAAAACATTAGTCCGAAATCTCATTGAATAATTTTCAATGTTTGGGGAGTTGGGAAATCACCCAACAAGACTTCTGACTGATTCAAACTTGGAAGGTCCACCTATTTTAGGTAAATAGGTGCAAACTTTTATTTAATTATTCTTTTGTAGCACTAATTTAAATAACGTCTGGTATATAGTACGTAAATCATTTTTGAGAATTATCATTTACCTTAATACTTTCAAACACCCATCAAATTTATCATTCGAAATGGAACACTGCATACTTTTTTGTATTTGACGGAATTTTTTAAATACAGAAAGATACATTTCATCAAATTTGATTTTCATGGTTATCAAAATTTTGAATGTATACCTTTCAGTCTAGAGTGCCGTAACCACGGTAAAATTATTCTAATTTAGACCCGACTGTTAATAGTACAATCCTAGTGCTTGAGGGCCGTTTATCTCAATACGAACCTCTCTAGTATTTATTATATGACTATAGTTCAGACATAACATATCAATAACGCTAGTTGATCCGTATGCAGTACATGGAAATATTTGCTTCTAATTGTTTCTGTTTGGCCGAAAATGCCCAAATTCTGAAATGAGTTCTACACAACCAAGAAAGTTAACAAGTGTTTCAGAGCCTGTTTTGTTATTAAGATAAATTGGCAGCGCAAGGGCAGCGCAAAAGCATGAATTTATTTTAGGGTTAAGGTAACATGCATTCAATAAGTCTGTAGATCTCAAGCAATCGTGGACTAGTATAGATATATGTGTGCGCTTTAATCTATTCGATGTACATACTTCAAATAGAACGTTATTCAAAGTAATGCAAAAGATTAACATTTATGAAATAATACTGTTTTTCATTTGATTTTGCTGAGAAAATAGTGCAATAGTGGAAACAATTTTTTAGCTTGTTGTTGTACTTATTCGAAGATTTTGAAATCAAAACTTTAATAATTCAATATATACAGGGTGTTTCCTAAGTAATCTAAAATATTATATGGGGCGCTTCGTCACTCAATTTTAAGACGAAAAGTTCATATAAACATGTGTGATAAGTCTTGTCGTTAATGAGATACAGGGTGTTGAATTGTTTGTAATAAATCAGCTGTGATTGTATTTGAAATTAATTTTTCCTGGTGACGCTACTGGTTTTTAGAAGTAATACGAAAAACATGCTTATTATAAGTGACGTTTGAAGTAACGTTGACAACTGTGTCAAACCTAAAAATCAACGCAAACAACGAACAATAAATTTTTAATAATACGATCTTTTTGTGTTAAGTTAACAACTATGCCTGTGTTTACTAATGCTGAAATGGCTAATATGCACTTCTTGTATGAATTAGCTAATGGTAATGCCTTAGAGGCTAGACGTATGTATGCCCAGCGTTATCCTAATAATCGTTTACCATGTTCAGATACGTTTACTAAGCTACATATTCGGTTACAAGAAACTGGAACTTTTGCCAAATCAAAGAATATTATTGGACGACCCAGAACTGTGAGAACTCCACAATTGGAAAACCAGATTCATCAAATAATTGATCAACATCCAGAAACGAGTACCAGAAAAATTGCTGATGAACTAAATGTTGGTAACAGAACTGTTTGGAATATTTTAAAAGATAACTTATTGTATCCATATCACGTTCAACGTGTACAACATTTGCTACCTACTGACTATCTGCTTCGCATACAGTATTGCCAATGGATTTTAAATAAAATAGCAAACAATCCCAACTTCGCTGCCGATATTCTGTTTACGGATGAAGCCAACTTTTCAAGACATGGCATTATGAATTTTCATAATGACCACATATGGGCAAATGTAAATCCACATGCCATAATTGTAAAAAGATTTCAACAAACATTTTCGGTCAATGTTTGGCTTGGCATCATCGCAGATTATTTAATAGGACCATTTTTCCTTCCTGCACGGTTGACCGGTGCGACATACCTTCATTTTCTAGAAAATGAACTTCCAGTTCTTTTAGAAGATGTACCTCTTATTATTAGAAGGCGCATGTGGTTCATGCATAACGGAGCTCCTCCACATTTTTCATTGATTGTTCGCGAGTTTTTAAATAACGTTTTTTCAGACCATTGGATCGGACGAGGATCTCCACACCCATGGCCCCCTAGATCACCGGGACACAATCCTCTGGATTTTTGTGTGTGGGGATATTTAAAATCGCTCATTTACACAACCCCGATATTAAACGTACAAGATCTTCAAAATCGTATCATACAAGGCTGTAATCTTATTCGTAACAAACCTGGTATCTTCGAACGTATTCGGCAATCAATTAGACATCGAGCAGATGCTTGCATTTTAGCTGCAGCTGGACATTTTGAACATATGCTCTGAAATATAATATTTTTTCTCTATGTTTAACACATGTTGTTGCTTCTAATAAAATAATAAAACACCCTGTATCTCATTAACGACAAGACTTATCACACATGTTTATATGAACTTTTCGTCTTAAAATTGAGTGACGAAACGCCCCATATAATATTTTAGATTACTTAGGAAACACCCTGTATAGCGAACAAATATATACGTGCTTTCTCAGTCTTCTCTTTTAGAAAATTTAAATTTTGAACGTTCTATCCTTCCAAGATGCACTTAATACAAATTTTTCTGCATCTCCTTTATTAAAAATCGAATTTTTGGGAGTTATTTCAAGTTGGTTGTTCTATGTTGATTCGAAGATTTAGCATTCTTCCATGAAGTAATTGAGAAAGAACAAAATTTTACTGGCCCTGCGCACTTTTTTGGAAAATCAAATTTTGAAGTTATTCCAACTTCTTCTAAATTTATCCCGTTTCTTTAATTAATTTTAAAAAAGTGCTAACAAGAGATATCGTTTTTCACTTTTTATTAATTATGATCGTAAAAACCCAAAACTTTAAAACAATGTTCAGAACAATATTCAAAATATCAATTTTATTAAAAAAAGGAATAATTTGGAACAATCCTTCAAATCTCTAAGCCTAACTTCACACACAGGAATTTTTGTCCAAACGATATTTAGCATTAAAAATGAGATAATCAAAGTGGGCAATAATGAAATCGGAGAAACACATATTATTATATTTCTTAAATCTGATAGAACATAATATCGCATTCCAGATAAATTTATACCCTTTACAAAAGGCTGTGGAAATGACAATTTATTTGCTGTACCCCAATGTCAAGGACGTCAACTCGCTAAAAATTAAAAGGCTCCCGGCTCTCATAAGTATAAACCTTGCTGCATACACTATCTGCTGCGTTCGTTTCTATTACATTTTTTAGATCCAAGAAGCACCCAAGACTCCACAATGTTTACCTACTGAAACCTACATGTCCTTAATTTATATAAAGAAGACCACCTAATTATTTGGTAAAGATAAACTCTTGGGAGCTATTCGAATTTATTTTAACCTACTCACCTGCTACAATCCAAAATAAAATTCCAGGCCAAGTGTCGGTAAGTAAAGTCGTTGCCAATATAACGTTCAAAACGATAGATATTAGGCCCAAATAAGGAACAATCACGTAAAACGTGGAATTCATTTGTTCTTCAGGGGTATAGCGTGGCAATAACAGTATTGCAACCAGACAAATACATAAAACTTAAAACCAAAACGATTAAAATCTTATCAATTTAATTTCCCGGCTCTTACTTACTTATAAAAGTTAACCAGCATATATTCGAATTGTTAGCCGTTATATTCAACGACAAGAATACGGACGTTACAAAAACTACCATTATTATTCCTAACAATATTCTGCTGGTCATGACTGTTGGGGGTCTTTGTTCGTTGAAATTTTTGCTCGTAGTAACCTGTGCATTATAATAAACAAATTGAACTGTCAAAATAAATTTTAGTTTTACAAATATACCTCAATTCTATCTTTATATTCTTGAACGACAGCATCAATATCAGTTGAACTGCTAGAATCTTCGTTATCACCATCAATATGAACAGGAGGTATTTCAGTTTCGGTACCGCTGGATGATTCGCCGTCAACTTCATAGATGTCAGACGAATTGCTACCATAACGATCTAGTAGCAAGTATTCTTTATCTCCTTTTATATCTATCAAAGAAAAATCTAAGGTTAGTTCTTTAGATATTCAACCTAAACTAGTTACCCTTCTTAGCTTTAGCTTTCTTATATCGTTTTGGAACGTTACTAGACCATATATAACGAGGTAAGATTGAGTTAACTGGCCGGACTATTTTCTTTTCCTTTTTGAGTTTACTGTATTGGATACTTGATCGTTGAACGGCTAAGCAGAAATTGTACAGTTTTAATTTTGTGCAAATTTACTAAGATCATGTTTATTTTAATTACTCTACATACTTACATAAAATTTCTTCTGGAGGCGAATTTGCTTTAAAACACATATACAAAACGGTTGCTGATATTAGTGCCGATTTTAGTAGAGCTGAGATGTTCAGCAAACGTACCAAGTATGAAAGTGGACATGCAAATGCAAGAATTGATGACAAACTCCCTGTAACAGTAAAACAGTGTTATAGACCGAATAACGCAATAGTGAAAAAAATTATCGAAATGCTACAGTTTCCTTATTTTAAATAAATTAACCCAGATACAGTTTTACGTTTTTATAACTTACTTGCTTTTGTACAACACGACTTATTTTCTTTAATGTATGCGAAATCAATCTATTTTTTTACTATTGCTGTAAATGTCAAAGCTATTAGTACTATTTTAAAACCAATTAAAGGGTGTTCCAATAAGAGGGCACGATTGGAATTGCCCGCCATGTTCGACAGTTATAATGACACGTGATTATGACGTGGCAGATGGAAAATTGACAAATTGGAGTTAGTAAACATTACATGATAGAACATTATTATCGAAATGATAAAAGCTTGATTGTCGTCATTCGTAAAATGCGCCCAATATTCGGTCAACAATTGAAAGATTGGAAACTACTGGGTCGCTTAGCGATGTGAAACATACAACAGAAACTGGTAGAGGTCGTTCAAATCGATTCTTCAGGGTATTCTCACTAAAAATTTACATTTCCACGTCTACAAGGTTCAATTGACTCAACAACTTCTAGCAACAGACCATGCACAGCGACGAGAGTTCACCAATTGGATCCTTTACGGACAAAATCATTTTCAGTGATGAAGCCCATTTTCACCTCAATGGCTTCGTTAATAGGCAAAACTGCCACATTTGGAGCTGAGAAAATCCACGGCGAGTGATACATCAGAAAGTAATACATCCAAAAATGTGTCACAGTTTGGTGTACATTGTGGTCTGGAGGAATAATTGGAGTGTATTACGTAGAGGAAAGTAATGCATTAACAGTGAATGGCGAACGTTGTATAATAATGTATACATTACAAAGCTTGAGTCGAGGCTAACCTGGGACTGTCTCCTGACCCTCAAAACTCTGCCCCAAAGAAACACAGTTACACTGATGTGGGTACCAGGACATTGTGGATGCGAAAAGAACGAGACTGCCGATGGTCTTGCAAAGAAAGGTAATCTCGATTTATTAGAACAGAGCCAGTGCGAGACTAATCAAAGAATCTTCCATTGGACTAACACTCCAAAACTAAGACAATGAAAAAAGTTAATTAGTTTTTCAGCCACTAAGACTAAATCTCTGCTGGATCTCAATGAAAGAGATCTTACCACCATCACGGCTTTATTCACTAGCCACGGCCCTCTCAGGTGAAGAAGATGGGTAAGGTAGACACAAATGTGGAGTGCTGGACCCCAAAGGGCCACCCAGCTGCCGACCGACCGTTAGGTATGCGGCGTCACGGAAATGCACACACTCCTCAGGACAAAGAGGTACGAAACCAGTTGCCCGCACGAAACCGACACCTCGCAGAGAGGCCCGGCGAACCGGTGGGCTCCTCTCCCCCGTGCTACCCATGTTAGACAAGTTTTCTTGTCAACGTTGAACGGGTCACCGTTGGAGACGCTAGGCCTCCTTGCGGATGGCTACTATTGGCCAAGCGTGGGAAACGGAATCTGGCCGTGAGGTACAACCAGCCCGCCCGTGAATTAAGCCTGAACTACGGGGACGGCCGGGCAAAAGCCCTACCCCAAAATGCCAACCGCGCCAACTCTTTCGCCCCTCCGGCGATCAAGTATCCGCGGCAGCTACAGTGAAATCGTAGGGTCCCAGAATCACCAAGTTGTTTTAGGATGAAACCGAAGGTTTCCCCAACCAGACAACCAGCGGGCGGACTACTTCTCGGCGAACCGACTTTTATCCTCCCCTACTATCTTCGCCAAATTCTCTCGCCACGCCCGTTTCCCTGAGTGTGGCCACCAAGGATGGGGTAGTGCAGCTGCAGAGTTCTCTAGGTAAGCGCCGTAGGGTGCCTCACTTTTTAGTTTTAAGGGTCGACGCTATAGGGTGAACGCCGAGCCGAGGTAAGGTAGACAGCGGCAAATACCGATTCTGCTCCGAATATATGTAGTGAAACGGCTAAACATATTATGTGTGACTACGTGGCGATAGCCCAACAAAGCCACCGTCACCTCGAACAGGCGCACTTAGAACCAGCTGACATCAGAGTCATAGCCCCCAAGACGATCCTGAATTTCTTTAAAAGTTTGGATATCAATTATGGCTAAAAGATCAAGGGTATTCACAACAGATCTTGGTCGCAGTGAAGAGAGGTAGAAATGCCTTAACGACTCACCATTAATCTAATCTAATACATAATATGTAAATCAATAAATATTTCAACACTTCTTCACAGAGAAACCATGTTTTATAGAACCTTAAAATCTTGCGGCCTTATTGAAACATTCTTTCCTTATGTTGCCATAATTATCAATTTAATTAAGTAGGTATTAATTGTAAGTTCATTAAATCATACATTTAAGTTAGTAACTGGAATAATTTAGCTAAAAAGGGTCATACAACTTCTTATAGCCATCAGTGAGATAGCCTCTACATACATCAGCAACTTTCTAATCTACATAATGTTCATGTAATTATGAAACTTATTATAAAACTAATCTATAACATTATGCACATTGCCTTATTTAGCCAAGAATTATTGTAAATTACACTTCATTACATTACTATTGATTTTAGAGCTAATTATAGAAGAGATTCACAAACCTTACCGGCAGTAAAAATAGCCAAAATTGGCGCTCCAGTCATAACACTTCTATATAATATCGGCGATACGAGTATCTGCCACTCTTTCCTCGCCAAACACATAATGAGATCATACAACGGCGGCATAATTTCCGTCAATACCAAACAGACCACGCATATCGTGCACATGGCCATGATCAATCTAGCCCATCCCACGTCACGAATTTCAAATACTCTTACCAGAGGTATTGCTGAACCGGCAATTTCTCTAAAATAACGTGACATGTAAAGTATTTACCCACGTACTATTTATAAAAACTGAAAGTATCCCAGATGGCCTATAAACATACCTGTAGTGAGACATTAATGTGAAGATTAGGGTTATCAATGAATAGCAAATTAGCGGCACAAACACGAACGCTATCAGTTTAATGCTTTTACCGTTTATCGACGAATAACTGTTAACGAAACCGTAAGAGCAAAGAGCAGAAGTAATCAACACCTGTAACGAAACATACATTTATATTCTATCCACTCTAAATAACGATGGAAATTATACTCACACATCCCCAGCTTCGTTTCATAAAGTCTTCCGTCCAATTCCAAAATTTAATATCTGTTTGCGAGGCACCAACGGTCACAAAAAACATATACCCGCATCCAATAACAAAATACAGCAATATACAAAATAGTGTCGATTTCTGAAATAATTCCTAAATTATTACACAGGATATATTAAATCATATATTACTCAACCTCTAATCCTAGCATAAATAGTGCCGTTATTACAGCAATTATTGTAACACCGAGTACATCAGGCCATGGTTCGCCTAATGAATGGGACTCAAGTCCAAATAGCCAAACTCTTAGCTTTTCCTCGCTGGTATAATCCACAGTAGCACTTGCGACTCTTGCGCAAGTCGCTGCAGCCATTAATAATTCGAATATATGAAACCATATTATTAAGAAATGGATAATATCACTTAATTGGCGTTTCGTTGTACTTTTATTTTTATAGTAGATTCCACATAATGCTAAATATTAAGAAAGATTACGTAAGAAGTAAACTATAAAGATTGAATAAATATACCTGACGTCGTGACTGTTATTCCCGCTATTGGTAAAGCTACAACCGTACCAGCACCGGAATATTCAGATGCTGCTAAACCAATGAGAACCAATCCTCCCAAAGTCCAATGGATACAAACAAATCCAAAATCGTCATATATAGACATGCTAGAAAAGTTGAGATGAAGTTGAGATGAAGTTAATACGCAGTAGTCTATATAACAGCAGTTGTGGACCATTAAATTGTGATCCTCTAAAAAGGGCTATATTTCCTAATTTTACTCATTTTTATCACAAATTTTACATGATTGTTTTCAAAGGTCGCTCTAGCCTAAAACAATCCAATCCAATAAAACCGATCAAACGCAGATATAAAATATGGTGTCTTGCAGATCAACGTGGATTTCTATTGTAGTTTGTCATTTATTAAGGTAAAAATACAGAAGTAGATAGAAAGTTTACTGGGTATGGTTTAGGTGAGAAAGTAGTTCTAAATTTTACTGAGAAAGAGTGGGGAAAATGTATTATTTATTTTGATAACTTCTTTACCAGCGTTCCTCTATTAGAAAAATTAAAAGTGGAAAATACCTTAGTTTGTGGAACAATTCCTTCAAACAGAAAGCATATCTTGCAGATGATAAACAAATGAATCGTGGTGATTACGACTGTAGAATTTCGAATACCAACAGTAGTTACTTCAAGTGGAAGGATATTAAATCGGTAATTTTATGCTCCAATTTTCACGAAACAGAAAAAACAACAGTAAAACGAAAACAAAAGGATGGTTCTAAGATTAACGTTACATGTCCGTTAGTTGTATCAGATTATAACAACTATATGGGTGCAGTAGATCATGCAGAGCAACTCAGGTCAAAGAAATAGTGGCATTGACTTTTCTTCGGATTTATTGATATAGCCTTTATCAATACCTACCTTTATGCTATACAAGAAGAGTCCATGAGTTTATTAGGTTTTAGAAGATCAATAGCAATGGGTTTGATGAATCAAACAAACCTGAAGAAAAGAGGCATTAGTAGCAGCACGAGCACGTACATCAATAGAAGGAAATATTTGTTCCTAACGATATTCGATTAGGAAACCGTGGCTCTCATTGGGTCACATTCGTAAAACAGATAGGTAGACACGAAAATTGCTCTTCTAAGGCTATACAGTCTAGACCACATTCTAAATGTGTTACTTATGATATATTTCTGTGCTCCAACGAAAAAAAAATTGTTTTGTCGAATATCATGCATGACATGTAAATAAAATTAAAAAAAAATGTAAGTCAGTTTTTCCTTATTCGATAGTACTGACGGTACTTTTAAGTCCGCATCCCCTTGATAAGGGTAGATGGAAAGAAATTATAAATTTAAGGTTTCCTGGCTCGTAATTGTTTATTCTTAAGGATTGTGTGAAATTTTAAATACATTCGATAAAATTAAACGAGCTTGGGACACAAAGGGTTAATTTTAATTCAACTTTTTGCTGCAATTTGCGTTGTATCCCATCCGTCGTTGGCCTAACGTTTTAACAGCCGTTACTTCCCCGCAACCTTATTATAAGATTATTGCATGACAAAATAAAAATCGATAAAAAAACTCTTTTTGAAGACAAAGTTTACGTTTTCTATCGAATATACTAAATGCATCTGGGACTTATAGAAATAATGTAACATTTATTACATTTCGATGGTGTCCCAAAAAAAGGAATAGTTAAGCCAATTGAAGTGAGACAGCGCTCGTATGATGACAACATACGAGCTACTCACAGTTTTTTTTAATATCCACCGCCACTTATTGATTTGTTTAAAAAAAATGTTAGATAAGAAAAATCAATGGAGTAATGAAACAGAAATATTTGCTATGGGTTAGCCCTCTTTGTTATTAATAACTGATAATTTTCATCTCTTCCAGCTTAGCTTCACTGAATTATTTGCAATTTGCAATAATACTTCTTTTTCAAAATAAAGTGATACAAATTTACACATATATTTACGTATATGTATGTAAAATAGTGAATTTCATACTATTTTAATAAATTTAGCGGTATCAACAAAATAAAAATGTTTCAATTTAATTTAATTTAAATGAAATATTACAGGGTGGCCAACTAAGAACGTCGCTGGGCTATATCTCAGGAACGGTTTACAGTACAGCTTTAGGATAAAATATTACTGACTAAAGTGACCCCGAGAAATATCCGGAGATTATTTAGAAAAGCGTAGGATGACCGCTAGAGGGCGTAATTGATTACCAAAAATTTTAATTCTTATTTTACGCAAATTTACCAACTTAAGGTCTATCATAAATATGAAAATCGGAATCTACTGAAAATTCTGTATATTTTACATCGGGCAACTTTTTTGTATTTTGTCAAATAAGGGGAGAGGGAAGGGGAAACTTTGTATGGAACGAACGCTTATAATTTCTGTTCTGTTGAACCGAATTTTGCAAACTTAGTCTCGTTGAAGACGGCATTACTCCTCCAACCTAATGCTCTAGCGGTCACGGATAAGAGAAAATTAAACACCTTCAATCACTACACATAGGACAATGAAAATCCTTTCTAATAAGACCAAATTTGCTAAATTCCGTTTACAGGAAGCAGAATAATTTAAATTTATAGAAGAAATTTTTACCATCCACACGTTTCTGAAGATATCTTCAGATTGGTAAAACATAGCGATACGCGGTTTTCGCTGATTTGTTGGTAATTTAACCGACTTTTTTAATTTGTTGACAAAAATGTATGTTTCCATTGAATATTTTCGAGAAAACAAGACAAAATTCCCAGGAAAACTTAACAGCGCCCTCTAAGTTTGAAAAATTCGGTTAAACAGAACCGGAGTTATGAGCGTTCCTTAAATACAAAGTTTCCCCGTCTGCCCTCCCCTTGCTTGACAAAATACAAAAAATTTGTCCTATGTAAAATATGCATAATTTTCAGTATATTCCCGTTTTCATATTTATGGTAAACTTTAAGTTGGTAAATTTTGGGTAAAATAAGAATTAAAATTGTTGGTGAGGTTACGCCCTCTATTGGTCATCCTACGCTTTTTTAAATAATTTTCAGATATCTCTCGGGGTCACTTTAGTCAATAATATTTTTTCCCCAAAGCTGTACTGTAAATCGTTCCTGAGATATGGCCGAACGACATTCTTAGTTGGCCACCCGGTAAATATGAGAATTATCTACTATTTAAAAGTTAAAACTATATTCGTTGCCACAATTTGACCACAATCAACAGGAAACATATGCAATAGTCTTAAATAGCGATACAATAATGTAACTGACATACACATGTAGTGTGAATTTAACGGCACAGAATGAATCAGATTAGTTTTTTTATGTATGGTGGATGCTCAGTTGCAGTAAATCCGTAAGCTGTATTACTTGTCTGGCTATCACTGCAAGAAGTTCCAAGCAACACTAAAGCAAAACATATAAAATCAACAAAAAAATACACTCTATGCGTTTACCATTCCACTAAATTGATGTTAGTAATTTCTCGTATAACTTTCAATTCGACCAGATGCTATTAACAAAATCAATAAAAACCAAATATTTCTGGTAATTTGTTTAATTAAGCATACTTCATACTAGCAAACATTTTAAAATTAATTTGTTCGACTGAAAATTTCCAATAGCATGTAAAATAAATTCAAGGTTTTCGCTAAAACAGGATAACGCAAAGAATTTCCGGAAGTTAAAAGATAATATTTAAACCATATGCAAGTTCTTAAAAATGAAAGCAGAATCTTATATTGAAATCTTGTATATTTACTCTCTATATTAATATAAGATTATAAAAGGTTTACTTCTTATGAAATCTATATCTATAATAGTAATTACAAAATCAATGAAGAAAATGTCATTGTGTTATTTCCTTAAAATACTTGTGCAGAGAAAGGCAAAAGCATGCAAACTAAACGCTATGACACTTTCCTTTTCATCTCTCAAATATCTAACTCACCTTAACGAGGATTTTACTCTATACCCTCCATAGATATTAACTTTTTCCGGAGTATTTACATTTTTAGGCGCTCATGTTTACGGGGCTGACACTAAAGCACGTGTATTTTCCTGCATTACAGCTGCATCGTTCGAATCGATATTCCGGTTGAACGCAAGCGCTCTTTTATAATTCTTACTCATTGTATACTATTACTATACATTGTTCACTAATACAAATTAAAGATCGTATAATGTGATGCCAGCTTTGTCTATATAAGATTTCCTAAGGTCAACGATTATTGTCTTTTGTATTGATACTCCATATCCAGGACCGTTTCAATCCCTTTTGATGCAACGCAGTTGCATTTGCAAAGGTTTCCATATATCTAGCTCCTCTAAAACATTGTTGTACGAAAATGTATACATTTTTACCTTTAATGATTTCAGGCAATCAGCTTATAATAAAAAGACAGCTAATAAAAACCATAAATCTTTTAATTTTTGCATTCTCAAAATAAACCAGTATTAAGCACACGTTGTGTGTGTTGACCACGGCAATATTTTGCTCAAAAATTTTCACCAAAACGTCAATTCATCCTAAATATATTTCTTTGGGTTTTTAAAAACATGTGATGTTGAAATATCTCAATGTCTGCTAAACTACTGTCAGTTATTGCTGAACGTCACCCTTTTCTTGCTGAAACTATTTCTACAAACGTCAAACTATAAATACAAATGCTTACAGTTATTAGTATGAGACCATATCAGGCAGTAGGAATTTCGAAAAACGGCCTAAATTCAGATGTGCATAGGTAGAACCTTGTTTTTTTTTCTTCAAAAAAGAAAGGTATGTGTAGGTATATTTAGATAGTTTGACATTAATTTTCTAAATATACTTCTTACTTAAGAAAAGGTTTGTGAAGCTATACATTCTCGAAGTTTACTTACTGTTTCAGAAAACGTCACACATCGTTTTTGCACTAACGCCTTCAATTGTTAAACATTTCTGACAGCTGTCAAACTATAGAAACATTTCTTTCAGTTTTATCACTTCTAACTGTTGAAAGTTGTGACAGATGCCAAATTATATGAATTGATGTTTGCTATCTTGATTTTCAATTTCAGTATATCCATATGCCAAGAACTTCTAATATTTAGTAATAAGGACGCTTTTGATATGCACATACATATACAGGATGTCCCAGCTGACGCGGTTTCTTTGATAATTTGTTTATTTCACAGTATACAGAAAAAAATTCAAATAAAAGTTGTCCCTATTTAAACGACACATAGCTAGAAAATATTTTCAAGTATACAGGGTCGCCCAATTATAGAAAAAGCGTATGTGACTTTATTATTTTAAATGGATCTCCCTATATATTATATTTTTTTAGATTCTACATGATATTTTAAGCAACTTTTATTAAGACCTTGCTAAAAATTCTGCAATTGCAGCGCTTTCGTTAATGAGCTGTAGGATCAAAACTAAAAAAGGTAGAAAATTTTGATTTGCGCGAATTGATACGTCTTGAATTGCTTTACTATGTCCAATATTAACATGCACGGATCCTTTTGTTAACATACAGTTACTGGCGCCAACATTTGGAAACATTTAAATGCCAATGCATCTGTTTTTGTAAATGGGACATCCTATATGTGTTTACAGGGTTGGATGTAAAATTAAATTCTTTGGTATTGGAATGAACCCACTTATCTTCAACCGTTTTAGAGAAAAGTGTATATTTCTTTTGCCACTGTCGAAAAAGACCACTTCAATTAGCAGGAAGTAGGCAACGTAACAATAATATTATGGCAGATATTATATTTAATAACCATTTTTACCATTTATAATTATACACAAGTAAGAAAAGCTTAATTTAAATTTGTGTTATAAAGCAATTTCTAAGGATGATTTCTATTTTGTGACAAAATTCAGCTGAGAAGATATGTGTCAGCGAATTATCTTGGCGTGTCAACAAATCAGCCCAACTATGCTGAGAAATGTTGAATAATCATTTAAAAAACGTGTTCGTATTTGTTTCGATCAAAACGGAGGACATTTCGAAAAATAAATTAATGAATTTAACACATTTATAATGTGCATTTCCTATTTCACGCATTTCCTTATGTCTTTTTAAAACTTTTTTTTGTTGCGCGTTTTAACTTAAAAATCTCTGGTACGCTTGATTTTTACATTCTACAGTTAGCTACACTGAACAAATACTTATGTGGTTTCTGTCATTTGGTTGTTTTCATTTGCTGTAATTTTGTTGGTATTTCTTTATTGTATTTATTACTGTCTATATATTGCTACTTTCCTGGGGTTTTCGTAGGGTTCCCGGGATATTTGTAGATTACTGAAGCAATATACATAACCTAGAATCTATCGAAATAATTTATGTGCAAGTTAGTTCGCGCTATCATTGCTGCCAATTACTCAGTGTTCCCAAGAAAAAATTTTAGATGACTTACCGTTCACTTGACTTTATTCACCCTGTATATCTGCCATAATATTATTGTTACGTAGCCTACTTCGTGCAAATTGAAGTGGTCTTTTTTGACAGTAGCAAAAGAAATATACATTTTTCTCTAAAACGGTTGAAGATAATATAATATATGATATAATCATTCTAATACCAAAAGAAAATGGCCAATTGGCGCCAGTAACTGTATGTTAACAAAAGGATCCATACGTGTTAGTATTGGAAATAGTAAATCAATTCAAGACGTAACAATTTGCGCAAACCAAAATTTTCTACCTTTTTTAGTTTTGATCTTACAGCTCATTAACGAGAGTGCTGCAGTTGCAAAATTTTTGATGACATTTATTTTCTCGAAAACAAAAGCACATCGGTCTAGGAAGGTCTTAATAAAAGTTGCTTAAAATATCATGTAGAATCTAGAAAAATATATGATATACAGGGTAATCCATTTAAAACAATAAACTTACATACGCTTTTTCTATATTTGAGACAACCTGTATATTTGAAAATATTTTCTAGCTATGCGTCGTTTAAATAGGGATAACTTTTATTTGAAACTTTTTTCTCTATACTGTAAAATAAACAAATTATCAAAGAAACCGCGTTACCAGGGACACCCTGTATATACACATATAATTTAAAGAAAGAAAGTTTACTTGCTTACGAAAGAAAAGGTTCTACGGTTATTATCAACAATTGACAAACTTTAAAAGCAATTTTTACGGTTTTGACAATTGCAACATATTACTACCTACTATAAAAATCGTTCTGTCAGTTGTCAATTTATAAAAGCAGTGTGATTGTAAAATATTTCTAATAATTGTCAATCTATACAATAAACAAAACAATTTTTACGTAACTAAAACTGAACTTTGCACAAGTAACATAGTGCAATCAATTTAACATCACATTCTCTCTATGGTCGTACTCTCTCTACCAGAGCCGTGTTGGTAACTCTTAAGCCCTCCAATCCTCATGGGGTAGCTCTTACTGGCTACGAAATGTGGTGGAAACTTACGGATGATGTGGCCTCCAGGGGTGTTGATTTGAGATTAATCTACTGGTCTCTGTGCGATCACATCTTGCGCACTCTGCACCACAACTTAGAAAGGTGGTCAGCCCTGATCTAATCCAGCTGTTTCCGCAACGATGGGGTTGGCAGACGTAGAGATCCTCTCAAGGGTTTTCGTCACCAGATAGAGGTCATATTGATGTAAGGAAGATGCGCCCAGATCACGGCAAAGACTTCGCGACACAGGGCCACCACAGTGCACCATATGTAAGAAGTGGTCTCAGGAAGACGAGATATGTCATCAGTTTGATTTTTAGGCAGAACAAACTTTTGGAACAAAAGAGTTGTGAAATTAGTGACCATGCTATCCGAAACCGTTGGATAATTGCATTCATCTGTAGACGGCGGATGAACATCACATTCAAGTCGTTTTCACAATGACCTTACACACAATGACGTTCGAATGTCACAACTTACTGACGTCATTTAACTGCGAACTTTTAGGCACCCAAATAAGCTCTATTTATGCTCATAGACTAGGATTAGACCACATTATGACGTGTTTGGTGCTGTTTAGACGTATCTATTACTACTTTAAGGTTCATTAGCGACCAATTCTGACAACAACTATGATTGTGTTCAAAGGTATTTACGACTACTTGTACATATATTTTTATTTGTAAAGTGAATTTTTGAAGGTTACATTACGATTAAAAAATAGAAATGGTACCTGAAATAACAGAAATTAATCTAAAGTTAAATAAAATTTTATCCCCAACAATTGTTATCACGTCATTCGTCATCAATATTAGTAATACAGCAATATCAAACGTAACAATTCGTGCAGACAGCAAAATTAGAATTGCATAGGTTGTCAAGTTATATATTAATAAATAATCAATCCAAAAATCAATTACTTTTTTTCGTTCATTTATTTCAAGACGTCAATATGATGTCATAGAATGTCGCCTTTAAATAATAGTACCATCCAGCTGTCGGTAAAATGGCGTCCTAAAGACACAAATGTTTGGTCATCGCGTAACTTTAGATCACTTTAACCATGAAATAGCCAGTTATTAAGGTCATAGTGACTATCGTATCTTGTGTTACCTGGGTATACGAATACCACATACTAATTTGCAAAATACTTTGGGAAGAAGTATCTAAAGGTAAAGATCATTCGAATTAGTCAACCAATCAAAAAAAATCCAATGACATAGATGGTTTTCTATAAGTCAGTTATATTTAGCAGCACAGAAAAACTCTCCTTTTAATACAAAATGAGGTTATACTATAGAGTCCGTAAACTTTAGTATCATTTGTATATATCATAAAATAATATTAAACACAAAAGAAATATTTTTATTCTAGTATAAAATTTTTATTAGGAAATAGATCACATGAATACCTTAAGTATAATAATAATAAAATAACACAATTCATCTTTGACTAGTACTATATAATATGTTGCATCATTTATATTTTTTCTGTACATAATAAATTAAACTTGCTGTTGTGGCAGAAGTCCAGCATATTTCAAAACTGTAAAGATTTGTTGTCGCGTGACTTTATCAGCTTCCCTTTCAGTAACTCTTGTTTCTCCTGGTCCAAACCAAGATGATCTTTCCAATGCAGACCTAATTTTAGGATCCTTGTAAAAACCATTCAGTAAATGTGGTGGAAGTCTAGATTCGGCAATTGAGTTCGTTAGCACCGCTTCGTGCGCTACATCATTGAAAGTACCAAATTGTGCCTGAACTAATATAAATAGACTACTCACAAGTAGAAGCAACAGTTTCATGATCTGAAATCATAACGACTATATTATCATTTTGAATTTCCCGCTGCAAATTCTTAGTTCCATTTAATTTACAACTGCAAATGTCACTTTCGATTTTGGGATATTGGTTTATGTAATATTTATGTTCGTAATTAATTAATAAATGTCTTTTCCTTATTCATCCAAATTGCGCAATACACGTATTTATTGTACACCTTTTATAACTGGTAATATTAAAATAGTTATGCAACATTACATTACTAAATGCTAAAAGCATGTACTCCAAATACCAAACAGACATCCAGAGATTTACTAGTGAAAGTTGTTCATACAGGAACCAGGAAACTATGTATATGTAGAAAAACAAAACCTGCATAGCTACTTGCAAATACTTATATCAATGGACATTATCCATTAAATATCACGATGGTGAATTTACCTAATAAATAAATGAAAGTTCTAACGTATTTGATTAGCAATTAATTAAAATATCGAGAAAACTTTTAAGTAAATATTTACTAGGTCCTAAAGACATTTGAATTATAGTTACTACTTGCATATTAATACACCAATGTTTCTTAATAAATTAAAAAGCCTTAAAATAATTTGTAGAATATTAGTATTACATACATTGCAAATATTTGTTGAAAAGATACATAAATAAAATGAATTCAACGTACCACAAATTCACTTAAAGTTTTAATGAAATAATGGCGCAAAACTACCTGCAACAACTGTAAACTGTAACCAATCGTCTTCAACTGAAAGTAAAGATAACAAACGTGAATTGATATACTCTATTCTGTGCATCTACCTTGCTTGTTTGATGCGATTTATATGTTCCATGATGTGCATGTCAAATAAAATTGCTTGCACAAGACCGTTTGTTGTTTCGTTTTCTATAATGAGAATTTTATAAATTGCGCATAAATATAAGAGAAATATCAATGAATTACTCAATATATGTATAACGTTAACAGAAAAGTAGATTTACTTTTAAAGGATGAAAATAGCATGCAATATACATAACTGCAGAACGGAACTTTCATAGAAGCAGTATTTATTAGTGCTTTTACTTTCAATTACCTAGTTTTAAAAATGTGTTTATTTTGTGACACATAAAAATAACTATTTAAAGATTTAAAATTTAAAAAATACAAAAATAAAATTGAGTTCGTATAGCACTCTATACAACCACACATTTTATGACAGCTACCTATCAACTAATTATTGTCAAAATTTAATTTTATCACACGATTATTTGTAATAGCTAACCTATGTACTTTGTAATTATTCTTTAACTTTAAAGATAATCATGAGAAAAAGCCATTTCTTTTATTCCCAGACGAAAAAATATATTTTTTCACTTAGAAATCGGGGAAGAAAGAAGCACTATTACAGCGCTCTCCCAAAACGCGGCGTTTATGTGAACTACAACGTGTGACGTATGATACAGTGTGTATGTCTGATTTATGTTATCGAAATCAATGGATTGACTACTTGTGCCTTGTATTCGGACGATTTCTTTTTACTTAAAAAAAATGGTTCACTGCCATGAGGAGAGATGTACATACCTTTGACAGAGAAGACTACAGGATATTGTTGTTCTGATCATTTTAATGTAACCTAACCTATACGAGAAGTATGGTATTAAAATTAGTGATATTCTACAAGTACATACGTTACAATAATATGTATTATCATGCATGTACACAAAGTACTAATTCTATGTATTAATAGAACACTAAACACTTTAACCCGCTAAACACCAAACAAGTTTTAACTAAAACACCGACGCGTTTCAACAGCAATGCTGTCATTATCAAGGCGATAAAAAAACTAAGTTTTATTATCGCTTAATGCTGTCATTATCAAGGCGATAATAAAACTGAGTTTTTGCTGTTGAAACGCGTCGGTGTTTTAGTTAAAACTTGTTTGGTGTTTAGTGGGTTAAAGTGTTTAGTGTTCTACTTCTGCACCAAGAGATCCAGTGAAGAACTATGTATTAAAATGGTTAAAAAAGGATCTTACATTTGTGTTATCATATTAATAACGTCATAACCCTATAATCTGACTTACAGAGGTTTGCTACGTCAGCTTGCATTTGGGTCACGTGAGTTCCTCGGGCATCTTTCAACTCAAAAATCTCGTAAACCACAAGTTTTTGAAAAAGAATAATTGCTATTTCGTTTACCGGCGATCTCAATCTTTTATAAAATGTCTAATTCCTGTTAACTTTTGAGAAATCTAGGTTCTCTATTGTATTTTTTGATTTTTTTTTGATAATTATTAATTACATACGACTATGAAAACCAGCGTCGAAATTGATAAATTAACTAAAAACTAGGTATGAAAAATCATTGTAAAAGACGTTTAGAGCACTGAAAATAGAGTAGGTTATACTACTCACCCACCTTTAGAGTTAATTAATTTCAAAGGAAGTGAAAACGAATTTGGACAGATAAAAAAATGTTTGAACATTATTTCGTATACCTAAGCACACTACTTATGTACAAAATCCAAATCTTTCTGAATTTCCGGATTGAAGATATATCCAATATCGCAACTTAAGTTTTTCAACTCTTTTGGCCACTGCAAATTTAAGAGTACTGTTGAGGATTAACTCCAAAAAATGAAAACACGTGCTTCGTATTTGCTCATGTACTTCTGGAATTCAAATCCGTAATTCCTCCGAGATGTTTTATAGGGAATAGAAAGATTAACTTCCTATTGCATAAAATCAGAATTTTGCGAATTAGATTTGTAATATTCATCAAAATATCTCTTTGAGAAAATATTAGTAATGTCTGCGTCCAAATAACTTCTTAATTTATAACTTAAATAAGGATAGCTTCTTATTGATTGATTGATAGACGTCCTTACTTCAGAAAAACAAATAGAAAGTACTATTTGTTGTATTGATGTTATTTTTTTTATGTGTGGTGAGTGCTAATTTCAGTGGGGAAGCTGTATCACTTGTATGACTACTGCAACTCTCGCTATGTAGCTTGTGTGTAATTGTGTTCAAATGAGCTTGTAACAGCACTATATCACCATTTATAATGCCACGCTGAATCACTATACTCCCAACAGCGAATGGTAGCTCGATCGGAATCAAATATTCAGAGAAAAATGTCATTAAACCTCGGCACCTAGCGTTGTGCCACAACGATACTTTGTAATATTAAGTTGGGTAATAATTGCAACATTGAAGAAACGCGCTAGTTTGATGACATTAAAATAATGTCTCTTTGACGAGAGCTTTTGCGGGACATGATTTTGTAAGGTTGTTTACCTCATTTACGTCAAGTTTGTATTCAACTTAACATAGAATTTAGCACGTTCTTGTGAATTATTTCAACAATACGGTACAATACAATACTGAACTATAACTTTAGTCACTTGAATATTTTCACGTTTACCTTTAATCTCTCCCAACAAAACACGTATACCAAGAAAAACAATATCCGCATCTCGTTTCTGTACAATCTACGTTATAAAGAGCGGCAAATTTAAACGTTCAGCAACTGAATTAGAAGATTTTGTTTTCTCTTATACTGATAATGAGATAGTTATAACTAAATAGAATTATATAGATAAACATAATATTTACCCAAAATTAGAATTAATAAATAAAAGAAAAATTCTGTATAACCCCATTAAACAACCCTGTGTTTAGAACGTTACATGGTTTATTGTTATTTTGTTAATGAGACAACATAATTAACTAGACTATTGCCATTTTCGTTAAAAAATTTAAATAAACAACATCCGAAGTCATAAATTACCTACCAATAGATGTTATTGATAAGAAAGTACATTCTTCCATTTAAACAACAGAATTGTAGGTCAATGTCTTGATCTTTTAAAAATGTTTGTAATACGACACGTGGTGGATTGGTCAGCGTTAATAGCTTGAAGCGTCCTGAATACAAAGTGTAGATCATTATGCAACAAGATACATGAAGTGCTTGATTATTGATTACGCAGGATAATATAAAGTTTTTCAATACCAATTTAAAAACTACATTTTAAAAGGCACGTATACAGCGTTCGAAATCTATGTGTAGGTTTTCTATTATGGCCACAAAATAGAATTTACTCAAAGTAGAGTTTATGATGTAGAGTACAATATAAAAATTATGTAGAATTATACAAAATGAACCGTAAATAAGTAACTAAGCAAAATTATATGTTCTTTAACAGAACACTTTGTATCTTGTTGACACTTTAGATTGCTTTCGTTCTTGTCTTCAACAAATGTGATATTTACAGTTCTTTTTAGAAAATGTTACTTGTTTAACCGTGTTTCATTAATTTAATGTATTAACAAATGCCAGTAATTACACAAAAAGAATTTCTGATTAATATTCTGTCAATTTTGTGTCATTACGTTTTTATAGTGGATGAGATTAATAAGGACAAACTTCGAAGACTACTGATTTAATAAAAATGTATAATGTTGCATATACAAAAAATAGAAGGCACGAACTCTTCAGAGGTTACTGTAAACACAATAGAAAAGACCACTTGGACAAAAATACTGTACTAATTTGTGGAAATCTATATTAAAGCTTGGCTTTATTTATCTCATCCACGATAAAAGTTGGTAATAGAAAGTTTGATATATGTAGGTATCAAATAAAAGAGCTTAAATTTCTATACAAGAAAATGTTGTAATATACATTAAAAAAATGAAGATATTCTTCATTGCGTGAAGTTACATTACCCTGTGTGATGATACGGTCGAGATGAAATGTAGTGAAACAAAATTAAAAAATTTCTGCTTTTTAAAACGAGATACTGAAATTGACAGCAAATAAATATGCCATCAAATATAAGATAAATTGAGTAGGTATTTTACTTTAAATGTTGCAAAAAGCTGTCAAATAGAAATTTTGTAAATAAAATTCCCTATAACGGCAAAGAACCTTAAAACTAACAATACGGTGGATACTTACGGAATTAGTACATCGTTGCTGAGAGTTGTAATAGAGAACTGTGCCTTCCTTTTGGCCAGTGTTTTTAATGCATGTGTTAACGACGGAGTCTTCCCGACAGAGCTGAAACTTGCAAGAGTGCTGCCGATACACAAGAAGGGTGACATCAACATTTGTAGCAACTAGAAGCCAATCGCCATACTACCAGTACTGTCCAAAATCTTTGAGAAGCTAATAGCAGTTAGACTAGTTGGTTACTTCGAAAAGTATAATTTATTCGCGACCGAACAACATTGCTTCCGGAAGAGTAAGTCTGTCTTCACGGCGATGCGAGACGTCATCCAATTTGTTACAGAGGCGTTGGATTCGCAGTTAACAGTGGAAATGAACCTTATAGACCTAACTAAGGCGTTCAATACAGTGGATCACAAAATCCTTATCAAAACGCTGGAGTTTTATGGCATCAGAGGAACACAACTACAACTTTTTAGTTCATACCTCGCCCAACATAAACAGTATGTGATCTGGAAAAATGCAAAATCGCCGACGCTAGACATAGAGCACGGAGTCCCTCAAGGCTCAATCTTGGGACCGTTACTGTTCATTATATATATCAATGACCTGATCTGGGCAGTCGATGATGAGACATGTCTTTATGCGAACGACACTTCAATCTTAGTCAAAAGCAGTGACGTATCAGAGCTAAGACAAAAGACCGAAGCAGCCATACAGCAAGCCGAAAACTAGTTCTCCAGTAACAAGTTGGCACAGAATATCTCTAAGAGAGAAACAATAATGTTCTCCAATACACAAAATAATAAATCTCCGCCAACAAAATTCTTAGGCGTCTATATGGACAGCTTACTTACCTCGGGGCATCACATCCAACTCCTCTGTGCCAGACTAAGAACTGCCATATACGCGATTAGACGTGTCAAACGCATTTCCACTCATGAAGCGGCTAGGCTGTCGTACTTCTCTTGCTTCCACTCAGTGGCAAGTTATGGTATTCTTTTCTGGGGCCAGGCGACAGAGTTTCCACGGGTGTTCGGTCTCCAGAAGAAAGCAATCAGGGCACTATGTGGACTTAGTAACATGGAGAGTTGCAGAAGTTACTTTAAGAACGAGAAAATACTTACACTGCCATGTGTATATATTTTTAACACACTTGTACATGTACATGAAAATACATCGAAATTCGCTGTCAACGGTGAAAATCATACCTATCCTATTAGATCGAGATACCATCTCCAAGTTCCGCAACACCGTCTTACGAAGACTCAGAAATATACCGACCACTGGGGACCGAAACTTTACAACATTCTGTCCTCCAGCTTGAAATCCCTGCCGAAGCAGAAGTTTCGAAATGAAATGAAAACATACTTAATTGGCCACAGCTTCTATGATTGTAATGAATTTCTAACGAGTTTTTAGTTTTATGTTTGTTCGTATTGAAATATTTGTTATATATCCACTCTGTGTTGTATGTATATATTTCTTATATTTGACGTCTTTGGATGAATTAATATCCAATAAAATATATTCTATTCTATTGTATTCTATTCTATTGTTTGCAAAACAATTTTCTATTAAAGAAAAATTATCTGTGGATGCATTTTCTGTCAAATATCAAAACTATGTTAAACAAAATAATTTTATTTGATGTAAAACGACGAGGAAATTTTATAAAAAAGTTTTACTGAATATAAAATACTTATTCAATATTTTTTTTTACAAAAGATTTTTTATAAAGGATAATAGTTTATGTTATTCGAAAGTAAAGGTACCTATTCACGTTCAGTTAGCCGGCCGTCCGTTGACTGTCCGTCCTGGCCGGTCGACCATTATCAATACTCAAACTACACCTTCAGTTTTGTTCACCGATTACGTCCGACAGTTTTCTGCCGGTTTCGATGGTTGCCTTCAATTCTTAAGTATTTCACTACACACGATCAGTTTACGTCGACAATTGTGTCGCAAGAAGAACGCGCCGCTGCAATTGTTATTTTATCACACGAGCAGAGAAAAAGAAAACGGAAAACAATCTGGATGAAAGAGTGGTTAACAAGGCGTAGCACTCTATCTCATATGGAGCTTATACGAGAACAACTCCGACAATCGAGTTCAAGTGATTTTAAAAAATTTCTGAGGATGGATGATAATTGTTTTGAGTACTTACTAAATTTAATAAAACTCTATACAAACTAATAAACTCTTGCATAAAATTCGGCTGGTTTGCCATCTTCTTCGGCGTTGTCGTATCGAAACTGATAATAAACTTTCATCTAGAATAAAATTAGGCTTGCAGTCCGATGTCGGCCGGCGAACTACTACACACGTTGAGTTTCCGGCCGGCTATGGCCTTTCCGGTAAATATCGGCCGGCCGACTGAACGTGAATAGGTACCTTTACGTATGTACCATCTTTGGCAATTTAAATGCGAATTTTTCAGCGAGGAATTTCCATTTACTAAATAAAGGCTATACTTTGAAGCAAATTTAATTTCTCTAAAAGAAAGTACTGATTTAATGAACTTCTTTAGAGTAATTAAATTCACTTTAAAGCAAAGCCTTTATTTACAAAATCAACATTCCCCGATAAAAAAATTGCATTTAAATTGCCCAAGATGGTACATATATAGGCATCCCTTGAGGGTCAATCCTGTCTCTTCCTATTTTTAGTTTTCATAAACATTTTATCAGAGCAGTTCTAAGTCGGAGGAATCACGTTATACGCCCATGGTACGACCAGAAATTATACTTCAAACATTGATGGATCGGTTTTCAATAAATAGACTAATTCTTAACCTCGAAAAAGCAAGTGCGCTTTTTTTGAATTCTATTAATCCGCGAGAATAACAGTAGATAATATAATTTTAAAATTCACATATGTGGCGTTCTCTGAGACAAGAGACCTAGTGTGCGAAAATGAAGTTTTGAGAAAAACGCGTTTAAAGTTGCGCAGTGCAACATTACTGTTAACACGCCTTCAGTTGCGGGAAGCAATTCGTTATGATTAGTTATGATTGGATACCACTTTGGTGACGTTGTAGTCTGAGCTTCCAAATGGAACTTCATTGTCCTAGAATCCATACAAATGATGTCTGTGCCACAGACGGTCCATGTAGGTATACTAAGTCAATAAAGTACCCGTGCATTTTAAGTGACGGGCAACTTTCTTGCATGCACTAGCAGGATACTTTTTTCTCCTGCTGTACCAAGCGGTTTATCATCAGATCGGAAATGGTATTTGTATGATAATATCAGGGCTTTGTGTAGTGATTCACAGAAACGAGATATTGTGGTCCCTAACCCCAACGAATCTAAATTGAACAAAAAATCAAGTGAGACGACAGCAAGTAAAATACATTTATCACAAAAGAGAAAGAAGAAAAGTGAGATGACAGCCCAAAAGAAAAAGAAAATTGAAGTGAAAGCGCCGGAAGCGAGGAAAAAGCTGAAATTGACAAAAGGATGAAAATCGAAGCACCGGATCACACAATACCTATAAAATAGGCCGAACTCCACAAAAATCCAAAAACTGATAAATGATAACTGAAAATTCATAAAAAAAGCTAAAAAATGACGTTTCGGTGATTTTTTCTCATTTTTTGTATTTCTCAACTTTATTTTTTGTACTTTTTTATAATATAAATAATTTTTTATCACAAATTTAATTCACTTCATGTTATTCTACACACTTTTAGGTACCAAAATCCACTCTCCAGTCAAAACCTATTTTTTGACACACTAGGTCCCTTTTCTCGGTGAACGCCACATATACATAAATTATGGGTTGTTGTTTTGGAGAATTCCTTCGAATCTTACCAGTATCGTATCCTTCGAGAGTCCCAACTAACCTAACTGAGGCACGGGTCCACATCACTTTTTTTCCTAAAAATAATTCTTACCTGTTACCGTTTTCGAATTACAGAGCGTTTTTCGGTTTTTTGGCAAAACTAATCCACCTCTATATCTCACTTCTTTAAGTGCTATCAAAAAACAGTTTGCATATCCTTTAAGTATTTTTCTGAGTTAAGTACATCAGATGGCATAAAGTTTATTTTCATTTACTTTTTCGTTTTTTCCGATATGAACAGATTTTTTTTTTAATATGGAACACCTTGTATATTTCCTCAAAATGAAAAAAGGACTGAATGAAGATTCCAACGATATACAATATACATAGTATTTTTTTGGGCACATATTTCAAAAATCGTTAATTCTATATTTATAGAATTTCACTTTTGATCTAATACCGGGTGGCCAACTAAGAGTCATATTTATAGTCCGTGCTTGAGGTTGTGTTGATGCTTGAGCACGCGATTTTGACGTAAATTTCATTACAAATCTGTCAAAATCGCGTGCTCAAGCATCGACAAGCACGGACTATAAATATGACCCTAAGAATGTCGCTCGGCCATATCTCGGGAACGGTTTACAGTACAGCTTTGGGAAAAAATATTACTAATTAAAACGACCCCGAGAAATATCTGGAAATTATTTAGAAAAACGTAGAATGACCGCTAGAGGGCGTAACTGATCACCAAAAATATTAATTCTTATTTTACCCAAAATTTACTACCTATCTATCTATCATAAATATGAAAATCGGAATCTACTGGAAATTTTGCATATTTTACATCGGCCATTTTTTTCGTATTTTGCCAAATAAGAAGAGAGGAGGAGGGGAAACTTTATATTAAAAGAACATGTGTAACTCCGGTTCTGTTGAACCGAATTTTGGAAACTTAGTCTCGTTGAAAACAGCATTCTCCTCCAATCTAATGCTTACAAATTGGAACCGATCTAATAAATGACGTGCATGCTAGAGGGCGCTGTTTAAATTTTTTCGGGAATTTTGTTTTTCTCGAAAATATTAAATGAAAACATAGATTTTTGACGGCAGATTAGAAAAGTAGGCTAAATTACCAACAAATCAGCGAAAACTGGGTGTCGTTATCTTTTACCGATCCGAAGATATCTTCAGAAACGCGTCGATGGTAAAAATTTCTTCTATAAATTTAAATTGTTGTGCTTCCCGTGAGCGAAATTTAGCAAATTTGGTTTTATTCTTACCGACCGGAACCTGATGAATACGCCTTATTGTATGAGTAGAGAAATTCTTGATGTTTCTAATGATTCTACGAGTAATGCCGAGGATTAAAAAAAAACATTAATATATATCAAACAATAAATTTATTTTTAATGGTATTATTAACATGAAAGATAAACTTGTTTGTCTTCAGTTTGGGTCATAAATGATAAATATTTGATTTTATATTCTGCTAATACATCTTTCCTGAATTCTTTTTCTTTGCTGTTATAAAAAAATATAATGGAACATCTTGATAAGCACTATATAAACAAACAAGGTACTATAGAGCAGAACTATTTCCATCAGTTTTGAAATTGACAAGTACACCAAACAAACTAGTCATCGGAAAACAGTCTACTTTTTCCTTTTCTCACAGTAGGTAACTAGAAGAATTTGATCAAAATAGGACCGCTCTGCAGAACGTATCAAAAATAATATCAACATTCTAAAAATGCAATACACAAATAAAATCTATACAAAACTTCAAATCTATATATTTCAAAATATACAAAACTTAACTTGCCATCAAAACATGTCATAGAAATAATGAAACAAATCGAATTTATTTTAGCATATATACTCAATACATTTTACATATTTGTTATGTATATTATTTAGGATTTTTTGTAACACCGTTTATTTCAAATATTGAAATAACTAATCTTTGTATGTATAATATACATTACTTAATATATATTTTTCTTATACATACACGTACATCTATGAATAAATAAATATAAATTTGTTAAATTTTTAGTTATCTTCATCGGAACTTAGCAGAGTAGTTTTTTCGGTATAATTTTGGGATATTGTAGACACTCTCGGACCGCTATGTATCGATCTATCGGTAGTGTCGAGAGTGTTGTACGAATGAGGTAGGTTTCCTCCTGTTGGGCTTGTAGGGTCATCAGGATCGTAAGTAGATATACGCATTGCTCTACCATTTTTACCACCTACACAAACACATGCAAATATGTAATAAGGATGTACGTAATTGGTTTGATATTTATAGTAAAATGATAAATCATTAAATAATTTATTTACTACTTAAATATGCGTAGCATTATTTTACATGTAAGTGTAACAATTTTTAAAATATTAGCTGAATCGTAGCTATTTTACATTCAGCATACCACCTCAATCGGTAATAAACATCACAAAACCACATACAAACATGTGCTACAATTGTATAGCCTGTTCACAAAAGCTATAAGGATGCTGGTTATACAACATTATCACACTAATCATATTTTGTTATTGAGATAAAAATTTCCCAACATATCTTGACAGTTAAATACAGTTTTGGAAAAGATATACTAGGTGTTCACACTTAAACCCGCACCATTGGTAACTCCATTATTATTGGAGCTACGAAGTCATCCAAATTAGCAAACTAGTAGGATTTTTCCTGGCGGTTACGACGATAAAAACAAAAAAACAATTGTTCAGAACTCAATTCTTTATTCAACCACATAAAAATATATAGGATGTTCCATTTAAAAAATTACATTTTGTCAAATATCTGAAAAACGCGACGCTCAATTGTTCTTTTGTTTTCATCGTCGTAACCGTCAGGAAAAATCTTACTAGCTTGTTAATTTGAACAACTTCCTAACTCCAATAATAAAGCGGAGTTACCAATGGTGCGGGTTTAAGTGTGAACACCCTGTATAACTTCTGCTAAGAATGCAATAGAAAGTTGAAATTCAAATCGACTTCAGTCAATACCTATCACGTAGTACCAGTAACGACGTAGCATAAGTTGAAACCCGGGGCGGTTTTCTATTGTGCACCTCCACAATAAAACAACAAATACTAAACGTGCTTACGTGACTTTATTTTGTTAAAATATTCAATCACATTATCAAAATTTACTTTCCTGTCCTTTTCAATAGACAATATGAAAAGATTGGTAAGTCGCGCTTGGCTCATTGCGGATCTTAAGTAACATTTAATCAACTTTAATTTTGGGAAGCTTCTCTCACACGAAGCCACTGAAACACAAAAAAACTTAGACACAGCGCTAGACTTGGAACACACTCAGAATAGTCCCATTTCACAATCAATTTCAGAAGCTCCAAGGTAGTGCACTGGACCGCTTCTTGGCAAGAAATGCTGGTGGCTTCCAAGTGGCGCCTGACTGCAAGTGAGTTGTCACCCTTCCCTTGGTGCCACGCGGGGCGGACCGGCCCCCCTGTACGCCGCCACTCCGTAGTACGAATGGCGAAAGTTTTCGTTTCTAGCGTGGTTAACACGTCCAGTTACCGCGTAATCTTCTGATATCCCCTACACATTTTTTACTCCTGAAGAAGCCCACTTGCATTAGTGCCAAAACGTTGAGTTAGTAGATTTTGTATTTTTGTGCTTCGATTTTACTTTATTTTGTAGTTGGTTTACTTTTGTATTGCCGGAAGTCCTCAGAATAGACTTGGACCGTGGAAAATTTCAGTATTATACACCGCTTATAATTACACGATTACCGTTTAAAAACCACGAATACAGATTTCCTTTATAAATGCCTTTTTCTGTAATACTTTCATCATTCGGGTCATCAACGGGTCGATGGCCGCAGTGGTTAGGCGGCTGACTATTGTTGTGAGAGGACGATAGGTGCCGGGGTTCAATTCACTGTTGGGAGCAAAGTGATTAACAGCGCGGGATCATAAAAGGCGATATGATGCTGTCACAAAGCCATTTGAACACAACTTACACACACTAAACGACATCGCAAGAGTTGCAGTGATAGCCAGACAAGTAATACAGCTTACGGAGTCACTGCAACTAAACACCCACCACATTAAAAAAAAAAAATTCAGATATTTAACCGTAAAAATATATCTAAAAATATTGTATGCCTCCAACAAAGAAATTTTCTAATATTAAGTGAAAATTTTGGAGATACAACTGAGGAAGACGATTATGAGCCTTTTGAATGCTCGCAGAGTGATTTATTATTTTGAGTTTGACGATTGTCGTGACACTTACAAAGTACATATATCAAAACAACCTCCAAAATTCTGTTAGGTGTCCATAATAATCGGCTAAGAAACGTTTCATTTGAAATCCTTAAAATCCCAATAACTCTTTTTTTATGGGAGATGCTATATCTCCGATGAACCGAAATTCGTATGTCACCGACGCACAATTCAAATCTAGATTTGTCGCAAAACAAAATGTGCCTCCAGTCGGCAACCCACTGACGTCTTGCCTCGACCCACTGGCGCCGTATACGGCGGTGTCGGTCGCAGCAAACGCCCCTGTACATATGCGACACCATAGCGCTGAACGCAATTTCTCCATGCCCGTTGCACTAGGAGAGGACGAGGAATTTCACAAAAGGGCACACCTGCCTTGTGCATACCCACAATCATTCCTCGCTCAAACTCGCTTAGGTAACGTAGACGGCCTTCCATTAACACAACTACGACTACATATTAGATTCTTCCAACCGCTTCGGTTTCCATGCAGACGGAAATTAGTATCTATCGGAGCCGCTCAGTAAAACATGCGCATGATTCTTTGCGCGTTCATATTATACAGGGTGTGGTCGTCACTTTTTTCAAGAGTGTATAACATATGCCGATGATATAACATCGGCCAACCTTATACGATCTGCGCTGCTGCATGCCAATAAAAAACAACATCTCTAATTATAAGATTAATTAGATTTCTATTATAAAGCCGTTTTAACGGAATAGGACTACTCAATGAAAACAGTAGCATAAAAGTCGTAAGAACAGTTTTAAAACGAGATAAGGATTGAAATAGGAAATGTACATCTTGAATGTAGTGTAAAACATGCATTTTGTCTTTTACGGAAGCTCGTAAAAAATCAGAGAATTAAAAATGTTCCATGATCTTTTTCTAAAAAAATGAAGAAAATTGATTACATTAATACTTCTAATACAGAATCAATTTTATGCAATACATTGCGCAATCTGATTATGATTTAATTTGATGTATTCTCATGAAAGTAAATCTAGAATCTTTTACTATCTCTTTTCCCCGAAAAGATTTCATTAGGGTAATTTGAAATAATTTGCATGTTGAGGTGAAGCACCATATTGTTGTCATCACAAAGATCTTATTAGATTTAGGCGGGCATCAATTATTCCACAGTTTTGTTCTTCTTCTTGTTTTTCCTAACTCTCTACTCTATAAAGGTTTTTAATGATCCAATAAAGAGTCTACCCTCGTTCGTTAGAAGGTTCCAAACTCCATCAACAGAAATACTTAGAACCACCACCATAGCATGATTATTGGTATCGACTGTATGGTAGAACCTCGTAGATTACTAGGGAAGTTTATCTCTAGTTAACAGGTATATTCGAAGAAGAAAATTTGCTTTCAATGCATTTAAATTTAAAAATTTAAATCGATGCCACTTGATTCTTATGTTTGGAGGCGCATAAAAGGCGAAGTTAATAGTACACCATCTTATCTGAAAGCAGGTAAGATCTTTTAAATAGTAAGACAGAATAGCCTTTCGACGATTAGACCAAACTAAAATAAGAATAGTTACACATTTACCACACGTTTGACATCTCTTCGAAATATCGAAAAATATCACATTAAGATGACTCTCTGTTTAACGCTACTGCCACCTAAATGTCCAAAACCATCTAACACTACAACTTCTTACCATAATTGTGCAAAATATTTCGTCAGATATTTGTGTGTTATAATATTCTATGTACAAAAAAATGCATGCATTCGGATTAATGGATGAAACATTTTCAAATAGAAATGAAATGAAGATAAATGAAAAAAAGTTTATTAAATAAAGGTACACACGCACAAAATTCTTATATATAATTTACTACCGACAAGTAACAACTAACTGCTTAATAATACATAATAATAAAATATAAACTATATATCTGTACACATTTAACTTTTTTTTGATTTTCTTTAAGTACTTGTTCATATACACTCACTGTTTTAATTATAATCTACTGCTGCACATTTTTAATACTACAGTGGGAAATATAATACAATCTCAACACTGCAAAATAGTTTTTCATCTGTATTAGATGTATTAGTGATGGTAAAATGAAAATAATTATACTTAAAATTTAAGAATAATGAGATAAAATAGGTAACAAATACACACAAAGAGAAAAAGGTACTGCAGAGGGTATAACAATAAAAATTTGTCTCCTTAAATGATTAAATAATCTGGGTTGCGTATATTGTATTTTTAGAAAAACAAATAAACTTGGAGTCATATTTTTTTTCTTTTAAGAATCTGCGTTGGTATTTTGTATTATAAAGCTCGCACAAGTTTTGATCACTTATGAAGACAATGTAAGTAATCTACAAGTAGTAAAAGTACACACCTTTACCAACGTATAGATCACACATTCATGCGTCAACTTAGTTGTTAACATGAAATTTTCTATTTGTGTATTATATTTCCTAAGTAAACCCTACGTCTAAAACAATAAAAACGCATTAATAAAAAAATAAAAACCGATTAAATAAAGCTATCTTTGCCTCTTTCATTTCAAATCTATAATAAAATACATTATGCGGTTTAAGAAAACAAACTAACTTCAAAATAGTAATTACATCATAAAAGTATCTTGTGTTCTATCACATGTCAATATCAAAATTCGCCTCAAATTTATTGATTTATTTCATTTTCTTTTTTGATTACGTGATTGTAAGATTAAAAAAATAATGCATGTACTCTAAAGTATCCGTTACGCTCTTGATATACCCTGAAGAAACAAGTGTTGTTTGTTGTATTGTGGTACAAAATGTTGCAGTATGTACTTGTGTGTGCAATAGGCTCTAGCACCGCTAATAGGCATGCAAAGCATGCTAAAAGGAGCGCGCTAACAATCATCACAGCTTCTCGTATGGCAGGTGTGAGACGACCTCTGCAAAAAGCATTCACATACATGCATCAGAAACATTTATTACTCATATACTTAAAATAAATGAAAAAAATAGGGAGGATGAATATGATTTATATACATGAATGCCTAATAATTACTACTATTTACTACATGCTTAAATGACTATACATGTAATTAACTGAAAAGAATGATCACTGTGGTTATAATTAACGTCAACATTTATTTTCTTAATTCTAAAGTCCCGTTTAAACTTTGAAATAAAATGTTTACTAGTAATATCATACAAATACAGAATTTCGAAATCAGCACAGTATAAGCAAATATTTACTGTATTTTTTTTAACATACTGTGACCAGCAAAATTGAGTGCACACTAGTGGTGATTCAAAAACAAATATTTATTTTAATTACGCTAATAATCTGATCGTTTTGTTGAGGAAAAATTGATCAACACTCATCTGTTGCGAACACTATGTATTAAGACGTGTTGCTCGTTACTTAAAATACGGAAGCAATGTGGGCAACATCACTCAATAATAGTACATTAATTCATTGCTAGCACTATTGCAACCACTATTCTGCAGCTATACATAAACTGTTAACATTTAGTTTCCAAGTTAATAAATTAAGAGACGCCGATTATTTATTTGACGTGCTCAATCTAAAATTTGCGCTGAATTTCTGACTATTGAATGGAATTGGAATGTTGAAAACAAAGGTTAAGGAAAAATATCTTTCCTTCACTTCAAAAGTTCTTCAATCATTAAAATCCTACTATTAAGTTTCATTCCAAATCTGAACATCTTGGTAATCTGGTCAATCCAGGGGTGAGTTAATGCACCCAACCTATCCTATAACAATGCTCACAGATTGGTATAGGATAGATCGGCCATTAGAAAGTTTGGTTCTCCTAATAATAATTAATTTCTACAAAGCTGCATAGGTGCATAGAGTAATAGTCTGTTCTCTAAAAATAATTTGCTGCTTCACAGTCTCTCTGGTTGTTTTAAAGGTCATGTTACGTTTATATTTTATTATTTGACGTATTGATAAATTCAAAATATCGAGAAATGCCGCCTATTGGAATCGCCCTGCAAACGAGTTAAATGAAAAAAGATCAGGCGGTCGAAACGGACCACGTGGTTTCGACCTTTTCGGTCTCGTCAGCGTTCCTCCAAATACAAGATCTAATTTCATCACAATTCGCCTCTCAACGGTTATTGTATAACAACCTCCGACAATGGACTAGTTCTAACCTTATTCCATCTAAAGGGCAAGGTTGGAAGTAGCGCCGCTGAGTGTTAAAACAATACAGGCTTGTACAGCAGATACCATTCTAGCTTGGACAATTCATGGATTATCAGTCCCGGTAGGTGTCTCGATCTGCTCCCAGTTTAGTGGGGATTCCGTATACGGCTTACCATGACGTAACAATTGAAAACGTCGAGAAACGCCGCAATATAAAAACACAAAAAATGCCTATTTGCACTCGTTTGCAGGATGATTCATCATAAATGTCTATTATAAGGACTTTTTGATTTTTGTATTGGTTCCAGTAGTAGGTACCATCTTTGTACCAAAGCACTTTATTACGGGTAAACCAATTCAGCGCATTGAATATAAGTTTTGGGCAGGGAATATTCGCCATGGATATGTATATTGAGTGATTTGAACCATACCAAGAATCTTACAGTTTGTGTGTAGACTATTACAGTTACATACAAAATTTAATTCTGCCTCAGAAGATGTAAAAATAATTGGGCTACTATCTAGCGGTCTGCAGTTGCACTAAAGGAAAATTAATTTTTACAGTCTGTAGATAAATCAATTCTAAGAAATGCAGCAAAAACATTTTTTCCCTTTAATGCTGACAAATTTTACTTCTACTAACCTTGTCTAGTAAATAGATACACGCGAGCTAATTAACTTACTACTTAAAATAAAATTAAATTGGTTACAAACATGATAACTAGCAAAGTTAACTATTTTTATAATCAAAACTTATTATCATTGAGTTTACTAGTACACTAGTGCCCACTCAGTTTTGCCACTAACTGAATTTTGGGCATAGGCTGGGATCTGTTGTAGTTTAAATTTTTCATATTATAAGCAGTACATTGGCTCATTCATCCTGAAGCTATGCATATATATTTTAAGTATAATCACAGTGTTTAACTGGATCAGCAGCAATACAAATACGGAGAAAATATTGGAATAACCATAAAAATATAATTACCTGAGCTGTATTGAGTATATTGTTGATATTGAGGATGGAAGTTATGAATTGCATCCGTCATAATATCCCTGGGATTCATGGTCTCCTACAACAATGAATAATTCGAATTAATTTTGATTGCTTCCAGCATTGAGCTCCACACACAAATGTTAAGACCAAAACATTACCTTTAAGCTGCTTGAGATACTTTGCATCGTAACAGATCTGCCTCTCGAATCGGTAATGCAACCTTGTGCGTACACTCGATACGGGAACGCGTACCGTAAAGCTATAGCAGCGCAGAACATTTCAATGCAGATCAAGAAGTTCTGATAACCAGCCGACACTGTACCAGCAGACGTCGGTGTTCCATTGCTATCAATAATCGGCGATATGACTTCCGCTTTTTCCAATATGGCCAGACCAACACCTAGAATGGAAATATGGAAATGTTTCCTGAACTGTTTATTGATAAATAACCTCAAATTATTAAAACTATGAACTCTTAAGAAGTACGACTCGTTCGTCGTACGAGTTTGATCATTTAATATCAAATCTCTATCACCATTTTAATAGGTAAAACGAGGTCAGAGTTCAATGAAACGTCCTAACAAATTTCACGGTACTAATGGCAGATATTACTATTAAATGCGAAAATACAAAATCGAATCAAGTAATTGAGAGAGGAAATGTAAATTTAACATCAAATTAATCAATACTTATACCTTATTTATAAATAATTTTATTACCAAATCTATTCAGATCAATAAATCAGTATTCATGAATTACTTTATACGCAGACAATACTGGCTTTAGCGTAGAAAAAGGTATATTTCGAATTCTAAATAATAAATACAGCGATAAATACCTTGCCAAAACGACAGGAAAATAACAGATTTAACGGTGCAAAACTTCAACACCGGGTCGAATCGGGTCAGTAGATCCCTCGTAGCGAAGTAAAATAAGAACAATCCATATAAAGCTAAAGATATGGATATATTGTAAATTATAATGATGTAGAGGTATCCACTATTAGGGCTGTAAAAAAATTATTATTGTTAGTTACATTTGTCAATAATATTAGTAACAAACTTAAATTAACAGAATAACTAGCAAATGAGCCGAAGTATTTTGATGAATTCGACTTTCATTTTTCTAACCAAATTTTATTTTTAAAAATTGTAGCAACATTATGTAACTGTATAAACAAATTAACTGTTTATTCACAGTTTTTAGTCAAGTAAAACCAGACTACACTGTAGTTGTAAGAACAACATCCGTTCTACTAACAATTAACATCATTGAAAATAAATATCAAGAAGCATGTGACGAAGTCCTACCTAGATGTTTCTGTGTTTGTATTTTTTGTTGTAGTCGAAAATTAAAGGCTCCTCTAGATGCAGAAGACAAGACAACACTTGTTCAATGTTTGACAGCTCTATAAAAATGGAGTTTTATGTTAAGCAAAAAAAAGAGTTAACGAAACTTATAGGAAAATATATTAAAACGACCAAACTCCAAACTCTCTTTAATGAAGGCTGGCACACCTTCATTCTGATTAGTTCACATATTTTAAACGATGCGACGTAGTAATCTAAGTATAAAGGTAGGTACCCCAAAATACTGAATACGCTTGAAAGAAGATTAGAAATCGGCTCATTATTTTTCGGTATTTTAATATGTACATTGAAGTCAGTTCTAGATGAACCATTAGTACTCCTGGCTGGGAAAATACGACGATATAGCACCTGAAGGCACCCATGTAGCAGTTGATATCATTTTAGTTGTCATTAAACAAAATATTAGTAATCTTCAGTTCGTTGATTTGTCTGGTTTTAAACTTTAAAAGTTAAATGCGACACTAATTTAATAAGTTGGTAAAGACAACATGTAGGAGAGAAATTGGGGGAAAATTGTTTCCACAATCTCTTAAGAGAAATCTGGGAGCTAATAGAAGCAGAAGCAATTTAAAACGATTGAACGAACTGAATAAACAATCTAAAAAAAATGATCGAAAGCTTCCACGATCCGAGTGTCTCTTATGAAGTCTTCAGGGTTTTGATCGCGTCATAGTAAAGTAAATATACAAGACAAACAAAAATAAAAATTAAAAATACAAAAATATATACAACTTACTCAAACTCGACGTTTTGCAATTAATGTAAGTGATTTCCTCAGGAGTAAACTCGGTAAAACGGTAACTCAACGTGTAAACCGTGCTAGAAGCAAAAACCTTTTGACGGGAGCAAAAATTGGGTGAGGGACATCAAAAGATCACAGTAACTCGACATATCAACCAACGCTAGATGCGAAAACCTTCTGTCACAAGTTGACAGTGAAGCAAATGTATTAAGGATCTAGCACTGAAGAAAAATTTGTAAAAGCACAGGATAACCAAGCCGAAGTGAACAATGATCTGGTTAATGGCAATTTCATAGTCGCTGTGAAGAAGTAGATTCAGTTCATCAATAATTAAAACCAATCAACAACAACAAATCAATAATAAAAACCAGTAACTAAACACACTAGTATTATTATCACTGAAGAACAAAAGTTACGAAAACAGAACACATGTATCTGGCCTAGCATAAAAAATAATATAGTTGAATAGGGAGACATTATTAAAGTATTGCCAGAATCAATTCTACACAGATGAAGAAGTACTCTGATTTTTATTTTGGTTTTGATGCATATAATCTCTAGAACACTAAACACTGTAACCCACTAAACACCAAAAAAGTTTTAACTAAAACACCGACGCGTTTCAACAGCAATGCTGTCATTATCAAAGCGATAATTAAAAAATGAGTTTTATTATCGCCTTGATAATGACAGCATTGCTGTTGAAACGCGTCGGTGTTTTAGTTCAACTTTTTTGGTGTTTAGTGGGTTACAGTGTTTAGTGTTCTACTTCTGCACCAAGAGATCCAGTGAAGAACCATATAATCTCTAGTTTCAATTCCTGTTTTAGTCTTAAATTATTCTTACTTTCTGTTAATGACATCGTGCCAAAGCATAACTCTCATTACAAATGTTAAATCAAAGTCTTAATAAGTGGTTTTGCCAAAATAAGGCATTACATTAATTTTGGACTAGACGTAAGCAATATAGCCTGTGTTTAAAGATTTTTAAGCAAAACTTTTTATTTCTGAACTTTTTTGAATTTCTGATTTCAGGTTTAGAAACTTACACACACCCCTTTCGACAAAAAACTTTTTTATGTTGTTTTACGTAATTTTTATGGTTTCTAAAATCAAAGTCACAATTAACTAAAAAAAAATAAAAAGTAAAATAAAAGTGAATCATACCTCAAACAAGGTGATTCGTTAATTTTGTGCGCTTGTTTTGTCCAGATAAAACTTTTTTAAGCCTGTGTTTAATAATGAAGAACATATTCAGCAGTTCTTAAAAAAGTGAAGTTGGACGAGTTACGCAGGTAAAAGAAGACCACAAAGACGATATTTTACTGCAGATCATACATAAGAAAGGTTCCATTTATTATTATACAGTGTGGTCATAAAGTTTGGAACCAAGCTTATAACCGCATTATTTTACATTTTTACGAAAAACGCTCGGACAGGTAAATTTTCTTTTTTAAAACGCCATCTTTTGACATACAATTTTTTTCTATGACGTCATTGGTTTTTAGAGTGATGACGTCATCAAACATTTTTTTAAATGGTAACCATATTATTTTTTTATCGTTTTTGGTAGATCTTTATATCCTCCAAATAGTGATATAAAACAATTGGTATGTTGCATCACAATTTTTTTTAAATAATATAAATTTAGAAAAAAAATAAGAAAATTTTATTTTTGTACAAAATTAAAATTAAATTTAAAAAAATGCATCTGAACTTAAATTTATTCTAACAGTTAACGTAAATTTTCAAAATGGACCCCATAAACCAACTGGCACTGTCCCAGCCGAGTGTAAATGCTTTGCGATCAATAGTAATCTGCGTTATTCGCTCCAGTTCAAAACAACAGAAAAAACAACCAACAAACAAAGCGGATCGTAAAAAGCACATGTACTCATGTTACTATGCAAAAAATGTACAAAAACAAAAATAAGCAGTTTTTTGCAAGATATTTCTTTATGACATTCTTTCTTCTTTTTATACAAATTATGTAGAACACTAATATTTTGAAATTGTTTCTCTGGCGACAACATTGTTGAATTATTTACTTTTATTTTTGACGTTAAATTTGTTAGACATTGCGTAAAAATTGTTCATTTTCGCTAATATAAAAAATGGCACATTTAATTGAGTGAGAAAAAATCGAAATTTTAATTATGGTTGGGTATGAGGACAGACAAAGAACGCATGCAGAAGCATGCGAATTGTTTAACCATGAACATCCTGGTAGACCTCCAATTGCCAGGTCTACGGTGATAAAACTAGTTGAAAAGTTTACCGCAACTGAATCCGTAAAAGATCGACCACGGCAAGGTAGACCTCAAATAGGAGAAGATGTGAAATTAAATGTGCCTGTAGAAGCAGAAGAAAGGCATCATGTTTCCACCAGACAACTTGCGTTAGCCAATCAGGTGGCTCACTCATATGTCGTCAACTTATTTAAAAAAGAACACTATCATCCTTACAAAGTTCAACTTGTACAGGAATTACATGAGGATGACGAAGATCGTCGACTGCAGTTCTGTGAAGAAGTAATGTTACGTTGTGACCAAAATGCAAATTTCTAGGAAAACATCGTCTTCTCTGATGAAGCTACGCCTAAATGGATCTGTTCATCGCCATAATTGCATTGGACTCAAGCGTGTCATACTCAGCCCAGAGGAAAAGTTAACGTATGGGTTGGAATGATTGAACGACGCATTTTAGGACCATATTTTTTTGACGGAAATTTGACTGCTGTGCAATATTTAGAATTCTTAAGATTTAAACTGGTTCCAGCGCTCGCTGTTATTTTCCCAAATCACGAGGATGGTGATGTACCCTATCCAAATATTTGGTTTCAACAAGATGGGGTACCTCCCCAGTATGGTGTAGAGGTTCGCCACTATCTTGACGAAATATTTCCTAATAAATGGATTGGACGGAGAGGCGCCATAGAATGGCCACCTCGTTCTCCTGACCTGACTCCGTTAGACTTTTTTTTGTGGGGATATTTGAACTCGAAAGTGTATTTTAGAAGATTTAAAACAAAGGATTCGCGTAGAAATTACACAAATATCCCCAGACATAATTGAGGCGAGTATACGAAGTGTGTACACTCGGCTGGGACAGTGTCAGTTGGTTGGTGGGGTCCATTTTGAAAATTTGCGTTAACTGTTGAAATAAATTTAAGTTCAGATGTATTTTTTTTAATTTAATTTTAATTTTGTACAAAAATAAAATTTTCTTATTTTTTTTCTAAATTTATATTATTTTAAAAAAATTGTGATGCAACATACCAATTGTTTTATATCACTATTTGGAGGATATAAAGATCTACCAAAAACGATAAAAAAATAATATGGTTGCCATTTTAAAAAAATGGTTGATGACGTCATCACTCTAAAAACCAATGACGTCATAGAAAAAAATTGTATGTCAAAAGGTGGCGTTTTAAAAAAGAAAATTTACTTGTCCGAGCGTTTTTCCTAAAAATGTAAAATAATGCGGTTATAAGCTTGGTTCCAAACTTTATGACCACACTGTATATATATTATTATTCCATTTTCGAAAAACTCATTCAATGTTGGAATGCGATTTTCCTGTTCGTGTACAATTTATTGTCTCGGTGGCTGCAAAATAGAAAAAATCGAACATTTTTTGTTCTACATTTTATTTGGTGATGAAGCTACAGGCTCGATGCCGAAGTGATAATATACACAATGCACACCATGGGTATGGTTAGCAATAATCTACTTGGATCTGTACTATTGGCTGGTCGTTTAACTAGAGAAAATGACCTCATGCTTCTAGAAAATACTTTATCTTTCAGATGATATTTCTTTAAATATTAGGCAAACATTATGATTTATGCATGATGCCCTGTACATTTTAACATAAATATTCGTCAATTTCTTTATATCGCCTATGAGGACCACTGGATTGGAAGAAGAGGACCAGTTACCTTGTTAGCAAGGTCCCCTAACCTAAATCCTTGTGACTTTTGTGTATGGAAATATCTGAAATTGTTGATTTATATTGTTTCCATAGAAACTCCCGAGCAGCTTTGGGACAAAGTCCGACAAGCTTGTAATGATTGTACTCTGTTCCAAATAATTGATTTAGTTTGCATATTGTGAATTAGTTTTGTCTTTTTCATGAATATATCCGCTGAAATCATAGTTTTCTTGTTTTATAAGTTAACTAAATAAATACTTAATATTGTGATGTTTGGCTTAAACACGTTTTTTTCATTAAAAAAACCTAGTTTCTAAATCTGAAATCAAAAATGGAAATAAGTTATAAATAGAAGATATCTGGTTAAAAATGGTCAATTTATTTTGTTAAATTGCTGACAAAATAAATATATTACCACTATAAAATAACTTCATCAATCATTCATTGCAATGTTTTAGGGTTATCTACAAATAACCTAAACATCTAGCTATTGCTAGTATTTTATACACATACACATAATTTATTCCAATGCGCAAAATAGGTATTGCACAAATGTAATTCATACTATTTTATACGAGTTTCTCAATGCCAGCTAAAATTACATATAATTATGAAAGCTTAGAACTGGCTAAATTGCCATATTAACTAATTCACAAAACAACCTGTTTCTTTTCCATTGTAATAAATACAAATAATATTTTAACCGGTGGATACATTACCTCCAATCACCATCACGATAATGACCGAAGGCCTGCAGGAAAATCGTTACGAACGCCATTATGGGTTTAACGATGCAGAATTGCAAGGTGGCCTGTTTACAGAACCGTAAAAATCCAATCGTGTACGTCTTACCACCCAGACAACACGTTCCGTACAAGCAACTGGACTTGATAGGCTTTCCTCGAATTTCCGACATGATGTTTCCTTCGCCCCCGAGATATTCATAGCAAAGAGATAAGAAGTTGTATATCACAAAAGCTGCAAAGGAAAAGAGAAAATCGTACATATTTATTATTCGCAGACACATCAAACGTGACAGGGAACGTATTGATTCTATTCTTTGCAAAAAACTTTTTACCGTTACTTGCAAAATAAGCATTTAAAATATCATTATCTGCTTGAATCAAACAAAAATTAAAGGAAAAAAGAAAATATCCTTTTACTTGTGTATACTACACACTTTTCCGTTATTTGTTTCTTGACTTTATTTCTGTTACGATTATTAATAGATAGTTTACAAAAAAGAAGAGTATGTGTGAGTAATGTTGTGAACAGCAGTTTATATTTTTAAAATGCGACCACATACTAAAAATAAATAAATAAAGATTGCGGGTTTCTATATATAAACAAAGACTGTAAACGACGATGTTATTTTGAATAATCTGTTCATTGATGGCGATAAAGCTGGAAAATTTCTGTATTTATAAACTGTAATGTCCAGCCAGAACATCATTTTCTAGATATAATTAACTTCCAATTTAAAAATAATGAATTACATCCGCTAATTTTATTTCAAGCACGCATTTTCAAAACCTTATCAAAAAGTATATCCGAATATGATGTTATTTCCTATACATTTCACATAAGATAATAAAATACGTGATATTGAATTACTAGTAAGCTTACTCGTAGTTAGCGACGACAATTATTAAACATTTACCAACTTAATACTTACTATTCATTACAAGCGACACAGATTAAGACAAGTTAAATGTAAATTTTATCATCCTTGCTGTCAATTGGACAGGAAACATTTTAAGCAATTTGATTAGAATCGGAAAAAACAAAAGTGTCAGTTTATAATGATCGTTACTAAATAATAAATGAATTAATGATGCCTTTAATCTTGAATGTAACTAACTTTTGTTAAGTACCTTGTGTCACCGTTTATTCTCATTATTATTTTATACTGTATTCACCATATAGTATACAGGTGTCTCAGCGAAACCGTTCATTACAAGTTTATGGGGTTCTAACCAAAATATAAATTTCAAAATCCAGAATAGACAACCTATGTGCTTTGTAATTATTTTTTAAATTTAAAGATAATCATGAGAAAAAGCCATTCCATTTATTCCCAGACGAAAAAATATATTTTTTCACTTAGAAATCGGGGAAGAAAAAAGCACGATTACAGCGCTCTCCCAAAACGCGGCGTTTACGTGAACTACATGCGTGACGTATGATACAGTGTTTATGTCTGATGGTTTATGTTATCGAAATCAGTGGATTGACTACCTGTGCCTTGTATTCGGACGATTTCTTTTTACTTAAAAAAAATGATTCACTGCCATGAGGAGAGATGTACCTTTGGCAGAGAATGCTACAGGATATTGTTGTTCTGATCATTTTGATGTAAGTACAAGTATCTAACCTAACCTCTTTTACGAGTAGTATGGTATTAAAATTAGTGATATTCTACAAGTATGTACATATTAATGGTTAAAAAAGGATCTTACATTTGTGTTATCATATTAGTACTGTCATAACCTTATAATCTGACTTACAAGATTTATACTGTTTTCTACGTCACCTCGCGTTTTGGTCACGTGACTTCCGCGGGCATTTTCAACTCAAAAAATCTCGGAAACCACAAATCTTTGAAAAAAAAAATTTCTGTTTCATTTACCGGCGATCTCAATCCTTTATAAAATGTTTAATTTCTGTTAACTTTTGAGAAATCTAGGTTGTCTATTATATATAGTCGATTGTGTTCTCTTTAATGAAAATATTATTAGATTTCTAGCGCTTCCTGTTATACTGGAAGTCGCTATCTACTTTGTTATTTTTAATGGAACACCCTGTATATTTTTACATATTTGGATTTGCCAATTTTTAAGCTTTATACCTTTAGTTTTTTTTTTAATTTGATTCGGGCGTTTTGTAGTTATTCGATTTTTTTTCTAAACAAATTGTCTATAGCGGACATTTGTTCAAAAAATCAGAGGACACTCGATTTTTCGGATATCAATTTAGAATTCATAACATGCTTAAACAACATGTTGGAGTACATTTCAGCGCCGAGAATGGCTGTCTACACTGGGTGGTTACTTTACTATGGCACGTTAACTCTTCGAAATTTTGACGAACCATAACTTAATTTTCTTGAAATAGCACCTCCCATATTTTATTACTTAGTTTATATACTTAAAATAGATAGTTTAGGACATAATTAATTTTTTGAAAAATGCACACATACATACACTAACATCAAAATCACACTTCGTGGTTTGATGCTTGTTAGTTAATAATTATCCGTTAAAAATGCCTTTACATTATTGCTATAAAGAGTTAAAACGAATAACAATAACGAATTTTCAAATTTATATTTTGGCCAGAACCCCGTAAACTTCTAATGAACGGTCTCGCTAAGACACCTGTAGATGAGACGATATGTGTAAAACAATTTATTGTGATGATCTATTTAACGATAAATCGTAATGCGCTTCTGCTATATTACTCGCATCAAAAAGGCATCGCCTTAAAGAGAAACTTATACATATATACTTCGCTACTGACATAATGACTAATGACTAATGTTGCTAGCGAATATCAAGCAATAAAGGAAATACCGTAGTTTGCTGAAATAACCAACCGCGTTGAGTATTGCGAGTGAACGTTTATTTTTTTCTCAACATTCTCTGTTAGCATATTGGTTTTTCATATTTCGACAAGACAAAGTTCCCTCATAGTACACTATGCATTTTGAGATAAAATTTAAATCTAAACAAACTATGTGATTATTTTTTCTTTGATAGGTTAAGTTTAATAGACTTTAAAATTACATTTTATGATGTAGGGGTCTGGTTTAATACAATTAGAAGATCGCCATTGTCGTAAATCCGTGTCACTGTCCCAAACGATAATTTCTTCAATGGATTTTTTTTGAATTTTTTACTGGTTTTACGGCAGTTTAGTAACAATAACGGCAGTAATAGCATCGTCACTGGCGTGAAAACAGTTCTGTACAGACCATTAAAAAACCTGGATGTAAAAGAACAGGTCGTAGACTGCAAATATTAAACAAGTGAGAGTTGCTTTCACTAGAAGTCTGACTCAGATCGTCAAGACGTCAATCACTTGTTCTAGGAATGTCCAAGGAAAGTCTTTACAGAATCCTTCACAACGATCTAAAATTTGATCCTTACAAACATCAAATGGTACAGAACTTTAGTAATTGTGATAGGGAAGTACGATTAACATTTTGTCAAGAATTTCTATATTATTATCAATAACCAATGTTAAACCAATGTTTGTTTGTTTGATCGACGAACTAAACTTTTCTTTCAATGTACCGGGTGGCCAACTAAGTACAGTACAACTTCTTGGAAAAAACATCTCACTGACTAAAGTGGCCCCGAGAAACATCTGGAAATTATTTTGAGAAGTATAGGATTGCCACTAGATGGCGTAACCCTCCATCCCCTTATTTGACAAAATACAAAAAAATTGTCCAGTGTAGATTTTCATATTTGTGTTCAGTTACCCCATCTAGTGGCAATCCTACACTTCTCAAAATAACTTCCAGATGTTTCTCCGGGCCACTTTAGTCAGAGAGATTTTTTTCCCTGAAGCTGTAGTGTAAACCGTTTCTGAGATATGGCTGACGGCCATTATTAGTTGGCCATCCGGTACAGTGTTACTGAACTGAACGTCGAACTCACTTTTTTAATTATGAAAAGAACTATTCTGTACCTAACTGTTAATTTCGAACCGTAAATAAACAAATGTTTTTCATTCCAGAACTGATTAGACAAACATTACATTAAATATTCATTTAATCAAACAAAATGGAACAGCAGGTCACAGCCACAAACTCCATAAAAATTTTATGAGGACTTTGTAATTTGAAAGTTTACATTGTCCCTCGACCTAACGGCACTTGATTTTTTCTGTGGGACTATTTGAAAAGAAAGACCTTAGCAAGTCGTCCTTCAACAATTGGGGAACTAGAAGAGCGCACTTAAGAAGAAAACACAGAAATAGACGGAGATTTGCTTTGCTATGTAATATACAATTTTGCAACCAGAATTGAAAATTGTATTTAAGTTAATAGTTGAGCATTCAGTACACATAAATTTTTAAAAATTTAAGAAAAGTGTGTTTGTACTAAATTCAACAAAATGGGCTGTATATTAGACCTATAAGAGATTTTTCTTTACTTTATCTAGAAGAATTTTGTTCAACTGATAATATGCTGCTGCACAAAAGAATGTGGACCGGAAGTGAATTATGATCGAAAAGAAACCCTGGTTACAGGAAGGATAGCCAGGACTCTTCAATGGGCAGCGATGCATCAAAATGGAATAAACATCGACTAGAAGAGTGTAGTATCGCTATCGCTGAGAGTGGGTTCGGTTTTTAGAACACCTTTATGAGAAAAAAGATTATAGGTATTAACGGGACAGAATGATGTTTTGTTGAATAAAAGCTGCTAAAGTATTGCAAATATAATGGAACCAAATACCGTAACTCAAATGGTACTGTTGTGCCTTATCTTACCATATTAGGAAAGAATGGCCTAAACACGAATCATTCATTCCTGGATAGAAAAATGTCAAACATGACGCTTTGTATCATATATGCAAAAGTGTCCTAAACTTAATAATGCAAAAATTAAAGCAGGAGTGTATGTGAGTCCAGGAATTCACTGGAGAAAGCAGTTTAGCAAGTATTCAAAAATGTATTTTTTTGGAAACTCAAAAGGCGGAAAATTACCGTGACATTCTAAACTATTTTATAACATCTTCTCTATGTCGTTCAAAGAACACTTCCTGTACACCCACCTAAATTTCTTGGGAAATCTTGCTCCAGTGAACAAGGAGCACGGGTATCCTTCAACTCTAGGAAAGAGTTATCAAGTGATCCTAATATGCTGGCCGATTATTGTCGGACTATCAAGAGGAATGTCCCACAGGCGACGCAATATTGTGTAGTTAACTAAAGAGTCAATCAAATCTCTAATCAAAACTGATCTTAACAAATGTTGACCATTTTTGCTAGCCCTCGCTATCGTTCATGCACAAATTCTCTCTTATTTTGAAAACAGAACCTTCTTCCATTTAAGCACATCAATAGCGAATGTACGGAGGAACTTTGAATCATCAAAAATCTACTTTATTGTAAGCTAAAACATTAATAGTCATCACACGCGACCAAAAAAAAATTATAGCTTTTATACGCATCCTAAGCTCAATAAAAATCTAATTAGAGCAAAAAAAAACTATTATCCGCTGAACAGTCACACGAGCGGAGTAAAACTAAATTTCCGTGAAGTGAAACAGGCGCGTGGGATGTATTCCGCGATAAGAAAGTCGTTTGATGTTAGCACACAAGAATAGCATAATATACATACCTTCATAACAATCACGAACGGTGAAAAAATAGACGTAGTAACTCTCTGAATTGAAAAATAACAGACTAACCCAGGAATAGGTACCGTAAATTGGGACGATAAATAATATTCTAACTATCCACCTTTGTTCCGCCGGATTCGTGTACCACCTTAAATGTTGATATATCTGAAACAAAAAGATAATTTAATTTAAAATTGAATTGTTAACCGTAAAACAGAAATTTAATACAGCAATGTTATGGTGTTTGTGCAATCTATGTTATTTAATAAAACTCATCATATTTTCAATAATGCATTCAGAATCTTGTGTGAGAAATAAATTGCAAAGCTATAATTAACGCACGTAAGATCGTGACAGCCCATGCTGCTTGTTCATTTGTAGTTAAGAATCTTAATGTTTCAAGCAAATAACAATTTACCTTCATAAGTCCCTTCATAAGACCTTCATAAGTCCAATGCAAGCTTGCCCTATATGTAAATCAAATTCTTTATAATTTAAAAGTTTGTTTCTATATTTCAAAATTGCCGTAATCTGAAAATAATATGTCTCGTTTAGTAACTTTAAAGTTATGTAACATTTATCTTAAGATTTACGACTATTTGATCGAATTAATCACAAGTTTACCCGGCGAAATTTCCGTCTAATTTGTAATTCCCGCTAGAAACATTTAACATGAGTTGAGAATTACTTAGAATTACGTTTCTGTATGTAACGAAATAGCAGAGACATTGGTCGTGTTGAGTTAGCACATTGGTAAGTCGTAAGCAATGATGAGTGAAGTACCGCACTGAATATCTACATGCTAATTGTACAATACCTACAGTCTAGGTATTCAGTTTACTACTTCACTAATCTGTATCTACTGATAACTTACCAATGTGCTAACTGAATACGACCATTATTTTGTCAGCATAATAATAATAATAATAATAATAATAATAATGGACTTTATTACAGAGGCGGAGTCCAGCTGTAGCTGTTCAACTCAACCTCTAAAAAAATAATACACAGCGTAACCAAAAAAAAATCTGTTCTACAACAGAGCAATCTATTAATTAATTAGCTAACAAAAATAAAAAAAATATTGACAGTCCTATGCTACTCTATCCAGTAGTACATAAAATCAATGTAACAGCATAAGAAGTAAAGGAATTAGATTCGGAAGTGGGGCTCAAGATCTCTGCTCATTTATTAGTTGCTTCTTAATAGAGTTACAAAAAGCATAGCTGCTCTTCGTTTTAAGATTATCTGGAAGTACATTATAGAACTTGGATGAAACATACGAAAATGATCTTTCAAATAGGGCAGAGTAGTGCTGCGGCACATCCAACAAATTCAAATATCTCAGGTTCCTATTGCGCATTATACCAATAGTAGGTAGGAGATCAGTAATGTATTTGTGATAGGACTAAACTGTCACATAATAACGTTCTAATATTGGTATTCATAATTTTCGTATTAGAATATAGATATCTGAGGGATGCGTACGACTTCTGAATGGCTTTGTTAATATGTGTCCTAAATAAAAAATTATTACCTATAATTTAACCCAAATTTTTAACTGAAGTAGTCACATCCAGTATGACATTTTCAACTTTTATAACTATGTCATCTACAGCCCCGTGCCCCCGTTTAGAAAAAATTATAACTGATGACTTGAGAGGATTGATCTTCAGACAGTGTGATTTAGAAACTTTAACTAAATTATCGATGTGTGGATTTATGAGATCTGTAAATTGCGTTATTTGCCTGGCATTGAAGTTACAATATAATTATATACTATCGTCAGCAAAGAAGTGGGGTGTGCAGTAATCGATGTTTTTAGAAAAATCAGATGTGTAGAATATAAACAGTAGAGGAGATATTATTGAACCCTGTGGGGTGCCATTAGATAGTACAATATCTCCGAAGTAGTTCCTCACTATAAACACTTTTTGTGTTCTAGCAGTAAGGTATGACTTAAATAAGTTGGAGACACCCAAATCAAATCCAAAATATTTTAGTTTGGTAATTAGTAATTGATGGTTTAACGTATAAAATGCCTTAGAGTAATCTAATAAGTGATTGTCAGATTATGCATGGTTTGCCACAACTTTTGCTTGTTATTTTGATGATAAATATTTTTTTTCTTTTTTTCACTACGTATGGCGTTCGTAGTGTAATTTCTTATAGATTTGTAATTATTCCAGTCTACCTGAGATAGCGAACTCTTAAATTTAGAAAGCGCCTCTTTACGAGATTTAATTAATAGTCTAACAGAGGTCCGCGAAGTTGGTACCACAAAGTGGTCAAAAATCGACAAACATGCTAGAAGGGATTGACCATTTATTGACCACTATTGACCACCAGCGATTTCGATTGACCGCCTTTTGTTTAGGCTACAGCCGCTATACCCATATTTTGGGGTCTAATGGCGAAAATGCTAAAATTAGCCAATATAGACATTTTGTTCATCGGATACGATTGACCATCGTTTGACCATGTTTGACCAATTTTCAAAAAAAAATTTTTCGATTTTTTTTTCTTTTACTGCAAACTCTAAAATTTTGTTGCAGTATAGGATTGACCAACGTTTAACCATGATTGACCACCAAATATTTTTTTTGAAAACTTAAAAATGTTCGAAAAAAATGAAAAAAACAAGTTCATATCTCCAATGAAATGACATCAAACCCAGATGTCATTACCTCTTGCGTCGCATTTTTCACCAATTTTGAGAGGTGGTCAAACGCTGAAAATAATAGAACTTATTGTCTCGTGTCTCCAGACCACACAAAACTGAAAATTATCGTTTGACCACCCTCCGGTTAAATTTTATCCAGATCAGAGGCAACAGATGTCTGGGAGATACATAATAGAAAAACTAGTACACCAAAATGATTTTAAAAGAAAATTATTTAAAAAAATATGGCATACTACATAAATTGTAAAATATTGTATTCAAACAACCTATCTATTCATGTAGTCTGATATTTTCACAGATTTATAAATAAGAACAATACTAACAGAAGATCCAATAATGTGTTTTTTTTTTCAGTGAGGTAGAGTATACGCATACATTACCGCAATGACTTACTTAATATCTTACTTAATCGCAATGCTGTTTGCTGCACTGCAAATTTCCTAATTAGGTATCTTACACTTTAAGTCTCAAGCAAATGAAATAAAGGCATAATATAATAATAATAATAATAATAATAATAATAATAATATCTTTATTAATCCTGTCGACTCATTTGAGCATAGGACCCGTCATACAGATATAGACATATAGTCATTAGTATAACATTATATATACATGTACATATACAGGTTTGACATAAAACTAAACAATAATTTATAGCTCCGGATCAGTGAGGAATTCATCAAATGAATAATAAGCCTTGTCTTGGAGAAGCCGTTTAATCTGTCTCTTAAATGTACCCAACGGCATTTCCTTATAGCGAGTGGGTAACTTATTAAACGCCTTAATAGCCATATATTTAGGGTTTTTTTCCGTTAAAGTCATTCTGTGTCGGGGGACCTCCAGCAGATGAATATTTCTAGTACTATAAGTGTGATACCGGTTGATATTTGTCACATCAAAGGTATTATCTTTAACACACATGCATAGTTGATAAATATGTATGCATGGGAGAGTCATTATTCCTAGATCTTTAAATAATTCTTTGCAATTTGTTCTAGGACCTACTCCCAATATTGTACGTAGAGCTCTTTTTTGTATCTTAAAAACAATCACAACCATACCATAGGTTAGGTATTAAAAAATGTAAAAAGTATAATATAAATTTAACAATAAGTAACCATAAATTGTTAAACAATTGCAAAGGTTAAACGGAACCCTGCAAATTTACATGTCATTTGCAAATTTTTCAAATATGAAGTCAAAATTTAGTGTACCCATCGTCAAAAAGACTAGATTTTCACGTTTGCGAATAAAACGTCCATTGCCCTACAGCTTCTCGAACATCTAAATTACACGGTTATGAAATATGTATAGTGGTTGCAATCTAATAGTAACTCTAATTTAGCAATTCTTTCAAAAATAATTGAAGTTAGATAAACTTCCAATTACGATAACATGTACCCGTATAAATTGTTAAACATTTGCCACCAAAATTTGATTTACGGAGAATTTTGAGTTATAGGAGTCGAACTAGAGATGTTTGGCTGTATCTTGTAACAAATGTAACGCTCTCGTCTTGTGACTTTCAAAACTTTGTAATGTGTAACTTGAAGATCGAATAAAAATTCAACCGGTGGGTGGTCAAACGATAGTTTTCAGTTTTGTGTGGTCTAGAGACACGAGACAATAAGTTCTATTATTTTCAGCGTTTGACCACATCTCCAAATTTGTGAAAAATGCGAAAAACTTTGAAACTGTTATACGTAACTTTAAGATCGGATAAAATTTAACCGGAGGGTGGTCAAACGATAATTTTCAGTTTTGTGTGGTCTAGCGACACGAGACAACAAGTTCTATTATTTTTAGCGTTTCACCACCTCTCAAAATTGGTAAAAAATGCGAAAAAGTTCGATAGTGTTATATGTAACTATAAGATCGGATAAAATTTAATCAGAGGGTGGTCAAACGATAATTTTCAGTTTTGTGTGGTCTAGAAACAAGAGACAATAAGTTCTATTATTTTCAGCGGTTGACCACCTCTCGAAATTTGTGAAAAATGCGACGCAAGAGGTTATGACATTATCTGGGTTTGTCATTTCATTGGAGATATGAACTTTTTTTTCGAATATTTTTAAGTTTTCAAAAAAATTATTTGGTGGTCAATCATGGTTAAACGTTGGTCAATCCTATACTGCAACAAAATTTTTGCAGTAAAAGAAAATAATTCGAAAAAAATTTGTTTTTGAAAATTTTGAAAATGGTGTGGTCAAACATGGTCAAACGATAGTCAATCGTATCCGATGAACAAAATGTCTATATTGGCTAATTTTAGCATTTTCGCCATTAGACCCCAAAATATGGGTATAGCGGCTGTAGCCTAAACAAAAAGTGGTTAATCGAAATCGCCGATGGTCAATAGTGGTCAATAAATAGTCAATCCTTTCTAGCATTTTTGTCGATTTTTGACCACTTTGTGGTGCCAACTTCGCAGATCTGTCTAACAGTATTAACCATGGGGCTTTGGCTTTGGATATGCGAACTGTATGTCGTGGCGCGTGAACATCAAATAGTGGTATAATAGTATCATTTAGGAATTGGCATAGAGGCATAGACCTCAGGTCGGAAACAAAACTTAAGACTTAAGGTCACGATAAGTATATATTTTGATGGCTTCACGGGGCTTAATTATGACTCTAGTGGGCTGATCTATCACTTGAATCAAACCACAAGCATCGCACACCGAGTAAAATTTGGTTACTGCATTAGCAGCTACATTAAACAAATTTAAATTAAAGTCACCCAAGCACACAATCTCATCCACTACCGGAATAATATCGCAGATTGTGGTTTCTATTGCCGTTAGAGATTGAATTATATCGGAGCGTGAAGCTCTCTAAATGCAGCCAATCGCATATGACTTATTATGTAATTTAAAGTTTATAAAAATGTACAAGAATACCTGAGTTACCTGATTGCATAATGCTACAATTTAAAGAGTTACGAATATATACCGCAAGTGTTATCACAAGTGATATCACAAGTGTTTGATATATAGGAGAAGTACGTGCCATATAAACGTTTAAATACGAACGGAATTTCTACTATTCCGCAGAATTAGACATCTTACGAAATCAGGCATTACCTTCCAGTGTAGAAAATGCTCTACAAATCTTCAAAAGTTTATTAATTATTAAATATATTATATTATAGAAGTATACCTACATACCGGCAAATAAAAATGCCGAGAACTAAATTGCTATCCGAGGAGGAAAAAGCGAAAATAAATTATTATAACTAGTAGGGGTTTCAAATCGAGCCATACCTAATGCATCCCATCATCACATCGACAATTTCATAAATTGGGTAAGTCGTACGGCAAAAATCGCACTAAAGGGAGTAATCAAAAACTAACTCGAAGGCAGCGCTCATCCACATTTCGCCCCCTCTGGTAATGTAACACGCAATAAATCAAATGTAATTTAAGCCAGAGGTGCATGCCAATAATAAGCAATATGATAGCGTCAAAGACATAAAATCTACGATAACGACGTCTTGGAATGATATTGCTATTTCAACATTAACCAAATTGATCGATGTGTGAAGTTATTTTGAATCTAACACTGACTAATAATTTAATTATTACTAATTTTATGATAATGGACCTACAGAGATTTTGCTGTTATCAATATTGTAAATATTCTCTATACAAATTAAATAATTAGCTTTTTGTGTGTAGGGTGTTCCAGAACGCTGTATTCTTGTACGATGCAATCCTCTGCATTATTACGAAACCAATTCTGTACCAATTGTAATACGTACTATACTTCCTTTTGTCAATACACACAACGATCCCAGCCACGCATACTCAAAGATCCCTATAGACGTATCTTTACCGGATGCTTCACACTGCTTTGTACTTGAAATCCTTTGTATACATCCACCCATAGAAAAAGGGTTCGTCGTATCAATTTCTATTCATATTTTTGCGAGCTCAGACAACACGGCTTTTGCACTTTTCTAACAGCAGTATTCTGATACGTAATAGTGTTCAAGTGTAATATAAGCTATAAACTAATCTTTAGATTCTTCTTTTTTACTGCATACAAAAAAAAAGTACAGTGGAATCTGGTTGCAGCGAAAGCGCAAGTGACCGACGATTTTACTTCGTTGTACCCGAATTTCGTTGAATACGAAACTGCAATAGTCATCAATCAATTGCAGTAGGTACCAACATTTTTCTAAAATTTTGTTTTAAATACTTAATACACACAATAGCAACCGGTAAGTTGGTCACAATTTTGAAACATCTCGATGATTTGGACTTTCCTATAATTAGTAGCTTACGGTTTTCGGATCCGTCGGCATTTGCACACACAAGAACTAAAATTCTTTCTTTGGATAACTTACACTCTATACATTTCTCATTTCTACATTTCAAGGTTGGGAGTTAATGACCCCATTTCATCGGCGTTGAATATATCACAATCCATGTAACTGAATTTAACTATTGGCCATATATTAGCTAACCAATCAGAAGTTACTCCTTCATTCACCGACAAGTCCAATGTTACATCACTTCCGCCATCTAGAAATCCAATCCAGAGAACATCGATAGTCGTCGCCATACCCTAATGCTTTACCGAAAGAGGTTTCTTTCTCTACAAGGATTGGCCCACTGATTGGTATATTGAAGCTTTGTTGTTGTTTGAACCAGTTAAGCAGAACTTCATCTAGATCTTCGAACGTTATAGATTTCAGTCTCTTACGTTCAGGTGGTAAGCGATGAGGGTGGTAAATTATATTTACGACATACGTCTGCCTTTTTAACACCAGAGCTTACTTCTTCTATTAGGGTCATTTTATCGGCTATATTCAATTGTTTTCGTTTTATTGTGTTATCTTGTACTTACATTAAATGATTACTTTATTTAATAAAACAAACACTGTCACTGATCTCAACATCTCAACGAATAAAGGCGTACTGGAAAAGATCGTACAAATTCATGACGTTGCAGAAAAATTCGTTGAATCCGTAATTCCTTGAATAAATGAGGGAAAAATAGTTTGTTGAAAGCGAAATTTTGCAGTAAAGGAATTCGCTGTACCCGAACTACTTAATATCAGATCTAATATCGATCCAACCTAAATCATGAACTTACTTCGTAAAAACCGATATTTCGTTGTAACAGTTTTCGTAGTAAGCGGATTCCACTGTATATTCAAAGTAAAAATAATTTCAATTTGAACAAATATTATTCATTTCAAGTGTCGAAATCTTCAGTGAAACATATGTTAATGAATGAATAAATAATTGTCATTTTAAAGGCGTGCTGTTCCCTGTTGTATGTTTGATAAGGCATATGATTCAACCTTCTCGAAGTAAAATAGTAAGTATAGTAGGAATTTATATAACAGTAGATAAGGTGTAACTCCTACGGTTCGACAGTCTGTGAATATATGGTGTTCCAAAGATAAATGCCACTATGACGGATGAATAAAAATTGCCGTTGTGGTTCTTCAAGAAAATTTAATATGGAAAGATACACTACTGAACAATTGACACAGCATGCATATTGTCAATATTTCAATCTGTTGATAGTACCCACATCGCTTGATTGCAACTTTTCGCCATAGAATGAAAATATCCAACGTGTACTGAAGAGTGTGTGCGATAGCCTAGAAACATCAACAAGCAGACGCTCGCCTCAACTCGGGCTATAACGGAGATTCTTTCAACGAATTTTAACCACATTGCACATACTGCCAGATAAGATCCAGCTTGTGTAAGAATTGAACAGATTATACAATTTCGTTTCTTGAATAATTTTCAATTAAACGCTTTTGTAAATAAACAATGCACCATGTGAGCTATAGAGAATCCAAAAACAGTTCATCAACAACAATTATACCATATAATCAAATATACTTGAGTGGGTACAATATATCGTCTCTAAAGATCATTAGGCATTATGCAATTACCGCCAATATCGGACAATGCTGGAAAACTCGTTGAAGCCAGCTGTGGAAAAATCATCCACAACCGTAGTTCTAATAAGATGGAGCCAGAACGTATGCTTAAAGAGAAACAATGACTTCATTACGAGAGATTCTTTACCAACGTATTATTTCGCGCATTAGTGACTTAACGTGTCACAGTCAGCGGAATTAACTGCAACTAACTGTTTAACATTTACCATCCATTTTACTTGGGATAACTGCTGGAAATGTAAATACATTTACTTTTACGATCATGCAAATATTTCTAATAAAATTTTTCCAATAGTATTTAAAAATTACTTTTTTATGGTGCCATAAATATACAACGAATAAGCAAAAGCATCAAATCGAAATCCAGAAGCGATATTAATGCTAGATGATGACTAACAATTACAACGTGTATTTTTGGAAATGGCAAATCTGCCTTAATAAACATTAAATTGATCCGTTACACATCCTTGAACCTTCAATTAAGACCAGTACGATGAGAACTGCCGTTGAATCGAATACTAAAAATAACTTAGCCAATCAATATTTATCACATAGAAAGATGCTACCATACATACACGACCAATTGACATTATGTTACAACATCAACGTTAGCATATGAGTCAATCCCACGCAAGCATTACTAATTATTTATATATATCACATACGAGCGTACGTATTGATATCAGGCATTGTACTTTAAATAAATCCAGCATAGATTAGCTTAAACTCGTACAACGTATTGCATGTATTTACAATTCATTCTCTTCTAGGTTGTATGACATTAAGTAAGGTCAAGGTAAGTAATTGATTATTGAAACGCAATGGATAATGACGCCGTCCTGTTAGTTGAATGGAAAACATCACAATAACACAATACAGAGATAACAGACATCCCCTCAAGCTACATACATACACATGAATACGATTTTGTATTCACTTTACATACATGCGTGTATCATTGAGACTATCTGTGATATTTTTATTAAATGACATATGTACTATCGAGAGCATTTTAAACGACTCAAACTGCCATAAAACGTATCTATTGTAGGCTTTCCTTACTTGGAGCAATATTCAGGTAAATATAACTGGGCAACTGTAATAAGCCGTATAGCCGCAGGCCGGAGGGTAGACAATATTTAAAAGAAATCTAAGCGAAAAGAATTATGAATATATTTGACATGAATATGATGGACTCAGCGAAGAGGTAGACCGTACTCAAGTTAATTGAATAAGAGAAAATGTCATCATTTTTTTCAGGGAAAATATTGATCTAACAACAATTATTGTAAAAATTATAAATTTACAGATTGGGACACGTAATTATGGAAAGAATTTAATATTATTTTATTAGTATGTGGTCAATGTTTTAATTAAAACAGCTGATAATAGATAACGTATGGAAATATTATGTGATTAACGTCTTTTTACAAGAAGTCTCAAATGAAACAAGGTATACTTCTAATACTAAAATATCTATTATTTCTTAGCCTTTTGTGAAATTTTATTTAAAATGTCGGTTTAATTGAAATAGTACTTATAATTCACTGAGATTAACAATACAAAATTTGATAAAGAAATATAGTTGTTTATAGATGCACGTTATGTTTATATAAAAGAAGATTAATGATAATATTTGTCGGTGTTTGTTTTAGCGGTTTTTTAAGAACTTTAAACGTTTGTATAAATACGACAGTTATATTAATTTAATAAGAATTTAAAGCCAATAATAGTTATTTCTTAGAACAATTTGCACTACTGAAGTAAATTCAATATAATTTCTTAATGTAAAACTAATTGTTAATCGTTAACTACCTGGAGTGCGTTCAAAAATGGATGGTAATGGTATGGTGATACCGTGGGAATAGTAATAGGTCTTACTTGTAAAAGTATAACCTTAGCAGGATTATTTCCGAACGCTTTATGGATAATTGTAATGGTAATTTACCTGTTAACTGTCAATGCTCAGTTTGCGACGAGATGCTGCTGGCGGCTCCTCTTACTTCGCATGTGTCTTTTAAAACTCGATTTGGCGGATTCTTCTCGTATTCAAATGCAATCACGGTTTAGTGACATTTTTTAGTTCTTATCAAAAGTGTAAAATATAAAAAAAATACTGAAATAAATGGGTAAATAATTGAATATAACTGATTCTTTGTGCAATGTAATCTTGACTTTTTTTACTTAAATTATCTTTTATCCCTGATGTAAGATGACTATCAAAAGTACTATTATATTAAAAAGCGTTTCATGTTCATAAATCGCTTTATATCAAATTTTCCGAAATATTTTTAGTAGGGAAAAATCTGATAGTAAAAGAAAAACTTCGCAATAAAGAAATTTTCTTCGTTAAGTAGAAGTTGAAATACATGCAAGTGTATTCTGAAATTCAATGTGTACATGAAAAAATTGTTAAATAGAAAAATTCGCTAAAAGGGTGTTCGTTAATATAGAAGTTTTACTGTTAATGCGCATACTCGGTAAGGTTTTACCGTGCTCAAATATACGGTAACAAAAGTAATCCCTTAGCATTCCCCGACTTAATTTTTGAACGCTGGGAATATATTCCAGTGTAAAATATTTTTTAATTCTGAACGTTCTTTGTAATCCCGTAGTAAATATTTCTTACTCGATAATCATTTTTGAACGCACTCCTGGAAAATGTTTAATTTATAAACCTACTAGTCAGGTGCCGAGCAATACGTTTTCAATTGTCTCGTCCAATAAAATGTTCCTAAATCAACTGATAATTACCTTATATATATTTCGCTCTATTAAAAAATTAATATATATTCAGAAATAAATATTTCTTTAAATTGATATTTAATTTTAATCATTTTTTAATGTTTTGCAACCATTGTTTTTCCTTCATCAAATTTCCTAAACACAATAGTAATATATATAAAAACATATTTTAAACTTGCACTGCGTATGAATTTTCTAGACATAATATCAAACAGAGCGAATTTCGTCAATAAATACGAATCATATTATAATAATGTAGGATGTATTACAATCATCATAGGATACACAATTTATTGCGAATCTTTCTACCTGCTTGTTATCGACCTGTAATTACAGTCGCCCAGTGCTACTTCTCAAATGTTTCGAGTAGCTGTATACGGCCATAACGCTTGAAGTTTGAGTCGTTTAATAAGCTCGCGATAGTACATACATGGAAAACGTGTTACTACTTCAATAACGAGAAACACCATTCTAGTATCTAATGGCATATACATACATACACTACCGGCCATTAAAGTTAGGACAGCAAGTAAATTATTGAAAATATGAATAAAAATGATAGTAATTAAAACAAAACTAAAAATTTAATGCTAGAACTACAAATATATACAAATAAGAAAAAGAAATATCATAAAAAAATAAAACAAAACATTCTTATTACAAAACTATACTATATCTTCTGTTCGTCAAAATAGCCTCCTTTGGCGCGTAAAACTCCCTGGACCACTCGCGGCATACGTTCTGTCAAGTCTATCAAGTTCATCCCACAGTAATTCGATGGGGTTCAAATCCGGACTCTGTGGTGGCCAGAGCATGATTTGCAGAACATTTCTTTCTTCTTGAGACGTTAAATACTCTTTGCAAATTCGTGCTGTATGTTTGGGGTCGTTATCATGTGCAAACACAAAGTTGTCTCCTATCAAACGCAATCTGGATGTCACAGCGTTTTCCTCCAATATTTGTCTATAGTTCTCTTTGCGCATAATACCATCAATTTTTACAAGATCTACGGTTCCTGCACTGCTGAAACAACCCCAAACCACCACAGAACCACCACCGTGTTTAACTGTGGGAACGACACATTCGCGCAACATTCTTTCCGCTCTCGTTCGTCTTACAAAGACTCTACGCTTCTGTCCAAAAATTTCGAATTTGGATTCGTCTGTCCAAAGAACATTTTTCCAATCTTCTGCCGTCCAATTTCTATATTGTTTGGCCCACTGTAGACGCTTTTGCCGATTTCCGCGACGTAACAATGGTTTTTTTACCGCAACGCGACCGTAAAGGCCGGCTTGTCTTAAACGACGTTTAGTAGTTGTTAGAGAAATCGGTCGCTCGCGTGCCCTGTTCATTTCTGCTGCGATTTCGGACGCTGTCAATCGTCGGTTTCGCTTGCTTAGCACTTTAAGGCGTCGATCTTCCGCAGGGGTCGTCACTTTTGGTCGACCAGGTCGATTACGGTCTTCTAAATTACCGCTGGTTTGGTACCGACGAATAGTGTAATGTACAGTTGATTTGCTCACTAGTAATTTTTCCGCAATTACACGTACAGAATATCCTTCTTCGTGTAATGTGAGAATGGCTGATCGCTTTGCCAGAGTTATCGGCTTTCCTTTCGGTATCTTTTAAATAATACAAACACACAAACACACTAATAGAACGTCCGTATCGTCAGTGGTTGATTAACAAACTGATTCACCACTGTTCACAGCGAATATGATAAGAACTTCTTTCTAATATAATAGCAAATACGCAGGTAAAATTTTACAGCCCTCTACATTTGTTTCCTTAATGGTAAACCTGCTAATCTATTATTCATTGAATACCGTTTCTTAATGAGGTCTGTACATGCTATTGGCATAAATTGAAATTTGTTTCTATTTCACGTATTATAATGAGGATTTTCGTCTTAAATACTTAAATATTCTTTGAAATTTGTTGTATAATCTTTTAAAATAATACCGACAGTATTTGATAGTGAAAACATTCCAATTTGTTAAATTTTAGTAATTGTCGTAACTTTAATGGCCGGTAGTGTATGTATGTATATTCGAATTTCATTTAATACTGAAGAAAGAAATAGCTAAAGAAACTATGTCAAAGCTATACGTGAAAAAAAAACCCTGTTCGTACGTAATTTAAGTAGCTGTAATTTTATAGGGCATGGATTTTTGTAAGGATGTGTTACATCACATATAGCAAAAATCTTGACCTAGTTAGGATATTACTTTTTAAGAATTTCAATGAGATGTAACGTATTAATGTATACGATGTAAAATATCAACGGAAATTGGTTTACATTCATTTAAATTTATTAATTTAACAGGAAATATTTACGATTTTATTTTCCAATATGAATTTCTAGTCATTTCCTATTCACTATAGCCACAATGAAATTAGTTCACGAGTCAAACATAAAAAGATTGATGATAGTCTTATTTCAGTTATGAAGATCAATTATTGCTATAGTTATACATAAGAGTTTCTACCACTTTTCCAAAAAGCCTTAAAAACTCTTAAATTGCCTAATAAATTAATTTATTCCATTATTTTGTAAACTTTTGCTGTCAATATTAATAATTGGATTTCTCGGAAATGACGTAAAAAGAAAATAAAAGATAAGTACCTACATATAACAAGAGTGTCATAAAATCATGCATACAAATCCTGTTAAAGAACCTATAAAATAATTTAATTTGCCCAGTAATAATACGTAGGTAATTAATCGTAATAATAGAATTAAATTTATTCCTTTAGAAAATAAAATTCTGTAACGTATACAAAATTGTTATATCTCTTCTCTTAAAACTATAATAACAATAGGTTCAAAAAAGGAAGGAAAATATGGGGTAGGCAGCCAAAATAAAACGATGATTAAAAAATCTCCATTAATATTCTAAGCTTTCGGTAATTAGTTTTTAATCCGATTACATTAAATCATCGATCATCAATCGATTTTTTTAAATATTTACAGTCGTGTACTAAAACATTCCTTTTTTAAATTTTCAAATACTTTATGAATATATTTTTGGTCTCGTAAACTATACGCTTGAATTTAGTGTTAGCATCGTTATCTCCACAATTTTTCTCTGAAGAAGGTAAAAACTAATTACTAAAAACTTAGAATATTAAATGGAAATTTGTTAAACATCGTTTTGTTTTGGCTGCCTATCCCAATATTTTCCTTCGTTTTTTAAACCTAACGTTGTACAGCCAGTACTTGCACTCTACTTCTATAATAACAATATTGGTGTTCTCTTAGTTGAAATTATATCTAATATTATCAAGGTAGCACTTTTTTGCTTCATACCTTCATACTTTCTGTTTTCATGCCGTTAATTATATCTTGTACCGGGTGTCCGGATAAGGGTACGGAGCGGCTGTATCTCGACAATGGTAGTCAGCAGAAGTTCTGGAAAAAAATTCTTATACATAAAGTGGGTAAGAAAAATTGCTGGAAATTATTTTTAAGTGTGTAAATCGACCGCTAGAGGGCGTAACTGCTGCGAAGAAACATAAAATCTACGCTATCTCGGAAAGTCAGGTAATCACCTATAACTTTGAAAACATCATTTTATAGCTTGGGTAGTACTGCATCATTTTGTCTTGTGAAATTTTTTTCTATCAGCCATAATAAAGGAGGGGGAAACCGATGAATTTATTAATCTTTATATTGTAATATCTCTTGAACCATTCACCCGATTTGAATATTTTTGATTTCGTTAAAAAGAGCATTTTGTGGACTCTTAAATCAATTTTTTTCTTAAATTTTTCTATTTAATCCAAATAAACTAGAGGACGTTATCTGCAACGTTCTTACATTTTTGTGATTTTTGGAATAAAGTTAAATGGAACGATACTATGTTCCTGACAGATTCTTGGCCACAATATAATTATCCGAATTTTAGTGAAAACCGCATCGCGATATGTCCATGCGTTCTCGATTTATAGGAGAAAATGTTAAAAATTAGAATACCTCAATCGTATCAAGTTACCTTAGTAAGAAAAACAAATCAGGTAGCCATGGTTATCTGTAAATTGAAAGGATTACAAGTTTGACAGCTGCCAAAACTTTGTAATGTGCCGAAAAGGCTGTAATTGCGTTGTATCAAGTTACCTTTGCAAGAAAAACAAATCTCAAAGCCACAGGCCAGCAGAACATAATTTAATTGTAAAACAAAATAAACACAAAACAATTATAATTAAAGTTCATCCAAAAATACGTTAGAAATGTTATTTTACATTAAAAATGTTCAAAATGTTGTCCATCTTTCTCGATGCATTTACGTAATCTATTTTCGGTAGAAAAAACTGCCGCTTCAATTTCAGCCCTAGACAAGCTTCTAATGGCATTTTGTATTCTTTCCATCATGTTTCCTCGGGTTGTCGGTTGTTCTTGAAACACCAAGTCTTTAAGTCTACCCCACAGATAGAAATCTAAACAAGTTAAATCCGGCGAACGCGCTGGCCACGGAAATAGACTTCCTCTTCCAATAACCTGATTTGCATATTGCTCCTCTAAATGCTGACGTACGTTTCGGTTGTAATGCGCCGGACAACCATCGAGCTGGAACCACATGTTTCTTCTTGTTTCCAGCGTGATGTCCTCTAAAAGTGGTGGAAGAGAAACGTTTAAAAATTCTAAAAACCTTTCTCCATTAAGGGATTGATCAAAAAAATATGGGCCTATAATTTTTCCTTCCACGATCCCGCACCATACGTTCAAACTCCAGTGATTTTGATATGCTACTTGCCGCATCCAATGTGGGTTTTGCTCCGACCAATAATGCATATTATGCAAATTTACACCCCTGAGCTACAAAAAGACGCTTCATCCGTCCATAATACTTGCGACAAAAAATTTGGATTTTCCCGAATCATATTTAACATCCAGTGACAATGGTTCAGTCTTCTATCATAATCACTGTCTCTTAATGCCTGATGTAGGACAATGTGGTAAGGATGCATATTATTGCGTTGAAGAATCTCTTGGACACTTGTTTTTGGGACTCCTAGGTCGTTGGCAATTTTTCTTATGCTTAAGAATGGGTCGTTTTTCACGTAGGCTAAAACGTTAATAATATTTGCCTCGTTACATGTTCCACGCCTTCTTATTGGTGCTCTAATGGGCTGCACGCTGCCAGTCTCTCGTAAACGAGTAGCCAATCTTGAAAACACTTCTCGAGAAAAATGTCTTCTTTCTGGAAATTGCATTGCATATTGTCGCGACGCAATTACAGCATTTTCGAAACATTGAAAATAAATACGTAGCATATCATATGCTTCTGCGTTAGTAAACGGCATATTTTTTTACAGAAAAAAAGATCGATTACAAAATAACTATAAGTCACAGAAACTATCAGAAATAACTTTTGGCAGCTGTCAAACTCGTAAACGTTTCAATTTACGGGTAACCATGGCTACCTGATTTGTTTTTCTTACTAAGGTAACTTGATACGATTGAGGTATTCTAATTTTTAACATTTTCTCCTATAAATCGAGAACGCATGGACATATCGCGATGCGGTTTTCACTAAAATTCGGATAATTATATTGTGGCCAAGAATCTGTCAGGAACATAGTATCGTTCCATTTAACTTTATTCCAAAAATCACAAAAATGTAAGAACGTTGCAGATAACGTCCTCTAGTTTATTTGGATTAAATAGAAAAATTTAAGAAAAAAATTGATTTAAGAGTCCACAAAATGCTCTTTTTAACGAAATCAAAAATATTCAAATCGGGTGAATGGTTCAAGAGATATTACAATATAAAGATTAATAAATTCATCGGTTTCCCCCTCCTTTATTATGGCTGATAGAAAAAAATTTCACAAGACAAAATGATGCAGTACTACCCAAGCTATAAAATGATGTTTTCAAAGTTATAGGTGATTACCTGACTTTCCGAGATAGCGTAGATTTTATGTTTCTTCGCAGCAGTTACGCCCTCTAGCGGTCGATTTACACACTTAAAAATAATTTCCAGCAATTTTTCTTACCCACTTTATGTATAAGAATTTTTTTCCAGAACTTCTGCTGACTACCATTGTCGAGATACAGCCGCTCCGTACCCTTATCCGGACACCCTGTACAGATAGAATGTATCTATAGAACCCCTAGAACATGAAGTTGATCTTCCTTAATTATTTTATCGACAAATACATTTAAATATCAAACTTGTTCCTATTAATAGTCAAATATCAAGCTTGTCTACAATTGACACCTAAATGCAAAATTGTGTACGTATATTTGACGCTTAAGTGGGAAAATTATGCCTGCTTGACAATCAAATGTCAATAGTGACAAGTTTGACATTTAATAGTAAATTCTCGGTTCAATTACCTCGCAAATGTTTAATCACTGCGATAATTGGACCTTTTATTTTTTACCTATGCTACATATGGGTGTCAGTTATCGACAAACTTGACATGTAAGTGTTAATAGGAAGACGCCAACTAGTTTGACACCAAACAACATAAAAAAGTCAAGAATTGACAAGTATAAAATTTAAATGTCAAAGATGAGAAATTTGCTAAGTGTTGGTATTAGATGTCAGTTCTAATCGCGTTTAATATTTAAATATCAATATGAACTACTTTGGCGTTAAAATGTTAAATGTGGATAACTTTAACATTTAAATATCACTGCATATATTGACAAAGTAAGCCATGAAAATCAACTTTATGTTTGTCTGATGCTGCTAAAAATATTCTACGGACGTGTATTTTAGATTTATTTTCAAAAGCTGGCTGCTTTTCCCTTTCAATTTGTCTCTCCTTTTTTATTAAATTTTATCTTCTTTTGATCAGTTTTTTTTTCTGTTTTTGTTCAGTTTTTTATTGGTGATTTCGCATTCCTTTACTGTTGTATGGAAGTGATTATTTCAAAGCGCTGCTTAAGTGGGCTATTCCTTCTTTTCTCTGAACTTATAACACTGGAATCACAAACGTGAATCATGTTCAAATTTCACCTTTCAACAGGTTTTTTAGCAGTTAGATCCCTATGATCCTCAATAGAAATTACAGTGTGAAACTAATCTTAATTTTGATAACTATTCAGGGAGAGAGGAGGGAGAGAGAGAATTTTTTGTCCGATCCCAGTTGTTTTGAACCCTACTACGCTTTTAGCTACCGTAGCAACTGTCCAAAAAGGCTTGCGATTCAGCTAGCTCTTCATTATAAGCACTTTGGGGAATATAAAGCGATTGCCAATATATTTGCTAGCCGTTTTAAGATGCAAAACACCAATATAGAGGTTTCCATTTGAATAAACTTTAAGAGTAGGAATTTCTCCAATATTTTCAATTTCATTAAAGACTAGTAAATATTGAATAACTTAATTTTCCTTTGCGTAACTACTCTTTCACTACTTTGGAAATGACAGTTTAGTTTCATACAACAGTTGAATGTACTCTTCCGATGTTATTCCTGTTCATATCAAAACAGTGCCTTTTTTACAATAACTAACCAACATGAATTGCTCTTGTCGGAGAAAAGCACACTGTCCAGGCTGTATCCTAAATCATGCGAGCTTTAGCAACATTGAATCTAGTTATTATGTCTTCTTAATTTCCTCCATTTGTTGTAAAAATGCCCTTTCTATTTTTTTATGTTTTCTTTTACTATAATAAACTATTCATTCCTAATCATAATACAAACAAACTACCAAGCAGCATAAATTAACTCAATCGCGCTGTAGTTTTTGCAAAATATTTTTGTCGTAGTTTGGGAGAAAGTTTAACGCAAAACTACTCAATTGTTTGTAAAGGATCGTCTGAAGATTTGCAAAACACCTACTCAAGTTACGGAAGAAATCATCAAGTCCTAATCCAGTCGATAACACTTTTTTTTTGCAAAAAGACAATTGCTTAGAAGTTCTTGACGTATCTACTGAAGTTTTGCAATTGCCACAAAACGAGAATATATAGCAACGAGAAATGGGTATCATAATTCACATTCATTCATTTTTTACAATACTATCATAATTTAAATAATATTTAAACAAATCTATACGGGAACGTTCATTTTAAGCAACAAATTTTGTTTTCAAATGTAATTTAATATATGTATAATTCTTCTAGTTTCTTTTCTATACTCCAATTCATTATGCAGCCAACCTTTGTTGTAATTAACTGCTTAAAAATTCAATTGGTTCAACTAGCCGTAAACAATAAAAAAACTAATAATAATCTACGCAATACAAGTTACAGTTCACACGTTCAAATTACATATTTAAGTATTGCAGTCACATTAAGTTATCCGTTATTTAGCCTTCTATGGCTATGAAAGCATGTATCTAAAAAGAAAACAAATCAATATTGTTCTCGTTTATACACTCCGATTGTATTATGACTTGGCTTTTAGTAATCTGCAATGGACAATACGTACAATTTTCATGTTCAAAATAATATTACTAATTAAGTTTTGACACTTTCTCTATGTTATCTCTACTGATGGTATTTATTATAACATGATAATGCCATTAAAAACAACGCAAGTGTTTTAGAAATTAACCAAGAAAACATAAACAAATTGGAGCCGGATATATAACAACAAATTTCTTGTGTACAAAAGATTATTCATAGAAATATATCATTTGAGTTTTCGCTAAAAATGTTTATGGCGCTCTTGTTCATCTTTCTAGTGCTAATCGCACAATCGAAATATTATTATCTGCATATTGTTGTTTGTTCTTTGTGTTTTACTAGATACCGCGTTAATTCAGCTATTGAAAAACTAAAACCGCTAATTTCACGTTGCGGACTTAATTAAAGTAAACATGAACCCATAAACAATGGAAAGTCTGAACTAAAATCAGACCTAATCTAAATAATAAGTTAGTCTATATGAAGTGTTAGAATAAATATCTCCTATTCTCTCCCGTCATTTAGCATTCAATGGTTTACTTCATTCACATTTCACACGCACGAATATTTTAAATGCATATCACTTTATATTGGAATGATGTTCACACAATAATATCAAGGAAGAAATTTCTCAATTATTTCTATTCGCAACTTGATGCTTGTAATTCCAGTCATAGGTCATTAACCTTATATAACATACAGACACAAATGTGCTTCTAAATCATTCACAGATAAACAGCGTGTTCCTGTAATTTCTCCTACTAAATAAATTAACTATAAATACTAACAAAGATTTAAGTAATTTTATTCGAATGCTGTAAGAACACATGATCTAGATTTCTTTTTATCGAAAAATAAGTGTAACATATGCACTTTAAATTAAAGTAGGTAACCCCAAGTTCTTAAATTACATTAAAGGGGATTAAGTGACACTTCTCATAACGTTGTGTACTTAATTAGTGATCGTTTTCAAAGAAAATAGACACATCAATGTGCAAAAATAATTTTACAGAAACGGAAGCAAATGTGTGAGGTTAGTAGAGTTCGTTGGTTTTCAGCAAGCTATAGAAATGGTATCCAACTTGCTTTTTCAAATGGAACATCGTGTGTCATTTTTATATTTTGTAAATACTGAAATCTGAAGATGCGTTTGTGTATGCATTCACCTCTCTATCTCACATCCTTCTTGTAATAATTACTCTTCTTTGTAATTTTGACCAACTAGATGTTGCCAGAAAACAATAGATTGAAGTCGAGAAGTAGGAGCATACAAAGTGTGGATTATTTCATGAATGAAACTTCATAGTTTTACAATACCTGGCTAACTATTGCAACGGTTGAGATGCAATATGACATTTAACTTTACACAGTTTTTACAGTCAGAAATTTATAACAGAATTATAGATTATTAAATTACAACTAGAGCTTTTAGTAATTTCTACCAAAAAACTATCCTCTCTAAAGCAGTTCGAAAACATATTTTTCAGTCCGCACTTTTTAATTAAGTTGCAGTTCAAGAATGTTTGTTGTTGATGCTTATCGAAGCACATGATTTGACAAAAGATAAATTTTAATTATAATTACAACTTAAGAGTAAATATCATACAAATCTGGGATACAATTTCCATAATAACAAAAAAACACTTTTGTTCCTACATTTCGAGCAAATCGTTATGACTGGCAAAGAGAATTCAAACACGATGCAACACAATTCTAGAATATAAACGTAGAAACGCTTTGCATTCCAAATAGAAAATCTAATTTGCATTTATAAAAGATTGGGGTTAAATAGAAAGACATAGTAATGTCAACATTGCAATCAATAACTTCAACGTTTTCAATCATCAAATTTTGAACAATCTTCTTTTACAAATTTGTTGTCATTTACTTTTACTGCTTTACTAGCTATTTCTAAAAAAAAGAGAGAAAACTGACACTCCGTGTAATTTAGAAAATTCTGGTCCAACATGCAGATTACCAGTAAAAAATACAAATAGGTAAATCGCAAGCAAAAAATGCCATCGAATTATTAAGACCTGGTTATAGTTTCACTTCATAAAAAACAATTGCCACAAAATTCCTACACCAAATGTACGACAAATAAAAAATATTTTTGAGGTCTTTGCGTATCTTGATTGAAGATTGACACCGTTTGTACTATCGCTCATTATAAAACTTCAAGCAAACCGTTTCCAGAACATAACTTGATTAAAATCAACTGATTTAAATTGGACGAATCTTGCTATTAATATAATACGGTCGGGGTGCTGTCGGCTGCTTAGTTTTACTAAACTATTTTTTTCCCAATTTGTTAAAAAGAGGAATTAACGAGTATGGATAGTCTTTATTCACTTTTCAGTGTCATCTTTGGGTCATGTAATATGCTATTCATAATGTCAAAAAATAAATTTAAAAAATTGTGTACAGTGTACGGGGTTTAGCCCGAATATCAGAAATGTGGATGTTCTATGTTGGCTCGATAAAAATTTGACCAGTGGGTAATCACATGATTTTAAATTTTTTTTTCGGGTCAAGAAACGTAAGGCAACAAGTCAGCGTCTGATGACCTCTCAAAATTGGTGAAAAGTGCGATAAACTTTGACAACTCTGTTATACATACAGGATGATTGGTGAGAATGGCCTATTAAAAGTATTATACAAGCGATCTTACTTTAGATACGGAGGCTAATTAAATCGTTGTAACTTATTCGCCTTCCATTTTAGGTATAGGAACACCTAATGCGGATTAAAAGAGAATCTTTTGTAAAACAAGAATATCTAATAAAATATATACTTTTCTATTAAAAAAATATACTTTCCGCAGATCGAACTTATTTATAAGCAACTAAATTTTTAAACACCTGGTATAATGTTACAGAGAAGAACTTAAAATATTATGTACCTACACAATATCAGCTGTGCGTATGCAAAATTTCATTCGTCTCTTTTGCTCCTAGGTGACGTTATATCACTATGAAGTAAGATCAGTATCTGTCACTTTTTTCTTTAATTGCGAATATCTCAGGAGTGACTTTTAGGTAGAGGGTATAGTACATGAAATATGTGTAAAATTTATTATAGAATCTGAATTTGTAGTTTATTTTATAACATGCTATTTAAAAAATTGAAGTTGAATTGAACCGGAAGCGATATTTATTCAAAAATATTTTCACGTGATACAGAGCGAGCAACCGGATGTGACCACCACGTGACCTTAAATTTTAAGATGGCAACATTGGTAAGTTGGTAGTACCAATATGTCAGTTTACTGATCTGTCAGATAGTTTTATAAGTTAACCTTAATTGTTTGTTAGATTACATTTAAAACAAAAATACTTTGGTAAATATTTTTATTAAGAAGTTTTTAGAGAATATAAATAAATATATAATAAAATAAATAATAATTTCATCTACAATAAATGCTCGAAATGACCACCATCATTTTGCATACATAAATTGACTCTTCGTTGCATATTGCGAACCACGTTGTTTAAAACTTCTTTGTTGATATTACCTATTTACCGATGCAGTGATGCCATTTCCGAGCTCGTCAAGAGTATGGAGAGGGTTTCGGAACACTACATTCTTTAGATGACCAAACAAGAAAAAATCTAACGGTGTCAGATCGGAGGAATGCGCTGGCCAACGTCCTCTGCTTATTAATCGATTGCCAAAATATTCCTCAAAGTATGTTATTGTAGCACCAGCTGTATGTGGGATAGCACCATCATGTTAGAAATACCCATGCTGGAATTCATCATCATGGAGTTCATTAATGAACGGTTCTAAAATATTATGTCTATAACGAGCAGCATTAACTGTATCGTCAGAAAATATTGGTGACATAACGGGCCTACGTGACATTGCAATCCACACACCAGTTTTAATAGGATGCAATGTCGTCTCTTTGTAAACGTGTGGATTTTCTGTAACCCACATGCGATAATTTTGGTTATTTATATAACCCGAAAGATGAAACCATGCTTCATCGGAGAAGAAAATTATGTTTAATTGGTCCTTATTTACATGTTCATTAAACCATAAGCAATAATTACGCCTTTGTTTGAAATCCCGAGGAAACAACTGTTGATGTACTGTAACTTTATATGGTAACATATGCAAAATGTTTCTTAAGGCTGTGCGACAGCTTCCATATGATATTCCTGTAAGATAGAAATTTAAATACATATGATTTTAATTATTTAGTAAGTGCATACCTGTTTTAGCAGATAATTTTCTAACTGATTTATTGGAATTAGTTGTCATACGCTCAGAAATGTCATTTACTGCTTCCTCAGTTAACACTCGTGGTGCACCTACCGCTTTACGCTTTGCAACACTACCAGTCTCCATAAGTCGCTGTACCAGCCTGTTACGATGTCGAGCAAATCGATCAGATTCAAGGTCCTCATTTGGATATTCCAAACTAACTTGTTCAATGCAGGACTGAAGAGAGTATGACCAAGATCCGTCTTGTGCCTGTGTAGCACTTCGAAAATGCGCCATTAAAATGAACCTGTCTTGTTCATCCGTGAATGCATAAATAAATATGGAACGTTCCGTTCAGTTGTCTTTAAAAAGACAGTTACTGTGCAATAAATGCTATATTTACAAAAACTTATAAGCGAAAACTTACAAGAAAATCGCAGGAAACGTAAAAACTAGCGTTTTCAAGCACGTTAAATGTCAAATGACAAAACGTGTATTGTTTACGTTTTGTCATTTGACATAAGGAGGATAGTAAACAGTAAAACAAAAAAATACACTTTTTCTGTGACGTTTGTGGTCACGTGGTGGTCACATCCGGTTGCTGGCCCTGTAGTTCATATTTAACCATATCTAACTGCAAAATTTTGTTTTAAAATTCCGTTCTGTTTGTATAATACTTTTAATCGGCCATTCTCACCAATCACCCTGTATATTACTTCAAGGTCGGATGAACATTAACCGGTGGATCGTCAAACAAAAACTTTTGATATCCTGTGATCTAGAAGTCTAAAACAAAAAGTTGGCACATTTCCATCGTATGACCAGCTTTTAGAGTTTGTGAAAAGTACGGTGAACTTTGAAAATTCTATTACGTGTAACTTAACACGATTAGAAAACCTATAAATGGTCAAGCAACGGTTCTCGTTTCTTTTTTTGTGGTCTAAAGATATGAGACAATAAGTTGTACCGTTTTTGACGCCGATTCCAAGACAAATGTTAAGTTTAATTTTTTTTTTGTTTGGACTGTTTTGGAGTTTCCAGAAAAATAATCTTGTTCGGTGTTTGTGTAATAATTTTTTTCTATTAAAGTATTACTTTTATTATCTGAACAAAAAAGTAATCCATACACATTTATATTTGACCTACAAAAAAAATGTTGAGATATTCCGTTTATGTGACATCCGTTAAGAGTGAACCAATATTTTGCATAGCAAGCTTTGATATTAATAAACGATATTATCTTGTTGGGAAATAAACCAATACAATTATATCTATTTACTTATTCTAAGAATTTTACATTTATCATTTACTCATTTTATATTATTATCGGTGATGTAAAAAGAATTCCGTTTTATTCATTCAAATTAAAAATTTTAATATCCTCTTTTATTAACTTATTACAGGTATTTGTACGGAAATTTTAACAAAGTAGTACTAAATATGTCTATCTTCTAATCATTGTTATGTTTAAGAACTGTGTAATAATCGGCAAACCTATTAATTGTCTATGACACGAAACTACTTTTACTGAAATCAAATTCACCTTGAAAAAATCTGGTTCTTACGGAATACATAAAGCATGAACATGTATTTAGACATTCAACACATCATCAAACATTTATAACATAAGCTAGTCGTGCTGCCAAATGCTATATCATAAACATGGAAAAATATATACCTAAATACTAGTTGTAATTTGTTTTTCTCGAATAAAAGATAAACAACATGAATAATATTCACTTTTATTTAGACTTTTTAAGATTCTGCTACATCGTTTCTAGTATAGAAAATAACAAATCTAAAAATCATCTCGTATGATCGCACAGCTGCGAACATAAATATCATTATTCCAATAAATTACTTTCTGATTAGTATGGGATACGTTCAATTGTAGACGTAATATTTTAACTGTATTTAGCATTTTATAATTTGTATTAGTCAGACACAATGTTACACTTGAACACAACATTCTACTATTCTTATCATTTTATCTTATCTACCTGGTGAAATTCATTATATATAAATAAAAATGTGGAGATAAAGTTATACACATCAACAGATTAGATACAATTAGCATGTTTGATTGTATTAATTTGAATAAATGAGATGGATGATTCAGGGTTTGGAATCTAATTATCGTCAATCATAGTGATCCATGAGATTGTTTAGCTTTGTAGAAAACAATTGCAATCACTCAATGGTTATTAGCAATTTCCACTGCAAGCAATAACATTTATGCACAGTGTTAATGCTCTTTTGATGTCTAAATCCACATCATACATCATATATAGTGAGTAAGTTTACCAAATATTGTAACACTTCCTCTACTTATTACATGTATAAATCTTGCCGAATCTGGTTTAAATCCATTAATGGTAAAGTATAATCACTTCACAGATTAGTTACAAAATGCAGTTTGTTGGAATAGGTGAATCATAAAAGTGAATCATTTTTGGAAAACGCAACATACAGATTACCAGATTTTTTAAACAAATTAGATTGGGACCTCATTTATTTGGGCATCTTATAGGCAAACGATTTCAAGAAGGCGTACTTAAAAGATGCACTCTAAATTGGTTTAGACAAGAGAAAGAAACTTTCTATTTTGAAGGATTTTAAGTTATAATACAAAGGTTGAAGAAATGTGTAAATCTTAATAGAGATTATATTGAAAGATAAAACTGATTTGAATTGAATTTGATGATGATAATGATTCTAGATATAGTTTTGAATTATATCGTTTAAAAAACTTAAATCTGATTTGGTTTCAAAAAATAGTCTAAATAATGGGCTTATCGTAGTTCTCTTTATCTCAAGAATGCACTATTTAAAGCATTGACAAATAAGACTTGCTACTACTTATTGATTATTCTGAGCTCACATTTTGCATCAGCTAAAGATTATTTAGGAAAAGCCTGCAGTTTGCATTGATTGATAATGTTCGCTATTTTTCAGATCTTTTCAATAAATAAAGAAATGTCATCTGTGAATAAGTATTATGAAAGTATTAAAAAAAATTATTTTAAACAAGGTATTCCGACGTTGCAACATCGACGGGCAAAGTATATTGTATTAAGATGAGGTTATGTAGAAACAAAGCAAATTAACATGAAACATATCATTTTTAATAAATTATATCTCATGTCTGTAAAAAATTAAAACGCCAGTTATTTATTGATATCAACAGAGTATAGGTAATCATGCTGTAAATAGACTGCCTTAATTAAATGGCAAAGTTAGCTTACCTTGTTGATAAAAACCAAAAAATATATTGTATATATTGTGGGAAATCACCCTGCGAGTGAATGCAATGAAAATAGATCAATCATTGGAAGCGGACCATGTGGTTTCGACCTTCCAGGTCTCGTCAGCGCAACTACGAAAGCAAGATCTAATTTTATCGCCCTTCATATTGAATTTTTAGTTGTACAATACCCCAGACAATGGACTAATTCCAACCTCACTACCCTCTAGTGGGAAAGGCGGGAAGTAGCACAACCAAAGTCGGTACAGCAAATACCGATCTAGCTCGCACAATTCGTGGATTGTCATTACCGCTAGATGTCTCGATCTGCTAGCAGCGAGACATGCTAATATAAAAATTTCTAAAATTGAGCAGTTTCTGAAACAGAATTTTTCAAAGCAGGAGGATCCTGAAAACGGTGATTTATATAGAAGTGGCCCATCGAAAACGAAACAAACGAATTATCATAAGCATAATGTTTCATTTAGTAGGTAGAATTGGAATTTTGTTGCTATTCTTGTTAATGTTTGCTTGTTAATAATGTTATTTATCATATTCATATTTGTGTTATTAAAATTGGTGATTTTTGAAAAACCACTTGCAATACAAGTTGACTTTCTTTTTAACACTTTTTTCTTCATTATTTTTCTTTTGTGCAGCGCTGCGCAACAAATATGCAAGTATGGCATGGTTATAAAGAAAATGTAATTGAGGACCGGGCTAAGTGCCAAACAAAAAGTTTTGAAATTTTAGGTGTAGCACAATCATTTTCGCACCTATTGGTCAATGTTTTCTTCTCTACACAGTGCGTAGCTCCTAAAGTGATGTCCGTTATGTGACAGGAGTGTATTCAGTTTGGAAGTCGCCAAAAAATTGTTTTGTATTAAAGTGGTAACTACAACCAACTGTACGTAATTAATGGGTTAAGTACCATTACTGTTAAATGAAAGAATGTGGTATATTGTACGTTTTTACTATAAACAAGGGATACTAACAAAACATAAATATTATTAAACAACAAACTAACTATAATATGTAATGCAACAGCAAAATATTATGAAAAAATCTAAGTATTAGTATCAACACTATCAAAATTTTCGTTGCACAAATTTTCGAAAAACCCACGGTTTTCTTCCGATACGAACTGTATCATTGCTGTGAGATTTTCCCGTTTGTCTGAACTAATCCGACTGGTAAATTGTAGTCGAGGTAGCTCCATATTCTGAAGGACTTGTGAGTCACGTTCTTCTTAAGAATTTTGGTACGTTTCCAGGCCTCTAGGTCATTGAGTGTTTGTTTAATTGTTACAACGCCTGGATGATTCTTGTCAACTCGAATCCATTGTGCTTGCGAGATTTTTAATTTTGTAGTAGTGATATACTGATCTGCTGCAGCCTTAAAATCAAAAAAGTCTTCTGGATTCATAACAGTCACTATGAAGGGGTTCTTAGGCGTGGCCGACACTATCATTTTTACTAAATCAAACGGAATTTCACACTTTTCTAGTCGTTTCCTCTTTTCTATCTGGGCGAAGTCCCGGTCACAACTCAAGTAAGAGTGACCGGAAATTAAGTATTTCTGGTTGACTTCGTCGATATGGCCCTTTGCAATTAAATACATCCATAAAAATAACAGCACCTTGTTTTTATTCTGGGCAACGCAATTGTCGCTCCATATTATCAATTTTCTTTTGTACGTTACTTTTCGGGATGTGATTGTTTTCAAAGTACATGATGCGATCTTATTGCCCCCACGGCCTGTTATGCCTATATGCCATAGAAACATATTGCCCTTGTTATTATCTGCTACATGAAGGCATAAATTCTAACAAGACAATAGGCACAGATAATACATGTCACTATGCGTTACTGTTGGCAAAGACAACACTTGTTCGAGATCTATTGCAAATGTACAAGTGTCACTCGTTGGTAGTTGAGACTCTTGAGTGTCTTCCTTCATGCAAGTTCTTGCCCTTTCCGCCTTTCTATGGCGAAGCTGTAACTTCATCTTGGCCTCATTGTTGTTAGGCTCAGATCGTGTTTGCATATGAAGTAAGTCACAAGTTGCACAAGTAGCCCGTTATATAAAGCTTGATTTCAGAGATAGGAAAAATAACGGCGTGAAGGGGTAAGAGGTACGAAAATTCGCTAAGAAGTGGGGACGCGTACAAGTCTCTCTATCACAGTCTAATCTCGTCTAGTCTACAGCGCTGTGATAGACTCATTCGCGTCTCCACTTCTTAGCGAATTTTCGTACCTCTTGCCCCTTCACGCCGTTATTTATCCTATCTCAGAAATCAATAGGTATGTTGAACCGTATGACACATAGACCGGAATTATCGGAAAATCTAAATTTAGGATATTTTGGCACTTAGCCCGGTTTTTATTTCAAGTCCTCAATTTGTTTCAACATAACACATCACTCGTCTCCTCTTCCTTACGATGATATAAGAGAGTGAATAGTTTCCCTGTTTAGGTTGGATGGAATAAAAATGGGAAATTAAATTTATAACACAGATGTGTACGCCTAGAAAATAAATTTGACTATTTTTGTTTTTTTTTTTTTCAAAAAATTGCTATTTCGATAAAAATTCGTCTTCTTTCACTTCTTACTCCATCCATTACTACTACTTCCATTTTTCTATTAAATTTTTTATTTTTACTTTTTTTTTAATTTATTTATTTGTATTGTATTTATCGAAAACATCTGCCTATGAAATAAAATCAGTTCACTCACAGGCTTTGATTTGCCTCAAAGCTGAATTTACACAATTTCTTACATTTTTAAATTTTAAAATACATCATTACCTCGGCAACATCAGTGCTACAGTAAATTTTTTTTAACAATAATCTTTGTAATTTTTAAGAGATTTCAAAAGAATTTACCATTGTCGTATATGTAGAGAGATTCGCGCCACTCCCAATTAACTGGGCAACCTTAACTTCTACAACAAGAGATTCAGTAAGAAACTTTAAATATACCTTATTTGCTACCATATCCCACACGTGTTCTATTGGTGCTAAGTGCAACGCACGAAATATACAAATTCATCATAAACATTATCCAAAAACTCCACTATAACCCTCACAATATAAGAATGCACATTATCCTCTTCAAAAGTTGAGTTTACCAATTGTATAAAGTGTCTTTAACATTACAGCGCAGTCAGTAAGTATACAAAAATAGTTCTTTATGTGTGCAAAACTTGGAGCAGCAACCATTTTCGAAATAATCCTGATTAAAAAATACGAAAAATGGGTACTATTGCCGACATAAAAAATGAACATCAGAGCGTGTGATATATGTATATCAATCGAAGAAGCAGAAATCTGCAAGTATTATTTTGAATGAAACTCATTATTCAAGTGCCCCAAGAATGACTTTCAGTCAATGAAATCAATTAAGTTCTGATTTCGATCCTGACAGGAAAATTGGAAAAGGCTACTATTGAACTTGTTGGTTGAAGGAGATACTGATGTAATATTTATAAATGCAGCGATTGTTTTGTGCTCAACACTTATCTCTGTTTTTATCTGACAGACTATATTCCACCACTACTAGTGTAAAACAGATGAAAACAGTCTGTTCCTCCATGCGTTTAGCGGCTACGACACAATATCATCCCTTCTTAACCAAAAACAAATAATAATAATACAATTAAACTGAAAATATTATTAGCACAGCGTTATTTCACATTGAGTATGTATTTAAATAAGATCAAGAAAAGCGAAACTTGTACACCGAAATGTTAAAAATAGAGACATACCAAATAAATATTAATGGTCAGAAAAATCAAAGATAAAATACAAAATAAAACTACAACAGCAATAACGAACAGAGATAGAATTCAAAGATCAATTCAAATTCATTCTGATATGAAATATGAAAAGTAGAAGTGTATCCAATAAATGTTACGGTAAAAAAAGAGGATATTCAGAAGAAATTTGATAAGGTCAAATAGTTTTAGACGAAATGTTGGCATGCAGGCAGCAACGAAATACAAGGACAACTACAACTGCAAAACAGGCGATGAGATGGTCTAGTTTAAGTGGGAGATACAAGCTACACTAGATATAGGAAACGCATGAACATCTGGTGTCTCGAAATTCTACTCTAATGCTCTTGCTATTGGCCTTAGCTAATTAATTAACGCAGGATTTTATCTCCTGAATATAATTACAAACAAAACTAACTACGAGTATCACCATTTTGTTTGTTCAATACTGCTTCCTTGGAACAGTTTTTTTCGCTCAGTCATATTGTTTATATCGCAATATATGAGTAAGAGGGATAGATACTCACGAAAATGTCAGTCAAATACATTTTTATATCAATTGCAAAAATAATCTAATTTATTGAATGTGTAAGAAACATTTAATATACGCATTAATATAAAATTCGATTTATTTCCCCGAATATACGACATAATGAAATTTAGCTTTGCTTTGATGTTTGCACAATTAACACACACTCGCTTAAATTAGACCCGACCATTATGATACATTACACATATCAGAACATCTCTTGCCCACGATATGAGCAAAATTAAAAACCGCAATTCATTATTTTAATGGACGCATCCGTATGATATCCGGGTACATTTAAAAAAAAAAAAATGCCATCATTTCCATATGTAAAAATTACCTGCTGGCACGTAACGAAAAGCGCTGCCCAAACGAAGGTTCCGGCGATACCCTGCGCTAGTTTGGTCTGCAGAAAAATTGGCTCGGACGGTGCTTGTATAACGGAGGGGCTGCTCTCGGTTGAAGATACGTCGACTGCGGCTGTTACAGTGGCATTTACGACGGCGCTAACCGCCGCTAGCGTTATACCCGTGGTAGACGACGACGTCATCCTGAAAAAACAAAGTTGAAAAAGATAAGTTAAAGGACGACACGTAAAACGATAAATTAGCGGGTCATTTGTTAAGGTTCTCGTTGGGGAAGTTTTTCATTTTTTTCGAGCGCAAAACTGTCTGTGATAAAATTAAAAAAGAAAAAATTTGCATTTCTTTCGACGAAAATTGCTTTCGTATTTACATCAGATAATTTCAGCAATTCATCAACCGTTGTAGTTAAACCTACAGTTACTTATAACAGACCATTATTATACGGCAGTCCTCTTGAGTGAGGAAATTAAGCCGAAGACTTCAGCTATCTCTTCGGCTAGGACACAAGTTTTCATTCTAACCTATGCACTTCAAATATTATACAGCCAGAAAAACACATGCTATATTAATAATCGTTGTAATAAAAACACTATTTGGGAAATTCGTATAGTTCAACTGTAACATTCCTTAACACTAATTTGATTTAATTTATGTTGTATATGTATATAATTATATAACAAAAGTAGCTATTAAATTTAATGGAACAGAATCATGAACACATATACATCATTCTTCAATATACATACAGACTGAGTCTAAAGTATGGAACGCCTCAATTATTTCGAAAACGGCTAGCATGATTTTTATAAATTTTGGTTTGTGGACGTTTTGTAACATGGAAGATCTTATGGTGGGATTTACAATGTTGTCAGATCTTCGGTTTTTCTAGAAGTATAGTGAACTTTGTTATTTCAAATGGATCACCCTATATGTTTTTTGATTTTTAAAATCGTTAAAAAATATTCAATATTTTTCATGTTATATTCCCTATACCTAAATGCAACTATTTCGGAGTTATAAGGTAAATTTACATTTATGTCCACCGAATTTAAAATAATTCATCAGGGTGGCTATGATCGCAACAATAGTTATGTCAACTTTGACTTTTCATGCATTAATTATTGTTGGTGTTTATCAAAAGCAAAAAATGGATCGTTTATCTGAAACAGAACGAATTCAGATTTTAATAATATTAGGATATGGTGATATGCTAAGAAGTCAACAAGACACTTGTAATATCTTTAATGGTTTATATCCTAACCGAAATCCTATAACAAGGTCTACTGTGAGTAAATTTCTAAGAAAGTTTAACGTAACTGGTGCAGTAAAAGATTTACCTAAATCAGGGCGCACAAAAACCGCAACAACTGAAGACAAATCGTTAGATGTTTGCGTCATGTTAGAAGAAGATCCGCACTTGAGTAGTAGACAAATATCTAGGGAACTTGATATTTCACAAAGATCCGTAATGAGAATTTTGCGAAATAATAAATTTCACCCATACAAAGTAAGATTAGTTCAAGAGTTGTCAGATGATGATTTCGATAGACGTGAAGAGTTTGCTGACATAATGATGGAAAAATGTTACAATCGAAACGATCCAAATTTTTTAAATAAAATAATGTTCTCCGACGAGGCAACATTTACCATTAATGAAAGCCTAAATCGGCATACTGGTCACGTAATAATCCTCGTTGGATGCGTGAATTCCACACCCAATATCCAGAAAAGCTTAATGCTTGGGCTGGAATAATAAGGAACAAAATAATTGGACCCTTTTTCATTGAAGGGAATTTAAATGGTCCGGCGTATTTAAATTTGTTAGAAAACAGTATTATACCTACCTGAGTTGGCTCGGGTATTTCCAAAGCCAAGTAAGTATTTACCATTGCCTTTTAATTTAGAACTTTCATTATTTGTAACTTTCAGACAATAACAATATCCCAAACAATGATATTTGGTTGCAACAGGATGGAGCTCCACCTCACTATGCGCGTGAGGTGAGAGCATACTTAAATAATGTGTTTTCCAGAAGATGGATTCGAAGACGTGGTTATATCGAATGGCCCCCATGATCACCTGATATGAATCTTTTAGATTACTTTCTATGGGGTATTTTAAAAACACAGTTTTTAAAACAGAACCTGCTAACATTCAAGAATTAAAAAATAGAATTACTGCAAGGATAAGAAGAATTGACAGAACAGACATGTTGCAAAATGTATTGCGTAGTTTTAAAGACCGTATGGCTTGTTGTATGGAAGTAAATGGACAACATTTTGAGCATCTGCTGTAATTGCTTTAAGTTTGAATTTTCTATTAAAATTTATTTTTTGACGAGTTCATTTGATCATAGCCATCTTGATGTATTATTTTACCTTCGATGGACATAACTCCGAAATAGTTGCATTTAGGTATAGGAAATATAACATGAAAAATATTGAATATTTTTTAAGGATTTAAAAAATCAAAAAACCTATAGGGTGATCCATTTTAACTAACAAACTTCACTATATTTCTAGAAAAAGCGAAGATCTGACAACATTGTAAATTCCACCATGTTACAAAACGTCCACAAACCAAAATTTATAAAAATCATGCTAGCCGTTTTCGAAATAATTGAAGCGTTCGATACTTTAGACTCAGTCTGTATATACTAGGCTACATAATTTATTTATATATTTACTACATGTTGCAAAAACACAACCACTGTAGCTTGATACAGTAACACAGAAAATCGGAAAAATGTTACACATTATCGCTCAATTTCCTTTAAATTCAACAGTTTCATTCCGGAGAGAAAGCGAGATTAATATACATTTAGAATAAGACTAGTATAAAAAATGTGAAAGCAGAGCGTGTTACATATTTATAAACAATTATACACCACTACATAATTACGTAAAACAGCACACACTAATCAAGGAAATATGTATATCGAATAAAACTATTATTTTGATTACAGTGTGGTAAGCAACAAATATGCCATGTTTTATATCGTATTGTAAATTAAATAAACAATTCGTTATTTCCTTTTTCAAAATAACACTGACGAATAATATTTATCCTATTATAAACTTTATTGCCATGAACAAAAATCATTTACGTTGCTAAAGTGTTTCCGCTAATGATTAAATACTTATAACGACTTTATATTTTAAAAAGGGATTTAAGGTTATTGCTAATTACGTTACTGAAACTTTTATTAGGTTTGTAAAATTTTCTAATAACATTTTTTAAACAGACTGCCGCATGCTGTAATAAATATCAATTAACCAATACTTAATAACGTATGATGAAATATCGATTGTCGTATATACATATATAATTTTAAAACTTCCATTGCACACCAAGGTTATGCTAAAAACCGATACAACTACAGTAGAACTTGCGTACAAGATTTGCTTGACAAGTACTTGAACTGTCCTGGGTGTAACACTACTATTATAGTCGATCTTCATTTCAAATTTGACTATCATGGAGTAGTCGTTTATATTATATTGTGGAGGTTGGGATATACATACAAGGTGAGGCATTAGTTCGTCAAAACTCAATATATCCATCAATATTCAAGATATCAAAAAACGTTATGTACGAAAATTATAGACAGTCTTAGGTTACACATTTTAAAATTATTTTCAAAGTGCTGTATGTATACAGTACTTTCGAATACTAACGAATAAATTCATTATTTCTAAAATTGAGAGCTTTTCGAGAAAATCCTCTGACACGTCATTTTTTTTTTAAACGAAGGCAGTTTGCGACATACGACCCCTATTTGTGACGTAATCGCCATTCGAGATATGACGTCATTCATAATTTTTTTTAAGTGGCAACACCCAATTTCGACCATGCCAATTGAAAGAGCGTGCCATTTTACATACACATCGTCAGAAATTATGCATGTCTGACAGTGGTCTTGGCGATAATGTTTTTTATTGCTGTCAGATAAAAACTTGAAATCGTACTTTTTTTGTTTTTTGTATTTCTTATCGATTTCTCATCCTTCGTTTGGCAAAAGCAGTATGTTTGAACTGTTTATTGAATAGTGACTTTGTCATTTTATTTAAAATGGTGAAATTAACTAAACGAGAACGAATTGAAATTCTTGCATGATCGGATTTGGAGACAGGATGCGCACCCAACAAGATGTAGTTGAATTGTTCAATGAAACTCATCCTGGTCGGCGTCCCATTAGCCAAAGTATGGTAAGCAATATTCAGTCTAAATTCCGTAACTTTGGACATGTTCGTAATTTACCTAAATCTGGTCGAGTCTCAAAATCAGAAGAAGATCAACTTAACGTTTTGTTGGCAATACATGAAAATCATCATTCAACACTTAACCAAGTGGCTTCTGATTTCAATATAGCAGCGTCAACAATTCACAAAATTAAACTAAAAAACTATCTGAAAACGACTTTGATCGGCGAATTCAATTCTGCGTGCAAATGCAAGAGCTATGCGCCAATGATAATCATTTCGTAAGAAACGTAATTTCTACTGACGAGGCTACGTTTGCTTTGAACGGCCATGTCAATAAGCAAAACTGTCGTTATTGCGCTACTGAGAATCCCCGATGGATAATGGAGTATCGCACTTAACATCCTCAGAAAATGAATGTGTGGAAGACCCAGAAAGAATTCTGGGTTTGGAGTTTCTTCGAGCCGACCTTATTCCCGAACTAACAAATTTATATCCAAATGAGGAACGAGAAATTACATTTTCTTTCAACATGATGAACCTCCCCACTATGCAGCACCTGCCCGTATGTCAAAAAGTGCATTTGTTTAAAACAAAATCGACGTGTCAGAGAATTTTTTCGAAAAACTCTCAATTTCAGAAATAATGAATTTATTCGTTATTATTCGAAAGCACTGTGTGTACAGGTTGTTTCATATTGCCAGAGTAAACCAAACATATATTTTCTTAAATGGGACATATTATATATTATTTCAAATTTAGATTAAGCGCATCTTCCTCATACTTTCGATATAAAGTTTCATTGAGTTATACAGAGTTTTTAAGTAAGAAGTTATGATCAATTTTGTCATAATTGTGTGTTCACCGTCCTCTGTATACCACACGAAACAGTGTGGTAAAGGGATATTTTTCCAAAATTGCGAAGACTGTATACAGGACCATTCAAAACACAAATGCATTATTTTCTCTTTTTTTTAATGGATCATCCTGTATTTTATATTAAAAAAAAGAAGGACACTGTATGTACTTTCATTTTTATTAACTCCATCTACTAACTACGAGGGAGCGTTTTTATATTCGCGGAATGAGCGGGTTGTAGGGGGGTGATTAGGCGCCTTGGGGGCGTGGCCTGTGCAGCGACTCATAATTAGTATAAATACGAAGTTTCATTGTTATTAGACAGTTAGTCTTTGAGCTATCGTCAACCAAGTAACATAATCAGGAGTGAAAAGTGAAATATGGAAAAAATCGAATATCGTGCCGTTATAAAGTTCCTTACCAGGCAAGAAAAATCAGTCGCGACCATAATGAATGAGATGTCATTGGTTTACGGCGACTCTTGTCCAGAAAAACCATGGTGTACAAGTGGCATAGCTTATTTAAACAAGGAAGGGAATCCCTTGAAGACGACCCGAGGCCGGGCAGGAGCATTGAGGTGACCACGCCAGCACTTATCAAAAAGTTGAAAAAATTGTACTCGAAGATGCTCGACTAAAGAAGAAACAACTCGCAGAAATGGTTGGAGTATCCGATACAACAATTTTTAAAATCCTACACGATCATCTCGGCATGTCTAAGGTCAGCGCAAGATGGGTGTCGAGAATGCTCACGCCGCCGCAAAAACAACAGCGCGTAGAGTGTTCGCGTGCATTTTTGGACCTCTGTAATGAAGACAAGGATGGTGTATTGAGTCGAATTGTTACTGGAGACGAATCTTGGGTTCATCATTATGAACCTGAGTCCAAACAAGACTCCATGCAGCGGCATAAAAAGGGCACAGCACTTCCCAAGAAATCTAAAGTGTCACAATCAGCTGGGAAACTCATGGCAACGGTATTTTGGGACTCGGAAGGAATATTGTTGATTGATTATAAAGATAAAGGTGTTTCTATAACCGGAGAATATTAAGCTTCAATATTAGAGCGACGAAAAGAAGCCATTAAAGAGAAAAGACGGCGAAAATTGACGAAAGGTGTGCTGCTTTTGCACGACAACGCGCTCGTCCACAAGAGCCGCGTTGCGTTAGCTGCCCTGCATAAGGTGGGCTTCGAAATTGTGAATCACCCACCCTACAGCCCAGACCTGGCCCCGAGTGATTATTACCTGTTTCCGAAAATGAAAAAATGGCTGCGGGGTAAAAAATTTACTGCCGATGATGAAGTCAAGGAGGCAGTTTCGGCGTATTTTGCAGATAAAGAGAAATCATTTTTTTATGAAGGTATAAATAAATTAATTGAAAGATGTGAAAAATGTATCCGTCTTGCAGGTGAATATATTGAAAAAGAAAAATAATTTCGTTTTTTTATTTCCACCCCTTATCTCCCATTCCGCGAATATAAAAACGCTCCCTCGTATATCTAAAATCGTCAATTTCTAAGATATTTAATAGTTTCTTAATGAAAGGTGAGGTTTTTGGAAATACTTGCATTATGTCAAATTAGCCATGGAAAAATGACAGTAAAAACTATTAAATCGTAAATTGAGGTAGGTAATCTTGTTAAATTTAACATAACTGCAAAATATTAAACTTATACCGATAATTAATATTTAATTATTTAAGAGTCAAATGTTTGCAATATAACAGATTTTACTATGAATGTTCAAAATATCAACCAAAAACATCAATACAACATTGTAGCCGTTCTCCGAATGATCGATTTACATTTCTCAACATTTCTACATACATTCTTTCGGTTATGGGCAATCCGCATACTACTACTACTCATGAAATCTCACGCCAACAAGATATTAGTTAAACGGCTGATGAAGTTGCATCAAGAGTTACTTGACAATGGCTATATTCAGCCGGACTCATCGCTGGCAGCGTTGACCTAAGCAATTGCATTCAATACAACGCTAAAGTCAGCGCTGAGGCTAGCGGACGCCATTTTTTGCAGCGGAAAGAAAATGCGTTGCGAAAGTGAGCGAAAGGGGTGGGGAGTGGTGGGGAGCCTCAAAAATTGAAATTTAAAAAATTGTATTACAGACCATGAGTTTAGCAATGGAAAATTAACATGGATTAAAATAAGAAATGTTTAAAATTTTCGAGCTATAAGTTGTAACTATAATACCTTAATAATTTGTACTTACTTTGCTCATATATATATACGTACACTTTGACAATGTAGAATTTCTTTAGCTTAAATAGAGAAATTACACTAACTTATACCAAATTTAATGATTTAAATTGCAATTTAATATCACTAGATAAGTTCTTATTTGGGTTATGATCAAAATGACAAAATTTCAAACAGTTAAACTATGTAATCGAGCATGCGACAGCGCTAATATTCAGGTCTGCGAAGTTGGCACCACAAAGTGGTCAAAAATCGACAAAAATGCTAGAAAGGATTGACCATTTATTGACCACTATTGACCATCAGCGATTTCGATTGACCACCTTTTGTTTAGGCTACAGCCGCTATACCCATATTTTGGGGTCTAATGGCGAAAATGCTAAAATTAGCCAATATAGACATTTTGTTCATCGGATACGATTGACCATCGTTTGACCATGTTTGACCACCCTTCACATTTACAAAATTTCCAAAAAAAAAATTTTTCGATTTTTTTTTTTTACTGCAAACTATAAAATTTTGTTGCAGTATAGGATTGACCAACGTTTGACCATGATTGACCACCAAATAATTTTGTTGAAAACTTAAAAATATTCGAAAAAATCGAAAAAAACAAGTTCATATCTCCAATGAAATGACATCAAACCCAGATAATGTCATAACCTCTTGCGTCGCATTTTTCACAAATTTTGAGAAGTGGTCAAACGCAGAAAATAATAGAACTTAATGTCTCGTGCCTCTAGACCACATAAAACTGAAAATTATCGTGTGACCACCCTCCGGTTAAATTTTATCCGATCTTAAAGTTACGTATAACAGTTTCAAAGTTTTTCGCATTTTTCACAAATTTGGAGAGGTGGTCAAACGCTGAAAATACGCTGAAAATAATAGAACTTATTGTCTCGTGCCTCTAGACCACATAAAACTGAAAATTATCGTTTGACCACCCTCCGGTTAATTATCCGATCTTAAAGTTACGTATAACAGTTTTAAAGTTTTTCGCATTTTTCACAAATTTTGAGATGTGGTCAAACGCTGAAAATAATAGAACTTATTGTCTCGTGTCTCTAGACCACAGGGTGGTCAAACGATAATTTTCAGTTTTATGTGGTCTAGAGGCACGAGACATTAAGTTCTATTATTTTCAGCGTTTGACCACCTCTCAAAATTTGTGAAAAATGCGACGCAAGAGGTTATGACATTATCTGGGTTTGATGTCATTTCATTGGAGATATGAACTTGTTTTTTTCATTTTTTTTCGAATATTTTTAAGTTTTCAAAAAAATTATTTGGTGGTCAATCATGGTCAAACGTTGGTCAATCCTAAATTTTATAGTTTGCAGTAAAAAAAAATTCGAAAATTTTTGAAAATTTTGAAAATGTGAAGGGTGGTCAAACATGCTCAAACGATGGTCAATCGTATCCGATGAACAAAATGTCTATATTGGCTAATTTTAGCATTTTCGCCATTAGATCCCAAAATATGGGTACAGCGGCTGTAGCCTAAACAAAAGGTGGTCAATCGAAATCGCTGATGGTCAATAGTGGTCAATAAATGGTCAATCCTTTCTAGCATTTTTGTCGATTTTTGACCACTTTGTGGTGCCAACTTCACGGACCTCTAATATTCATTATACATCATTCAATACGACCCAGTGCTGAGTTCCAACGATGACACTCTCAGCGCTTAGTGATTAGTCCGGCTGAATATAGCCAATGACTTGCCCTACAGAGTGGCTTTTTTTGGCTTTCTTTAATTTTGTTTTTTTTTACAGGCGAAGCTAAGTTTTTTAAAAGTGGAAATGGGATGTCGATTCACATTGACATACTAAAATTTATATAAAATTCTCATTAGTTTTAAAACCGCCGCCAAAAAGTAGCTTCGAGAAATTCCATTCTGTAAACGCGCATTTTCATTTTACTCCTACAAATTAAAAAATAGAGTATAAATAAACAATGTATTTTGAGACGACACACCTGAAAAGAAAACAACAAAGACTAAATAAAGTTAAGTATAAATGCAAAACAATGAGCAACTGTTGTAAACAATTCAAATATTCATTACAAATTACGACGGTACTGTCAAGGTATTACAATTATAGGTATATACAATTTACAACCTTGAAAACGCAATATGTGTGTATATCGACAAATTATAGTCGAGTGTTTAAAATTGTACGTATTTTTACAAGTGTATTATACTGCATGTTTTTAAACTTCAATAGCATAAAATCAATGAATAGTTTAATAGTTAATCATGTAAAATATACGATACATTGTGCAATATTCTTTGATACAAACACATACAATGTAAGAAATATGTGGAGACAAAAGATTTTCAATTAATTATTACATATATTATATCCTTTAAGCAGTTATCTTTAAACCTAGATATCTTGTTAGTGAATAAAACAGGAATTAATTAAAAACCAATTTATTCCCGAACACAATTAATTATACTATGTTAGTGCAAAAAATGTTATTGCAAAGACTGTAACAAATGCTATATCGACCAAACTAATGAATATTTAAAGAAACGAATTTATAACTCTCAATAACTTTGTTTTACATAACATTAGTGGTGAAACTGCTTTGTCTAAACATTCTAAAGATAGACTACATAATTTTGATTTCGAAAATTTAAACAAGGAAAATAATCATAAAACAAGATCCTCCGAATTTAAATATTTTGAATTTCTTTCTTTGAGGGCCATATCAATACTTCATTTTATAATGACATTCCACTCCATATCTTAAAATTTAAACTAAACTTGACTAAATGACTAATTTACATGCCACATGTATAAATCATAAGACAAATGTAATCTACAATCTACTAATTATATATGCTATATATGAAATTTTACACTTGGTATGGTATTTTTAATTAAAAACAATTGCTGATTACTTTTCTTTTAAGACTATAGTGTCATCAACTTTAAATTAATCAAACAATCAATTTAGTAATAGAAAGTCGGTCTTTGTTGCTTTCGATGTTTACCTGGCATACTTCTTAACTATTATCGGAACGTATTATATTGGAAAGAATTTCCATATAAAATGTCATTATAATATGAAGTCTTGCCTTTTCTAAACTTTACAGCTTTTAGATTGGTATTACGACTTCAACTGTACGTATCACATTTTGAGCTATTTAATCAATAATTTATATATGATCTTTATAAGATAGGTAATATTTTGTCCATGACAGCTATTAAAAGCAGATAATAAATAAATAATCAAATAAACTATATATTTGATAAGTGTCTTGTATAGGTACATTGGGCAACTGCAATGGGGTTATACACTATTTTTTATTTATTAATTTCAATCTTCTTCGAAATTTTTAATTCAATTGTTGAATATTCATATTTAAATTTGCCGCTACCTGAAACGTACAGTTTGTGTATTAAGTAATGTCTTTGTCTGCATATCAAACTTTCTTCCCCTCACGCCAATTCCATCGTTTTCGTTCGGTCAAAATATTCTTAATACCCTACTATACGAATACGGTATGAGCAGAAGGAAGCTGTACATTCTACAGCCTTGTCATACCACCTTCGCCCCGTTTCAAAGATGATCAAAGAGAAAGTATTTCTGAAAGTAATACGTCAAGTAGAGATGCAGATATTGTTCTTCTTGATGTAGGTGTTTTATTAGGAGTGAATAACAATGCTTTGTCGACTATATACAAACCACTTCTTCTTAAAAAAATACGGCCACAATGAAAAACCAGACAGCCAAAAACACAAAAAGATACGCACGAAGAGACAATCCACCGTTCTGATCGATACTTACATGGAATATTATAAAACGACAAAAAAAAGAGATAAGAATGCAGAAAGCTTGTCCTGTGAAAAAAACTAACTCTGGATGACTTGTCTAACGAAAGTGATGAAGAAGACGTTGCAAAACAGATTCAAAAGAACGAGAAGAGGGTAGAATGCAAGATTGAAACAGATTCTACTCTAGTTTAATATCAGCGGTAAGCACTATGTGGTACAAATTGATAAGATAGAACCGCATGAATACTGATTTAACTTAATCAACAGAAATACAAACAACAACAATCATTATCAACAAATTAGATGATGATTGTAAACTTCCTGAGGCTACGCTGTTTGGAGAAACTGAAAGAGCAGTTAAATAGATTAAATTTGAATATGATTTTTCATTTTATAATGTGCAGTCGTGAATAATGCAGTCTTACGGTTTGCTAACCTTTTGTAATAATTATAGAGTGTGGAAACCACTTATGGAATAAAATTGTTTGTGTCCTTATTTTAGAAAATTTTAAATTTTAAATATATAGTGTCCCCATATCGACGCGTGAATCGGGCAACGTGACTGAAAAGTTTTGAGATTAAATTTCATTTTCTAAGGTTAAGCCCTGCTTAAATATAAACTAAGTTGTGCCATAGTTCTAGTTTCAAAGATCTAATACGTCTTGGAAATGTTCAAATAATTTCTTCAAATTTGTGATTTGGATATTCTGTAGAAGATTTTATCAACATTAAGAAAAATTGTTCGGAATAAAAAATTATGTAAATATGTGAAACTTCAACAAGATTGATATTATTCTTGAAATTCACAGTATACTTACTTTGCATATGGGAAAATAAGAACGTTCTAACAGTGTTATCAACAATAGTTGTAGTGTTTTCTATGCTACAAAATTGATGTCAATTGATTACAATACAATCAATTGTCACAAAAAATTCTTGAAAAATACTTACTATACTTACCACAGAAAATCTATCTAATTCGAATTATCTATTATAAGGGTTATTAAACTATGTATGTATTTAATGTCAACTTCCGAACACAGTATTGGTCCAATGTACAGTATCCAGACTACTAGTGCAAAAATTTCTCACTACTGGCAGTGTACATAATAACATAATACCTTCCCCTACCCTTCCCATTTCAGTTGGCCCAATTATATTTCGTTATTACTTCAATTGTTTGCAATATTATAGAAAAATACGAGATCTGTAGGATATTTTAGATTATTAGTTGACCAAGACGGTATAGTTTTAATAATATTCAAAAGAAAAACTTTGACTTTATAGACTTGTTTGATAATTACAGGTAAATAATACAAAATGGTTCAAAAGAAGGATCTTTCATATATAAGTAACGCCAGATGGCAATGTTAGTATTATCGCAGGCGGCTTTAAAAATTAAATCAAGACAACTGCACACAGAAAGGTACAGAATGCATTTAATAAATAATAGCGTTATTGCGCTGATAAAAATGGCTAGAGGAAAGATAATCAATGTAAAAATCTGTTCAATAAATTTTCCAATTCCGGAAAATCAAACTCGGAAATTGCAAATTTTTTAGAATTGTCATGATATAGTGTTAGAAATGTGGTTAAGAGATACAAAACTGCAGGTTTGGTTACTACAAAGACCGGAAATGTCATCAGAAAAAGTAAATTTACTGAAGTAAGTAGATGAGCACTACGAAGAATTGTTGAACCTAACAGACGTGCAAATTATTTACAACTAAGATCCGGTTTATTCACCTTCCAGTAAAGTTTCTGTTAGTTACTTGTCAATTAAATTTAGGTACCTTACTTTACTAAATTTTCGGTCAAGTAAGTAATTTTACTACACGGTTAAATTTTACTTAAGTGTGAATAAACAATTAATGTGTCAAGTAAGGCTTTACCTGACGATCAGGGTTACTCGATACTTTACTGGAAAGTGAATAAACCGGGCCAACGTATTTCCTGGGGTGAAGTTGTTGGAAGACAAATTTCTAGATTCACGTGTCATAGAGAGGTTAGTAAATAAGGATTTGGCACTGACAAGGTAAGATATTTTATTATAATAAAACAGTTCAGTTGAAATTGGAAAAATTATTTCTTCTAAAAGATTGTTCTCAATTGACTGTTTTGTTTAAGGCAAAAGAAAAGCTTCTTTTAACAACACAGCAGAAGAAAAATTGATTAAGATGGTCAAAAGAACATAAAAATTGGACAGCAGAATAATGGCGTGCAGTACAATGGAGCGATGAGGCCCGATTCTAAGTTTGTGTAGGTGACAGTAGAAGTAGAGTAATTCGCCGAAAAAATGAAAGTTTCCATTCGGATTGTTTAAAAAGAAAAATAAAATATCCTGCCTTGCTGATGGTCTGGGGTAGCATGTGTTACAAAGGGATGGGAAAACTTAATTTTATTGAAGGCATAGTCAACACAGAAAAATATTTGGACATTTTAGGGGAATCGTTGCTACCGATAATGGAACAATATGACATCCGGACAAGATTTTTTATTGCAGCAAGACGGGACTGCATGCCACACTTCCAAAAGAACTTTAAAATGGATGGAAGACTTCAACGTACCACTTTTAGGATGGATTTCTAGTACTCCAGATTTATCACCGATTGAAACGGGGCATGAGAGAAGGCGCTACGAACACATCCTGGTATAATCTAGGACAATCCCTGAGTTGAAGCAGAAACTACAGGAAATTTTGGATTCGTTTATCCCACAACTTTACGAAGGGTTGGTTAATACAATGCCACAAAGAATTTTGACTGTAATAAAAAATAAAGGTGATGTTACCCAGTGGTAAACTTACAAATGGTGGCTTTCGTATGTTATGTATTTGTTCACATTTTCTTATTTATTCCTATTTTTATTAAATTATTAGACTCGGCATTTTTCTGTTACTTAACAGAAGCTAAAGGTGTTGTTACATAAAAGAATAGTTTGTGTGGTACTCGTATTTTGTCTGACAGAGGCACTATGTAGAAAATCCTAGGGTAAGGCAACTAAAATGGGGAGAGGCTCGTATACCAAAAAAAAAAGCAACTTTGACGAAAATGATGGAAGTACTGTGATAGGAATGGATTCAATAAGTGAACAGCCGAAGTTTTCACTAAGAAAACTTTCCTGGGAGATTCACATTAGTAAATCATATTAATATAGTGACAATTCAAACTTTATATGGTTCCAAGGCATACTTGACTTTTTCAAACCGAAATTGTGGCACAACATAGTTTCTATTCTAGCAGGGTTGAACTCGAGGAAATTCACCTCAAAATTTTACAGGTACCGCATGAATAGAACAATATTCATGCATCGAACCGGGGACACATTAGATACAAGAAGTTCGACCAAAAACATGAGAAAATGCACTAATGCATATTTTTCCTTACACCCTATATATTAGCACTGATAACGTATCTAGTATTGAGCTAATTACGGACTTCCTCTTATAACCAGCTCAAATAAAATCTACATTAACATTCATAATACACACGCATCGTGATTAGGTACTATCCCAGTACAACGAACTTCGCATATAACGAACTAATTTTTACTATACATAAAGACGACACTTTCAGCTGTTCAAACATAATTTTATATTCTACCGAATCTATTAGATCGATATGACTCCTGTTTGTATACTCAGTTTGAAGGTCCTTTTCGCATGGAGGACGCCTAGGCCATTCCCATGCCTACCGAATCCATTATTGATGATACCTATGCACATTACATATATTATTATGAAAAAATCCCGGATTCTACTTAGAATTATTTCAAACGCTGTTATGTTGGAAATACAAAGATGAGAGCCAAAGGAACAACTTTCACAAATACACAATCCCCTTATGATATAATGCCAAGGATATTTAAATCGTGATTTAGTAGTCCATTTCCCTCTTATTGTATAAGACTTCTTTTAATCATTTCATATTCAGAGATGGTATAGTTTGTGCATGTTTTAAAATAATAAAGAAATAAAATATTTTAAAAAATATAAACATACCTACAGGCGTTTTTTCAATGGTTCTGAATCATTGAATTGTGGAAAATACACTTTACGCAAACTAAACAAGAATTACCTAGATGAATGGCATTATAAAGATTTAACAGGTAGTATGTATAATAAATAATAAACAACTAATACATTCAATTTTAGATCTACAAAACGTATGACGCACATACCTGTGTCCTTTCTCTAAAATATAGGTAATTTTTTTAATGATTATGAAAAATAGGTATTTCAACACACATAACACACCTTGTGTGTATCAGATAACTAAGGCAATTTTAGTTATATTGTGATTGACAGATAAAATCTATCAAAAAAAGCAGCTTTTCATTAATATCTGCTTATTAATATGTTGATTATTTAGTAATATCTACATTATAACAATTTTTTTAACATTTTTCGTGTAAACAAATTAGAAGTATCAAGCTTACGTGCGTACATTTTAAAAACCACAAATTTTTTCTTTGAAAGTGTGAATACAAACATTATCATTCACAAATAAGTATTACACACAAAGCATCTGTCTATTTTTATCGAAAAATGCAAAAAATTCTAGTTGCTGGCAATCTACCTGTGAAATCTCTGATAGGAGGAAGCGAAATCTGACATATGTTCGAATGAACTTACCTTTAGTATATTTTTTGTACACCCTATCTATTTTGTCACAACACTTCACTCTAAAGTTCAAATATGCACGAGAAGTTCACAATCGCTCACTACTTAACGATTAACGAGAGTCATTTTTATCCGTTAAATCCCTAGAAAGGGCATTACTCCTACGAAACTTGCACAAATTCCCATTAAAATGTCAAATACTGTTCGCATTACTGGTCGCTGATCGCGCATGTATATTTCGGTCAAATTTTCTGGTGCTACTGCTATAGCTGTCAGAAACTTGTCGATACTTGACTTGAAATTTGAACAATTCTAATATAGAGGACGCTATATATTAAAATTGATGTCTTCAAAATACAGATGGCACTACTAGTATGCAAGACAAAAACTTGTTTGTAATTAATTAGGTAATTAATTAATTAAATTGTTTGTAAATTAATAAAATAAGAAATGTTAGCTTATTAATAAATAAAGTGTCCAAGGTATTAATAATAATATCGTACAACCTATTTACAACTGTAATGTCGTGTTCGTCATAAAGCTGTTTGATAAGTTGCCTAGTTTAGAAAGGTAGCCAGTGAGATAAAAACTTGTTTTACATAAATAATGTAAATCTTACAGCTCCATAAAGTTAGCCCCTCACTATAAGCAATTATAATAAATCTTACTTTTATTCGTTTGTAGGTCGTTTGTAGGTGTTTGATAGCGAATTTCCAACGTTTGATAGTCAATAGTTCATTAGCAAACAATAAAACAAATTCTTAGGAAAAACCTATGTGATGTTAGCCCCTCATGTCGTCATTTTGACATCAAATTCAATTTTATTTTAACAGAATCGTTTGTAGGTCGTTTGTAGGTGCTGATAGCAAATTTCCAAATCTTGATAGTTGATAGTTTATTAATAAATAATAAAACAAATCTAGTAGCATATTAAGCAGGCAACCAAAATTACACCAGAAAAGCGTCCTATGGGGAAAATATGTAATTGTAACTCATCCCGGCCACATTTGCCATCGAATTTAAATTCCTTTGAGAAAAATCGTTTATGCGTCGTTTATAGGTGCTTGATAACAAATTCCCAACGTTTGATATTTGATCATTTATTAATAAGCAATGAAACAAGTTTTGCAGAATATTGTGTAGGCAACCAAAAAAACATGCGAAAATCATAGGAGTACAAAATAAAGAAACATACAATTAAAGTTATTTATTTTATAAAATTATTATAATAAAAAACAGAGAAAAGAGGAAGTACTGGATTCAAATTGGATTTGAAAAAGTTAATAAAGAAAACTTAAATTATCAGTAGCACATATCAAATAGCACACACCAAATATACCTATAACATAACCACAACTGTCAATATATGCAGTTTTATATTGTTTTCAGTCATTTTCGTACACCAAAAGTTAACGTTGAATTAACTTTTAGCGTACTGACTGAAACTCTAAAATTTTGGAAATCTAAAATCCTATTGGTTGTTTGTTGTCCGCTAAAAAAAGCTTGCATGTGAAGCCACTTTTACATAATACCGATAATACCTAGGTATGTCCGATAGGTCGCTTTTCTGATGTAATTTTGGTTGCCTGCCTAATATCCTACTAGATTTGTTTTATTATTTATTAATAAACTATCAACTATCAAGCTTTGGAAATTTGCTATCAGGCACCTACCAACGACCTACAAACGATTCTGCTAAAATAAAATTGAATTTGATGTCAAAATGACGACATGAGGGGCTAACATCACAGAGGTTTTTCCGAAGAATTTGTTTTATTGTTTGCTAATGAACTATTGACTATCAAACGTTGGAAATTCGCTATCAAACACCTACAAACGACCTACAAACGAATAAAAGTAAGATTTATTATAATTGCTTATAGTGAGGGGCTAACTTTATGGAGCTAAATCTTACGCACTCATACAGTACATTAATAAGTAATCGTTCACAAAAAATTTCAACTGTAAACTCATGTTTACATAACAATACACTGTTCCAATAGTAAATTTCTTTTCAATTCTTCTAAATTGGACACCTAGAACTAATAATAGAACACTACTGCAAAAAATTAGCATATGCATATTCATTTACAATGTGTTCTACCTTTCGTATTTTCTGTGCCATTGTGTTTAAAATAGTGTGCTTCAATTAGATTCAAAAGAAAATAAACTTTAATCGAGTCATCTTGTATTGTGACGTTGCCAATATAGAAACTTGTTCACGAATTAGGTGTTCCGGACGATTTTGAAACAAAAAAAAGGTTTGAGGTAAGCAAAAGTATTGGCATAACAACTCAGAACACAAAAGCAAAGTTTTGCTTTAGATTTGAGTGCTTCCAGTAATTTTTTTTGTAAGACATAATGGATTCATCGTTTCAACAAATCTTTAGTTTGATTCAATGTTCAATACCATTGTCTACATGAAGCTATATTACAAAAGACAACGCCACGTAAATAGTGGTGTTTTGAGCACTTAGAGCAATTTACGATTGGAATAATCAGGCCAACAAGAAAAAAATAATTGTTGCAAACTTTCAAACCCAATTTCCATTATTGATAGCGAATCAATTAGATACCGCTAGATTTCTAAGATGTCACATTTTTCTAAGTGAGTATGTTTGAAATGGAAACAAGCAATACAAAATTATAGAAAACTTATTATTGATATTAAGACAGGTGTAAAACAAACAAATCTAATTGCTTTGTCATAGCTAGCTAGGTTTTTTTAAATATAAAACATTATAATAACTTTTTTTATTTTGAATATTTTGTTTAGAATTATAGTTTGCAGTAAACGGTATTGAAATATACAGAATGATCCAGAAAAGAAAGTTTCAGTGAATATCTTGAAAACGTAATGCTTAATTGTTTTTCTGTTTCCGGTACTGCAATCGTCACACAAAATACCGGAAATATGCCCATTTAAGCATAACCCATGACTTTATTACACTGGAATCTCATTTATATCCGCGCTCACTTATGTCCACCTTCACTTATATCCTTGCTATAGCACTCATTTATATCCGCTTGGCATCCACATGAGCCAATCAGCGCGTAGCACGGCCTTTCCTCTCCGCTAACGGGATAAGAGTGGGGAACCCCTCTTAAGAGGATATGAGTGAATGTTTACGTTTTGCAACCGCGGATATAGACGAGGTTCCAGTGTAATAACAAAATTAGTAATAGTGCACGTTTTACTAGAATGATCTGTATAGTTATTGCTAGTATTAGTTTCAGTTGTAATAAAATTCATTAATATTTTAGAAAACTAAGAACATTAGACTTCTTGGGAATATTCCGTTATAAGAAAATGTAATACCCCGATGTAATTTTGATTTTTTCAATTTTCGATAGAGTTTACAAGTAAATACCTATTTGGCAGATATCAAAAACATTATTGTGCGCCTTGCTTATTGCCATTTATTGAAAATGTTTTTTTTTTATTATTAAATGACTTTGTTTAACGTTAATTTCATCCTAGTAGTACTAATTTGTATTTATTAGATAAATATAAAGAAAATACATGAAAAATTTCCGACTTACTTTATAAGTTTTGGTTAGATTACTTTTGAAGTAAGCTATACCGGGTGTTCAAATTGAAGTCGGCACTATTGCTAACTTCGTTATTATTGATGCTACGATGTCAGTTAAATTAGCAAAGTAGTAGCGTATTTCCTTCCGAATACAATGGTAAAATTTAAAAAACAATTGAACTTCGCGTTTTCGAGATATTATTAGAGAGATATTATTATTAGATTTTTTTAAATGGAATACCCTGTATATTTTTACACATTTTAAATGATAATTTAATTTTAAACAAAATCTATTAATACATAGACACCGAACGAAATACAAGCATTAATGGAAAATCATGTAGACATTGACTAGCTATCGAAAAATTAATACACTTTGCTCTTTATTATTGTCAATATTAATCTTATTTAAACAACGAAAAAGGAAATTCTGAATGCAAAATATTGAATGCATAACCATCCTAGCCTAGTAGCGTAAAATTGAAACAAAAGCTAAATTGCGTTTTTGTTATTACTATTAGCAAGCGATTAAAAACTAAAATATGATTACCATCAAAGTACCAACGATTTTTTGTTCCCCTTAGATGATAGATGATAATAAAATGTTTCTTTTACTTGCCAATAATCGGACATTCATTGGCTCTACGCGATATTCATATCAACTTGAACTGATACATTTAAATGCTTGTAGTTCATTTATTTGTTAATTTTTGGGTATCTATGTATTAATAGATTTTGTTTAAAATTAAATTATCATTTAAAATGTGCAAAAATATATAGGGTATTCCATTTAAAAAATGTTATTTTTTTTAATATCTCGAAAACGCGAAGTTCAATTGTTTTTTAAATTTTACCATCGTAAACGGAAGAAAAAACACTACTACTTTGGTCATTTAACCAACATCGTATCTTTAGTAGTATCAAAGTTAGCAATAGTGCTGACTTCATTTTGAACAGGCTGTATATCGACTTTTTTGTAAATTCTCAAGTAATATGAATGGATTCTTGAAATTTTTAGTATAGGTACATACATATACGAAGAATGTAGGAAGTAAACCTATTAAAATGTTCTTTCGAGTTTTATCCAAGCAGCAATTTTCTACAAGTTTATGTAGGAACATTTAACATGATACTAACACGTTGAAGTTTTGGACTGATGGCCAATAGGCCAATGCAGTACAAATAAATACAAGGTTGGCTACCCATAATACACAGCTGTATAATTATAAAAACAAGATTTAAAAAGCAATATACCTTTAAAAAAAAGACAATAATTAATTCCGATACCATCAAATCTAGTTTTTATTGTTACTTTTGTACTTACATGATGTCTATATGGGTATTCTAGTTAACGAATTACAAGGGATATCAATTTTGGAAACGCCTTGATAAGTGTTGTGGTTGTGATAGTATATTTTCTAGGTTAAATAACATAATTACGTTTTAAGAGCAGTATTTAAAGTGATATTCATAAATAATTCTACAGATAATAGTATAAAAGATGGCACTCTTAAATTTGGGCGATGATCCTTGGTACGTACCGTATAGAATTAATATAATATATATATATTTTTTGCGCTTGAATCTAAAATATTTTTAATTAATCAACAGGTTACTTGAACATGAATCTTGTGAGAAATTACAACGTGATATTATGGAACAATTATCACAGAGGCAGAGCACTAAACTATCGGATAAATTCGCAAGCTTATCAGCCAATATTAGAGTAAGATTAAAACAATTTTACAATGAAGTTACGGAATTGAAGCGAAAATTGAATGAAGCTGATAATTCACGTTCTATGTATGATAATTAACAAATTATATCTGTTATGATAATTATCTAGGTACTTGTAGCACGTATGACGAGAAAGAGCGACGAACGAGGCAGGTCGAATTGTTGATGTCAAAATATATTCAAATGCAAAAATCGTTTGAAGAAAACAGTAGGAATTATAATCGTGATCGTACTCAGTTGATGGGCACTTCAGTATGGGGCACCCAGGATGAAGAATTAATAGACAGTGGCCCTTCCCAAGAATCCGTATTGGATATCCGAAGGGACCAGCAACGAATGCTGGATAGTACGTGTAAAACAGCTTGTAATATTATTCAAGTTAATACGACTACCTTTTACAGATCAGGAACGTGGGTTAGAGAATTTATCAAATATTATCGCCAGACAGAAGAATATTGCTGAAGCTATACATTCAGAAGTCGATTTACATAATGGTAAGAAAACATCATCGTTAATATGAGACATGTTCTAAATAATAATTTATTTCTATAGATATCATCGATGACTTAGGTGATCATATCGACAGAACTGATGTACGAATTGCAAATGAAACACGTAATGTTACAGTCATTGATCGTAAAGACAATACTTGCGTTTATTGGGTAGTAATCGCTTTATTACTCATAAGTATAATTATTGTCGCAGCTATTTAGTTGCTATTGCTTTCATTAATGAATCATATAATACATATATTTTCATAAGCCAAAAACTATCATATTGTGATTATTCAATATTATTTTTAATATTTTACATGTATATTATTATTTCAAAGGTAAATCATACATACATATATTGATTAATAAAGTTTGTATATACTAAACAATTTTTGGATTTATTAAATTATGTTCTCTGTATAAGGATTTAAATTGCTGTCTTCAAAGTTAGTTGTTTATAGGTATTAGTGGGTGATTGGTGAGAATGGCCTATTAAAAGTATTATACAAACGGAACGGAATTTTAAAACAAAATTTTGCTGTTGGATATGGTTGAATATGAACTATCACGTGAACATCTTTTTGAATAAATATCACTTCCGGTTAATCGGAAGCGGGCATCAACTTCGATTTTTTAAATAGCATGCTATAAAATAAATTACAAATTCAGCTTTTATGATAAATTTTACACATATTTCATGTACAGGGTGGTCAGATAAGAATTCAAAGTGCTGTATCTCTGAAACTATTCGTCATAGAGACTTGCGGTAAAAATATTTATGACTAAAGTGATCAAAAGAAGACCGTGGAAAATATTTTCAGATTTCCAAGATGGTCGTCAGGGGGCGTAATCGGCATCTTAAACTTTTAAAGTGATTTTTCCACAGTCCACCCAGCAAATGTTACCAAAAAATATATGCTTTTTAAAGCTAGCTTTACTCGAGTAATTTTTGTTTAACTCTTTTTGACGTATCCATTAAAATAAAGTGGTGGGGGGTAATTCAATGCTTTTTTAAATAAACAGCTGTAACTCCTAAACGACTGAACGGATTTTAACAAACTTGGTCTTATTGGAAAAAGCATTTATTGTTCCATCAAACCTATCTTACCTGTGATATGTCTATTTCTTAGTGATGCCGCTAGAGCGCGCTTTTTGATATAATAACAGAAAATTGCAAAATTCTCTAAAAAATTAAATGCAATAATATGACTTTTTACATAAAAATGTAGCGAAGTGATATCTAAATAGGCTAGTGAAAACCGTATTTCGATATCTTATTCGTAACTTGAAATATCGCAGAAATAAAATTTAGTTATATAATTTTAAAAGGACGCTATTACATCGGTATTTATTGTTCATAATTTAATAATAAAAGTATTCCTAGTTCAAAAAATTGTAAGAAAACGTGTAGGGTCATAGTTATCAATGCGTATAATATGCAAGTGCAAGGTACGCAGAATATGAAGAGAGCGGCCATGGAGGAAAAACAAAAGTCTAAAATCAACTTGTCAACAAATTATATTTATAGAGGAAGTGTCAGAAAGTGTTATACAAAAATTACTCGAGTAAAGCTTAACTTTAAAAAGCATATATTTCTTGGTAACATTTACTACTGGGTGGATTTCAGTAAAAAATCACTTTAAAAGTTTAAGATGCCGGTTACGCTCCCTGGCGACCATCTTGGAAATGTGAAAATATTTTCCACAGTCTTTCTTTGACCACTTTGGTATTAGAAATTTTTACCGCAAGTCTCTACGATGAATAGTTTCAGAGATACAGCACTTTGCATTCGTATCTGACCACCCTGTACTATACCCTATAACTAAAAGTCACTCCTTCTGAGATATTCGCAATTAAATAAAAAAGTGACAGATACTGATCTTAGTTTCTAGTGGATATTACGTCACGATGTGTAAAAGAGACGAATGATATTTTGCATACGCACAGCTGATATTGTGTAGTTACGCAACTTTTGAAGTTCTTCTCTGTAACATTATACAGGGTGTTTAAATTTTAGTTGTTTATAAATAAGTTCAATCTGCGGAAAGAAGAATTTTTAAATGGAGAGGTACCTATACAGGCTGTTATAAATTCGCGGATCACCATTGGGATCTCGAAAAGGGCAAGCGATACAAAGTCGGTTAAATTGGGGCAAAGTTGCGTTTTTTGCTGATATTTCCTATGATTTGTAGTTTTTCAAATATTTCCGAAAAACACACTTTTCTTTTTTCTTCTTTTCTGATGTTCTGATGTGACCATTGCAGGAATCAAAACAAGATTAAAAGATTCTACAGGCACTTCTTTGAACTCTTTACGAACGTATTATTAGATTTTGCTTAAAGGATCTCCCAGACCGACGCGAAACTTGCGGCGCGAAATTTCCGCAGCGAATAATCCGCGAGCGGCACGGTAGTGAAACTTTAAATGGCCACACCAAACGCGAATCTTTCGCGACATAGAAAAGATTTGTGAATACCCATGCGGTTACTAGTGTGACAAAAACGTTGGCAAAAATTGTTGCAATGAGTTCTTCTGAGGAAGAAGAAGCGCTACTATTATTGGCATTGGCTGAAGAGGAAGAAAATAGGTAAGTACATACTTACTTTAATGTTTCTTTTTTTGTTTGTAAAACACTTCACAACGAACTCATTTCAGAGGTAAAAGAAAAAGAAAATGGGTGCATAAAATTAATGAACTTCGTAAAATACATGGCGAGTACTATACCTGAATGCCTCAGTTGCATGCAGATGAGAAGAGATTCTATATTTATTTCAGTATGATGCCTCATTGTTTTGACAAAATATTAAGTTTTATTAAAGAAGACATATAAAAAGCAACAGCAACTACCGTGAGGGTATAACTCCGGGGGAACGTTTATCTATTGCCCTAAGGTAAGAAATAATACACATTTTGGAAATATACATGTATTTTATGAATTATTTAATTATCATTTGGATTATAATTATTCACAAAACAAGTCAGCACTGTTGATCCTGAGCCATTCTGTTTTGTCTGGTAGTTTACTTCATTTGACTGTCTAGATTGGAAGTCTAAAAAATACGGTGTGATGGGTACATGCTCATTACTAAATGTTGAATTTTGTTGAGAAGTCTTAGTTCCTACAGGTGTGATTTGATATGCATTGGCATTGAAACTATATCCGGAAAATAGAGATTCAGAAGTAGCACCCTGGCTGTGTGAAGAATTTCAAGTGTCAGTATATGGGGACGAATATCGAGGTGGTTTATTAGTAGTAGCAATGCTAATATCTGAGGAACATCTAGTACTTGGACGAGAAGCTGGTGAGTCTATTCCTTCGTGTTGGTGTTCTAACTCCAGTGTTGTGACATCAATTCAGCAAATCTTAATTTTGCACTTACTTGCAATCTTGGTGAAAACATTTTTACTGTCTTAGCATATCCCGAAAAGATTAAGTCTACTGCATCCATATTGCGCTCATGTGGGTTACATTTATGTTTTTGTGATAGATATTTGATAACTTCAGCAGTAGGAGACTCTTGTTGAGCTTGGTCGGTCAATTTTTTCTTTCGTTTAGTATAGTTTGGTGGACCTTTGTCTTTCAATGATAAAATAGGAGTTTGTGAAGCCGTTGAAAGTGTTTCCGTTTCCTGGAGAGCGATATTCCCTTCGACATCTGAAGTGATCTCTCTTTGGTGAAGAGAACTTGACGGCGACGAGGGTGTTGTCATATCTATTTCACCAGCGGTATTTTCGGTTACCGTAATATCATTTATATTCGATTCAGTTTTCGCAAAAGACATAAACGGACGGAATGCTTCCATCTGTTTGTCGCATTGCCATTTATAAAGATTTTGTTGCGCACTTTGACCTGTAGTGGTTTTCAAGGATCTTAGGTGCTTTGCATAGTTGTCTCTTAGATTCTTCCACTTTTTCTTTAACTCGTCACCTGCAACAACATGGTAAATTTAGGTTGCCAAGAAGCGGCCATACCAAATTTTAATCCTACACTATTTTTTCAAATAAAATTTTTGGAGAAATTCAAGTTAAATGATTCAACCCTTCTTTTCAGGTTCCTGGCAACTGGTGACACTTATAATACTATTGGCCATAGTTGCAGGGTTGGATTTTCAACTGTAGGTGAAATTGTACGGGAAGTGTGCCAGTCAATTTGTAAAAGGATGGAGGAAATATATTTACCGGAATCATCTGCTGAAATATGGAAAAAATCTGCAGAAAATTTTGAAAAATCGTGGCACTTTCCAAATTGCGTTGGGAGTTTGTCCAAAAAAGCGGTTCAACTTATTTCTGCTACCTTCATAAATTTTCTATTGTCGTTATGACTATTGTAGATGCAGACTATAAATTTATTTGTGTAGATATAGGTGGATATGGAAAAAATAGTGATGGAGGAATTTTTGAAATTTCTAATATGGGTAGAAGATTTGAACAGGGATATATGAATATTCCAAACGCAAAACCACTTCCTGGACAGAATCTTCCCTGCCGCTTTGTACTAATTGGAGACGAGGGATTTGCTTTAAAACCATATTTGGTGAGACCTTACCCCTATCGACAATCACGTGAAGATAATCGCAAAGAAAATTATAATAATATGCAAAGCACGAAGGGTCGTTGAAAACGCCTTTGGAATTTTGGCGCAAAACTGGAGAATATTCAATCAACAATACCGTCTTGGTCGTGAAAACTGCTTGCATTTTACACAATTTTTTAAGAATGGAAGAAATTGGTGATGATAGGTATTTCGAATATTTGGAACCACCAGAACAATCTTTAGATGCCTTTCAAAACTTTAATCGGGATCCTAGACGGTCTACATCTTTAGCTTTCGAAATACGTGAAAAGTTTGTTATTTATTTTAATAATTAATATATCAATATTTGCAACTTGGTATACCTACATACTAAATTACTATTAAAATAAATAAAACTCACCATTTCCATCTAATTCCAACCCTATCTGCTCCCAAATTTTGTCGTTTTTTCTTACATTTTTGTAATCTTCATTCGCCAAATCATATAACATGGGATAATTTTTGACAATTTCAATCAGCTTCTCTGTAACGGTCATTTTCCGTACCAGTGAAATCACAGCGTCAGCGGAAAAACCATGCATGTCGCGTTCTTACCGCACAACGCTACACTGCCGCCACTGTTACGGAAATCGCGCATGTTGGTCTGAGCATGTACATAAGCCGCTGCGTTTATCGGTCCGCTGCGAAATCGCATCGGTTGCGACAGCGGAAGTTTCAATTTCATTTTTTCTTATGACAAAAATAAAACGTTTTGACATATCTCCGGGTAGTTTAGTTTGTTTACTGTTTAACTCAAATGCAATTCGTTTTAAACTTATTCAAATGTAGAAAACAACGCATAACGACGTGACATCATTGGTGATATGTTACAACTTTATTATAATAATAACAACACGACACACAGTAGCAGCGAGCGAAATTTACTTCCAACAGTATATTCATAAAGATGTCAACCAAATAGAACATTGTTTGATAAATTAGGGAGAAACATTGTTCTTTATGGATCTTTTAGTAAAATTCGAAGGAAGTAGGAATTTCAGAATTTTAATACAAATTGACTTATAACAATATTTAGAAAGCAATAGTTGTATTAACATATTAATTATAATATAATATACCGCGAGACTAAATATTATATTGATAAGAGTTTGCCATGGAGTCGAGTACGTATGTCGTATCTTATTACAATTTTTAAAAATTCAATATGATTAAATTGTCAGATTAAGTGTCATACTGACATTAATATTCATCAGGATATTCATCTAACTGTAAAAAGTGTGTTTTAGCAGTGATTTAAAAAAATGTACATGTTTGAATAATATTTTAATTTAAAAATAAAAAAAAATACAGTAATTGTTGAAAATGAGCCCCGGCTTGTTCAATGCGCAAGTCCTGTTCTATACGATTACGAACATCAATTATCAATTCTTCTGTACGAATACTTGGCCTACCAGCACCTTTTTTATGAGTTACAGATCCATAGTTTCGCGAAATACACCAACACTATGTGCAAGGCACATGTAAAAATCCTGTTCTAATACTGCTTAGTCTGGGAAGTGCTCACGAAAATTGTCCAAACATACACGCTGACTGTATTGCCAAATTCCATTAACTTGCACACCTGTTCTAAAATATGCTTCAATCGTGTTCAAGTTTTTAACCTGACAATTTAATCACATAGGGTGCTTTCGTTTTACATGCGCTTCTGAAGTTTTGCTTCACTTCAGTTACCAGCTGCGTTCTTTTTAAAAATCAAGTGATATGGAATAGTAATTATATACCAAGGGAGAGAAGACATTTTTCTCAGCCGAGTAGCATTATTTCCCGAGACGCGAAGCGTCGAGGGAAATAATGGCTAAGAGGCTGAGAAAAATCTTCTCTGCCGTGGTTTATATACTATTTTTTCCACTACTAGCATATTTAACCGCTTTCTCAATAATAATGTAATATAATAAGCCGTTCCAATAAATGTTTAATTTAAGATATCCATAGAAAACATGTTAGTCTGTAAAAACAAATGAATAAACATTTAATGTCAAATTGAGATTTTATTCATGTCTTGTCACAATACCAAAAAAAATGTCAGACAGTAGTTGTACTCCTGCAGAAATCCACAAGGAAGCAAATCAAATAGAGTATGAAAAATACTGGTACACTGGCTTGCAATAAAATCTCGTACACCAATGTCAAGCAAGCTAATTTTTGAAGATTATTTTTCAATGTAAGCTGACTTTAGATTTGACGGATGTGACACTATGCATAGAGGTTGTGGTGACTTATAAAAATAGTGTACTTTTGGAAATAAAACGTCAAATTAGAAATGTCACAAAAGGTGAAATCAATATAGGTAAAACTAGGTGTACGAGATTTTATTGCAAGCCAGTACGTCAGGAATTAACATAACCTGCTATAATTGCGCTATTAATTATTATTTTAATAAATAGTGTTTACCAAATTACGTATTTCCTACTTTGTTTATTTATGTTAAATGTTAACCTAACCTTTTTTCTTGAATTGCGGATTTCATTCGTGCATCTATACGACATCTATGGTTTTATATTCAAATTATTTCTATTCTATACATTTTTATTGAATAAATCATAATTTTATTACTGTCAATTGTTTTTATTATTTACTAGTAGGAGATAATTTTTATTATTAACTACTAGGAGAGAAATTCATCTTCTCGGCCCGAAAACATACCAAATAATGACGTCTTCTAACGCTAGTAGTGGAAAAATGCACTTTTACGATGCACTTTACTGAAGTGCTTCAGATTAATGTGAAGCAAACTAATAGCGCGTCACTTGTTGTGATACGCTTCACCTAACCTATAAAAAGCGTTCGTTTTTGTAGTTTTTGTGTTTCACTTGGTTCTTGCATTTCCGTAGTACTTCAGTTGACCTCACAACTGAAGTGAAGCGCATGTAAAACGAAAGCTATAATTGAATTAAAAAAAAAAGTAGTAAGATACGACATACATATTCGACTCCATGGCAAACTCTTATCAATATAATATTTAGTCTCGCGGTATATTATATTATTATATTATATTATTATTATATTATAATTGCCATCGATAAAAAACATAATTGGTGTAGGCTATGAAAATGCTTTCGATCGTTGCTTTAGCCACTACCACATAATGACATTTTATTGTAACCAAATTTATAACCTCAAATTAAATGTCAAGGAATAAATGTCATTATGTGTAAGTGGCTAAAGTAACAATCCATTCACATAGCCTACTCTAATTACGATTTTTTTTGATGTGTCTATATTATTTATATAATTAAAATATTAACATAATATCCAGCTAATTGCTGAAAAATTAAGTATTATAACATTCACAAAAAGAAAAAAAAACAAAATATGTATTACAATATCTATCCTGTAGTCTGTTTCTTTGATATTCTGAATAAGTTATATTTTTACAATACTCGTCACATTGCATTGATATCAAACGTGATTAGCATGAACGAATTAAACTAGAAAAAATAACTGGGTACCCGACAGTTCTGAACGTCTACTTAATAGACATATTCAGAATTATTACAGGCTACAAATTTAATACACCTATGCCCCGTTATACGGCTTCTCTTTATAAAGCATTTCGTTATAACGGCCATTTGAAATTACAGACATATTTCGATTTACGGCTTACATTTTTCTCTCTATACGGCCGAAAAGTTGGTCCGGTTAACCGGAAGTGATATTTATTCAAAAATATTTTCACGTGATAGTTCATCTTCAACCATATCCAAGTACAAAATTGTGTTTTAAAATTCCGTTCCGTTTGTATAATACTTTTAATAGGCCATTCTCACCAATCACCCTGTATACAATAATACAATTACAGTTGGTGACATTTCGTCTTGATGGGAGATTATTGCTCATTTCTCATTAGAAACGGCAACAGCCAACATAACAGGTATAATAAATTTATACAAAATTTTTATACGTCAGCAATTTTCGTTTGTGTACTGAGTGGCCAATTAAGAATGACGCTCGGCCATATCTGATGAACGATTTATAGTACAGCTTTGGAAGAAAATATCACCGACTAAAGTGGGCTCCAGAGACAAAATCATGTTGGACACATCAGTCCAATTTATTTTTGGCCCATGCACAGGATTATGATTGATATAGTATATACGTAATAGTATGGGTACTTGAATCGGTTTATCAACTCTGAATTCAAAAGCTCCCATTGCTGTATTACTTAATGTTGTAACAAGTTCTTTCATCTCTTTTTCGCTCAGTATTTTCTTCTATTCGATTCTTCACACATTCTCTTAGGCCTAGACGGCCTCTCAATTTGATTTTTCATTTTGTATGCACAAATGAGGAAAATCAGGTACTGGCATAATATTAATAATAAATTTAACAAAGACCCAATGCGTTGGTAACAACTGCTTCACATATCCAATTCAAAAAAAAATCAACAAATTTTGACGGAATTTTATAGTTCTGAACTGATGTACTGGACCTAGGGCGACACAGCATATTCAATCCGTCAGACTATTTTAAAGTACGCGAGACCCTGGCTAACTAACCAGCTGATGCATCATCATGTTGTAGTCACATGTTCACACTAACTAACAAGGATACATTTTTCGTAGCCCTACTTGACGTTTTTTTTTGTTTGAATGCTTGCAGTATACGTAGCAGTGCTCTTAATCAGTTTAATCCAAATTAAAATCTTATATTATGTTTTATTATATTTTTTGTAATATTGTATTAAAAAATTCTACACGTGTCCTGATATTAATTAAACGACATAGAAACGTGAAATTTTTTATTTTTCCAAATAGTTAAGCTAAGGCGTTTCACACACTTGGCATACGACGGTGAAGAGCTTTAACTCCCTCAGAAAAAAATGTTTTGTCTTGGGCTGCAAACCATTCGTTCACCTCTATCATCAGTGTGTCATCTTCCTGAAAGTGAATCCCACGCAGGTATTCTTTTAATTTGATGAATACATGCTAGTTACTAGGGGTCAAATCTGGAAAATCGGGCGGCTGTTGGAAAATCTAGTTATAACCCGAAATCAGTTATAGACTGACCACGTGGTAAAAAGTCTATAAGGATAATTATCTCAGAATCCCAATAAACTGTAGCATTGAGCTTCTCCACAGATGCTGTTGCACGAAATTTTCGAGGGGGTGGTGAACCCTCGTGCTTCCATTCCATGCTCTATTTTTTTGATTCAGAATCATAACGGTGAATTCAGATTTCATCCACAGTAACGAATCTTGCTAGAATTCAAGTATTCAGGATCTCTCAATTGCTGTCCAAATTCGCCTCTGGAGTGACCTATCGAATACGGTTTTGCTCTGGCGTAAATATTTTCGGTACTCCTCCTGCAGTCACTTTTTCGAGACCTAATACTTATAAAACGGTTTCTACGCTACCTATTGCAAAGCCACAAGTTTGAGTTAGCACCAACACCTTGTTCATAGGTCTCTCTGCCAAGTTTAAAATCCCTTGGCCAATTCTTAACTACTTGTTATGAAGGTGCATATTCACCCAGCACTTGCACCATACCTGCGGTGATAAACCTTTCTTGCAGAAAAATTTGATAACCGTTCTGTACTCAAATTTGTTTATTTCGGAAATTTGGGCAACACTTTGTAACAATCGGCTCTATAATTTAATACTGCAGTAACATTACCTGCAAATGGTTAAATCGTGTGTAACTAATTCTTCAACGTTTGTGATGTTTTAGCGTTGACGCATATTTGTACATATTTGCTCATTTATACAGACAGACAAATGTGCTGCAAAAGTGATTAGTGTATAACACTAAACACTTTAACCCACTGAACACCAAACAAGTTTTAACTAAAACACCGACGCGTTTCAACAGCAATGCTGTCATTATCAAGGCGATAATAAAACTGTATTAGTGTATAACACAAAATGTATTCACATCTCTTATTGTGAATTTATTGTAAATATGTATGTTCAGTATGCTGCAAACTGTATAGCTTATACATGAAATATATTACTTCATAATAAATTCAGTCTCTTATTGGCTATAATGTTGCTAATAGTTGCACACAACCACAGATCACACACAACTACTTAGAAAATGACATATTTATGTCCAATATGAGCCGAGAATTTGGATTTATTGGAATTGAAGTATTTTCTCAGGATAAAATTACCATTTATCCTAACGAAATAACTATTTATATCGAAAACATAGCAGGAATTTAAAATAAAGAAAACAATAATTGGTATTTTATATTTTATCGCAATCAAGTATGTAGTACAACAGCAAATCTTTAAATTTGAAAAAGTAACAGAATAACGTTTGTATTTCTATCAAAAATACCTTCTCGAACAGAGATTTAGTAGGAAACTGTTAGGAATAATAAGTAGCACCCGATTATATACGAATTTCTCATACACGATAATTAGTCATAATTATTTACAAACGTGTGTATAATAAAATACTACTATCTCATATTATTATCATTAACATTTTATCACGTATGTAAATTTATAGAAAAATAAAATTATATATTTTATTTGATCTAAGGGAACAGTATGGCAATTTACAATTGAATTACAGTTTTAACGGTACTTGTATTTCATCATTTCGTTATTTAAATGTGTCTTTATCAAATAACATTTAAATGATTATAAATGCGTCGGTGTAACAAAACGGGTCCCTAAACTAACACATAACTTAAATTTATGCCTTTATAGAAGTGTTGTAATTCAAGATATTACACTGATTCGAAGGGTGCCTGTAACCAGTATCAAATGGCATATTAATAGCCTTAAAAAACAAGTGTTCAACTATGCATGTTTGTATAATTACATTAGTCGTCAATTCTACATTTTTCTCGGTTTGTCACGTAGTCAATGCGAAATTAAATATTAACAAAATTCTTTGTTTACTAAAACTAAACCTTAGAAAATTATAAACACGAAAATTAACAACTATGTATGTTGTACTTTGCATAGAGTAGATTTCTGGGTACATCAAGGTAGTACATAGTTTCACAATAAAATTACACTAACACGAGATAGATTGACATTATAGAGACAGGTTCAGCTTTAATTGGAGAAAAACATACTTTTTATTTGTTTTATGGTGTTATGTACGCAAATTATGTCGATTTCAACCTTCTTTTTAAGTTCTCAGAAGCTGTCTAGCATCATTCAAGAACCTAAAATTTTGCATGTCCAAATTTTTAATTCGTAATTTTTGTTTGTATCCGTAATTGTAAATATCATAATTATCAATAATAGAAAATTCCAGAAAATACAGGGTAAGTTTCGTAAGAGAAAGTTGAAAATACATATGTGTAAATGACAAATTGATTCACTCATTGACTTCGCTCTTTAGTTGCTGTATCACCAAATTAAGTGAGTAAAATAGTTGGTTTTTACAGCCTACTATCCAGCAGAGAAACAAAATGGTTCAAACTAATTTTATTCAAATATTTGGTAAATAATTCAATCCTATGATAAATAAAAAACAGGTGCCTCAATAAATGCGGAGATATTTCAACTCATCCATTCTCTATAGATAATAAATAATTTTAAATAGTCTCCGTTTGACCATTCGCAAGACGACGATCGTCCAACACAGGAATATATACCATAAATATATAACTGTTAGAACTGTCTCTGGGACGAGGGCAGGGTCAGTCTCAGCTTCCTGCCAAGAGAGACGGGCGAGGCGGATCTAAGTTGACAGGATAACACATTAAGTATCGGAGGAGCAACATGTGAAAACCCTTTTTCAAAAATCACTGAACATTACAACGGGACTGTTAGTCGGTCTATGAAGTGAAGTGCTTTAGCATGGATATGGTGTTTAGGCGTCAATAATTCATTAAGATAAGTTGGAGAACCGCTGCAAATAATGCGGCGAGCAAAACAGGCGAAATGAAGATGTTTCCTATTAGCCATAGTCAAACAACCCATCCTATTCAATGCCGGTGTAGCATGGGTTTTGACCTTTTGGATTATGTTCGAAGTGGTCTGGTCATTACACGGGCATAGCTTTTACAGAACAAGATAAAAAGCTTTGACAAGGGTATATGGGTAGCGCAAGATTCCATATGACCGTTGAATCTGATGTGAGATAAATGATCTAAATCTAAGGTCTGAGTCAATCAGAAGACCCAAGCTCTTAGTTACATTGAGCAGGATGAGAATGTGATTAAGTCAGCAAGGAGATGCTTTCCATGGCTCTCTGCCGATCTTTGGGTGTACCAAAAAAACAACAGAACTTTTCCGGGGGTCACTGGTTAAGCAATGCGCTTCGGCAGTACGAGCTAGTTCATGAAGATCAGCGTTAATGAGGCGCTCATAAAGTGGGAGATCACGGATGGGTAAACTGACAGAAACTTGGGTATTATCTGCATAAAGATGTACCGTGCATGTTCTAACAATATTGCACAGATCTGCAGTATATATGGAAAATAGCAGTGGACCGAGAACAGAGCCCTGCGGAACGGCCGAGGAGACAACTCTAGGAGACAAACAAAAAAGATTTTCTAACCATATTTCTCATATTACGGGTTGTTATTAGTTATAAGCTATCGTATGTCGACGTCTAAGACAATTTATAAACGAGAATCCAGATAAACATAAGATTCTGATAATTTCAATGTAGATCTATGTATGTATATGGGAATAACGCAGTGTTTGTATATTTTTGGCAGAAGTAGTGGGATTGTGGGAGAGTTGGAAGAATCCAAGAGCTTGGGACAAGTGTAGAAGTTGAAAAATATATTATACAACACGTTTATTATAGTCATTCAAAGTCGTATTATTTTCGCCACAAAAATCCAGATATCTCGTTCTTATCCGATACCATTTCTACAAAAGAGATATTGAGAAGTAAAAGATTCAGATCACTTTCAAAACATATAGCAGATCGTCTGCTTACAAATGACAGTTGTCCAATTTATGATAATCTCAGTTTAAGAATTACTGCTGTTACAGACTTAGAAACAAAACAACACCTTATTAGTCTTTTTATTTCATCTACCTCTGCTTCATTTCTAAACTAGTAACAACGTAATCAATGAAGTTAAATATTCACTTTGCTGTCACTGTCAATTTATTTTTGTGGCGTTAATAGACAACCTAGATTTCTCAAAAGTTAACAGGAATTAAACATTTTATAAAGGATTGAGATCGCCGATAAATGAAACAGCAATTTTTTTTTAAAGACTTGTGATTTTTGAGACTTTTTGAGTTGAAAGATGCCCGAGGAAGCCACGTGACCAAAACGCTGCGTGACGTAGAAACTCTGTAAATGTGACCGGTCTAATTTGTAGGTTATATCGTTGATTGAAGGAATACATAAAGATGCGCTACCTATGACAGTTGCCAGAAATTTATCCCATCAAATGGAGATTTGCATTATATGGGATCTGAAATTTCTGTCAACTGTCATAGGTAGCGTATCTTTATGTATTCCTTCAATCAACGGTTATATTCAACACTTTAATCCCTTTAATCTATCCGATCCAGAATCAAGTGTCGTGTATCTTGACGAAGTATGTAGGTTAAAATGGGGGACAGTGAAAATATCTATTCCTTCAACGGAATTTTATATAAGGTTGTGGAAGATAAAAACGTGCATAACTTACTTCAAAAAAACGGTAAGTTTCAGTTTTTCTTACAGTTTTTGGTATTTACATATATACAGATAACTGACAGTTCGACTGAAACTGAGATTGAACGGAGAACTGATCTGACCGTCTAAAGGTCTTCAAAAGTTTAAAATTAAAATTTAAAAAGTAAAAAGAAATCGTGCGAATACAAGGCAGTAGCAGCACAAGCAAGTAGTCAAGCCATTGCCATTGATTTCGATAACATAAACTGACATACACACTGTACCATACGTCACAGTTGTAGTTCACGTAAACGCCGCGTTTTGAGAGCGCTGTAATCGTGCTTCTTTCTTCCCCGATCTCAAGGTGAAAAATATATTTTTTTGTCTGGGAATAAAAGGAATGGCTTTTTCTCATGATTATCTTTAAATTTAAAGAATAATTACAAAGTACATAGGTTGCCTATTGTTGTAGATTTAAAGTTCGATCGTTTTGAACGCGTATAATTATATACATATCTGTTTTTTTTTCTACATAGATAAACGTTTTTCTTTCAATAATCATGAATATCCATATATACGAAAAGTGTTTGCAGGAAGTTGCGGGAGCAGTACAGAATCTGCGCCAATTGATCAAATAGAATATATTTGCACGTTCCGAAAGCAAAATCTGCCAGGGTGAAAACGGAGTGAACTGGTCTCGTGCAGCGAACAATGAGACGGATATAACAAGGTCACAATCTTACCTTACTTTTAGTGAGATGTAATCGCATATCTATGGCATATCATTTGTGGCATCTATTTTGAGAAAATTCGGTTATGATTATATCATCATATTTCCTTCCGATGGCATGGTACGATAAAATGCTATGACATCTTAGCTTACCGTAACGTAAGTGATATCGATATCCCTTTTAATTTTACGACAAATATCTAACCGTTTCAAAATTTTCTTCTGGTAATGTTGTGTTAAAACATGCCCATTTGTAAGGATGGTGTTCACCAAGTTGTACAATTATTAATTAGAGGGAAAGTAACGGCTGTCACAACGTTAGCTAAACGTAGAAGGTGGACGTAGTATTAGTGGGGTTAGCAGCCAACCCCGTTAATTCTGCTAACCCCATTAATACTACGTCCACCTTCTACGTTTAGCTAACAATTATTAATATTTAGTAACGGTTTAAGTAATTGTTAATAAATAGTAATTACGGATTTTGTAAATGAAGGTTTGGGCAAAACGGAAAATTAACGTTTAACTATACACACATAAAAGTCTCAATTTGATAAGATTTATTACCTTTCTGACCTTTTCTAGTACAAACTTATTTATATTGTAACACCAGCTGAAAAGATAATAATTCATGCCATGTGTGTACTACATAAATATGTTCATTGCTAAATATAAACTACGATTGGTGCAGCGTTATCATATAGTTAATAAAACGTATGACAATATTTTATTTTTCTAATTTTTCAAAAAATAATCGGTTTAACTCTCTTCGAACTGCCCAATCTTGATATTATGTAAATACTGGCGTTGGATCCTTAGGACCCAAACTTTTTAAAATAACAAACGAACTTAGCAGGGTTAATACAAAGTGTTAATACTAAGACATTTTATTGGTAACTAAATTGGTAAATGTGAGGACGCGCAATAAATGTTTGTCGTTTATATCTTTTTACATTTAGAAGTATGTAATACATACATTCTACCGGTTGGTTTGATTGACAGGTAAAGGTAATCTTGGTAATTTAGTACCCACATTTCTAAGTATTGTAAGGGCGCTTTCATTCCCCATTCCTTCATGGAATAACGGTTGAAGTAATTAAAGAGCCAGTCTTTGGATATATTTGAATTTGCAAATTTCTTATAGCTATTGGTCGAACACGACCACTAACTTCAACAATATTCAAAATAGCAATAACTACAGTCTTATACCAACGTCTACATCAGCTTTGCATTGAATTGAGAGTGCATTTAGTGAGTTAACGCCACACTTTGTATTGTTTAAAAAAATTAAATAATTTGTGGTTTTTGGCTATTTTTATCCATACATGAGTCACAGTGGATCACGAACGAAAGGACACGAACGTTGAAATGGACGTAAATTAAAAAGATAAGTCTTTTCTAGACGTTTTCCATTTAAAAGCAACCCTAAAGGTATTGTTCGTTTATTTTACTTCAAGGAAAATAAACCAAGGAGGTTGGTCACACTTAAACACTATAAATTGATGATGATGAGTACTAGTTGTTCCTAGTGATGTTCCTACTTGTTCCAAATGGAAGAATCGGTTTAAAGCTTGCTCTTCCACATATTACCCAGATAGATCGTATTGTTTTACAAATGCTGGAACAAGAAGAGTTTTGAAAAACCGAAAACGTTTAAAGTTTCTATGTTTCACGTTTATTCTTGGTGAAATCAATAAGTATTGAACAGTATTGGGTAACTGCTATGATCCAGTGGCGAAACCGTAGATTTTAATATGCAGATCTTCGTAGTAAAGGTAAAGCAGGAATGACGTGAGGTTTCGGTCACGTTCATCTGGAACTTCAGACTATTTTGTTGTATATCTACCATGGCAACTATTTTGCGGCTCATTTGATTGAAAAAGACACCACTATGTTTCAAAAGTTCAAGGTTTCCGAAAGAAAGAAATTAATTTAAATCAACGACGACGACTACAGTCCCTGTTCTATGTTTGTAAACATTGAAATTGTTAAGCGGCCGCAGGTAAGAGGATTCATTGCAAGAGGCATTAAGGGGTTCTTAAAAAATGTTAAGCATCACAAAGAAATGGGAAATACGGGCAATTATTTACATCAGCAGGCCTAGAAATGAATGTAGTGCAGTTACTGCAGAAACAATCGACAACTACTGTAGTTGTTGATTGTTTCCTTTAGTGTGTACGTCGCAGTTTTAAAGGAGACGCATAAATTCGTAATTGTTGTAACTTTTATATATTATACAGTAGTTATCTTTGAAATTCTTTTGATATTTTGAAGTACCTTTTCGACTAGACTTCTTCTGCTGACTGTGTTGAAAATTTTATTTGAATTATTTTCGGCAGTGCAATAAAATGCCTGGCCGTGATTTAACGGAGTCTAAAAAATCTGCTATGCAGGCTCTTCTAGAGTCTGGCAAGCATTCTATAAGAGAGATTGCTCGGTTACAAAATGTATCGCAAAGTTCTGTGCAGCGCTTACTAACAAAACTAAATCAAGGCGCTAGCACGTCTAGTCAAAGGAGAGGAAAATGTGGACGAAAAAGGAAAACTTCGACGCGAGCAGACCGGAAAATTGTCCACCAAGCATTATATAATAGAAGTGCTACACTTAGAACAATCAAAAGGAATCTTAATGAAAAAGGGATATCCGTTTCATCGATGACTATCAGGCGCCGGTTGTATGAAAACCAGATCATTGGTCGACGGCCAATAAAAAAGCCACGTCTTACGCCAAAAATGAAAGTTGCTCGACTGAAGTTTGCTAAAGAACATCTGAATTTTACAGTGGAGGATTGGAAGAAGGCAAGAATTTATATTTACTGGTTATAATAATTATTTATTACTGATTACATTTCGATGGCAAATTAACAGGTTTTCTTTAGGGACGAGAGCACGTTACAAGTACTACAGGAGAGGCCGCAGTTTGTAAGAAGAAGACCAAATGAACAACTTCATGAATCCTGTGTTCAAAGGCAAAGGCCCCGGACCGCTGTATTTCGTAGACGGTACAATGCGACAGGATCAATATTTAAAGGTACTGACAGATGTTTTCTTGCCCCATTTCAAACCTGGTCGTCGTATACCAACTGGGCAAATCTTTATGCAAGGTAACGCTCCATGCCATGTTGGGAAAAACGTCATAATTTTCTTGAAAGAAACCGGAATTCCTCTGCTTCCATGGCCTGGCAATTCGCCAGATTTAAATGCTATCGAAAATGTTTGGAATTGCTTGAAAATAAAAGTGTATGAAAGAGAAAACCCCACTAAAGCAATACTACAAGAAAATGTACTGGATATATGGTATAATGATGCTAACATCAAACAAGTTATTAACTCTTGTATCTTAAGTATGCCACGGTCGAATGCGGGAAGTAATTAGAAACCATGGTGGATGTACAAAATATTGAGAAAATCTATATTAACCATTAAACTTTGTATATTTAAGTTGTTTCCTTAATAAATAAGTAGGAAAAACGGATAGAGTTTTATTACAACTACAGGGTCCGGCAGAATAATCTCCCACATTTTGCTCCGCCACTGTGCCCGCGCCACTGAAGCGATGGGGAGCTTAGTGTTTTCAGTTGGTAGCACATGCCTTGCCATTTTAGTTGTCATCATGATTTGGACGAGCGAACATCGTGCTGCCATTATCAAAACATTTTTGAAAAATGAATCTGTGATTACAACGCAACGAACTTTTCATACTCTCTTCGCAGTAGGTAGACATGCTCCGGTTCCAGATCGCAAAAGAATACTGCTTTGGGTTTCGAATTTTAGAGCCACAGGTTCAGCCTTAAAAAGAAAACCAACCGGTAGACCCAGAAGTGTTCGGACACCTGCAAATGTTGCAGCTGTTGGAGAAGCTGTGGAACGATCTCCTACTCGTTCAGCTGCTAAACATGCCGCTGCTTTGCGTTTATCAGATCGTTCACTGCGAAGAATTTTACACACAGACCTACACTTCCACCCATACAAAATGATGATCGCACAAGAGCTGAGTGAAGGAGACTGGGAAAATAGTAGAGCATGTTGCAACGATATTCTTAAAAACATAACGAGTGACGAAGGCCATTTCCCTTTATCCGCCTGTGTGAACAAGCAAAATTTTCGTTACTGGGCACGAGAAAATCCGCAGCAGCTCCATGAAAGGCCACTTCACAGCCCACACGTTACTGTTTGGTGTGCTGTTGGGTCATTTGGCGTTTGGGGTCCCTATTTTTTTGAAAAGGGAGGCGATACGGTTACCGTAACCGCCGATCGGTATATCGACATGCTATGTAATTTTTTGGATCCAAGACTTAGAGAACTTAACCATGCGAATGTGTGGTTCCAACAGGATGGAGCTACGGCTCATACGGCCAGAAGGTCCATGAACGTTTTAAGGGAGATGTTTTCAGGACACGTAATCTCATTACGTGGAGACATTGGGTGGCCTGCGCGTTCACCCGATCTTACCCCATGCGACTTTTTCCTTTGGGACTACCTGAAAGCGAAGGCCTTTGAACGCCATCCCCGAACCATTGACGAATTAAAAGCAGTAATACGTCAAGAAATTGCAGGAATATCGCCTCAAATGACTGCTCGAGTAATGGAAACGTTCAAAAATCACCTTCGAATGTGTATCGAAAACAATGGTCGCCACTTGAAGTTTGTAATTTTCAAAACTTAATGAAAACCAATGGCAAACTATACATTTCCATTTAATAAAAAAAAAATTTAAACAACATTTACAATGGCGTTTTTATTAATGATTAAAATGTGGGAGGTTATTTTGCCGGACCCTGTATATAAAGAGTCTATGACATGTGGTGGTCCAAGTAATATGAACAGGGACTGTATGTATAAATAAATATAAACGTTCTTTAAACTGTATATATTGAAAATGTTGCGAATTAATACATATTAAAAGTCAGTTATTTTCACTAAGACACAACTTGCACATTACAACTCTTCACTACGAGTACCAATTTTTGCAAAATTGTGACTAGGTTATGAATGAGCATAATAATTTTGTAGAAAGCAATCTATTCTATGAACAGAAAGCAACATAATCGCAACGATAACTTTCGTATGTTTTTTTTTTCAAACAAATCAACACTTTATTGGTAAAAATACGCTACATTGTTTACTACAAGATGAGTGGGTCGTTCATTTTGGCGGTCAGTGTACTGTAAATATTCATCGTACGTACACCTTTATAATTTAAATTCTCACGGGAAAAAATAGTCACCTGTGGGGTTTTAGTTTATTTTTTGCACGTAACCGCAATAGTTATGTCTTCGACATTAATAAATTTTTCATAGAAATAATGTTAATAATAAAAATTGACTCAATTTACTATTCTTGAGTTACCTCATTTGCAACTGACGACCTTTGGTATTAGACATTACGTAAGCTGTAAAAATAAATTTCATGTAAATGCGAAAAATAATTTTGCGAAATATAGTAATAGTAAAAAGAACTAAATACAAAAGGAAATGCTGATATATTAATTTTGCATAGAATCCTTTTACTTGAATTGCAAAATGTATCTTGCGTAATCTAAGTATTATGTAATAACGAAACTATTTTTATGTACGACTTTGATTGAAATCAATTAATCTGATATTGATGTTAGTTTCACGGTTTGTTTAATAAATTTTACACATTTATTATAGGAATTGCCATATCCAAAAAAAAACCTATAATTACTTATTAATTGTTGCTTGACGCATTAATTAAGGTCAATTTTATGTACTATCGAATATTTATGTAAATGTATATACATAAATATTACAACTGTCATTAACTATTAGATTCGCTTGTTAGAAAATAATGTAAAACCGAGATATTGAAAAAAATGCTTTAAAGTTGATCTTATAGGAAAGTGAAGGACATGTGTTTTCTCTTTAATCATTATCATTTAACTAAGTAATTAATATATGTTATGTTAATTATGTTTAAGTAGATTTCAATTCTGAAAATTAGACACATGTTTCCATTTGCTTTCCGTGAAAATAGTACCTATTGCATTAGGTCGTAAAATTATGTAATTTGTAGTCCAATAGAGACGTTGAATAGTTTTAAAATGACTACAACAATTCACTGTCTGAGTCAGTTTTAAAATTTATTTAGAACAACTCAGTATTCAATACAGGAATCAGTTCAAGAATTAGGGAAAACCATTAACAATATTGTAAAAAAGTCTGGCAAATTGTGTTCTTAAATTTTAATGATGGTAGTCTGATCATATTTTATAATTTCTTTATGCACTGATTTGTTACGGTGCAACATGTACAGGGTGCTTCACGACGAGTTGAGTCAATGTAAACATTTTTATGATCTCGAGAAACTCGTTTCATATAAAATATTTTCAGTTTGTTGCATCTTTCGGTTATTCCGGAAATAGATTCAAACTTCGTTAATTTAAATGGAATATCATCATTTACGAGACATTATGTGCCTAAACTGCGTCATTTTTTAATTATTTCAGTTTCTTTAAAAAAATTTTGCAGGTGTGACTCTTCATAAACAAAAAAATATCTTTCGAAATCCAAGCGGCTCAGGCTAAGCAGTTTTAAGATTGGCACATATAAGACCTACAGCTTTCTAAACATGAGAGAACGTTGTAACCAATTTATAGACGGTGCTCAGAAAATCGAATTTCGTTACCTTAAAAAATCGAAAACTTACTTTTTTCAAATGGCAACCTTCCTTTTTCTCTTGACGACGACATTGTGTGCTGAAATGTAAGGGGACTTTGTATTTTAAACCGCCCGCAGGTTAATGGGGCGGTAAAAATCTTGTCTGACAGCTAGGCTGCTCTAAGAGCATTACAGACTCTCAGGTTTGATTCCGAGGTAGTATTAGGCTGCCATAGGATTCTTGTAAAACTGGCGGAAATGGGTGCCAAGTTACTCTGGAATCAGAGGCGTGTGGGAGTTCCTACAGTAACACCAAAGCCTTCGTCAAATCCGAACTCGTTGCATTGCTCCTACTGGAATTCGCTTGCCGGCATGGGATCCGCCCGTATGAGAAAAGACGTAAGGCAGTCTTTATGAGTAGAGACAGGATGGGACTACTCACAGGGATCTTAACTGGTCACTGCGCACTGAATAAGTACATACATCGATGGGCAGAAACTGTGGGAGTGCGGGGAAAACTCCAGTCCATCTCCTTGCCTAGTCCTCAGCAATGGACAGGGAAAGGCGGATATACTTTGGAGTCGATCGTTTAGATGATCCCGGAGTAAGTCGATTACCTCTCGACCAGGTTTCGGACTTCTCTGTCCGGGTGCAACTTGGCAAAGAGGATTAAAACGGAACGGGGGCACAATAGGTCTCTCTTACAGTCGAGCTTGCCTTTACGGTTGTCTCGCCCGTGCAGTCGTAGAAAAAAGGGGGACTTTGTGAACACATACCTAAAATTAGCGATTTAGATAGAAACTTGAAAAAATTGATCTTTTCCTGCTTATTGAAGAATTTTAAAGGATCAGTTGGCTTCGTTTTGACAAAAAACGAATGGTTAAAAAAACAAGTACCTATAGTTATTTTGGATTCTACAGCCTACATGTTGCTTTTGCATTCATAAATTATCGCAAAACATGTCTTTTTGGCAATAAAGTACAATAGATGGAGAGAAAGATCAAGTATAGAAACAGCCAGAAAAGCAACAATCAAGCGGAAAATCAATCGAGCGAACATAACTATGAATAAGCCAAGTCAGGGTGTTATTGGTTGGCTTTGGCTTATCCGGATACTGCAAACAAAAGGTTTCGCGTGCTTTTTAAAATTAATTTTGTTGTTGTTTGTTTCCCGTACATTACCAACAACTTGAACCGCTTATTTAACGTATGGGGATGTAATCACAAAGACCCTTTACATTCCAGCCTGCGCTGGTGAAGAGAAAAAGGAGGATTGAAAAAATTAAGTTTTCAAATTTTTACGATAACGAAATTTCACAATTTTTCTGAACACTGTGTATAAATTGCTTTTTAATGCGTTTTTATTGATTTAGAAAGCTATACGTTTTATACATTTCGAAGAAACTGAAATATGTAATTAAAAAATGCGCACTTTAAATACATGATATCTTATATAGTTTTGTGACATTTCATCTAAAATAAAGCTTATATCTATTTCCAGTATAGCCGGAAGTTGCAGAAAACTAAAAATATTTTACTTAAAATGTGTTTGTTACGAAACTACCCCACACAAAATTTCCAGAAAATTAGTTCCAATAATTTTTCAAATACACACGGACTCAGCTCATTGTGAAGGACCCTGCATATGTGTATACGTACATATTATAACTTTTCTTTTTAATTCGTTTTATTCCCTATTTTGAACAAAATGCAGTAATATAGATATTGTGTTATGAGGGCTTCCGGGTTTTGACCGCGTCATAGTAAAGTACATATATACAATAAAATAAAACAAAAATGAAAAAGAAAATTACAAAAAATATATACAACTTACTCAAACTCGACGTTTCGCCACTAATGTAAGTGGCTTCTTCAGGAGCAAAACTAGGTGAGGGGCGCCAGAAGGTCACGGTAACTCGACGTGTCAACCACGCTAGAGGCGAAAACCTTCTGACAAGGAGAAGATGGACGTGCGGGGGTATATATACCATTGTGCAGGGAAACGGAACGGTGAGCGCGAGGCAACGATGCGGAACAGTGAGCACGGGTCGAAGAAGCGGAAAGGACGGGTTTCCAAATGCTGGAGAGTGGGTAACCAATATCGCGATTGAGATTTTGAGGATGTCTCTGGATCTCGATAGCTTCCCTTACCTTTCGTGGAAAATAGCGATGAGACTTGCTTACAACAGATACCTGATCAAAACAAATTTTATGGCCCGTATCAATGAAGTGTTCGGCTAAGGCTGAGTGTGTTGAGGAACGTGACTTAACGTACCGTTGGTGTTCCTTGATTCTAGTTTGGATAGAACGACCAGTTTCGCCAATGTAAACTGAGCCACAGTCACAGGGAATTTTGTAAATGCCTTTATGGGAGAGAGCAGGGCGAGTGTCCTTGGGCGAAGGAAGAATTTGGGAGATCTTGTTTAAAGGTTTAAAGATGGGTTGGATATTTTGCTTACGAAGAATTCTACCGATGTGATCTGTAACGCCATGGATGTAGGGAAGAACGATGGTACTTAGCTGATTACTAGATTCTGGTGCTACCTTAGGAGACCATGGATGAATGTACCTATTTATGACCCTTTGTATGTTGCGGGAGGTATAGCCATTCTGTAAAAGAGCAGTTTTCACATGTTTCAATTCTTTGTCGATGTTGTCGGGTTGGGAAATTGAGATCGCGCGATGTACTAGAGAGCCGATTACCGATTGCTTTTGTGCTGGGTGATGATGTGAGCTGGCATGAAGATATCGGTCGGTATGTGTAGATTTCCTGTACACGGAGTGACCTAAACGACCATTTGGTAGACGAGTAACTAACACATCAAGGAAAGGCAGAGAACCGTTATTCTCAATCTCCATGGTGAACTTGATGTCGGGGTGTTGACTATTGAGGAAATCCAAGAAAGTAGGCAGAGTGTTTTTGCCATGTGGCCAGATAATGAAGGTGTCATCCACATATCTTAACCAAGTTTTGGGTTTTAAATTCGCATGTTCTAAAACAGTGGTCTCAAAAGCCTCCATGAAGATATTAGCTACAACCGGGGAAAGTGGGGATCCCATAGCGGCGCCGGAGGTTAGTATTTTCCCTGGAAGGTAAAGTACGTTGAAGTAAGGCATTTCTCGACTAACTTGGCTAAGTCTGGGGATTGGTTGTCCTGGATCAATAATTGGTGAATTATAGCGACGGAATCGGCGACAGGCACTTTAGTGAAGAGTGAGGTAACATCAAAACTGACAAGAAGATCTTCGGGTTCGATAGAGATTTCAGAAATGAGTTTAACAAAGTGCGATGAATTTAGAATGTGAGAAGGAGCATTGCCTGTGTATTTCTTAATAGTATGAGCGAGGTATTTGGCCAAGCTATAAGTGGGCGAATCTATAGTGTTAACTATGGGTCGAAAAGGTAGGTTTTGCTTATGGACTTTTGGAAGACCGTACAACCTAGGTGGCTTGGATTCCTTGGGCAGTATCCGTTTCTGTATGTCAGAAGGAATGTCAGAGGATTTAATTAATGAAGAGATTTGCCGTTCAAATTTCGAAGTGGGGTCACGCAACAACTGGGTGTAGCTACCATCTTGTAAGAGATCTGACATTTTGGCTACGTACTGAGACTTGTCTAGAATGACGGTTGTGTTTCCTTTGTCAGCAGGAAGAATTACTATATCTTTGTTGGCGCGGAGAGAACCTAGGGCTGAACGTTCTACTTTGGATAAGTTTGGCTGAGGAGGTTTAGCAGAAGAAAGACGTTTGGCTGTTTCAAAACGAATAATATCGGCATTTTCTTTAGGGAGTGTGCGAATGGATGATTCTACCAAAGAGATGATGTCCTCTTTAGGAATGCTTTTGGGAGTCACAGAGAAATTTAAACCTTTGGATAATACTAGAGTTTCAGCTTCCGACAGAGGGTGTGATGATAGATTTTTGACCGTTTTTGATGATGAATGGGTTCCGATTTTTTTGTTATTTGGAGCAAGCAATTGAAATTTTCGAATATGATTTTCCTTTATGCGTTCTGAGGATCTTTGAGCTTGGATAGAAGAAATGCGATCTAAGAGGGACCAATCATCTTCAGACAAAGTGTTGGCGAGTTCTAAATGAAGGGAAAGAAGATTCCTGGATACAAGATCTAATTCGCGACGGCAATATTTGATACGTTCGCGGATGAGTGCTAAGCTGGCTCGTCTTAAGATAGATTGAGATACTGAAGTGCTGATATGGTGAGAAAGTTTGAGAAATTTTGGGACAACTTGATGGTCGCGACAGCGAGACAAAAAGGTAAGGGTGCACAGAAGGGTAGATAGTTTGAGGCGTAGCTTAGAAAAGGTTTGGGTTTTACGGAAAATTACAAGATGGTAGCTACACCCAGTTGTTGCGTGACCCCACTTCGAAATTTGAACGGCAAATCTCTTCATTAATTAAATCCTCTGACATTCCTTCTGACATACAGAAACGGATACTGCCCAAGGAATCCAAGCCACCTAGGTTGTACGGTCTTCCAAAAGTCCATAAGCAAAACCTACCTTTTCGACCCATAGTTAACACTATAGATTCGCCCACTTATAGCTTGGCCAAATACCTCGCTCATACTATTAAGAAATACACAGGCAATGCTCCTTCTCACATTCTAAATTCATCGCACTTTGTTAAACTCATTTCTGAGATCTCTATCGAACCCGAAGATCTTCTTGTCAGTTTTGATGTTACCTCACTCTTCACTAAAGTGCCTGTCGCCGATTCCGTCGCTATAATTCACCAATTATTGATCCAGGACAACCAATCCCCAGACTTAGCCAAGTTAGTCGAGAAATGCCTTACTTCAACGTACTTTACCTTCCAGGGAAAATACTAACCTCCGGCGCCGCTATGGGATCCCCACTTTCCCCGGTTGTAGCTAATATCTTCATGGAGGCTTTTGAGACCACTGTTTTAGAACATGCGAATTTAAAACCCAAAACTTGGTTAAGATATGTGGATGACACCTTCATTATCTGGCCACATGGCAAAAACACTCTGCCTACTTTCTTGGATTTCCTCAATAGTCAACACCCCGACATCAAGTTCACCATGGAGATTGAGAATAACGGTTCTCTGCCTTTCCTTGATGTGTTAGTTATTCGTCTACCAAATGGTCGTTTAGGTCACTCCGTGTACAGGAAATCTACACATACCGACCGATATCTTCATGCCAGCTCACATCATCACCCAGCACAAAAGCAATCGGTAATCGGCTCTCTAGTACATCGCGCGATCTCAATTTCCCAACCCGACAACATCGACAAAGAATTGAAACATGTGAAAACTGCTCTTTTACAGAATGGCTATACCTCCCGCAACATACAAAGGGTCATAAATAGGTACATTCATCCATGGTCTCCTAAGGTAGCACCAGAATCTAGTAATCAGCTAAGTACCATCGTTCTTCCCTACATCCATGGCGTTACAGATCACATCGGTAGAATTCTTCGTAAGCAAAATATCCAACCCATCTTTAAACCTTTAAACAAGATCTCCCAAATTCTTCCTTCGCCCAAGGACACTCGCCCTGCTCTCTCCCATAAAGGCATTTACAAAATTCCCTGTGACTGTGGCTCAGTTTACATTGGCGAAACTGGTCGTTCTATCCAAACTAGAATCAAGGAACACCAACGGTACGTTAAGTCACGTTCCTCAACACACTCAGCCTTAGCCGAACACTTCATTGATACGGGCCATAAAATTTGTTTTGATCAGGTATCTGTTGTAAGCAAGTCTCATCGCTATTTTCCACGAAAGGTAAGGGAAGCTATCGAGATCCAGAGACATCCTCAAAATCTCAATCGCGATATTGGTTACCCACTCTCCAGCATTTGGAAACCCGTCCTTTCCGCTTCTTCGACCCGTGCTCACTGTTCCGCATCGTTGCCTCGCGCTCACCGTTCCGTTTCCCTGCACAATGGTATATATACCCCCGCACGTCCATCTTCTCCTTGTCAGAAGGTTTTCGCCTCTAGCGTGGTTGACACGTCGAGTTACCGTGACCTTCTGGCGCCCCTCACCTAGTTTTGCTCCTGAAGAAGCCACTTACATTAGTGGCGAAACGTCGAGTTTGAGTAAGTTGTATATATTTTTTGTAATTTTCTTTTTCATTTTTGTTTTATTTTATTGTATATATGTACTTTACTATGACGCGGTCAAAACCCGGAAGCCCTCATAACAGAGACTCAGACCGTGGAAGCCTTCGATATCATTTAATATAGATATTATCGGAATGGCAATGTTTAAAACCATCATTATGTATGTAATAACGCAAAACAAATGGCTAAAATATGCACAAATTTAACCGCTGGAAACTATGACTGATAAACATTTGAATTAGTAAAACGTTTGGTGATTTTTTGCGTGGACGACGACTTGTCTGCATCGATAGTAAATTTCCAAGTAGCTGCATCGTTTGTTGTCTACATATAATAAAATTCATTTAAATTTAGTTGAAAAACAATTTCTATCGATTTTTCCTCTATTTAGGACTCACCATTCATGCAAGCATGTATTTCCTCTTTTTTTCGGAGTTTTGATTGCTATAGTAGTCTCACAAATAGAGTCAAACATAATTATTAGGTTTATTCAAATTATTATTACTAGTATTTAAAATTATATCATCCATTTAGAGTAAAAGACAAATAAATCTAAAGATGGTAAATTTAGTAAACCTGCTGGTCAGCTAATTGGCTTTCTATGTATATACGTCCTCCAGTTCTCGTAAAATCGGATGCTTAAATAGCGAGAAGCAATGTTCGTATTGTGAGGGGAGCACAATCATGTTCCACATCACATTATGTTCATAACTGTATTAATGTCAAACGAATGTCTTCATTGCTTAATTTCATGTACCTATTTCCTGTAAGAGTATCTTGATATAAAAAAAAGTTCAATTAAATACTGATACTCTGTTTGGTTTGAAATTGTGTCTGCCATACTCAGCAAGGATTCTCAACAGACTAATCTCTTTTTTGTATTTATTGAAATTCTGTGTCGTTATAAAGAATCACTAGGATTTTTGTGGGAGTGTTAGGAATGTTGGGTTGCAATTCCTGGAGTAAATCAACCTTGCAGAATTGGTATTTATTATTTTTAAGAAGACTTACTGACACACGTATTCTGATTTCAATTCTTTAGGAACATTTCTCTATCGAGGATTCAAACCTGTTAAAGTTAGCCTGTTAAAAGAATTCTTTTTGTTCCTAATAAGTCGATTATGGAATCAGTTTACAGTTTCTGTTCGACATTCAGCAATTCGGTATGGAAGACGATCGCGATACATTGGTTCAATTAATTGTAGCGTGATTGAAAGTTTAATTAAAACCTTTCCACATAATCTCCATGTGGGAGGTATTCTAGTAACAGAATTTTATGCACAATATCGTTTTAATTTTATTGGGTTTGACTGCAAACTTTATTAGTTTCCGAGTAACCACGCAGCAAAATAGATGTGAAACACTCTGTATTCTTCCAGCTAGCACCAAGATGTGGGTACAACTTGTCGTCCTTCGCTTAAATTTAAATTAGTTACCTTTATTATGGATTTACAACTTAAAATGCAGGTAACTGGAGATTTACCGTCCAAATTTGATCTAATATAAATATAGATATAAATGTTCATATTTTAGCAATATGTGTTGCTACCTATTTTGTATTCTCTTTGAGATTATTGACTGAGTGGTAATTTGTCGATTGTGCATGGTGTCACAGAAAAAAAGAAATAATTAAAAACAAAATTGAAAGATGATTAATTGCTTTAGTTAATCTGTTAATAATTATTATTTTATAACCTTTGAATGTAGAATAATATGTAATAAAATGTTGCATTCATAGTACCTATTGTATTGATGTATTTTATTTATTATAATTAGATCCATAGATAGCATTACCACGTATTACAATAAGATTCAGACACAAATATGTAAAACATTTTTTTCTGAATGCTTTTATTTATTTCATACATTCATATTTATAGATATATGTTTAGCGCTTTGTTTCACGGAATTCGAGAGTTACTTTCGAAACTATGATCGATTGCTATCGGATGTGGACGACTTTCGAAATATTGTAAAAACTCCGTTCTCCAAATTTTTGATACATTTATTTTGCATAGTAATAACTTTATACTTATTTTATAATTATATCTTCAATCACTAACTATAAATTGATGATGAAGAATAGACGAGATAAACTAATGTCCTAAGTAAAAATAAAACTGTATTTCATGCACCGCCACATACTATACATATGTACATATGTACCGGGTGGCCAACTAAGAATGTCGTTCGGCCATATCTCAGGAACGGTATACAGTACAGTTTTGGGAAAAAAATATTATTGACTAAAGTGACCCCGAGAAACATCTGGAAATTATTTAGAAAAGCGGAGGCTGACCGCTAGAGGGCGTAACTGATGACCAAAATTTTTAATTTTTAGTATGTACCACGCATGGCTGCTTTCACGTGACCTTATAGCTGATATGGACAATAATTGGTTACAATCGTCAAATTTTAAATAATCGCATTTAAAAACTGATCACTTTTACCGTTTAGTGTTCATCATCATTGTGCGTACAGAAAATAGTTCTGGACAGTTATTTCAGCTCTTAGGTCTAGTGAATGCAATCATTGGTAGTAAAACACGCGGCTCAAAGAACAGATCATCTCACTGGCATCCCCAAAACAAATGCTCTTGCAAAGAGACTGAGAGTTTTCTTCAAAGAATTCTACGAAATTAAATGGTGCGAGAAAGGATTCCCACTCTTACTCATGAAGACAGTTTCACTTAGAATACCGCTAAAGTTCTCAAGAGAAGCTAAAACAGATTTGAGGATATCAGAGCCATACAATGCTCGAAAAACTGAAGTTTTAGTCGATCCATAAGCTTGTTCTCGATGATTGCGATAAGGAGCAGAGGCTCAAATCGATACCAACCTTCGATCTCTCCCGGAATTGATAGAAGTAGTTCATAACAGTATAACTGTCAGGTTGTATGGAAGAGCATCCCTGAGATGAATACCGCCTAATAAAGCCTCTTTATTATTATTATTATTATTAGCAAACCAACCTGGAGGAAATTGAACATTGTATCAAGCTCTTTATACTAGGAAAAATCCCAGGACATGACTCTATTTCTAACTATGTCCCGCCAGAAAGCTACATTTTCAACATCTATGACTTGCCTGGTGCACATCGCAAAAGCTGTTCTTTGTTTCCTAAAGATATGAATATACAGTGAAATACGTTTAACACGAAACTGACGGGACCGAAATATTTTTTGTGTTAAAAGATTTTCGTGTTAAAGGATATTACAAAAAGTGTAGATATATGTATACATATACTCAACAAAATTTCGTTTAGTACATTTTATTTATACAGATGAAACAGCCGTCCTATAGTCGGGGCATCGTATATCGGAACTATTCGGGAATAGAGAAGTAAGGATGTATTAGTAGATAGTTAGATGCACGCTTCATTCGAGACCGCACGGTTGTATTCTGTTCAATACATTACATATGCACAATACAATAATTGTTTGCTTATTCTTAAAATTTCTATAAACTTTCTAATCTAAACAGAAGTTTGTGGTAAAAATATAGATAATGAACTCGTCACAAATTGGAGAAGCAATTCCACACGTAACGAAGACAATAATTTCTGTTCATAAGTAAATAAATTAAATGTCCCAATTATGTTGTTATGTAATAGGCCAGCTCAAACATTTAATTTTGCAGAGTATCGTGTTCGAGCGTCATAAGTACAAGGTCTCTTTTCTTGTGGGCAATACCTTGCAACACTTAGGTTGTGTCGACCATGTAAAGCGAACGAAGATTCGTCTGTAAATACAAGTTTTACACGCATTTAAACAGCCATACATTTCAAAGTTATTGATTATATGACGAACTGTTTCAAAACAAATAGTTTGTTGGAACTCATCGTTAAATAGGCGTACAATATCTCTTATTGAGTAACCACGATGATGTTGTTTTGTAACGTATTTCTTTTGTTGAAGGGTAAAAATGTCCATAATGAATTACAAAACAATCAGCATCAGTAATAGTAACAATAATAATCGTATATTTACGATAGCATAAATTACTTTATCTCGCTAATACAATACAACTGTGCGCTGTCGAGTTAAGCCTACTAATGCATCCTTACTTCTCTACTCCCGAATGCTTCCGACATACGATGTCCCGACTATAGGGTGGCTGTTTGATCTGTATAGATATGTATGCATGCCTTTAACAAAAATCAATAAAACAAAAATATTAACAAGAAGTTACTGAAATTTAATGCATAATTTGCAATTTTAATTCTCGCCGACGTGCCAGCTCTTTTCATATTTTGTTCATTCCGAGAAACGATATTTTTTCGTGTTAAGCGATTTTTAACAATAATGATGATGAAAACTCATGCGTTTTCGAAACACGTGTCCCGAATAATTAATCAAGTTGTGGTGTGAGGTGATACCGATGTTTATTGTTATTACGAGCCCACAGTCATTGAAATCACTCTGATAAGCGATTTTTGTTTCGTGTTAAGAGAAAAAAATCTATGCAAATACATAAATACTTAAAAATAAATAAATAAATTAATTAAATACATACGCTTTATTGTTTCGTGTTAACCGATATTTCTTCTTAAGCGTTTTCGTGTTAAACGTATTTCACTGTATATTATTCTTTTGTTCATTTTTAAGTCACAGAAGGATCCTTTTCCTCAAAACTACAGGCCGGTATCCCTGCAATTATCTTGAGTATAGTCAAGAGAGACGTTTTGTCCATCAACTTATTATTCGAAACAAACAATTTGATTTTCATGAAGGATTATTTACCGAATTCTAGTTACTCCGGTTTACTGTAATGTAATGCGCGACGCATTTGACAGAAAGGAATCTCATATACAGGGTGTCCCAAGTTGAGTGGCGTATTAGAATATTTCCTAAAGTACACCAAAGAGAGCGCTGAAAATTTGGTTGCCTTGGTTTCCGGCCATGCTCTTTTTAAATAAAATAATTTTAAAGATGGCCGACTTCCGGTTATAACGGAAATCGATAGGAACTTCGTTATTTTAAATGAAACACCCCATATATTAGTGGATTTTTGGATTTTACGCAAAATTTTAGGCCAACTTTCTTAAATAAACCTTATGTCTAAAATGCACCGTTTTTGAATAATTCCACTTTTTTTTTAATAATTCGACAAATCATTGCTGGGCGTCATTCGGCCTCTCTCAGACAACGTTTGACTTACAGCCTTCAACATTTTTATGATGAGTACTAAGGTCTAATTGTAAATCGTTGTTGGAAAAAAGTCTAATATCTTACACAGGATGTTCAAAATACACTTGCCAATGTAGACAAATTCATACCTTGGGAAGTCGCTTATTTCAAATAGGACACCCTGTATTTTACTAGGCCAATAGTTGGGACTTTTTATTCCCTTTTGATCTGTATTTACATTCCCTATACCTAGCTCTTAAGGTTTTTGAGTTATTTATGATTTTTATAAAACAGACTGAGATTTGAAAAAAAACAAAGTTGCAATGAATCATAAAATGACATTTCCAATAAAACAAATACTCTAAAACTAATCTGATAATTACGAAGAGTGTTATTATTGTTAAGTTAATAGTTGTTCCTTTAATTTGTTTTTACTGTTTGATTACAATACACTGAGTAATAATAATACAAATAATAATAATAATAATAACCATAATGGATAATTACAATTATTCAAACGAAGACATTTTAAATTTGTTTTTTATTCATGGACAGTGTAACAGAATGGCTGCTCGAACATGCAGAAACTTTAATGAAACTTACCCTCAACTACCACCGATGACAGAAAATAAATTGAGAAGGTATTTGGCCAATTTTCTAACAACTGGTAGCGTTAAAATAAAGAAAGCTACATCTGCTCCGGTTACTGGGAATGAAGATAATGAAGTTTCGGTTTTGGCTTATTTTGAAGCGTTTCCACGACCGTCAACCAGAGCCGCTGAACACGATTTAGGCATTCCACGCTCTTCCATACACAGGATTATGAGAAACCATAAGCTACACAATTTCAAATTTGTAACTGTGCATGCACTACAACCTACAGACAGATTACTTCGAGTGCAGTTGTGTGAAATGCTTATGGTGGCCCAGCAAGAAGACGTAAATTTTTTACAAAAGATAATTTGGACAGACGAATCCAAATTTTCTCACGAAGGTGTGTTCAACAGGCATAATTCCCATTTTTGGTCCCACGAAAATCCCCACGTAATTAGGGAAAGAGGATTCCAAAATAAATTTAGTTTTAACGTTTTTTCTTGTTTGATGGGCAACAAATGTTGTTATTTTATTTACGACGACAATCTAAATTCAGAAATGTACATAGAAATTTTGCGGACGGTTGTAACGGAGTTCTTAGACAGCTTACCGCTAAATGTCTACAGAAATTGCTGGTATCAGCTTGATGGAGCTCCGGCACATAGTTGTAATGGGGTAAGGCAGTGCATCACTGAACATTTTGAAGATCGCTGGATAGGACGTGGTGGGCCTTGGGCGTGGCCACCGAGATCGCCCGATCTCACGCCAATGGACTTTTATCTGTGGGGAAAAATAAAAAATGAAGTCTATTTCGACCCTGTTAATAGCAGGGCAGAGCTTGAAAATAGAGTGCGCAATTGCTTTGGGACTTTACAGGGAAACGAAATTTTACGCGCTACAACAGATGGTGTAATGGGTCGCTTAAACCGCTGCCTAGATCTAAATGGAGATCATATTGAACGATTTAACTAAGGCTTCTGTTTTCGTCTACTTGTAAATGGTATATGTACCATGCTGTTTTTACCCATTTGTTGCTTCAGTATCGTATTTGCTTTCTAATTTGACATTAAAAATAATAGTCTTCCTCATACCTGTTTTTATTATTTATGCCTACTTTAGTGTCACTCCGAAAGGTGTAAATCCAACAGTTATACATGACAACTACTGATAAACAGTATTAAATTAGCTTTAGTGAAATAGTTCCCTCTAAATGTCATTTTATAATTCATGGCAACTTTTTTTTTTTCAAATCTCAGTCTGTTTTATAAAAATTATAAATAACTCAAAAACCTTAAGAGTTAGGTATAGGGAATGTAAATACAGATCAAAAGAGAATAAAAAGTCCTAACTATTGGCCCAATAAAATACAGGGTGTTCCATTTGAAATAAGCGACTTCCCAAGGTACGAAGTTGTCTACATTGGCAAGTGTATTTTGAACATCCTGTGTAAGATATTAGACTTTTTTTCCAACAACGCTTTACAATTAGACCTTAGTACTCATCATAAAAATTTTGAAGGCTGTAAGTCAAACGTTGTCTGAGAGAGGCCGAATGACGCCCAGCAATGATTTGTCGAATTATTAAAAAAAAAGTGGAATTATTCAAAAACGGTGCATTTTAGACATAAGGTTTATTTAAGAAAGTTAGCCTAAAATTTTGCGTAAAATCCAAAAATCCACTAATATATGGGGTGTTTCATTTAAAATAACGAAGTTCCTATCGATTTCCGTTATAACCGGAAGTCGGCCATCTTTAAAATTATTTTATTTAAAAAGAGCATGGCCGGAAACCAAGGCAACCAAATTTTCAGCGCTCTCTTTGGTGTACTTTAGGAAATATTCTAATACGCCACTCAACTTGGGACACCCTGTATGATCAAGACTATATTTCTTGGACATGTCACAACATTCGACCAGAGTTTGAATTTTAAAATGATATGATAATGGGTATTAATCCCAAAATAAAAGGAGATGTGAAATCAGGGAAAGAGTATCAATAAATTGTAAGGCCAATAGGTTCAGGAGTTTGCTAGGGTTCGTTACCCACACAACACAAGACATCTTATCTTATTGATGTATTTTTTAAGATATCCCTACAATATTTATTTATAACATAAAACGTCAAATTTGACATTCTATTTCCATTAAAACAAAACAAACTTTTCTAGAATGCGCGATTTAAATAAAAGCACTCATTTTCTTTGAATAAATTCTTTCCACAAAGTTAATTAACATTTAAACACTATTAGGAAATTTTATTATTGATTTTAGATTATGTTTACGTGCTCGTAAGTATGTAGTACATATTTATCTCAAATTATAATTTAATAAAGTGAATGCAAATACCTATGTATATGTCATCATTCTTGATGATTATTGTTATTATGTTTGCATCAACATACTATAATTAAATAGGTGTGTTGAGATACTTACAAGAAGTAACTAATAATAATAATAATAATAATCCAGACCACCCGCTGCGTAGATAGCATAAATTAATAATGGATTTTGTGTATCTACGTTTTTTTATAATGGATTTAAATTTCGGTTGGGAACATGAAAGAATATCTTAATATTAAATTCAAAGAAAAACCGCATATTAAAATTAAGTTCTAATAACTCTGTTTATGTTTAACTATTCGTCTTTTTTGGATATAATCATATTTGTGTGTAACTTGAATGATTATAAATTACAAAATTACAAATAGCTATGGATCTTCGTATTAGGTGTTGGGTTCCATAAAATTCCTAGACACTTTTTTGTCCTTGATTATCTAATAATAACAATAATCAGGTTTTACTGCATATTTATCTATTACCTATACTAAACAGCAATTTCGCGGTCACAAAATAGGTAGCGTTTTAAATTTGAGGAAAGCTGTAAATTCGTTATTTGCGTTCGCTTTTTATCGCTTTCATTAATAAAAGTTGTCTCGTGTAGACAAGTTATAACAGGCCTGTATATATTATTGTTATCGTAAATCATATCAAGGAGAGTCTGTGATATAGTATTATAGTACGTAGCAATTGTTAATTTAGCTGGTTTTATTGTTTTGCCGCAATTTAGTTTGTTGGTGGGGGCGATGAAATGTAGTATACATACGGTTTTTCGAAGACTGAGCGACTATTTTAATAGTGGAATGTTATGATATTTATTTGATCTCAATTAAAACCCACTTGACTCGAGTATAACAACATAGCACAACATGTTGCAAGGTTATGGACCTGTGATGCAAGCCTTCTTAGGCACCCTGTTTACGTGGGGCCTTACAGCCGCTGGTGCCGCTTTAGTTATATTTATTAAAGGGACTAAAGTGAGTATTTTTATAACCTTAAAATTTACACATTTTATTTATAATTGTCTCATTTTAGAGAAAACTTCCTCGATACCAGTTTAGGCTTCGCTGCTGGTGTCATGACAGCTGCATCGTACTGGTCGCTGCTAGCCCCTGCCATCGAAATGGCTGTAGATTCTAAGATATATGGTGCGAACGGTGAATATGCATTTGCTCCTGTCGCTGTTGGTTTTACACTTGGAGCAGTATTCGTATACGGTGCTGATCTATTAATTACCAAATTAAGTGTTCACTCGCATAATGTTATGCTAGGTAAGTTTGATTTTTAAGTGGTGTAGTTTTTGCCGATTTAGCTATCTCGTTGTGCAGCTTTGAATTCCTCAACGATACGAAAAGAGGAATCCAAACGTAACTCACGATTATCAACCATCGTGGATACTACGACTATCGATTTCAGGATGGTTCTGCGCACACAACCTTCCGCAGACGAGGTAAATATTAGCGTGTGTTGTATATGTTGCTTAATGTTAGAATACTAACACGCTTTAGGTAGACTAAAACATACTAATGAAGATGATACAATAGTTGATTCTCAGACATATGAGGACACGTCGAACATCGAAGAAATTCAACACGGTCAATGGAAAAGAATCATGCTGCTAGTCATTGCCATCACAATGCATAACATTCCGGAAGGCCTCGCTGTTGGTGTTGGATTTGGAGCTATTGGAAGCTCAGCGTCTGCTACTTTCGAGAGTGCAAGGTAGGATTTTAATTTTCTGTGTGCAAGCGTTAGTACTAGTGGCTTTTTAATTAGTGTGCTTCGATTTAAATGTAGTCCAGTGATTAAAAAAGAAAAAAAATGTTCTAGTGTGTGATAATTAGAAAATGCTTTTAGTTTATTTAGACCTATATCTTTGGAAGTAGATTTAAAGTGTTTTAATTTAATTAATAACGAAAAGCGCTATTTACAACAAATTATGTGAAGTGAAGTGATTTATTTGCGTCATTATCTAATTTATGTATACTCAATGAAATATGTGCCAGAAGAAGGGAAAATTCAAGCCCGTAAAAGGTAATTTACTCCTTATTCGTTCATTTTTAATAAGCAACTTTGTTTAAACGTAAAAATAATTAGATGGGTATTTGCAAAACATTTCTTTAGTGTCTACGAATCCGTCCAATTATGAAATTCTTTGCTTCATAACTAAAATGCGCTTTACTATTTTTCGTCCGTGAAGTGAAATTCGTTAGCTTGTTAAAATCGCTTAGATTCATCCGAAATACTTACTAAGTAAATGAAACGCAAATATTTTTTCGCAAAATGTCAATTATGCAACATGCGTCGACTGTGTTACTAAGAAAACTGTAACAAAAATAATACAAATTGCAACAATGCATTTAGCAAAGATAACTACAAAAGCGGATACTAAAACTATAATTTTATTGTATTATGTAGTATGATTAAAAAGGCACTTAAAATGTATATTGTAATGGATAAACAACTTCGTTCTTTTTAAAAATCGTATTCTGTTTTAACGATTTAACAAGTATTAATTGTTTTTAATTTAATGCATTGATTTGATTGACAAGTGTCTATTTTTATAAGAATAAAAATCTTAACTAACTTGGTTCTATAACGTTTTTTAGATTGAAGTTAAACGTCGTAATATAAAATAAGTTCCTTTTTTTGTTTTTATTAAGCATAGAAGTTGGTTCTCCGCATAACGTTTGTTTTTCATCTAATCTAAACTGGTTTTATTTTAATTTTGACGAAGAAAATACAGGTATATCAAAAAGTTAGATTAGAATTATTGTCATATTTTTTTGCAAGAGATATATCTTTTGTTCGTTTTCTTCGAGATCTAAATTTTTTGTTTAATTTAATTCGCATCCTTATTTTACTGTTAAATGCGGCTTCAATATTTACTGTACGATTTAACCTATTTGAAAACGCCCAAAAAGTCAAACGAGTTGACAATAGTTGAATAGTCGTCACAGTTCGAATTTTAGATTAGATTTAGAGCTTTGATAACCTTCTGAGATTTGAATGAAGCTTGTCGGAAGTTGCCCTTTTTAACTTACAAATTTTCATGAAAATCAAAATTCTCTTCCTCTTAATACGAACGATGTCTTATTAATGTTGCATCTACATATACAGGCTGTCTCAGCGAGACCGTTCATTAAAAGTTTATGGGCTTTTGGCCAAAATATAAATTTGAAAATTCAGAATTAGGTATGTGTGACCAGTGAAGTCCGCATCATATGGGATTTTTTTTTATTAATAGATTTATTCTAAATTTGAGTTTGGCATCAATTCCTGCTTCGATTAAGATGAAAATTAACCAAAAAAATAATAGTCACGTGATTCGCATTATCTGTGAAATTCAAAAGTGGGGTTATTTCTCAAAATATCGAAAAAACTTATTAGAAAAAGTTTTTCTAAATGCAATTTTTAGCCCATATGCAAAATTTCAGCTGCGTAAGATAATTTAGATTTTTTGCTAATTTTTTGTAAATTGCACCACTGTTGCGAAATAAGACTCAACGCAACCTACATAAAACTTCTTCGTTTTAACAATGCTTTATTCCAGACACATTTTCTTTAAGGCAGCACCATATTCAATGTGCGTTTTTCTACAAAATCCAAATAGGGCTATTAAAACAGTCGGTAAGTAGGAGCAACTACTACACCAACAGTCACTTGTTGACAATTTCCAATTTCCGAAGAGTGAAGAGTACATCACAAATGTACACCAAAGAAACGTGGCAGCATGTGGAAGTACAAAAATTTGAATTTCACAGATAATGCGATTCACGTGACTATTATTTTTTTAGTTAATTTTCATCTTAATCGAAGCAGAAATTGATGTCAAACTCAAATTTAGAATAAATCTATTAATAAAAAAAAATCCCATATGATGCGGACTTCACTGGTCACACTGTATAGTCAATTATACCGGAAGTCGCCATTTACTTTTACTGTATATTTTTCCATATTTAGATTTATTTATTTCTAAGCTTGATAAATAAATACCTTTAGTTTTTGCATTTGGATCCAGGCGTTTTGTAGTTATTCGATTTTTGCTAAAAGAAAATTATTGCTATAGCGGACATTTATTAAAAAAAATCAGAAAACACTCGATTTTTCGGATATCAATTTAGAATTCATAATATGCTTAAACAACATGTTGGAGTATATTTTAGCGCCGAGAACGGCTGTCTACATTGCGTGGTTACTTTACTATGTCACGTTAACTTTTCTCGAAATTTTGAAGAACCTTAATTTTTCAAATGGCACCCCCGTATTTTATTACTTAATCGTCTTCTGCGTTCAATTTTATTCAATCT